>OZ059827.1:705605-1316358 GCA_964057195.1 Orthosia cruda
AGGCACAGGAGGACACCGTGGAGTTTTAGTGGGTACGAGTGCAACATAACTGCGCTATCTCCCCGTGGTAGCGCAGTATGCATGAGTATTTAGAAAAGCAAAAAAATAAAATAAAAATAGTGTGTGTATCTCTGGAACTAGCAATGGTTTCAGATATAAGATATTTAAAAAAATATTTCACTATTTAAAAGGTAGGTACATTATCCCTAATAAACATAGGCCATAATATTATATTGTGTACATAATATTGTAAAGGTACTTCTTTAACTCCCTGCTTTTTTCCCTCTCACAGAGAAGAGGCCTGTGTTCCAGAAGTGGGAACATTAAAACGCTGATTATTATGATGATGACTTATTTAACTCGGGCAAGGCCGGGGCGGACCGCTAGTATTGCACCAATCTCTACGTTATGTACAAGTTTATAATCCAGTAGCGTGCGCCTGTCTGCAAAGTTAACGAATCGCTTAATTAAATATGCGTCAGATTTTCCGTCAGACATCCAATTACATTCATCACTTTTGACAATTACATTTTAATTTTAGGTGAAATAATATGAACTAGAGCCGCTTTTTTTTAACACGATTCTGAATTTGCATTTTTTTATTAATCTTTTTCTTGTATTTATGTCTTTTTGTTTAAATTCAGAGGTAATTGTCGCACAGTGCACGTCTGTTGAATAAATTTAGTTAGTCCCAATGTTGGGTGTTTCTACTCCTATTTGTATGGTAATCGACATCTGATGATTGTTCGCTGCCCACCAAACTTCCTCGTTGAAAATCATACTAAATTAATTTTTTCATGAATATTTTGTCTTGAGTCGTTTGCAAAATTTGTTTCTTTTAAAGTGATTTTGCAGTTAAATAAGGTTATTTTTATGGTTTTTAATGGTACTTGGATTTATAAACTATCTGTTTTAGTTGTTGTATAAAATTTATCAAGTCAGGATGCCTTTATCTTTCATTCAATATATTCGACGACACGGTTGGCGTAGTGGTTGAGCGATCGGCTGCTGCGCTGGGTGTCGCGGGTTAGATTTCCGCACGGAACAAATATTTGTATGGCATACAGATATATTCCGGATCTGGGTGTCTTGTGTATGTAAGTTTAAATGTTTGTAAATGCATCCACGATACAGGAAGAAATTCCTATGTAGGGTAAAGTTAAAAAAAAAGTAACACTAGTCTTCAAATCTTACCCTAAAATAATTGTCCTTATGTTATACCCATTACATTATTCGCAACCTTATTTAACCGGAACTTAACACAATGAACAAGATAATTATGACAAAGTTGCAAGTGTTGTCCAGGTCGGGTGTCGGGTGTCGGGTGTCGGGTGTCGGGTGTCGGGTGTCAGAGAGGCCACTGCGCGGCCAGCTCGTCATAACTTTATGTTCAGTTTTATTTTGTTGTTAGTTCAGCAGTGGCCAGACCGGAAGTCATTTCCTTTTCCTCGCTGAATATTTTTATGAATGTGCCGCTATTTTTTACTGTTTGTTAAACTTTCAAACTAGTTGCTGATTTCGAACAATCTGCATCTGATTTAATTTTATTATTTTAAACAAAAATGTGGTTTTGCATGTGAACATCGTTGCTCTGCATTTGTTTCATGCATAACATTTTTTGGTAACGAATTCAGTTCAGGCTATGTTTTGTTGGTGAAAACTGTTATTTTCTTTATTTTTGTTAAACATATTTCTGTTTGCTGACTAGTTAACTTCATGAGGTTCATTACGTTTTTAGTAAACTAGTTTTGTCCGCTGGGTTCACTCCTGTGGCCTATTCCACAGAATCTGTGCTAAATAGGAGCCTATCCAACTCAACGATAGGATAGCTTTTTATCTATGTATAATTTTCGTTACTCAATTCAAACATAAAAACAAACAAACAATTTTGCATATAATATTAGTTTAGATAACTTACTTAAAAATTATAATCCCTTCGCATATAAGCAGGGGCGCACAGTGTACAAACTCAGTGCAGTGCCTGTCAAAATGTACATTAAAAGCTTACTTGAGGAGCGTAAACTCTGTCACATGAGTTTGCGAATGTTATCAAACTTTGTTCGATAAACCTACACAGTGATGTTGTTTCTTTACTTTACTCATTTAAAAGCATCCAAGTGATTTTGTCACTTGTTTGACGAGTTAATTGAAAGCTCTAAACATGAATTGGTGCTAATTATATCTATCGATCCACAAAAAATAAGGATGCAGATATAAAATAAATTTAAAAAAGGATGAAATATCACTTTGAGTTTTATATAAACAAAGAAACAATTGCTTGTAGGGATTACAATGCCACAAAAACACCTCAACGATAAAAAAGTACCATCTCAACCTTTACCCTTTAGCTTATATGCCTTTTTATTAGAAGGCAATCAATTTTAACGATTACCTCCATTTTTTTCCAGTACATTTGGCAATACAGCACACAGCGCGACGAGGTCTCATCGTCTTGGGAAATCTAAGATCGAGTCGCGACGAATTTAATCAAAACGAACGAATACTTTCTTTTCCTTTATTGAACATTTAATTTTTATTTTTTGTCATTTTGGGAGTTAAAAGTGGAAAAGTTGCTTTTTTGGCTATGGTCTAGTGCCAGAAAAGTAAGAAGTAACTTAAGATTAAGCTAGTTTAGTAATTATTTACTACCACCAGAATCTGGCAGAGGCGTCGCCTGGGGAAAGGTGGTACATACCCAAAGGTATCGTACTCCCGAAATAAAAAAATAAAACATGTCCTTCTCCAAGGTCCAATCTATCTATTTGAAAATACAAAATTCTGGCGTGAAAAAGTAACAGACAGGTTTTTTTCACAATTATAATGTTGCCTGCTTCTGCCAGCGGCTTTGCCCGCGTATAAGTTGGAAATTATCCCAAGGGATGTATGGATTAAAACCATTATTAAGTAATTATTTACAGTCTTAATCGTTACTATTCTGGAAGCCGACTGAACCATCTGCGGTATCCTTTGTTATTGCCATCGTAATAATTTATTAAAACAAATGAACACTTTATTCAAATGAAAACGTCTTCTGGGATCTTCGTTAAGTAAGTGTTGCCAGACTTTGATGATTATAACGCAAAAGTTTAATATTTAGAGGAAAATTAAAAATATAAGAAGAAATACGAGAAGCTTTAGTGCTGGATTAGTTTTTCTAAATTTGCTTATTTTAACTTTAGAAAGCAAAGTATTTGTAATGATTGGACATCTTTCCAATATTGGACCATACATTTTCACTCTTTCTGTCTATCAAAATCCTACCTTACCCAAATATTTAAAAAGTTTATATTCAAATACCTTCCCCCGTGGCCCTTCTTATCCAAATCTTGAATAAGCAATTAATTCGGTGTGCCGTGCAACTTTGATCCCTACCCTGTTTGAACATAAATTCTCATTATCTTAGGGTTTTATCGAAGAATTTGACTTTTAAATTGGACCACAGCGCAGGAAGTGAGCCCTCATCCCTTTGAAGTAAGGAAGTTTGTGCCCGAAATAGAGTGCGGTGCCTTTGTCGTAGATAGTGTAAGTTTACGAGTAGCGTTTTATATACAGAAGAGGTTCGATAGAATTGGCCAGTTCAAACTGCATAACAGCTTTTTATGGCTTGCTCCTTGATATTTTAAGTACATTTGTTCGTCAACTCACTCCTTATTCCCAAGGGGGTAGGCAGAATCTACAGAACGTTATCTGTAGTATACCTTTTGCTTCGTTCACGTTCCACTGTTATTTCTGATTAATTTAGTTGTGGGTTCATATACAGTTTATATGTATCACCGAGTCAAGTTGAGATTCATTGCTTTGTCGTCTTACTGGTGGTCATTGTTGATTCTGGCTATCAGGAGTTGCAGAAATAAGGAAAGGAGAGGCGGTCTTGGTGAACCAAAAAAAAACGGGAGTTTAATTTCTCATAAGGCCCAGAAAACTAACGAAATTTAACCTGAAATAAAACAAGCATTGTGTACAAACAATTAGTTATCTATATAAAATAGTCCTCAACTCTAAATTGCCTAAGTCTAAAATTATACGAACAAATCACAATAATATTTCATACTTTACGTCCACCAGTCCTGCCGCTTTATCTACCTAAATAATTCTAATTATCGTAATTGATCAATCCTTACCGCAGAGACTACGATATATGACCCACTTGGGATTTCGCTAATTATCCCATCTTTGGAATTCTTTGACTAATATTCATATTTAAATTCATTCCGAAGAGTCGGAGGTACAAAGACCTATTGTACGAGAACGGGAAGCCGAGAAAGAGGATTATGAGCTAACCCTCTTTTATTATATTAACGTACGTATAGATAGATATGTTCTACATTAAATCCGAGACGTAAATTTCCAAATTCAAAAAGGATTCCCATTTTGTGTATAGATTCTAGGATCTTGCATTTATTAGCTGGTTCTTGCAACCGCAAGACCAGAGATTATTTTATTATACTTTAAAGATACAAAAAATAAACATTTTGTACAGCGACCGTAAAACAGAAGAACCAAGAATTTTGATATTTTAAAGAAGAATTTGGTCCTGTCCACTCACACAGTAAGTACACTGTGCAAGGACAAAAATATAATATTATTACGACAAAATTTTTGTTTTATAGTTCCGAGTTGAGTCATGACTTTGGCCAAGTTGTCGCGACTCGACCCACTGGGCGAGAAAAATTTAATTTATTACCGACCGAGTGATTGCAAACAATCGAACTGTACTTTTTACGGGCACAGTTGGGTAATTGGAAAAGTTAAGAAGAATGTTCAGACAATGGCGAATGTTTAGGACTCTCGGGGCGCGAATTTGAATATTTTTGAACGGTTTTTCGAACAAATAGAGTTGATATAGGCCGTAGGGTTTATTAGTTGAAGTTTTAATCGTTGTTAGAACATCTTCTCTCTCTTATCTTTATCGAAAGCAATTTCAGCAAATTAAACGTAATTGAAAAGAAAAGTTCCCACTGCTGGGACACAGACCATTTCTCTGTGAGAAGGGGAATGGGCCTTAATCCACCACGCGGGCCCAGTGCGAGTTGGTGGATGTCACATGTCTTAGAATTTTTGGTTCTAGGACATGCCGGTTTCCTCGCGATGTTTTCCTTCACTGTTTTAGAGCAGTGGTGACGAAATAATTTTCACAAAGTAAAGCGCCTGTTTGGGTTCGAACCCACGACCTACGAAACGTAAGTCGGAGCCGTAACCACTAGGCCTGCTCGTACCACCTGCCCTTTACATATTATGTACTTTCATCAATATCTCAATTCTTTATTAGACAAAAATGTTGGGGCAAAGAATTTGTTTCTTATATATATTCACACTGTAATTCCTTCTTGTATAAAATAGAATACGTACAAAATTAACTACAAAAGAAGACGTTCTTCACACATTAACATTTAAAAATCGTCGCCGAGCTCGTGACCTCGATTTTAAACCCTAATTTAAAAACGTATTCAGAGATACGGTCACTGGCAACGCGCCATAAATTCTTGTCCCTCCAGAGAGCGCCAACTTCCTCTCGTCGAGGATGGAGGTTCTCTTAACGAGTCCTCGACAAGGTTCTACACATTTACTTAAATGATTAACTTCAAGGATAGTTTTGGTCCGCAGCCGACTTGAAAAAGACGGTAGTTGTGACTAGTTATTTCATCCATGATTTGGGGGTTTTATTTAAAAGACTACCTTTTAGACTAACTTTTGTGGTTTAATATATTTACCGAGTTATAATTCTTAGAAAATGGGCCGAATGATGACTGTATTGCATGACTAAAGAAACGTCAGTTTTAGTTCAAAAGCCTTGGTATAGTAAGAAGTAGCAAATATGCTATGTCCTATGGAGATGAATAAGAACGTGAGATTGTGGAGTCTATTCTCGTAAATGGTCAGTTGGATGAAAAGTCAGAGACCAAATATTCCCACTATTTTAGAAACCACTTATTTACAGAATAAATATTTAGGTTTAGATACTATGTAGATATTAAGAGCCCATTTTCGCCTTTGTCACAGCAAAGCGGCACACAATATCTCATTGAAAACAGTGAATAGACGGACAAGGCAAGCTAAACAATGATACACGAAAACACACAACCTTTTCCCTGGTCACAGAGTTAAGCCACACAATACGTACAGTCAACCGTTTGTCTGTAGTAACATTGCGGTGCTTTTATGTCGAAGCAGTAAGGTCGGTTTTTGCAGTTCAAATGTTGTGGTGGAGCGTACAAGGTCTAATACAAAATTAATTTTAAAAGGTCAAATTATGCGTTAAAACAAGCTTGCTCGTCCACTTTCAGTATTATGCGTATTCTCCATTGAAGTTTATTTTATACTTCTAATTTTGGAGACTTGCTGACATTTACGTCAATGTATGATGTTACTTGACGACTGGAGGTTGAGATTTAACTATAGAATTGAGTAATTGTATATTTTTATGTTAAAAGGCATTCTTCTTCTTCTTTTCGTGTGAGGTGTGGCCATCTCTGGTGTCAGAGTTAATTAAGCCGCCTCTGGGAAACCCCACAGGCCTCTGACTTGGCTATTTCAGACTTACATTATAACTATATAAGTCCAGGTTTCCTCACGATGTTTTCCTTCACCGTTGCCTGTGATGTCCAAGATAAACTTAGAAAGTACATATGAATTTGAAAAAGTCACATTGGTACTTGCCCGGATTCGAACCTAGGACCTCAAGCACGACAGGCGAGGTCTTAGCCACTGGGCCACCACGACACTGAGACCAAAAATATATTCAATAGGAAACAACAGCGTTGATTGATTGAAATTTTAACGAAAATTTCTTCTTCTTATTTTTAGGAAAAGGTCTTTAAATATGCATAGAAAAGATATATAAAAATGCATATTTATTTCAAAAATTAAATGATTTAAATTCACGTCACGCTTGTATTTCCCGAAGAGTTGGCCAGAGGGGCACTCAATCATTTTAGGAAATATAAAACTTTATAGAAATAATGGTTATGAAACCTACATACAAATATAAAGGTTGTACAACCAGAAAACGCTAACGAGAAAGAAAATGTTAAACTTTATCTTCGTTTTCCTCATAACGTTAATAAAGGAGAGTTTCCTTGAAAAGGAGTTATTATAGCGATACAATAAGGTAATTGCTTGTTGCGTTTATGTACTTTCAAGAAAAACAGACAAAATGATCAGGCTCACCAGAAGTATATAAAACGTGCCTCAAGTATGATTTTAAAATCTTCTAACTAAATGATTTTAATGATAATATGAGGTACCAACACTAAAAGGAGTACATAAAAAAATTGCGGTTAGCGGATGAAATCTCCCTCTCCCTCTCCGCAGCCTCCTTCTGCGAGACAACTGTTTCGCAGAAGGATACCACCGCGTCCCAGGACTCCTCGCTGCCGACCATAGACTCGACTACGGCCGGCAGCGACAGGTCACTGCCTACTTCAGAGATGAAGGCACGGCGTGGCTCCTCCCAAGCGGCACACTGGACTCCTGGGACCTGGATTAACTTCCCAGGACGGATAAGTGTTGTAGGGTGTTCAATTAGACATAAAAATACTTCTTCTAATTTTAATTTTTCTTCTTTGGTACATATTGCTTTTCGTTTTTCGACACAGACTTCGGAAAACAAAGTTTTTCCCATTGTAGTGTTTTGGTTTAGAATGTCTAATTGAAAACCCTACAACACTTACCCGTCCTGGGAAGTTAATCCAGGTCCCAGGAGTCCAGCACCCCACAGCACGATGTAATTTATAAGTGCTTATTAATTACAGGGATATTGGGTTAACAATTTTTGAGGGGGTTAAAGTACTCATGATTATAAACAACTTTTACGTTGAAACCAACCCTGAAAAATTGTTTGTTTTTTTGTTTTTACAAATAACCCTGTATAGACAAAATAATGTGAAAGCTTAGTATGAAACGTGACATACCTAAGTAATATTTTAAGATTCTTTAGTAACTTTTCCTTACAGTTTAAAAAGAAAATCTGAATATTCAACATAGGCGTATCAAGGAGTTTTATGTAAAGGTCAACGACGACAAAGTTTCCTCGTTGAGCCAGAGTCCATTCACGAGAGAAACTTATAATGATCCGATATCGACGCATACATACGTCCCAATGGAAATATTTCGCCAACTTTCAAATTTTCAGTCCCTTTGACCACTTTTCAGTTTATTTGATAGGACTTATGAGTTTGTTGGAGTTGGGGCTTAAAATAAATAATGATCTTACTTTTTTTACTGCTGCTGTGTTTTTACCTAAATTCGGCGAAGCCAAGAGGAAGGGTTATGATTTTAGTAGTCTATGTATTTATGTTTGTATTGTATTTACGTATGTTCCTCCGTAGCACCTAAACTATTCATCCGATTTTGATGAATAAGGTGTCAATCGATTCGTTATTATGACCCGGATAACATAGGCTTAAAAAAAGCCGTAGTCGGGTTACAGTTTTAAAACTTTTTGCTTGTTCCCGGCTATCATTTGTAGATCTCGCAGAAGTTGGAAAATCCGACAGCAGTCTTGCCAAGAGATATTGTGTTACCCAGTTATTGGATTATTGTTTGAGTTAGGTCAGATAGGCAGTCGCTCCATGTAAAATACTGTCACTCAGCTGCATCACGTTAGATTGGAAGCCGATCCCAACTTAGTTGGTAAATGGCTAGACAGATTGATTGTTTCGGTGTAGTGGTTATATCTGTTTGGCGGTTGTACATTTTTTTATAGAGAATAGTTTTATAGAATTTCGTTTCACGTAAAATAAATCTCATATTATCATTTCAAAGAAACAATATACAGAATACTTACTTTGGATAAATTTGAATCATATATTTTTGTTTCAAAGAAAATTTAATGAGTAAATATTCATAATGTTCAAATAACACTATTCTTTATCCTCACATTGTTTAGTTATTATAAAACTTATTACTAAGAAAAACATTTCATCGAGTGACAGTTTCTAAACGTTTCATTTCATACCTCAAAACACTTTAAAGTTTCTTCTGCATCGTCTCCGGCGCAACCCCTTCCGGCGGGGCTCTACCTTGCCGCCTCCAGTTTTTATATACACTCTAGGGGTAGCAGCCAAAAGACTACGTGAAGTCGGGGTGCCCCGATTCGGTTTTGGAGCAAATATGACCTATTTTAACCATGAAGCTACAAGAGGATCGGATTGAATGACACGTCATATGAGGTCACCGAACCACAAAATGGCGGCAAGCGTTCTATTATATTCATCATCGTATAAATAATTATTATTCCTAAAATACACCGATCAAACAATATTCGTTAAAAAATAATTCTACTGTTTGGAAAAATTGTTACATAAAAATGTAATAATAAAATTCATTGAATTGTGTTTCTGTGAAATATGTTTCATTCAAGTAAATAGGCGTTGATACAATAATATTCGAAATAAAATACATGGACCAAATATTATTATGAAACATTTTCTACGAAACGAAATTCTATGAAATTTCTGTCTGCGAAACAAGGGGACACCCTTTTTGGCAGCTACGACTACTACGGCGTAGCAAAGACATCTTTCATCTGTTATGATGTAGCATATGCTAGAATTTGTTTGCTGCGCCTGCTATAGATTATGCTACGGAGCACATACGGCAAAATTACCACCTTAGGCGGCCAAAAATAAAAAAATCTACTTTAATATAAGATCTAATATCTAATCTTTTATCGGTTACATTTCGGGGAGTGCGCGACGGAACTGCACAATTTGATTCCGCCAAGCCCTTTCCATCATCGGACTACAAGACGTACGGCAATGTGCCATCGGTACATGGTGGATATCCCACCCATACGCACAAAGCGTTTTGAAAATACTTTCATTGTGCGTACAGCTAAGGAGTGGAACTCCCTGCCGGCGTCCTTGTTTCCTGATAGCTACAACCTAGGGGTCTTCAAGTCAAGAGTGAATAGGTTACTTCTAGGCAAGCGTGCTCCACCTTCGACCATATCATCGCTTAACATCAGGCGAGATAGTGGTCAAACGCGAGGCTATAACGAATAAAAAAAAATAAAAAACTAAAATTACTTGTATTCTTCGAGTTAAGTACTTAGTCCATCGTGCTGGCCACAAATATCCTTTGTTTTGTTTATAACAAAGGTGTCCGAGACTCTGACAGATAAGCGTTGTGCAGTGTATGGCTAGGTGCGTTCAAAACCCGTAAGCATTATAACGTGTTATTTTCGTTCAGCTTGAGAAAAATCTAAATATATATTATGGACTTAGAAGCCTCGGGTATGTTCATCAATAACATTTTTATTTTTACCCTAGTTATACACTGTATGCAATAATAAATGACGATTTCATTCGACTCCTACTTTTCATTAAAAAAAAATATTTCCTATAAACGCACATATTATTTCACTTTTTTTTTTATTTTTTACCTCCTAAAGTGGTAATTTTGCCTTATGTGCGGCGTAGCGTTTTCGACGTTTCAACTACAACTCTACGGCGTCCTTTGACTTTAACCACTACGGCTTGGTCATGTGGCATGAAGTCCTGTATTCAATTCTCAGGTCAGGGAAAGTGTTATTGGATTTTCCCATCTGGAATTCTGGCGCCTTGATTTGTGCCTGGTTGATGGCAATCGACTCCCCTCTATTACATGAGACTTAAACATAACTAGTAAAATATGGGTGTACTATAGGTACACCAATGCCTATCCCTTTGGGAAAAAACAGGCGTGATGTTATGTTATGATACGGCTTAGTTGGGCTTGCGTCGTTTTAACTACTACACCAGCAACACCAGCCTACAGATCCCACGGGTACTATCAAGCTATTACGTAAGGCTCATCGAAACGCCACAGAATAACAGAACAATATCTGATGAAAAAAAACCACACGACAAAAGTTCAGTTACCACGACTCGCTGACGTAACCCCGAAAAGGAAACATTCTCTGAAACGAGTGCATGAATAAACCCTGTCTTCACGGAGTCTAATTTAGAGCACGCTGAATATTTGAGGCTTATATCTCGGCGTATAAAATTTTATTTCCTTCGCCTTGAAGCTGCGATAATAATATGTTTATTTAACGACGAGAATTTTTGAGATTTTTGCCCAAAATTTAAGGTTTTATTAGCCGTTTTCGAAAGGTTAAAGACCAATTTGGTGAAGAGGAAATTCTTACTGATTTACTGAGATTATGGAAATTAATTCAATTTTAGTTGGTTAACCTTTACGATGGCATATCTTCAAGGAAATAATGGGCTAAACGTTACCACTTTACCAATTTTTATGTACTTTATTGTACATCAAGAGATTAAACAATACATACGGAAACCTTATAATATAAACAGACACACAACAGGCGGCCTTATCGCGTTCTGTGATCTCTTCCAGGCAACACAGAATGAAGAGAGATAGCCTGGACACGACATAGGGACATTTATTAATGTATTTATAAAATGCCATCGTCTCATATGAAATCAACCAGAACAATATCAAAGCATACCCCAAAGGGTTAGCAGAGGTGCACTGTAGTAATCCTAATCAATCAGAAGTATTATTTTCGACTGTCGTAAAATAAAGTTGTACGTTTTTATAAAGCATTGCTTATATTCATATTATAATACCACAATACCAAGCGTGAAAGGTGACACACAATGCTACATTGTAATATTCAAAAGCCATAAATAATTGTTGGTTCACGCCCACACACACATTATTTGGAGGACAATTAATCACCCACTCCCCACTGTTATGTTATTGTATGAATTATAATATCAACGTCACAATCCAACACGTTCAACGCGTGTAATAATGGAAGAAAGTATATTGTACAGTGTACACCTGCCTACAGTCAGGGGTAAAACTCATCATAAATGTTGGTAGATATTGAAATATTTGTCAATTTCAATTGATAGTTTCAAATAAATCTTTCAAATCATCTTTATTGGAACAAATACACATTTTACAAATTGATTTCGTACGTAAATAGCTACATTAGTTACAAAACTGCGTCACAGCTTTTAACACCCACTTCCAACAGGGAATCGACAGCGTTCCAGAATACAGTGGGGGTTTATAAAAAACAATAACAAATATTACAAAATTAAAATAGTAAACATTTTAAATAGGTGAGTGTTTAATGTTGTGCATGTCGAAATATTGTATGTGAGTTTAGAGTGTGTCTGTGGGGTGTAGTTTAATAGAAAAAGGAAATTAGTGAATTCAATAGTAAGAATTCTCCAAATCGGTCCAGGCGTCTTTGAGTAATCCGGGAACACAAATAAAAACCTCCTCCTCCTTTTTTGAAGTCTGTTAAAAAGGTGTGAGTTCATGTATGTAAAAGCACTTCGCAATATACAATGTTGCTAGCAGCAATGTTTTACAATAGTTACTACCAATTTATACTGGTCTTTACACACTGATACACACACACCCTCATAATTGCACACACAGCGCATAGTGCGCTACACACACATTCTCAAAGTTACACACACAAGTGCATTACGCGGTGAATGTGACGGAACTAATGAGGCGCGATAGAGTTGAACACCGCGCGCGCCCGACTGGAAGTAATTCACTTCATCGACTTGTCGCACTCGTCGAACTTGTCGCACGTGTCGTATTCGCTATCCGACACTTTTTATTAATACTATGTTCTCTGTTATCAATTTTGGACAATTTTATTCAATCGTATGAGTGCTGGCTGTGAGATTTTATTGCAGTGTTATTGAATCTGAGTTTTTGGTACAAAATTTACTTAAGATGTATACTGGATATTAAAATGCGCTGTGGATTAGAATAAAGAATGTTGTATGAATAGTTTGACTAGAATATTTTAAAGAGGTGGATTAGTAAAGGATGCACTACAAAGAATATATATCTTCACTAGAATGCAGGGATGAAAATGTTATGTAGAAAGGTAAATCTTTCTTAAAATAAAACATTTATTTTAAAATTTTGGCTGAACTCTCGGTTTTCTACATCATTACAAGCTGCAGCTTATCTAAATATTATAAAAGAGGTGAAATTACTTGTTTGTAGGCAGACGTCTCTGATATGATTACAAAAATAAAACATTTTATGAAGTATTAAAAACAAACTTTAGCTAACCGTGCATTGTCATCCAAATCAAACGTGTATGCAATGTATCAGTTAAATTTATTGGGGATAACTGTTTCCAAATTCTGTTGCAAGATTTATTGCCCCGCACTTACTAACAAGGCAAGTTAAATAAAAGATTGGAAAATTCTCATACAGCTAGAAAACTACACTTAAGCTGGCTGGCAGCCATTGGTAGTAAAAATTAACTGCGGAAAACGCACGTTTTTTTTAGTAAAACCTTAGCTATTTCACCAATTACAACTCAAACACCACTTATCCCAAATTACGGCTATGAAGCTAATTCCATAATTCTGTCTCGATCGTATTACTGGAATATTATGTTTGAGTGGGATATCGAAATGTAGCCTCGGTCCCGCGGGGCGATGGTGAGACGGTGACGGTGAGACGTCGTCGTTACGCGGGATTTATCGCTCCCACCCCATGTGAGGCAGGCCTTAGTTTGTTAAGGAGTTCCGTTGCTAACTTTATAATGGTGAAGAAAATTTCGTGAGGAAACCGAAGTGTCTTTGAACCAAATATTCTAAGATATGTCATACTAAAAGCTGCCACGCGCAAAAGTCGACAGTAACTGGTTTAGGGAAGTCAGATATGAAGTCGTTCCATTTATAACATACTGCTGTTCAGTTTCATGCGATTAGACTAGAATCCGAGCAACGGTGATCTACTGTTGTGTTATTTTGTTATATTTTTCTTTTGTACAATGTCAGTTTTATCAACATAGTCGTAAGTTTTTAAGTCATGGGTGCTCGGTTCAGGATAAATTATGTTGAGTTGCTTCCTCTGTAACAGTGAAAAGAAAACTAAAAACAAACCGGCCGACATGTCTTAGAAACTTAAAACGTCAAATGTGACCACCAATGCGCACTGAGTCTACGTAGTGGATTCCATTCCCTCACCTCACCTCTATCCCAGCAGTGCGCATATTATAACTTATTATATTGAGATTAAGAGGACATTGATAGATTAGATTGTTTTACTTTTCTTCGATTTGTCTCGGAGCTGTCAATTCAATTCGCAGGTTATTCTTTTGTTCTAATATTTATAGGATATTTCAAGTTTTCCATTCAGACGGAGTATAAAAGCTTGTTATAAAGGTGGAATCCTCAGGGAAATCGTCGAGCTATAGTCTTAATTTTCTTTGTGCAAAATAGAATGACGCAAAATAATAATGGATATTATTCTTAAGTCAACTTCTGACTTATTATGTACTAGCTTCTGACAATGGCTTCGCCCGCTTGTAAATTGGAAATCATCCCCTAATGTTCTCCCGGGATAAAAAGTTTCCCTTTCTATCCCATGTCCTCCTCTCGACGGTTCGATCTATCTCTATGTCAAAATTGGTTCAGCTGTTTAGACGTGCGGAAAACGCAACAAACAGATAGAAAGACAGACAGAGTATATTTCGCATTTATAACATTCATATGGATTTTGCCACTACTCATGCGTTTGCTATTGTTCAAATACTACCATAATTACTACCGTGGACCACATCACCGCTTACCATCAGGTGAGATAGTAGTCAAGCGCGAGCCTATCAATAATAATAAAAATACTACCGCTGTTTTTATCGAAAATGTTCGTCCTCAATTTGCATGTATCGCAGTGCATTTGAAACTGTCCGCACTTTGATCAAGTGCGTCTGAACGAAACGCTATTAGTTGGACCGAGCGGAATTTATGATGTTAGCTCTAAACTGAATTCTGAAGTGGCGCTAGGAAATACTAGTTGGATTTTCAAAACTGAACTGTGAACGAGAATTTTATAACTGCAAACTTTTATCGCTATGATCTTTTAGTGCATCTAGGAGTTAATGTCTTTATTCAAGAATCCGGTTAAAACTTAATTTTATCTTATGTGATTGAAGGCCTACAAAATAATTGTTCAAAACAAGTAAATAGCTGAATAATTAAGCTAGCTTTACTGCAAGCGACACTCTTTGAAATATATGTAACAGGCCACTTGAAATTAAAAACTAGGTACGTAAGTTGGGAGCATAGGTCCTCGTGCTCAGCTGTAGTGCTTGCACCAACGAGGCACACGCAAAATAATTAAAACTAAATAATTAGGGACGTAAAGGTTGGTCCACCCATATACCAAAACCAACCAATCCGCAGTTTATTTTTATTTCATTTGAGAATAGTTACAGCCAGCAATTTCAACTCTTAAAATGTTAATAAAAATAGAAAAGGCCGCAGACCGATCCTTTTTCGACGAACTCTATAACTTTAAGCCTTTAGCTCTTTTCCAACAAGACCTAATCTAGGTAAGCACCAATTACTAGAGCAATCTTTACATAAATAGTTAATTATGTTAGGTTTCATCAGTGAGACTCTACTGGTAATCCCTGAGGATAAGCCTCAATCATTGGAGCAATTTATAGCCGACATTAGAGACCGGCTTATATTGCTATTGTTATTACTTATTAGCGTAGGATTATGATCTTGTTAACATTCTTTTTAAGGCAAAATTGTATTACTAAAGGCTGATTAAAATATTTCTTAAATAGTTGTTCAAACTGGTTATAAAATTGAAAGAGTATTATTGAACGTATTTTTTTTTTATAAGTATGTTCGTGGCAAGGTTAATAATATTTATTTATAAAACATATCTGCTCATAATACCTACTAGTTTTAACTTACAGGATTTCTAAGTACAGTAAACGGCACAAGATTGGTAACATTTGTACTTTAAAAATTTAAAGGTGACTTTACATCCGTTACGATATTACGACATTAATGCACTGGCAATGTCAAATTGTACACATATCGCTGCTGCAATAACTCGGCATCAATATTATAATCACACAATATTAATTAAGACCCTGCCCATATTTTGTTTACATTGAAATACATACAATCTAAGCCCCTTAACGTAGAAGACTCAACAGCTCATACCTCAGAAATACAACAATAATTTGTATGACTATTTAGGTCTGTACATAGAAAAGATACGAAAAAACATTACAAATAAATTAAAAGAAAAATGCTTACTTTTCCAAAGAAATCTCTTTCAGCTTCCCTGCAATATGAGATTTAGAACGAGATTTCTGCGAAAACTCTTAAATTATTAACTTTAAGAAAACTAAACAAAAGCTACTCTTTACTTATTATAAAACGTCACGAGTACAAAATCAATCAAACTTTCAAATTGACTTTGTTCTAAGATTGAGACGAATCATGAATATTCATTGCAAAATCCCAGGAGTCTATCAATCAAGAATATTACACCGAGAATCGTAATGAGACAAAGGTATTTCAAATCTAAATATGGATGTATAATTCTTCAAATTAATTTTTGTAAGAGATTTTACTCTGGAAATACCAAAAAAAAAAAACTGTCCGATGGCAATTTTTTTGTCTGTCCCCGCACTAGAAATTTATCCTGTATTCTTAGGTGCATTTACAAACATTCTCACAATCACACACAAACAGCCAGACCTCGAAATCGAAACCGAAAAGTCACATTGGTACTTGCCCGGATTCCCATTACCTCGAGCAAGAGAGGCGAGGTCTTTAGCCACTGGGCCACCACGACATTCCCTAAGCGATGCTAAAATGTAATGGATTGATCACGTGACATAGGTTTAACAAACTCATAATTTTGACTATTTCCAATCGCTATTTTCCAAACGATATCGATGAAAGAATGTAACTTATTAAACAGAAGCCGCGGGTAAATATATAGATACGATCAAAGCGTATTTCTTTGACAAAAGTAATAACTTCTGTAAAAAATAGTATGATAATATTTTCGTTGCCATTGTAGTCACATTGAAGTGGATATTACATTTGTATCGTTTTGTCGTACAAATACAAGTACAAGTAGATTGTTTATCCTTCAGAAAATGTTATTGTTATCTAAGACGTGTTTACCGTTTTGAGCTTTTTATTTCTTCCACTTGACTCACTCAAATTGACATTTATAGCTTTTTATTTATTGACATAAATCGAAGGCTCCCGTTGTGTTGGGTACTGAATGGATTGGAGTAGAGGAAGTTTCCTACAAAAGTACTTAGAAGGGTGGCGGGAGCGAACTAGTGTGAGAAGTGTTTTATCGGTATTAACTCACATGAAAATAAACGTCTAGACTTGGCATCCACAGAAATCCTCCATTGCAAACGATCTTGAGCTTCACGTTCACCTTGCTCCACGTCATTCCAATGCCCGCCGCTACTGTCAACATCTTTTGCCTTGGGGATTGCAATCTAGTGCCTTCTTGGGTATTTGATCAGGATACCTTTCCAGCGTGTGGTTAATACATCTGTACTTGCGACGAAGACAATTATACCTTGTATAAATAGAAGTAGATACATTTATAAAACAGAAATACTGATCGTTTATGACGAACCATTTTCAGGTATTTTAGAAAGGTAAACAATATCCTATCCGTCTCTAAAATTTGATCCCAAATATTCCTTAAATTCGATCAATTCAGCTACAACATTTTACAGAGTAAATATATCGGCAAGAAGTATTCAAATATTTCTCATATAACGTATCGTTCAAATAACTGTCGGTTTTATCCACGAATAGTAAAAGCTGATTGGATCGCTAGGGTATACCACTGACTATCTAATTATATCTACAAACATTGCTAGTTTTTAGAACACACACAAACTCATCCTTTTTTTCCATTGCAGAAACTACAGAACAGACCTGCAAGGATCCTTACATACTCCTTTTGCTTCATTTATATTCATACATCTAGTTATATACGCACGCTGGTTATGAGTACTGGGCACCTGGGCCTGCAGTCTCGACATAGTTTCTCTTACCGACAAAATACGCTTGCCGTAACGACGCTAACGATAAACGCAAGTCTCGACAGCCGAGTTAGCGTGCAAAATCGGTCACTATATTGACTTAACGTCGTCGGTAGGCTAGCGATGTTCGTATTCATAGTGCGGTGATTTTTTTGAAAAATTATGGCAGTTGAAAAAAATCCTTGTATCATAGGGAAAATTGGTAGACAAAATATTCAAAAAAATCTATTTTTCTTTGAAAATTGTGCAGAAGATAGGTAAACCTTATCATGTTAACAATTGTTTGCATCGAAACTTGTAAGTAGCTTATGCCATTTTTAAAAATACGCATAACAAAGAAGAAAATAGTTTGCTTCCTTGCAACACAGACGTTGAACATGGGAAACAAACTGTCAATGTCAATTGTCAAGTTTGTTTGTACACAAAATACGACAATGAGACAGAATTGATTAAAAACTGGAAAAGAACCGTATTTCTATAGTGGAGGACAGTGACACAGGCGCAGGCCCTAGCCCGAGTGCTAGCAAGCAGCGTGAGCGTCAGGTAATAACAACCTACAACAATTTACGATTCCTATTTTTGGTACTAAATTGAATACTTTGCATATGTTCGAAGTAGTTTGTGTTTACTTAATGAATATCTTAAATGTTTCAGGCGTACTTCGGGGCATATTGATGCGCATTTGGCAACTTTAGAAACCCGTCCATATCTCCACACGTGCAAATTTTGAAACATGCTGGAAGGAGGTTCCCGAGGAACTCAACAAACTCCCAAACGGATCCAATAAGTCTCCCGAGCAGGGCATGACGTTAAATATCAATTTTAAATGTAAGTACAAGCCACGTCAGTTTTATTTATATTTAATAGAATACAATAGGTATCCTAATTACAGGTTTGGATAGACTAAAAAAGCTGCGCCTGCACTAAGGCAGCATAATTATAAAAACAAATCATTCAAACTGGCAACCGAGGCGTCATCACTGCTTCTTTGACTGAAGTGGAGAGACGCATAACATCCTTAATTAGTGTAGAGTACACATTTGGCACAAACTGCCCGGATACTATGCCATTTCCTTTTTTATTATGAGAGTCACTAGAGCATTAAGAGACATTTTTAGTACATCAAATTTTTTTACAGATGGTGGCAGCTGCAACTCAAGTGCAATCAGACGCTGCCAGAGGCAGGCAAGGTACAAGCCGAGGCGTGGATGCTATTTGCATAGGCTGCAAATTCAATAGCGCACAGTTTTACAACTTTTGTAAATAAAAATAATAAATGGTTTTATATGTTTTTTATTTAAATCACAGAGGGTCAATAAAATAAAATTATTTAAAACTAGTATTATTGAGTCTTCTTATGCACTCTGCAACAGCTCACCCAGTGCACCACACAAGTCCTGTATAACAAAAACAAGATTTTAGGAGTATTCATACAATGATACACAACGGCATAAGTCGGACTTGATGCTATAAGCCATTATATATCACCTTTGGGTCAAATAAATGGAGATGCTAATGAAATAGGTATAAAGATCTAGGGAAAATTATGTGTTATGCAAATATAGGTATACCTATTTAATAAATATAATATAATAAAACCTTAAAATAAATCATTTGATTAGGTACCTGTTAATTCTAGGCCATCTTCATGAGAGTGGGTATGGTGGCTTCTGGTTCATGTAATTTATATTTTATACATGTGTATTTATGCGTTGGTGAGACAGACACCTAAAAACAGACTTCAGCACACCAAAGCATCTTTCAACTACATTCCTGACTGAACAATGAGTATTTGTTTATTGATACTCCGGTTTCCCTGGGTGCTGATTTTTTAAAGGAGTCTTCAACCATGGTTTCAGAGGATATATATCATCACCTAAAAGATAAAACATAGAATGTACTTTCAGCAGATTATAATAAACATTTATTATTATATACCAAGCAGCCATGTACGGTGGTCCCCATTGATATTTTTTTTTATGTGTGCAGTCTATGAGTGGTGGGCAGTGGGTAGTGTGCAGTCTATGGCTGTGGAGCATTTCTAAACTTCCCTTTAACTGCACACCGTTCTTCTTGGATCATGGGAAATTTAACGTATCATCTTAAAAGGTTTTCATTGATAGCCAAAGTTACAGCATGTACTAATCGGCTAACTGACTTTTAGCTTATGCTGCAGCCCCACTGCAAGGCAATATGTAGTTGTTAGCACCCACTTGACTATTATGAAGAAAATTACATTACATCTTGGATATTAGAAAAAAAAAATAGAAATATTATTTAGGCAAATTAAGTACCCAACGCATAGACACTCACTTGAAACTCCACAGAAAGTCCGTAAGGCCCTCATCTTTGAATAGATGGGCGAAGTTCACCAACGAGCTCATGAAACGTCCTTGTTTATTCGGTAAAGATAGATAAATTGGCCATCCTCTAAATGCAAAGGATTTTCATCTTCACGCCGGTTTCGTGCATTTTTCCGCCTCATTATTATATCGAGTCTGTTTTCTAGCACGACCAAAGCCCACGCTTAATACTATACAGCCATATTACTCTAATTATTATTTATTTATTGTTTTTGTAACCTCTAAAACCAATGATAACGATCGTTACGACACTTATCGGGCTGTCAAAAATGCTCGCTAGGAAATTCGATATCATACCGATAAATCGTTAACTTAGCGACAATATACGTTAAGTTTGCGATGACAAACGTCAAAAATCGATAGCTTTGACTGTCGAGACTACCAAAAATCGTTATCTTCCGATCGATAGGACTTAGCGACCGATCGTTACGAGATAACGATCGCTATCTATGTCGAGACTGCAGGCCCTGGCCTTTCTGAACATCATCACCAATAAGATATGGTAATATTTCCCAAAAAGCCTATAAGATTTCTAGAGCGTCCCCTCCTGACGTATCCTCTCACGTCGGCCTTGAAAATATCTTTTGATAGTCGGTTTTTTTAATTCATCCTCTCATAATTACCACTTTTTGGAACACTCTTTTCTATTTTAAAATTCCAACAAGTTTGGTCTTCGAACTCGAAAAAACAAAGAAAACTTGTTTATTCGAGTAAGTGTATTTTGTTCCAAATTTCAAATTTAATTAGCGCCTCGACTCTTTTATATTTTTGAAGTAAGGCTTCAAAAGTTCAAGTATTGGTTATTAATAGAGTAAGTAAATTAATTGCTGCTGCTTAAAGCTTAAAAAAGATTATTTAGCGTCTCACAGTTGAATTGAACTTATTTAAAGGTGTTTATTGCAAGTACTTATAAATAGTACCTCTACCTACAACTTCTAAATCAGCCTTGTATATCCTTGATTGATGGATACCATTTCAAAATTCTTGATAATAGAATGAACATAAAATAAAACAGATACATCACTTACATACCTTCTCAATATATTTATTTTATCTAAACTTATGTTGTTGTGTATTTGTGTTACTTGTGTTGTGTTTTAGTGAACTTTTTGTGGAAATATCAGCCGGATGCAGAATCATTTGACTCTGATGTTAGGCGTTCTACTCACTTTTTCAGGAATCTTAAGTTGGGTATTTTTCAAACTATATTTTAACTGGAAAACCAAGCGAGAGTTTTTAACTTTGACATTCAAGTAGGTTTTGACAAGTTCTTTACTCCAAATTTTAGCCCAAAAACCGGGTGTATTACAGCCAGGCGCAAAAAACAAGATTAAGTATGTAGTCTCTTCTCTATACGCTTAAAAGCCCACTATTTTCAATACACACAACATAACATCACACCATTCTTTCCTGAAGGCTTAATCAGTAGACTCACATTTCGCCAGTTAAGCCCCATGTAAAAGGGGCGACCCCTCTGCCAAAACTAGCAAACCCAACTATTTCCATAGTATGATTTAATTGTTGTATAATCCGCTCGGCGCCAATCGATATGGAGGCGGAGTTTTTGCTCCGAAATAATTAATAACGGCACAGTGTGCGGGCACGGTGCGGCTCTTACCAAAATTGCCTGTAACCAACAACTTTATTTGTTTATTTTTGAAAAACTGAAACTCATTGAGACTCTTCATGGGAAGTAAAGCCCTGGGGCTTTTCTTTCAGTCGTTGTTCCTATGGTAAAGTATTATTTTTATACCGTCGACCACATCTCGATCATCATAAATCAAATTTTAATGGTTAGTATATAAGAATTAGTATATTAGAGTTGGTATATAAGAACCCTAGTTGTTGGCGTTCAGTAGTTTGTGCCTTACCCACATGGACAAAAGGCATGTGTTTGTGTATGTATTAGTTCATTAGTAATTCTCTTGAAATCTTATTATGAATTCTTTGTTGAATACAAATGTACAAATATTTACAGCGATAATTAATATCGTTTTACACTGAAAGTTTTGCCGTGTAACAAATTGATGGCGGCGCAGTGTGCAGTCAGCCGTTAATTGATATAACTTAATTAACATTATTTATTTGTTTATTTACTGCAGCTTTCCTGTTCACGGTGTTATTAATTATGTTTAATTAAATTCTCTTAATAATAATAATGTTGTTTTTGTTACAGGTAAGGTGTGACACGAGATACGTCTATCGGGTATGAATAAGATAAAAGTTACGACTACGTTTTACGTTTGTTAGTTTATGAAACATCCACAGAATACATTACTCTCGTCTATAAAACGGTTTACTACGAGAACATCTGACATAATTTAGTTCTGAAATATATTTGCTTAAAATTACTTGCAAAAATAAATATCACTTATTATGTTATGTGCAGCACCATTCAAAAGTTCCACCTAAGATGAACAAGCGATAATTTATTCTCCTTATGTAGGTGCTTATGTGTTTTATCAACAAAGCATCCAAAGGGTCTTATTAAATGAATAATTATCCCCAAAAACTGAAATTCACGCTTCCTTATACCAAGGCTACGCACCCAAGCGCGCTAAATCTTGCTACCTTACGTATCAGACACAAGAAACAAACGCGCGACAATACAAATGAACGCAATTATATCACGAGTAGTGGCGGTTGAGCGACCGTCCGTAACACTTGTGTTTCGTGGTTTATAGGGCTGACACATTCAACATTCGACTAGATCCGTAACATAGGGATTCCCTAGTAAGGACTCTAGGTTCCCGCAATTCAAACACGATTAGATTCTAGATTCTAACACGTGTTGTGCCATAGTTTTAAGTAGATGTTAAGCCAGCAGCCTTAGAGGAGTAAAAAATAGTTTTGTAGATCGAATAAAGTTTCAATCACCCTGCTTCTTTGAGTATATATGTCAAGAGTTAAAGAGAAAATCGGTTCTAAGCATACGCGTGCTTTATCGTTGACTTCGTTATCATCGGATGAATTAGTGGTCAGAAGTGAAACTGCCAATAATAATCCCAAGATTTTCTTTTTCCACCCGAGAACAATGAAAAGCCTGCAGTTATTTTATAATGCATCGTTTAGGTAAAATCACCGAGCCCACACATAAGAACGACTACACACATGTAGACGACTTGTTATTTTTTTGCTCGCCATAATGTATTTTTTTTCAGTCTTATTCGTCTACAAAAATTCCAGCCAGTCATTTAGCGAGTTTTACATGTACAAGACCAATTTTTTTTTAATGTTTGGAGGAACATACAGACTATTTGTGTGCGATAAAAACGAGTCGTTACAAACACAGCACAGAGAAGACAGGCGTTTTTTCTGTTCTGTGGTTACAAACTTTAAGAATCTATTTGTGTCATGTTTGATACCAGATAAACTTACATGAATGCGCTTAATATTTCGACTAAGTTTCGGCAACCCTACCGTGGTCCACCAGTGATATGAAAGGGTGGGTGAGACAGGGTCGGGGCGAGAAACGGGGCTATTGTCTATCGAGTGTGAGCCTTTGGAAAATTACCGTGAAATGCAACTTACGACAACTCATTAATATGAACCACTTATATTATACCCAGTGATGAAATGTTGCAAGTTTTAACGAAATATGGTTTATTAATTTGATTACTGCTGCCAAAGAGCAAGATACTGCCAAGATATATTAGTATTAAACTATAAAAAATATATTTTAATTAAAGCAATTACTTCCTGAACTACTGCGGTGGGTTTTAATCAAAACTATAATATGGATAAAATACAAATTGATGAGCTGCAGCCTTATAACTGTGAAAATGATTTGTATTAATATCGTGCACATAAGTTAAAGACAGAAACACATTGATGTAGAAAAACATTATTACAAACATTCAAAAACATCCTAAATTACTTCTGTCGTCATCAATATACAATGACAATAGGAACTGCCTGAACATCCCCTACCTTGAACAATACTTGCTCAAAGTAACTTTAACAACATAGCCATACTTTGCCATATATTATATAGGTAGGCACTTGTAAGGTACGGAAGCAAAGTGAAAATAAACTCCTCCGTAACATTTCGCCTGTAATGACTTTCTGATGGCGCTTGTCAACACGGGCGTCATTTGTGCGCCGTTCCTTACGCCTCAGTGACGTCATTTAGAGGAAATTGGTGTAATGTTTTTAGCCCTGTTTTTGTTGGTTTAAAGAATATTGGTCCTTGAAAGAAAAGTCTTATGACTTATTACCTATGATGCGTGATGGACAGAAGATTTTGCTGCCATCGTGGGTAGAATCTGATTGAGGTTAGGACTAGAAAATAGAGGTCTATAATATGCTCAACAGGAGATGAATTAAGAGCTTACATTTTCAGTTATAAGTAGATACAATCCGATCACAATAAAAAAAAAATCAAAAGAACTGCACAAATAAACAGTTTTTTTCAAAATTAAGCGTCATTTGATTTCTATTTCTTATCTCAAAAAACCATTCTGCATATAATGGCTAGATGCTTTGAATTTCACGTTTAGGGTTATTTTTAACCGACTTCGCAAAAAGGAGGCGGTTTTCAATTCGACGGTATTTTTTTTTATGTTTCTTACCTCAGAACTTTTTATTGGGTGAGCCGATTTTGATGATTTTTTTTTATTTGAACTCTGGTACTTGTCATGTGGTCCCATTTAATTTTCATCAAGATCTGATAAAGAACTTCGGAGATAACATCAGAACTCTTCAATGAATGACGGCAAATCACTCGGGATAGCTGCAATCGCATGTCTGTTTATTGTTTACACCATATCATAACATAACATCACACTAGTACGCTCTAAAGGGGTACGCAGGTGTGAAAAGTTCACCCTGGTATACTACATAATCTCATTCTACAGTTTTAGTCAATTTTCATGTTATTGGGTTATTCTATTCTGGCTTCATTTTGGGCATTATAGGTAGCCTATAGAACTGGTCCATTATGTAGCACAACTAAAAAGTGAAAAATAAAAAAACATTTTTACAAAAAATACAACCGACTTCCAAACAAAAACACGTGAAACAAGTGAAACATAACTTCAATTTCGGAAATCGGTGTCAAAAAATGAAGAAACAAAAACAGGAACACCGACTTCCGAAATTGAAGTTATTTTTCACTTTGTAGTGTTTTTGTTTGGAATTCGGTTATAATATTTGTAAAAATGTATTGATAATTCGATAAGACACGCAAACGCAATTTTGTATAAGTCATCTTCTACTCTGTAATCGGCACGAACTATGATATTTCTTAATAATTTAAACAAGTTCGCTGTCTGCCTTTATCTGCCACTCCGCTTATTTCTTCTAAACGGCTTTCAACACGGTTTTAACGAGTAGCATTTGTGTATATAATAGGGTAGTTAAAAAAAATTAATTTAGTCCGTCAGTTAGATAACCTAAAAATATTGGAAATGTATTTTTTCTTTTGCCACGAGAACAAAAAAATACTACGATACAGTGCGTTGAAATACGAGTATCATGTGACGTTACGGTGTGCTACACTTTATACTGACAAACTGACGTCACAAGCCCCCACTCCTGAACTTTGATGCACTTTATCCTTGTTAAGTTTTATTTATTTGATAAAGCAAAAAATGCGTGTCCAATACTATTTGATAATCTCACTGATGGACTAAATAGAATTATCATTTTTAACCCCCGACGAAAAGAGGGGTCTTATAAGTTTTAAACCCCCGACGGAAAAGAGAGGGGTGTTATAAGTTTGACGTGTATTGCTGTGTGTCTGTCTGTGGCATCATAGCGCCGTTGAGGCGGATGAACCGATTTTGATTTAGTTTTTTTTTGTTTGAAAGGTGATTGTGTCGAGAGTGTTCTTAGCTATGTTTGAATAAAATCGGCGTTTTACTGTTTGAATCGGGATGTTTTCGCAAGATAAATGTGTCGGGGGGTTATTTAAATTTTGAAATTTTTCTTGTTCTACCCAGTAAACATCCCGCCGTGAATGACCGGGGCGGGTCGCTAGTAATAGCTTAAAACATAAACAAAAGGAACACAAAAAACAAACGACAATTCTATTTTCACAATACATCATTGTTTTTGTTCGCTCGCAGTACGAGAGTCATCAATAACCCGTACATGGCCGACGATGGACAACTAAGCCGCTCCATCAGTTGACTCGCGGGATTCTATTAATACTTTTATTTATTAATTGTTTGTCTAGTCCGCGTTTTAATGGCAAACTGAACGAGTGTGACCAATGTAGGGAACACAGAAGGATGGAAATGTTCATTTGGTGTTGGACAAGTATATAGTATTAGGTTTTTTATCCTGACTATAGAAAAAGTTCCATTCTATAAACAATGGTTGAAATGCCAAAATGTAAGGGATTGATCATATTATGACACCTCAATAGCAATTAGTAATCCCTTTTTTTTTTCCTAATAGCTAAGGCGACACTTTTGATGATAAACGCCACTTGTATAAAGTCTTAACTCTCATTTCTCTCTTGGTCGGTCCCTCATGTCTGAGAATCGTGGTCAGCATCAGGGTTGCAACTGGAGGGTATGATCTGCCTCCACCAGCATCTGTCCAGCGCGTCCCTAACGACCGTGAGAACGACGTGTATTTCACTTGATCGATGCATTTAGTTGGTGAACAACTGCGCGATTTTTTGTCTTCTGTGTTACCAACCACAAACAGATTTTTTAAATTATTGTCGCTTCTGCGCATTGTGTGGCGAGATACATAATGGTCAAGCGAGTTTTTATTCGGAGCTGGGGCTGGATCGATGCATTGGTGCGTTTCACAGTCCATGGTATTCTTAGCATTCGCGCACCGCTAATAGCCGAATGCATAAATCCGTTCTTATAGATAAGTCAAAGTTAAAATCATAATATGAAAATGCGAAAGATAGTTCTCATTTGCATTTAGTTAGCTTCATTCAGCTCTACCAAATCCGCAAATCCGCCATGGTACGGTCGAAGGAAATCCTTCTTAGCATAGCCTGCCAGAAGCCATACTTTCATGGGATGATCCTTCTAAAGTTACTTAAAATTCCTTAAGAACTTCCAAAATAATCTCTTTCTATATACCGTTATATATTAACGTTCAAGATTCCGCAATCAAGAACCAGGATCGCATAGTATAAAGCAGGTGAGACAGTTTATCTCAACGCTTAGCTCGGAATGCCTTGCACCGAGTTAAGCCCCGTGCTTAGCAATATGAGGATCAACACTTTCGTGAGCAAAGCAAGCTGCTTAAATTAGTGCCACATATTGCAGCTTAACTACGGAATGTGCCATCTTTCTGATATTTCTTCATGAAATATTTTGAAGGAAGAGTTATGTTTTATCTGGGTCACACTTTTAATGTGGTAATGGGTTTTCTAATCGCGTTAACTTTAGTTATATAATATATTACTAGGAATTCATGATGATTATTCGTACGAAAACATAATAATGAGTAGTACAGTCTACGAAGGGTCTACGTGACTGCTACGGCGTAGCACTTCGCTACGAAATCGTAACGGTGGCAGTATAATCACCAATCGTAATCCTTTCGGAATATAATATTATGTTTAAGTCTGTCTTCTCATTTTAAATTCACCTCTTACCATTGTAAGTTCAATCAAATTACTGACTGACTACTTGACTGAAAGTTTTCTCAATATATTTATATCAAATAATATAATTTTAAAAGTTACAGTTTAATATTTAACTTCCCATCTATTTCTAGTACAAAATGAAAATTTTAAAGAGTCGTTTAATGATCCTGGACACTCTATATTTCAGCGGTTTGTGATCTTAAATGATATCTCGAAGTTGCCACTTCGGCTACGAACTGTGCCAGCCGAGGTTTTGCAGATAACGTGGTACAAGTCAAAGGTAATGTGCGGAAAACGTTTAGCTAGTTTCATCTTCTAATAAAAATCGAATGCATTTTTTCAGACTAGCTATTTAAGATTACATATTCGAACAAGTGCCGGAAAACCTTTTAAAAGTTTTTCTGAGGGTCAGCTTAATGGTGTTTGGTGCAATATTTATTAAGGACATCACAAAACATAATATAATCTTAATAAAAAATCTTTATTTGGAACAAACAAAATAATTAAGTCAATGTCTGCACAATAAGTGATTTCAATTAATTACCGACAACTGATATGCCGCTATTAGTTAACTGTTGGGCCATACAGACGTAGTCTGATCTTCTTCGCTTCCGCTCCCGCTCCCGCTCCTGTCTCACCCCACCACCTCAACTGGCCGGTGGCACTGGTTTCGGTTTCAATTGCCCCTTAGATAATATCCGTCGTAATTTAATCAAAACTTGCCGCCGACCGCCCCATCGGTACTCCCAGTCTAATTGATTTAGTGTTGTTTCAACTCGGCATTACTATAAATTGGGAGCAAGTTCGGTTCGCAGTGATTAGTATAGAGAGATCCAAGATATTAGCGATGGCTTATTGTAAGTTACGGGTGTTGTTGCAGGTTGGGCACGGTTTATATTAAGGTTAATAATAAATAATAAGCTGTTATTTCGAGGCTAAGCATCGGTTGTCGAGGTCGATTCGTGGATGAGTCCACCATCTATGTGCTTTCTGGGGTACGGTTAAGCTGTTAATTTATTATGTCGTTTGTAATTTGTAGATCTTTGGTTGTTGTAAAGTCTTTAATCAGAAACCCGAAAGGCAAAGAATCAGTCTTGTTAGCCAATCATCGCGTGCGGAGGAAAGTGAGAGAGACGTTCCATATAAAAACTGATATTCAGCAGTATCTGGCTGGGCTAGAAGCTGATCTCAGCGTAGTTGGCAACGGGCAAGCAGATTAATTGCCTTTTGTTGGCGCTTCAATATGAACCTTATACATAATGCGAATGCCAGAAAAGATCATGTGGGTGATTTGGTACAGCAAAGGTTAAATGTCAACCGAATTACCATTGACATTTCCTGTTCTGGATGATCTGCAAGGTAGACGAAATAATACAAAGGATATTATGTCTCTTGTGTAACGAAGTATGCTCAAAGGTCTATTTTTGGTCGCTCATTAGTTGACTTTCCCGAAACTCATTGAGTGAATCATGGAATGGATTGCTATGTAGCAAGTATAATGAAGCCCACGTATTCACAGTAGAAACCTACCTACTTTATTCAAGGCTACTTTAAACAGTTTAAAGTAAAAAGCTATCACAACTACATTTGCTTTAAATGGTCCTTCTTTTCGGCATTCTCTAGTCGACTAAAAAGAGAAAGTAGATATATTGAAAATAAAACAAATAAAGAAGACAATACTAAAATCCTAAACCTACCTCAAAAAGACTGGATAAACCGAAATATTATAGACTCAATGAACTTACGGAATCACTTATGGCAACAAACAAAATTTTACCCAAATGACGAATACCTACGGTAGAAGTTTAATGAAGAACTGGACAAAGTAAAAAACCTAATCAACACAAGGAAGCAAACCTACTACCACAGCTTATTTCATAAAAACAACAAACAACCTTTAAAAATGTGGGTAAATATTAATAACTTAGCAGTGAATAAAATCAAAGACATCAGTGCTCCTCCCAAACTATTTTTGAACTCGGAATATGTAACAAACGGTAATGAAATTTGTAATATACTTAACTCATTCTTTGCATCAATAGGCGCGGACTATAATATAACGGAAAATATTCGAACGGAGTACCCCCCTTTTATAGTAATACAGCCGCCTAAATGAGTATCTGACTAAGAAAAAAATCCTAATTGATCAACAATACGGTTTCCGTCCTAAGTCAAGCACTTTCACAGCCACAGTAGATCTAATTACGAAAATAAAAATTAATATTGATCAAAAAAACGTTGTTGTAGGTATTTTCATTGGCCTAAAAAAGCGTACGATACGGTAAGCCATCAAAGGTTACTACAGAAATTAATATAAAATCTCACACAACTTTACACATATTACACCTGTATTCTCATTAAAAAAATCACCACGAATTCCGTACAATCAAACATACAACTGCATAAAAGAACAATAACATACAACACAAGAAGTAAAAACAAATTCCAACTAGAAACTGCATGTGCACGGACTAATTATGGCAAAAAAACAGTATTACTGGAGGGAGCACAGCTGTTCAATGATCTACCAGAGGATATAAAGAGGTGTGATAATATTAACATATTTAAGAGCAAACTAAAAAAACATGTACGTACCCTGTAACGTCGCCAACGCCCCGGAGGCAAATACTGTATTATTATTTAGAATAAGTAACTCTGTATCTCATTATAAGTGAACTGTTATATTTTATAAGTTCTTATGGGAAATAAATATCTTTAAACCTAAACCAAGTACACCAAAATAGTTACACAATAATTTTAGAAAGATAAAAATCGCCTATCACAGACCAGATAAAAATTGACTAGACTGAAACAACTTGAAATAAGGGTAGTCTGTGGTGTCCTGTTACTGCTGAAAATATTACCTAAAACTAGAACTACGTTATTCATCCATTAGAAACCATCACTATATTGTAGCATTCAGTAATAAAAGGACCATTTCACTCCACCTTTAGTTTTATATAATTCACTGTGAAAGGGTTTTACTATTCAGTATAGTTCTATCGGTTTCAGGCGAAGTATTTCTATTCAATTGAGTCTCTGAGTAATTGACTCTTTTAGTTTCAATTAAAAATGAAGTGGTATTGCTGGAATGGAAGAGACATTTGGGAGTGAAGTTATAGTTGTTTTATATTCATTTATTTCATTCTATCACAGAAAGGACAAAGGTTTTACTTTATTAAAGTGATTGAATCATTGTCAGAATGCATGAAATACCTATGTATTATTCACTTAATATTATAAAAGTTAAAGAATGATTTAGTAACCTTAAACTAAAAGTAATTTAATGCATGATTTCAATAAAGTCATATATTCAAATGACTGCGTACAGTTAAACATACATAATATGGATGCGCATGCGTATTTTACTTTATCTGAGAATCCAAATGCAAATCTCTAAGAAACATTCACAAGACCAAAAGAGAATTCAATTGAATCACAGTACCTTTATCTCCCTTTGAGATATGCCCGGCTAACATGTTACATAGACATACAGGTATTAGGCAAACATGTTACATACCTAGGCTAACCAATTTAAATGGAAACCCCAAATAAAACAGGTTCACGCGTCCCGTTACTCAAAGCAAGTAAATAGATTTTAAATTTTTCAGCCGTGTTCGTGTCTATTTCGGTCGTGTGTCAGCCCTGCGCTGAAATATTAACGCTGAGGCAGCAGGGTTGGCATGAAAATTGTGGCGATCGATTGTTTACGAGGCCTCGGTGTTTTTGCTGTTGGTTAAGATAGGTTATTTTTGTTAGTGCTGCAAATTAAAACTGACTGGCGTTGTTGTCATTATAACATTGTGGTCCGTCATAGATTGTGAATAATCATGAGTATTTTTTTTTTATATAAGCTTGTGCCAAGAACGATGATGCGCATGTCCCTTCGCCTATCACACGGTGAAGCGCCGTTCTCACTGCGTTAGTGCATTTTTGTTTCTGTACTGGGTCTGTACAGATGTGCTGTACGTGTATGCACTCGGTAAACTGTACGAAACGATTCAGGCGCCTTCCTGGTACAGATTCTATACCGACCCGATGAGGAAGGCACTTAAGAGTATTGTTTCCATCCGAAAAGATATTTCGAAATACACAAATAAAGAAAAAAAAATCCTACATTTAAGCAGATACTGCACCGTCACACTTCATTTAAATTTACAGGTTTAGTAGATTTTTAATACCAGGTGTATTCAGATTCCAACCACACAGATTGTACTTTGTAAAGTGCCGTTTAGCTTCCCCTCGTTTTTCTTTACAGTTTAAAAGATTAGTGAGGTAATTAATTAAATTAAAATGCAATGTCTCTCTTGCATTTTTCTTCATTAACAAAGTGTCAGCTGCTGTGTCAGCTGCTGTGTCAACCCTGACTTAAAATATTAACGAGGTGACGGCAGGGCTGGCCGTATTTATAGTAGCCATCGATTGCAAAGTGATGTTCCGCCTGTGTCTCACACTCAAACACGGCAGGGTGTGTGTGCATATGTGGTGAGTGGGTGTGTGTGTGTGCGAACCTTTGCCAAAGAGTGACACGGCGAGTGACGAGGGAAAGTGTTGTTATAAACACGGACATAACTATATAACAATAGTTTCGCAATCGATATGATGGAAGACTTGGCAATAGTTTGATGGGTTGTGATGTAGGGGTTGTCAGTTATTGAGTGAGAGGTGTTTGACCTTGTACTTGGCATTGTGCCAGCTGGAAGACATTGGCTTTTGGACAAAGGCTGCTTCTATAGATTTCTGTAGTACTTTTTCCAGGGTGATAAAAAGAGATATGCGAGTTAGGAGGCATTTGCCCTGCGGCTGGACATTAGAGGTTTTTTTGTAAAAATTAATAAAAGAATGCCCGAGTAGTTAACATTTAGGGCCTCATTTTTAAAACAAATACTTATTATACTTAGGTTAAACACTGTTTAGCAGATTATTAATTCCCTATGGAAAACATTTTTTTTAGAATGTGCTGATCAGTGTGTTACCTAACTATATGTACATATAGCTTGAGTTTTATGACCTAGTTTGACCCATGTTACATTTTTGAATTTTCATTTATAAACTACAAACTCATTTCAGTATTCCTCTACCAATACAGTGGCGATCATTTCCCCGGCGTATCGTTAAAGGTGACACTGCTGCCCGTATTAGTTAACAAAATTAATTTGAAACCTCACTCAAGTGACTAAACAATGTGAAGGTAAACCCAATTAACCACGCCACAATAAAAACATAATTAAAACATTATTTTATCTTAATTAATATTTGCAGGCACTGTAGGGTTTCATAAATAATTCTGTATGTAAAACGTCGATGAAAATATTAATTTAATATCGAGAGCAAATAACTGTTTCTATGTATTAATTAATTTGATTTCATGTTTAATAATTCATTTTAAAACATGTTTTTGGATTCCTGGAATTTCTCAGTACCAGCCAAGGGTCTGGATTTGTGTCCGGTTGATGGCAATAGGTTCACCCCCTTTTATATAGGCCTTTAACATAACTGGTGAAACGTGAGTGTAGGTCCACCTTCGCCCACAGTGTCCTCCTGTGCCGCTTATGGCAGGAACACGGGCACGCGTGAGCATGCATTCGCGAACCCGCTGAAGTGCCACATAACTGCGCCATCTCCCCGTGGTAGCGCAGTATACATGAGCATTTATCCACAATAATAATAAAAAATAAAGAAAGGTCCACCTCTGCCCAATCCTTCGGAAATTATAGACATGATAGCATCACGTCTTTAAGTTGTGAATATTTTTTGTTATATTCTGGGCTTTACCAACAGCTGAATTCTGTGACTCATAAAGTTTGTAAAAAAAAGCTCCATAAGTCCTTTATTGGGTAACAAATTCGAGTCACACATGCCTTTAATAAGATTCCCGAAGCTAATCTAATTTAGTCGTTGTTTAGCTCGACAAAGTCAGATAAGTAAATTAGAACAAAAACAAAGCAGTGAGAAAGTGTCCTAGTTTGTTGTTAGGTAATCACTTGACAACTTAGGTAATCTAAGTTGGGGCAGTATGTAAGTTATCTGTGTGTCGATTTGATCACTGACTTTTGTGTCAATTTCTGTATGCTGAATTTTATCTGTACTTTACAGAGCGGTTTGTGAAAGATTTTGTCTGGAAAACTTATGATTATTTTTGATATAGCTTTGAGATTCTCGAGACCTAGGGTCCCGGACCTCTGAAAGGTACCAGGGGCCGAAACCAACTCGTAGAGGCCTTGTTAGACATGTAGGATGAAATGTGACACCAACCGGCGATAATCCCTGTATAGTCACTACGCAAGAGCACCCAAGGACAAGAAACAGAAACTGTTCCGAAATCGTCAAAATTATCATTTATTTCAACTAGATCATTAAAAGGCAATTTTGAAAGTCAAAATTTCATGCTTATTAATATTAATTTATTCTAGTCAGAGGTTTTGTATCTATAAAATCTCTTACATACACTATACGTAAGTTGTTATCCCACTTCGCTTGTATACTCCTTGTACTAATGCATAATTTTGCATCGTAACTGAAAGCCAACTAAGTTTCTACTTCATCGGAATAGTTCAGGTCGACTGGCAAACAGTCTCACCCAATATTGGAACAGAAATAGTAGAATTTTTATTACTAAAGTTGGTTAGCTGGTAAATAAACTCGTAATTATGCAGGTACGTAAATCTTTTGAAAGTGGTTCCACTGAAGAGGGAACATTTTGCTACCATTATAATGCAGTATTTTCATAACTTCAGGACAGAAGACTAACAAGGTAAATATTAAATACAGGTCTGCGGATCCCAAGCCAGGAGCTCATCACTGGGGCCCATTAGCAGCGTGCCACTCCTAGATCCAATCAGAACCGTTTTTCGATCTTTTGGAAACTGCCATAACGCAGCAGTGGAAAGCTAGGGATTTGCTCCCTATTGGGAGAGATACCGGTACCTATCTCACAGGTGGCACAAAGGTTGGCCGGTGATACTATTCGTACTTACCTTAGATTCCTGCGGTAGACTCCTGGGCGTCGATCAATCTCGTGCCGTGAGGTTAGGAATAGGAGAATATATATAATAAAGGAAAATAAGGGATAGACTGACGGCTGTCTGGACCGAAGAATCCGGCCGGCGTCCACCAGGCAGCACGTTTTCCGCAAAAGCACTTCGATGCGCGTGAAAATATACTCTAAACCCACTTTAGGGACGCCCCACAACGCCGATTGCGAACGGCGGGCGCGATTAACAAATACAATCACCGAAATATCGCTCGATTACGTTATTAGAATACAAGACACCGATTTTCTCGCGTGTTCTGTTCAAATTTTCTAACTACACTGTTAGTGTCAGCTGTCAAAATCGTTGACAGCCCGCCGACACGATGTTGCAAGTAAATATCAAAGATCGGGCCTAAACATACCCCCGTCTCGGACATAAGGAGTTATGTCCGCTAATAAATGGGCAAGCGTGCTAAATTGCCACTGCTCGCTTCAAAACCGAATCTCCGACCATGACTTCCGCAACTCTGAGAACTCCGTCAGACCCATAAATCAAATCTACAAAGCGTCCACGACGCCAATATAAAGGCAACAAATTAGGTTCTTTAACAAATACAAGGTCTCCAACTTTGGGAGGGACAGTTTCTTCAGACCACTCAACAAAAAAGTTTCTGCAAAAACCACTTAGCCAAGAATATAACAGGAGTGATCCATCCTTGGGATCAAAGGTTCGGGCAACAGTTGACAAGGCCATGCGCTTTGTCCAGGTCTGGGGAGTATCCAATTTCACTTGATAGGTAAAGACATCCTGGACGGCCTGGTACTGGATACCAAGGACGGCAATCAAATTAGGGTTATTCACATCCTCAAAAAGGAGCGGATTCTGCTGATGCTCTACTGGCAGATCACTCAACAACTCCGAGCTATTCGACAACCATTTACGCAATTCGTAACCTCCTGATTTCAGGATTCCAATCAACTCATCCCGCAAAACCAAGGCCTCTTCCACTGTAGAGGCCCCGGTGCACACATCGTCGACGTATACGGAGTCTTTCAGAATAGCAGCTGCACGTGGATACTTCAACTGTTCACGGCTGGCCAACTCCAATAAAGTGCGGATGGCAATATAGGGACTAGACCTGAGTCCATACGTTGTAGTATTCAACTCGTACACAGAAATCGGATCACAAGGTCGCTCACGCCAAAGGATCATTTGATAGCGCCGGTCGTCCGGATGAACAAGAGATTGTCTGAACATCATACGGATGTCAGCCACAAAAACAATCTGGTGACGGCGGAAATTGGTGAGGATATCCGAAATGTCCCTATGCAATTTGGGACCCGAGTGCAAGCACTGGTTCAAAGAAACTCCATTGGACGTAGGGGCCGAGCCATCGAATACCACGCGGATTTTACCACCCAGAGTTTTCAAAACCGCATGGTGCGGCAAAAAGTAATGCTCGATTGAACGGCAATCAAGATAAGAAGGAGACATATGTCCCAAATCTTCATACTCCCGCATGAAGTCCACGTATTTCTTACAAAAATCCGAATCTCTACGCATTCGACGCTCCATGGACAATAACCTCTTTTCCGCTAAAGCATAGGAATGACCAAGAGGAGGACGCGCAGCCTGAAACGGCAAACGAGTGACAAAACGACCATCAGCGAGGCGACCAGTATTGTTCTGGTAATTCAATTCGCACTCTTGTTCAGCTGGATCGACTCTTGGAGCACGTGGAAGCTCTTCGACTTCCCAGAAGCGCTGAACGGCGTCGGATAGAGAGATCCCCACATTCAATTCTTGGTCCTCAATCCGCGGGGCGGAGCCCTTCAACACGGGACCCATGAAGCTAAAGCCAAAAACTGTCGGTATAGCTAATAACCCATTCGTCTGCAGAACCCGCTTGGTCCCGGACAAAATCAAACCCAAAACATCCGCACCTAAAAGCACGTCTACGGGTCCGGGTACAAACCACTTCGGGCCGGCAGGAGTTAGGTCTGACGTTAATTTCACCACGGCAGGGCTAATGGTTACCTGCGGGTGTCTGCCCATGATATCATTCAAAACAACGGCCTTGGCCAAGATTCTTGGCCCACAATGAACCGGCGAAACACAAATTTCAACTTCTCCCCGTTGACCACCCGCTTCAATACCACCTATGCCGTATATAGCAGAATGGTGGGGTCCACGTGGGAGACCCAATCTCTCCACTAAACAAAAGGATACAAGACAGCCTTGAGCACCCGAATCCAAAAGGGCACGAACTAACAAAGAGTTACCCTTCGGGCCCCAGATCCTTACAGAGACGGTTGGCAGAAGGACTGTCTCTGGCTGGGCGGCTGTAGTGGAGGAGAGGGAGGCGACCACCTATTGTTGATAACCCCCCTGGGGTTGGTAGTCGTCCGGAAGATCGGACGCGGGCCAGTTGGAGTGAAGGTAGTGGTCCACCGGAGTGCCGAAGTGTCTTCCGACTCGCCCAGTCACCGGGTTCTGGTAACCACGGGCACGTCCAAACTGGGACGGGCGGCGCTCCAATCGCGGTCGCTCATGTAGCGGTGGTGAGAATGGCCGCGGCGCTGCCTGCCTCTCCATTCCCAAATACCTCTCCTCCCGTTGAGGAGGGGGTGGAGGGGTGCCCCCGCCTGTGCGAGGTGATCCCCGTCGAGGATCCACGTGGGTTGGGTGGGGTTGGTGGGGATGCGGACCCCCGCCTATGGGGGAGCGTCGGGCATCATCAGGCCCGCCAACACCATTTTGGTTAGAACACAACACGCGGTGGTGCTTACCTTGATAGTGCGGGCAAGGATCTGACCTCTGGCAATCCCGCTGCAAGTGCTGTCCCAGACAGGTGTAACACCACTTGCGGCTGTTGGCGATTCCCCGTCGGTCCTTTGTGTTCCTTGCCAGGAACTTCGGACAGGAGGTGACCATGTGGCCATCCGTGTTGCTGTATATGCAGCGCATACTGCGAGCCTGGGTCGCCACATATTGATGAGGAGGGCGTCGTGACTCACCCTTCCCACGAGGGGGGGGGGCGCGCACAAACACGACGCGGGTCCGGAGAGGACCGCTCTGGGGCCCGCGAGGGACCTTCAAATCCAGATTGGTCCAAGAGGCGACATTCCACATCCAGGAATTTCAACAAGTCATCGAAAGGGGGGAGGTATGCGGTATTATCCCCACCATACCTCTGCTCGAAGCGAACCTTCAAGTCGGAAGGCAACCTTGACAGAACAAGGTGAAGTAGCATAAAGGACCATTGGTCAATAGGTAGGCCCAATCGCCTCAAGGCGTTCAAGGCCACCGTCAGTGGGTTGACCAAATCCATTCGTAGGGTGGCAACTCGATGGATGCGAGGCAACGACAAAATCTGCGAGACCTGGGCGTCCGCTAACAGCCTCACGTTCGCATAACGCTTCATCAACAGTTCCCGGGCAGTATTATAACTTTGATCCGTAACAGTTAGGTGGCTGACTAAACCTAGGGCCTCTCCTCTTAACGTGGAGAACAAGTAGGCCTGCTTTTGACTAGGCGACAAGTCTGTCCTAGCATCCACCAAACTGTTGAACAGGTCGAAGTAGGCAGTCCAACAACCCAAATCTCCACTAAAGTGTGGCAAGTCTAGCGTAGGCAACCGTCCTAACAAAGCAGGATGGGTGGGAGACCTTGTCTCCACCTTCAAAATATCTTGTGTAGAACCCCTCAATTTACTGGTTGCCTCAACAATATTATCATAGAAACCGTAGAACTGTGTGACGTCTGCCTCAACCGCAGCGGCTAACTCAGTGTCCTCGGTGGACAATAGTTCCAAACATTCCGCATGATATTTATCAACCCTGGCCTGACGCGCTGGGAGTTCACTAGAACGCGCCAACAAAGCGTCTGATCTATCAGGTCTACTTATTAAAGAGGCCGCCGTGGTCACCCATCTCAATTCCGATCTAATCTTACAAGCAAATGTATTGGCAGTCATACTGTCAAAATGTAAGCAACGGTGATTAAATATTAATTAATAAACAAAAGGTTCAACAAATTAAATTAATAATGTATGTGTGTAACCAAAACAACAGTTTGACAGTAATTCTCTTACCAAATTAAATATCAAATAATAAAGTCTGTAAGAGAAACAACAAGTTAATTTAACAAATAGTACTGAACCCTGTTACATTTACTTAATTATTTTCCAGTACAAAATTATTATGGAACCCCAAATATCAATTTATAAATTATCAAAAATAAAGTGGGTACCTCAAGAAAATAAATTATCAACACAGAAGAGGGTATTCTAAAAAATTAAAATTATCAACACAAAGTGGGTAGGTTGATTTTACAATAGAATTCAATATTCGATTTACTTTAATAGTTAAAACCAATGACTTTAACTTGAATCAATTAGAATATTACTGTCAATATCAAACAAACTAACCAATTTTCTTATATAATTGGTAACAATATACTTTACAACAAAAACTTCTGTAGCGGCACTGAGTATGTTTATAATGTAAACAAACTTACAAACCCAAGATAGAAGGTTCAAGGTCCAAAACTAACTATGATTCAATTAAATACAATTAGGGAAGATTATTTAGTCTGCACCAAACCTATATTGTATACCACAAATACAGCGTAAACTCAATACAATACAGCGTTCACTGTGAACGAGTGTCCTAGCATATACTATGATCGTGGAATGAACCCACGCTCTTGCTACCAAATGTTAAATACAGGTCTGCGGATCCCAAGCCAGGAGCTCATCACTGGGGCCCATTAGCAGCGTGCCACTCTTAGATCCAATCAGAACCGTATCCCACGAAACTGCCGTAACGCAGCAGTTGAAAGCTAGGGATTTGCTCCCTATTGGGAGAGATACCGGTATTTATCTCACAGGTGGCACAAAGGTTGGCCGGTGATACTATTCGTGCTTACCTTAGATTCCTGCGGTAGACTCCTGGGCGTCGATCAATCTCGTGCCGTGAGGTTAGGGATAGGAGAATATATATAATAAAGGAAAATAAGGGATAGACTGACGGCTGTCTGGACCGAAGAATCCGGCCGGCGTCCACCAGGCAGCACGTTTCCCACAAAAGCACTTCGATGCTCGTGAAAATATACTCTAAACCCACTTTAGGGACGCCCCACAACGCCGATTGCGAACGGCGGGCGCGATTAACAAATACAATCACCGAAATATCGCTCGATTACGTTATTAGAATACAAGACACCGATTTTCTCGCGTGTTCAGTTCAAATTTTCTAACTACACTGTTAGTGTCAGCTGTCAAAATCGTTGATAGCCCGCCGACACGGTGTTGCAAGTAAATATCAAAGATCGGGACTAAACAGTAAATATTGCATGATTATTCATATTCATATTATTTATTGTACACAAAACAAACACACACAAATACAGTAGGACAGCTTATGTACAAAGACGAGCTTAACCCATAATTGCGTTCTGTTTCAGGAAACTGCAGAGTCATATAGATTTTTTATTAAATGAAGACAAGTGCACAATAAAACTTAACATTTAAATTCTTTCTATCTAAATAAACTAAACAAATACATGTACAGCACACAATGCATAAATATAATACATATTAATATAACTCAAATCCTAAAGTTATAAATACATACCACTGACCTCTATCATACATTGTACACTGGACTTCATATTATCGATGACAAAATGAAGACATTTGATTATCGCCATTTTGGCGCTGATAGCAACGTGAATTAACGTGAGAGTCGCATGGAACTAATATTAGAGATGAGACACAGCTTTCGGTAAAATACTTTTATGGGTTTTATCGATCGTGAGTATAATTTAATACGTAAGAGAAAAAAAAAAACAGTTATTTTTATTATGATTAATTTTTAAGTAATAGAATAATTGCTGTAAAGGTCAACTCAAAAATATTTTCAGTCAGATTGCAAGCTATAAACTAGTGGATAGCGTGCTAGTAAAGTTATAGCACATTACTGTCAGATCAGTGAGATTTAAATACCGGGGATAGGCTAACAACTTATCCTTAAAACCAATATATTTGAGCAAGTATCTCCTCGCACACTAGTTAGTTAATACTTACAATCGTTTGGATTCACTCGGTTGACGCCCATCGGGTTCGTGAAGGGAACACCATTTAAACAATAATAATAATAAATGAGATGGATAATCATTTACAACGGACGTATTTCTCGCTATCATCGCTGAGATCCTGTCTCTGTAGTGTTAAGGTGCAAATAAGGCCTCGGTCTCGAATTCCGCGGGCAGCGGGGCGGCGGCGGCAGCGGAGCGGGAGCGGCAGGATCTTATGCGTATCGTCAAATGGACCGGGTCTCGAAAACAGCGGCGCGGGAGCGGCGCGGCGGGAGCTCTCCCGCGCCGCCGCCGCTGCCGCTCCGCCGCCCGCAAAATTCGAGACCGAGGCCTGAGTTGTATCGCATTCCAGCAAGGCGAAGACTTTAACTCTGTTTCAGATGCAGATAATAAATTATTTGACTTCAAAACATTTGTTAATATAATTATAACTATCATTCCTTCCATCATTCCATACTATTCCAGAATTAATTCCAGGCTCAGGAACGTGGTGATTGGTACAAGAGAGAGGCCTGTGCTCAGCAGTGGGCGAAGTTGGGCTGTGGATTTTCATGATGATGATTCCAGAATTTAGTATTACACATTGCTTTTGAACATATTATTACTGATTATTAGGCATTCATATACCTAACATTCATCACCAATACCAATATGAGATATTTAGTTCCAACATACTACGAGAAGTCAATACAGTAAATGAGTGATACGCTTTGCCAAGACTACTATTTTGATATTAGTGTAATTTAAAAATATCACTTATACTGATATATTAGTTACAATATTATATTATTTCCAGTCAAATATATTAGTATTACCTAATTTTTAGAAATATCGGTAGTATCCTATCTCTAAATGTGTCAATTTTAGTTCCTGATACGCTCGAGCGGGGCGCTTTGAATCAGCACAAAAATCAACTGTCATTTCATATAGTATGTTTAGTCCAGCGTACTTGTATAATAGAGGTCAGTGATACATACATATACCCATCTATGCGTCATGTTGACAGAAAATGTTCCCTTGTTCTTTTTTTGAAAATTCCCAACGAAGGGCTGTCCGTATTAAGTGAGTTAGATTGTTTCAGAGGCGGACAGCACTTGCAGTAAATGATCCACCGTAACGACTTGATGAGTAGGGAGGAAAACGAAGGAGAAGAGATGATGAGGAACGGCAAGGTTTTCCTCTCGGAACAAGATACTCAAAGCGTTCCCGATATTCCATGAAAGAGAGGTAGGGTTAATGATTTTGCATTTTTATTAATGGAATGTTTGCGTTTGACCACTATCAGCACTATCTAGCTATGATGTGGTCGCCGATGGAGCACGCTTATCTAGGAGGGAACTTATTTACTTTTGATTTAAAGACCAAGAAGAGTTGACAGTTATAGCTATCAGGAAACACAGACTCTGACAGAGTTTTTTTTTATAATCCTTTGATTTAGAAGGAGTTTAATTATGATTATAAATACCAGAATCAACAACTCTAACGAAGTATAAATGCGGCAATTTTTAACCAAACCATAGATCTGCTTTGTAGTTAGGCACCCATAAATTACATGACACTACTAAGAATATACGCCAATAAAATCATGATTTACTTTGTATTTACGTACCCAAAACACAACTAATAAAGAGACGTTTAACGAACAAGACAGTACAAGCCATCAAATTCCGAAGCCTTCTCATGAATCAAACAGAAACTTTACCCTTTGTAACCTGAAGGTAACTTGACAACCTAACCTGGGTTTCATCAACAAATCGGACACTTATTTCTGAAGACACACGCACAATAGAAATCGGCATTAAATGCGCAAAGATTTATGTAGTTTTGGATTTTTAGTATGCTGTATGGCCCTGTTAGTATAGTGTTAATGCAATTTTTTGGGACCGTTTTCACTTTTTGCTCTCAAAGTCATAAACAATGCGTTTATCGACAAAAAAGTTTTCAAAGTGTCATTAGGTATACGAGTATCAGCTATGGTGATTGTCGATAGCGCTTGATAATCCCATACATACTTATTATTCCTTGATAGATTGTCACTAGTCTAGGGACACAAAGAGTAACACATTTTCTGGCAACCATTTTTATTTTCTTCGCAATCGAAGTAATCTTTTGAAGATTGATAAAATTAAGAAAAGGCTATGTCTGTGAAATCTTTTCTCTTTCTCTGTAACATTAAAAGATCAGACGTAAAAAGATTGGGCATTGTTACGAATGGGCTAGCGTTCTCCTTTGTCAAATTATTTGTGATATTTTGGGTTTCAGATTATTTTCATACTGCTAAGGTTATTTGAGGATTTTTTAAAATTATAATTACATATCTTTTGGCTCAGTTCATACGAGTGGTTTTCCGAGCCTCGGAGCGTTTTCATCCCCACACAGTATTTACAAATATTTCTGAGAATTTCAGCCTGCGTTCTTTTGAACCTTCACATCACATCACATCATCAGCCTATTAATGTTCCCACTGCTGGGACACAGGCCTCCTCTCTGTGAGAGGGAACCAATATCCGATTGAAATCTTTGCACGAGATAAGAGATGGCGAGGAATATAATATTCTTTAAGAAATTAAACTACGCACAATAATGTAAATATGTCTTGTACTGTGATATTGTGTGTGTTTGTTTACATAACTACGAGTACCTATTATATTCGCCAAACCTAGACTTCTGACACTAATTTTGAAGTGAAAGCTTTTTTTAGTCGCGTTGAGCTAGGTAGGACCAAACTGGGTTTGCGTCAGCGACATGTTAATGTGATAGCGACATTGACATGCTGATGTGACATGTAAGGATTTATTTTTAAGTTTTCACTCAGTCAGCCATGACCGCCTATTTTTCTTCTCTTTTTGCTCCTTTCTAAAAAGAGCTTAAAATAAACATTCACAACAGCCATTAACTAAAACATTTTTCATACTATTAATAATATCTATACAGATGAACAGTCAAACAGTAAAATAAAATCTAACTGTTATTGCTGAACTTTTATCGCGAAACTTTTAAGTTGTGTGCTGTTAATTCAGAGCTTTTACCCCCCTACCGCCCCCCTTATCTCTTAAGGTAGACTTCCGAGCAGAGTAGTACGTCACTGCTACCATAATCATCATTTCAGCCGAAAGACGTCCACTGCTAAACATAGGGCTCCCCCAATTACTTGTATGTTGCATAAAGTTTTAATAAATAAGATAAACCGGTTCTGTGCGTCTCGCGTCCAGCGGAATCCCGCAACCTTAAGGCAGGTCATCGGTCCAGCTTGTGGGAGCTCTTTCAACGCAGCGTCTTCCGGTTATGGAGGCAAAAGGTTCTGTCACCACTCCAGAACCTTTTGCCTTCATAGACCACCCGTTCTGCAATGTAACATGCTTTGTGACCTGCCCACTGCCACTTAAGTTTGGCAATTCTTCGGGCCATGTAGGTAATTGTCTCATGCAATCAATCAGGAAAAAAGGGAGCATAGCTTGAGTGCTGCGCGCTGAGGTGCAGCTGCTGCGAAGGAAGTAGTTTTACGATCATCTTTCCGTGAATTTCCAGTGTCGCTTCGCTCGGAAGTCTACCTTTACCTCTTATATATGCCTCCGGCAGTCTCTCCACTTGTAAGTACAAGTTAAGCCGGTGTACATTGCTACAGTGTTCGAGGTTTAATGGCAAGTAGGCGGCGCGCGGCGTGCATATTAACGACAGTAGAGTATAAATCGTATGCATATTTATGTGGATTGGTGTATTTTGGTATGGTTTGGACCGTGACCACATTGAATCCGTGTTACATTGCATACATTCATAAACAAACTCCAAACTATTTCTTTCATGAGGGATAGGAAACTACAGAATGCCATCAGACATAATTTATTCTTACTTTTTATTTAAATTATCGTCTTATTTTTTGGAAAATTATTGGAAGCATCTTGCGTTGACCCCAATTAATATGGGATATGGATACCATTATTTAAAAAGCACCCCTTCAATGTTGATGATTTCTTCCATTAATTCCTACAAAACAAAACTGTTCAACAATATTTAAACTCGGCAGATCAGTTGTATATGGCAAAAATTGTATGAGTTTCCCATAATGAGTTTAACAAAGCCACGTTCTCTAACACATTATCATAAATTATGACAAGTATATCCTCTATATTATAAGTATTTCCTTCATATCCCATGAAATGCGGGCAACACTCGTAACTCCACAATTACATAATGTACGCCTAACGCCACCCTAATCTGATTCAGTCAAGCCTGATCTGCGACATAAGTATGCTTACCACGTACATAAGTAACATGTATAATTATGTCTGTGAATACATACATTCTTTTGTGTAGAGAGTTGTAAATGTTTCTATAGAGGCATCTCTGTTGGTGTCGTTTTAGCAAAGACAGAAGAGGTATACGATTATGCATATTGTTCAACATTCTCGTAAAAATACGAATATCTTAGAATAAGGTGATGAAGTTTCCGAGGCTAAAGTCTGCCCTAAACAGCAATTGTATAAACTTACTAATCCCATGTTTTAATAATCCACTACATTTTTTGTTAGGTAAAACTAAATGCTGTGTATAACATTTTGCATATTCCAACTTAATTTAAATTCATATTTTATATAGATAAATCATTTTGTTTAATTGTGTAAAAGTAGATATTGGAATTGGCAGTACTGGCCTAATTACAAAAATTCATTTGTTTACGCCACACTACCAATGTCTGTCATAAGCTAAGCAAAGCCGCGGCAGAACCTAACATTTCATAAATGATTAACATGAGTAAATACATTGAAAATAACATATGCAAACGTACCAAGCAACCCTTTCAGTTTCAGTATTAATCAATGCTGGATATAGAATAGACATTTTAAAAGGGAGTAATTCCCTTGATGAACCCGTCGGTTGAACAAGTTGTTCGGTGAACATTATGCGTCACCTGTCGCCTTAAAACAACATCATCCGAGCGTGATTTTATTAGGATCAAAGAGAACCTACTGGCTACGCCGTAGACATGTGCTACACCGCCGTAGCAGACTGCTACGATGTAGAACGGTAATTACTTTCATATTCGACATTATGTAATTTTTTAACTACGTAATCATGATAGATTTTACATCTGAACGATTAGGTATTATATAGAGTTAAATTGTTTATTGATTGTGTTATAAAAGACAATCCATAGACTACTTGTAATACCAGAATAATGCTTTGGAACAATAACTACTTCGTTGGTCTAGTGGTAGCAAGCGCTACTGGTAGGTAAACATGAGGTTCCGGGTTCGAATACCGGCAAAGTGTTATAGGGATTTCAGATCAGAAATCAGGGCTGCTAAGCCTAGAGTGTTAAGCACAGTTAATGACAATAGGCTCGCCCCCTATAACTTGTGACTTAAACATAACTGACAAAATGTGCATGTACTGCTTCGGAACATAAATAAAAGTAATGTAATGCTCTGATTCTTTTAATATACCACGGGAGCAAAGCCGCTAGCAAAAAGCTAGTACTTGTAGTACATTGGACACATAAACACTTTAGATCTAAATTACAAACAAAACGCTCACACTTACACACCTACATACTTACATAACACTAGGCAAATCGCGGCAATTCAAACTCGACTCAAACGACGTACATATCTATATATAGATACATATGTATGTTCGTCGCGTCAGTTTGACGCAAACTTTATGCAAATGTGGCGTGTTTTATGTTAATACTACCCTCGGAGCCACAATTTAGGGTGAAACAGAAGGCTTACTTGAAACAAGTGCGAAATAGAACTCACATGTGAAATTGTAACTGTAATTTAGGTGAAATGGAATGGCATAATTCTGAACACAGGTAGGATATCGCAATTCACTACTGAATCGTATTTATCCTGTGTACGGTTGTGAGGCAGCTTTGCAAATAGTTGGTACCTTCTGCTATGTACTGTCAAAGCAATTTGTAATATTGCTGTCCTGTGTAAACTACGGCCGGTCAGTTTAATATTTACCTTGCTATATCGCATCGGAGACTAGTCAAAGTATATTATATGTACAGGTTTCTGACAAATATAACAGTGGTACTGATGTAGATAGACTTAACAATTTGATCATACCATTATAAGGGCTAATTTCACCTATGAAATTAAACACAATCAGTACTTTTAACCTGAATTCATAAGCAGCTGCACGTGTCATCTTGGGGGAGGGGGGAGGAAGATTTACACCGACAGTTCTAGAACGCAGTTTAGCAGTAGTGCCGTTCGCGGTTATTTTTGAAGGTGAAATTCATTCTAAAGATAGCGATAGTACTGAAACGAAACTGTCTGTAAGCCAGCCAATAAGAATTCAAGGATTCAAGTCAATGTGAATAAGATTTAGATTGATTAAAGAGGTTCACAGAACGAAAATCAATCTTTCTATCTCTTCCCGACTATACTTGGGGTCGGCTTCCAGTCTGACCAGATGACGCTGACTACCATTATTTTACATAGTGCGATTGCCTATGTGACCTCCGCAAGAGGTTACACACAGTATTTTTGAAAACACTAGTTGTCTTATCAACTGCAACTACATTTTCTAAATTTTAGAGAGCTGTGGCCCGGTGGCCCAGTGGTAACGGCCCTGACTTACATCTCGTAGATCGTTAGTTAGACCCCAGGCAGGCGGTTTACTTGGTATTAATGATTTTCTCACAACTGCTCTTAAAATTGTGAAGAAAAACATCGTGAGCAAACCAGCATGTCCTAGAACCAAAAATTCGAAGAAATGTGACATTCACCAACCCGCACTGGGCTTGCGTGGTGGATTAAGGCCCATTACCTTTATGAAAGAGAGGATGCCTGTGTCCCAGAAGTAGGAACATTATAAGGCTGATGATGAGGCCTTTGTGTCGCCACTATCTCCCCTGATGGTAACCGATGATGTGCTGGACGATGAAACATACTTGCGTAAAATAAATCTATTTAATCTCGACACGTAGGTTCTACAAGGTATTTCTGCAACATATTTTCTTTGTTCACTGGCTTTCGTAAACCTTCTTTACGTATCTTTTCCTTATGTGTCGCGATTCTATAGATTGTCTTACGTTTTAATTGCTTACATATAATACATACATATATACTGTATGTAAGTATCCGACGTTTGTATGGCCTCGTTACGTCTTATGGTGGATGTTTAAAATGCTTTGTATTCAAATTTTGCGGTTTTGTACTCGAATGGGGTTTGTGTGAGAGTATTGTAGGGGTAGCAGATTATTGTTATTATGCGAGTATTGTTTTGGGTATCATCATGGATAATCTGAAAAAGATCAAAGGTTTTTTACATCATGAGTGTTTTGAGTTGTATACTTACTTTTTACTACTACTGCTTAACAAATATTTTTCGATAAGTAAGGCTTCACTTTTTAATAAGAATATATGTGGCAGCTCTGCCCTTAAGCCTTTATTCCCCAAAGGCCTAATGTTATAAGAGGTTTACAATGTTTGTTTATTAATTAAAAAATCTAATTAAGAGTTTGCAAAAATATTGAATATATTAATGACTCATATATATTTACTCAAAGATTGTATTGATACTGAGGTTACATTTACACGAGATTACATTTTTAACTTTTCTTAGCAGTTTTAATGTGCAAAAAATTTCACGAAAAGTTAGAGATTAGAAGGAATATGATTACTTTTTTTCTTGTCGTCTTCCGCATTAACAAGTCTTTTTCTCGTGTTATTTACTTCTTTTACTTATATTTTTGCAACTTTTTTAATCCGTATTTATTTTATTTTATTTTGTGTTATTTATGTTAACTTTTTTATGTCACCGACCACGAATTAAAAAAAAATATATATAAAATCTCATAATTGGTACCCAAGATGGGTATGGGACAGGCTTGCGTGGTTTGAGATCAATGTTAAAATTATGTAATAAATTACTGGATAAATAAAATTTGAATTTGATTTGTTGTAAAGCAATTTATACCCACATCAAATTTTACTTAAGCTTCGCCTAAATTAATCTTTTAATTTTCATTTCCATCACATCGTCACACACGAAAACGAACACGTATATACAAGTCCGTTGAAAATCCAACAGTGCGTTATGAAGTTTTATTCTTTGATTTTAAGAGTCGCCTAGCATTAGTGAAAGCGTCTATAAAAGTTTAGAGCCACCTAATTCCGCCATGCCAATTTCTGGAACCGCCTCATTCCGGGCAATTAAAGTAAACGGTTATATCTTGTCTTAGCTATAGACATGTTCTTTAGAAGTTGACTTATAGGAAATTAATGCAAATGGATATTAGCAGCGCCATATGTTTTATCTCTATTAACAGTCTAAAGTCGTGACTTTATTATATTGTGTATGTAGAGCAGCATTGGTAGGCCTCCCTCTAGGTGGACCATACCTGGTTAAGACTGGGGGAATCCATTGGATGCGAAACTCACAAGACCGTTGATGTGGTGACACTTAGGGGGGCTATGCTCAGCAACAGACCTCTTTCAGGTGAAATGATGATGATGTAACAGTAACTACTGTTATTACTTATCAATCTCTTAAACTTTGAAAATATCAGATACTAGGTAATATACATTTAATACAGATTTTGTAATTTTGCAACTACTTCTTCATGAATCTGATTTCCTGGTAGTTCGACTCTTTCCCACACATGATTCCATCCGTGCATATATATTTTTTCTTTATGTTTCTGTTCTCCTGATAGTTTGAGATTCAGTACTCATGATTCCAGAACCGGATTTCAGGATTCTGGTTTCATGGTCAGTTGTGTAAAATCTAAACCGGGCTCCCAGACGGTCTTAGAGTAAATAAAAATGACCATACAAACTTTCATCTCTATCTCACACCTTTAGGGGATGAAATTCGAAAAAACCTTTTCTTAAATGACACCTACAGTATAAAATCAATATCTAAAATTTTTAAATTTCTATCATTATTGGTTTAGGCTGGGTTTTGATATGTCAGTCGGGACATTGCCTTTTATATATATTGATAGATAGATAGACATTATAATTTATCCATAAAGGGCTCAATGTTTAATAGACGCATTAAGGACAATATTAAGAGTGGTACTTCTGCACCTTACAACACGTTGTCTCAGTTCAATAAGCGAGTAAACAGACGGGCGCCGCGTCGTCGCGGCGGCGTCTCGACGAGTACCTGCGACGTAGACAAGACTTGTACGTATTGTTAATCAGTTAGAAAAAAATGGCTTTAGGAAATTATGGTTTTGTTCTTGGATCAGTCCTATGTAGGAGTAGGGAAAGTATAAAAGTCATGTTTTTGGGAATAACTGAGAGGATATTGATTTGTAGAATTGAATAAAGATTCAGTGTAGACTGTTTTCTGCTCGTATATAAAAAAGGCATAAACATAATTAAGAGGAATTCATCTCGAATGACTTATAGGAATGATCTTAGAAGAAGAGCTTATAGTACCTATTTCTTTCTCGTTCGTTTCTCAAATCTGAACACATTTGTGTAACATTGAGAAAAAATATTCGGGAAAATAAAGCTTACTCCACCGCCTTAGCAACTCCCAAAGGAAAATAGTAGTTTAGAGGTTTCGTCTCTTTCAGTACCTGCCTACTTCAGGAAATTTTTACATATTTTCAGAAGACTGATTTGTGATATTAAAAGATATTTTTTTGCTGTCCCAGAGCGCTTCAATCTTAATACTTCTTTTAACATAACTACACAACAAACGCGAATAAATCTAGACTAAACTAAAATTAGGATTATTCCTACAGGTCGCGGATAAAATTGAAAGAGAGTTACCGCGGCCCTGGCTCAAGCAACTGAAGGAACACGGGTCAGTCAGTTAATGTCTGACACGCCCGCCCGCTTCACCCTGAGCGGGAGAAGTCATTGGATCATTTGACACCCCAAAAAAAGAAAACCGCTTATTCCTCCGAAATCTATTTGGAAACTTCACTTTATCAATCAATCAGTCGTTAATACCAGTTGATTAACGGACAAATGACGTAAGTTAAGAAGTCCAATCAATTTGACTGATCACCTCATTAGGCCAGATTCGGTCTAGACTCAATTAATGATCGTTGTTTGGGGAACAGACCAGGCGATTAGTTTTAACGATAAACATTATTTAGGAAGGTTTTGATTTATGTTAAGATTAAGTTATTAAAATTCTTACAAGTTTGGTTTGTGTGGTACTTATGTTTAAATTGAATTCCCTTTTGAGATGATGTAACATGAAAGTTAATGTACTTCTATGCTCACATTTTCTACTGTTGGTGTCACTCAATCACTGTTGGAAATATATTATATTTTTATTGTCGATAGGCTCGCGTTAGACCACCATCTCACCAGCTGATGTGGTCGACGATGAGGCGCGCTTGCCTAGAAGTAACCCATTCACTCTCTCATTTCATTTGACTTTAAATTGTTTTTAAATCTATTCAACAATATAATAAACTGATTGGCTGACTGGTTTGATTTAGCTCTAAAGTAAAGTCTAAGTCGATGTCTCCGGAAGCTCGACTCGCCGTTCACAACAGCGTGCTGGTGCTTACACTTATGTATGGAAGTGAAGGTTGAGTATGGAAAAAAAGACATGAAAGTAGTATTCATGCAGTAGAAATGCGCTCCTTGCGAAGTATGTGTGGGGTAACTTTAAATGATAGATTGAGGAATGAGGAAATAAGACAACGTTGTGGTTTAAAAGAAGATGTAGTGTCTAAAATTGAAAAGAGTATGTTAAGATGGTTTGGCCATGTTGAGAGGATGAATGAAAGGCGACTAACGAATGGAATCGTCGGGAGGGGACGCCTTAGAAAGACATACATAGACCTGATAAATGATGTTCTTCAGAAAGGCCAGGTGCGCAGTACTCATAACCGGCGTGTGTGTATGACTAGGTGTATGAATGTGAGTGAAGCAGAAGAAGTATGTAAGGTTCGTAGCTGATGGCGTTCTGCCTACCCCCATGGGAAAAAGGCGTGAGTTTATATATGTATGTATGTCAGCTCTAAAGATAACCGTTGGAGCTAAATACTCGTAATTAAGCGTTTTGTGTTAAAGACTGTTGTAAGATTAATGTCTTACCGCATGGTATAGTATTTCTCAGTAATTGGATCGTGATAATTAGATAGTTGCAACTTGTTTTACTGAAAAACAACACAAGCTTAGTTGGGAGAAGGGTAGGCAGATCCTACTGTATTTGTATATGTATGTTTTGTATACAATAAAGAATACGAATATAAAAAAAAAATATCTCTTAGATATGGTGAATCGAATGGCCTTGTTAGGTTGCCTGTGCTTTTCTATCGGTCTACAAACAACTGGGATATCCGCAAATCCGCAATGCACAATACCCCACTTTTACTACTGGTATCTGTAAAAGGCAGTATTTTATACCTAATATAGATGTGAGCAGTGGAAGTCAAAAAGTTAGTAAATGAGCTTCCCGTACAAACGAGTAGCACGATCGTCCGCTTCAGCGATAACTCGCGGTAAGGTAGCGGGAATGTTGAAGAGCGGTGCGGGGCGATTTAGAAAGAGATTTGCAATTATAGCACGTACCGGTAAATGGAGCGAATGGGAACAAAACTTTGACTAGGATTATAATTTTGAAGTAAAAGAAGTATTTATTTATTTGCCACAAAACGACATACAAACATAAGTGGATTTAGCTTTAACTAAACCCTTACCACCACCCACCACTTTATTGGTTTCAAACTAAGCATCGTTTTTAAATGCTCCAAACAATTTTTAAATAACGTGAAAATTTCCTTCAAAGTTTTGTTTTTATTCACTCATTACTACTAAAACTAACCCGTGGGGATTTTTTTCTACTCACCTTTTTTTTGCGTGGAAAAATGTTCATGCATACTGCGCTACCACGGGGAGATAGCGCAGTTATGTGGGACTCCTACCCACAGAAAATCCACGGTGTTCTCCTGTGCCGCTTATGGCGGGAAAACGGTCTCGCGTTAGCACTCACCGCGAACCCGCCGGTTCTGGGGAGTACCCCCCATCACCGGCGCACCAGAACACACTGTGCGCCGTGACCACCCCAGGGACCAAACCAGCACATGGGTGCCAACTGCCAGACGACCCCGTGTATGGCATCCTTGGTCCCCTTGCGGCAGTGTAGTGCTTGGCCAGTGTAGCGTTTGCGGGTTGATTATCTAAGAGAGATAAATAATACGCAGCACTATCTACATACAATTTAATAAGAAAGGTCGCAGGTACAAAAAGCCGTTTCTAATATATTTTCCTTCTTTAAAAAATGGAGGTAGGCGCTAAGTACTATCCTGGCCTGGCAGCAGAAGCGGTCTCGTAGACGTGGAAGGCTGAGGACTAGGCACCAGCAGGATGGCGTCCCGCAGAGTTGACGATGATCTTATGATGTCGGTTCTTCCGATGAAGGTCCCAGGTGGTCGAACCGGGACTTTGGACCCTGGAATTTTCCAATCGTCGTATAAGTTCCTTTGTCTCCTAGCTTATCCTTGTCTGATTGTGACCGCAACAGCGTAAGCGTAGGGCAGAGGATGTACTACGGATAGGGGATAGGGAGAGCGGCCAACGCTGTACCGACAGTCCTCCTCCCCTGCGGCCCCACCGCATCTACCATCAGACTGTGGCGACCCCGTCCAGGCCGCGGAAGGTAGGGAGAGCGGCGCACCGCAATACCGGCACTCCTCTCCCGCCGCGGCCTCCAACCCTCAGCCGCGATATCGTTTGGGTTTGAGAGGCCCCATATGACATCGCGGCCCGCCTCAGTTGCGATGTCGCCCAGGCAGCACCGCAACCTACATGTTGGCCACTACGTCGTTGGCTTATCGGCGATAGCCCTGACGAGCGGCCCCTCTTCGGGTTCCTTTTCACTTCACCGTGGGTGACCAAGCCAAGGTTACTGAGCCCCCCCACCTCGACAATGCGGGAACCCACCGGGGGGGTTCTATTCACACCTGAATTCCTACTCACCCAGTTTGACGGTATTTATAGCGTAGTAGTTTTTATTGAAATATACAATTATTTATTAATCATATAAATCAGGAAATCAATAATGGATAACATATCATTGCGCTATTAGTTAGTACTCCCAGATTTCGGCAGTTATGTTTAAGTACCATGTGATAGAAAGGCGAGATTATTGACATCAACTGGGCAGAAATCCAGACTCCGGGCTGCTACTGAGGAATTCCAGTGGGGAAGTCTCAATTAAACATTGCCCAACCCCGGAACCGAACTTAAGATCGTATGCTCAACGGCAGCGCTTGCGACCACGCGACCAACCATTATTGGATTCCATTATCCGCAGTTTCCATTAATGGATAACTTACTTTACTCTTTGTAAAAAAAAATGTTGTTGTTAGTTTACTCAAAACAAGTTGCCCAAGCTACAATTCATTTCAATTAAGTTGACAGTAAACACAACTCTCAAAAATGTTTTATGTTCTAAGTAGAACAGAACAGTCCCGTCTCAGATTGTCACAAACAGCTAGCACTTTAGTTGCTCAAGTGGTACGCGACGAATTATAATGGATTAGGTACAACACAAATAGTGCTTGTGTTTGTGTTATGAAGCGTTAGTAGGTAAGCTCGTTCTGGAGTGTTTAGTTTAGAACGTAGGTACGTTTAGTGTAGGTACATACATTGGTTTAAGTGGTGGCTAAAAGTTTTAGTCAAATCATTTGAGTGTGTATTGTTTTACGGAAGATTGCTAAGCTTTTATGATCTGGTGGTATGTTTCCTTGCTCAACAAAATAAGTCCGTACTTTTATATCGTGATAAACATGTTAAGAAGTAAATTAAACTAATAAAATACCTCGACCAGATGCATTCATATCTTTGATCAATTAATTGCTAAAACGATTGATTCGTTGTAGATTTTGTGGACATGCTGACTACTCCACCAGTACCAGTACCAGTTAATCAGAAAAAAATATCATAAAGTTTATAATAGTGCACCTGTACGCACCGGGACTTACAGCTTGGTACGGCCGTTATTCCAAATGCGTACAGTGTGGCTATGTTTGCACCAATTGAGCCAGGTACCTATGATTAACTTAATTATATACAAATTTTGTGGTCAATACACATTGATACCATAGTTTTTTTTTTTTTTTTTAATTTTAATTTTATTGATTTATATTTTTGTTTTTTTAATTTAATTTAGACTTGGATTTTAATTTTGCTTTTGATGCTTTTTTATTTTAATTTTGGTTTTCAATTTGACAGAATTTTTCCTTTAGTTTTTTTTTTGTAACTCGTATTATTTTATGGGGCATGCGGTGCTAACCTTTAAGAAATTGTAATACTAACCTTAGACATAAACAAACTTGAAATTTAAATGTATCAGTATAAACAATTGTTGGTTGGCCAAATAAATAAATTAAATAAAAATAAAATACCTATTTACATGTGTGTTATATATGTATTGAGCCGATGAAGCGAAGATCTTAGTAGATCACTTCTTAGCGCTGACGGTGTGACGGTGTTGCCGGCGCGTGGACCGAAAATATGTCGCTGACGCTGTAGTGCTGTTCTTGGCGCGTGTAGCTACGACCTGTTCAGGGTTGAACAGCACCTCTGCCTAAACCTTCGGAGTACACAGGCGTAATGTTTTGCATGTATCTTAAGGTTTGACATTGCACATTACTCATCTGTCTGTTATTGACAAAAAATAATAATAATCACTTAAGCATAAAGTACTGCCACAACCATATACAAAATCGCTGTGCTCCCCACACTGCTCTCTCCCTAACAATTTTATCGGCGTGCACTCTCAGTGTTAAGTTCAGCCAGTAGTCCGAGCGAACCAGTTCTGTGATTTCCTTCTATTTTCATCATATTTTATGCTTTTAAACTTCTTACCGCATTGGTCACATGTACTTTCTAGGGGAAAATTAACCATTTAAAATAAAAATCTTATTTTTGTATGTTAAATTAGACTCTGGAATATTGGTGCTATTCATTTGTACTGTAAGTGGAAACTTATTATTGCCCTTCATTTTATGCAAATCAGTAAGCATACCGTGTTATTAGCTGTCAATAGTTCAAGTCAAATAGTAAAAAAATAAGCAAATAGATTTGTAAGATACTAATAAAATGCAAATGGAAAAATCGCCAGCATCCCTATGTTACCTAGCCTAATTTTAACTTCATGTTATCTGTATGTAAAGCGCGATGGTTGTGGATTTAATTTCTGACTGCCCATGTTAGTATTTTATCGCATGGAAAAAATAAAAAAATGATAGATTTCGTGTTATTTCTTGCTTCTTTAAAATTCTCTTTTTAAAACCACCTCGTAAATTTCTTACCAGCCCATAAACAAAATAAATCCACCCCTCTATTACCTCAATAACTCTTGTATGAAAACATAATCCTCCCTCATCACACAAGTATTTGTGCTATAAATATTACCCGACTTGTGAGCAAGATGTCGGTTAATGTGTTTGTTCTTATTTCAAGGACGGGCGCGGTTGGAACGTAAACAGTATCAGGTGAAGGTCAAATGATGTATCGCGAAGAAAACGTGTGGTTTCTTGGGACATGGTTTTCCCTTTACTAAACAAAACTGCCCTAAAAGACTTATACATAAAACGGTTAAATAATAGTACATTATGGTACAAGTGTGTTATGTTGGTGATTACCGCTGAGGCGCCATTGATTGTCTTAAGAGAGCCGAGGACGGTAATCATCAATACACACGTGTATCATACGACGTTTTTCAACACACTTGTGAAGAAAATAATACTACATAATTATTTCCGACAGTGAAAACGAGTTGTGATTTTTTTTTGCAATGGCGGGCAAAATTAATCAGTTTACCTATACGCGCGCATCTAACAATGGCGATCGGCCATTGACTAAAAATAATGAGCTTTCTTTTTTTTGGCTTTTCGCGTATAGCGTTTTAGCCACGTACAAAATGGGAAATTTCAAGTTTTCTTTATTACAGAGAAAAACATAAGTTATATTTGAGTGAAAGTTTTATTTATTAAATACGTACAAGTTGAAATTATCTATTTAAATACGAAGTTGCATGAAATGTGTTGCATTTGTACTATTGAACACGATTTTTTTTGTATCGAAACTTTTTTAAGAACAAAGCAACTCAACCAATAAATAAAAAACAGAAACTTTAACTCACTTGTGAATAATAGCAATGAAAAAGTCACAGTTTGATTATAGGTGTCATTATGTGCCTAATTGCGGTGAAATTAGAGCCACTTTATGAGCAAGTGTGTTGAAAAACCTGTTTATAGTATTTAGCTTTCAGAATACGAATTAAACTAATAAAAACAAAGCTAAAAATTACATGTTAATCTTTCTCTTGTAACAATCTTTGTTTTATTTTGATAATCTAAATACTGTCAGTGGCTCCGACCTTGAGTAATTCATAAGTTTAAGGTAATGTACTACTGGTAAAACCAGTCTCCTTTGTCCTAATCCAACACATTTACCAAGTAAAAGTCTAAATCCAATTAACCATGATTGATTTACAAACATCTGAACCGATCTAATCTGACTTTTACATTGTAATATTTATTAGTAAGGATAGGATTCTATTCTAAAACCAAATAATTATCTAGCGCTTAAATATGAACCTAGCAGGAAAAAACACCAAACTATGCAAACTTATTTGAACTCTTCTAATTAACTCGAAACATTTCCATGTTTCCTTTATAATACCTTTAAATGTACCTTCATATAATGAACGACAAACTCAAACAATCTATACGGATCCCTAACTGATCTGAACACACAGCATCCGCTACGCCACGTCTAAACTTATCCCATCAGGCATTCGAAACAATCAGTGTCACTCCTTGAACGCGTGTGTCCCTGGTAGCTGTGATGTATGAGCAAGATTTCAAACAAGATTGGTGATGTAATCTGATAGAATTATAAAGGAAAAGTTTTTGGAAGTCCGCTTAATTTACAAAGTTGGTAAACTTTTATAAAATGTTGGAAATGGGCAATTTGTACACAGTCATGAAAAACATAACACGGCCTAGGTATTGTAAGTAAGTTTTGAAAGTCTAACAGCTGATTGGTCACATACAATCTTCATCAGGCCTCTCCCAAGCGTCGCCACATTGATCGGTCCCGTGCATGTTACATCCAACGGATCCCCGCAACCTTCACCAGGTCATCGGTCCACCTGGTTGAAGGCCTCCGCGAACGCAACGCCTTCCGGTTCGCGGTCGCCACTCCAGAACCTTTCTGCCCTATAGGCCATCCGTTCTGCGAGCAATGTGCCCTGCCCACTGCCACTTAAGTTTGGCAATTCTTCACAATAATTCACTGTCACATAAAATTCTAGATTAAAATCACAAGGGTTTAGATTACATGACAGTCAGTAACTTAATCATTGACGGTCCGTTGGAGGACATGTACAGGTTCCTATCACCAGGAAAATTAATGTTTTATCTAATGTTATTTTCACGTCATAAAACATCAAGCGTCGCCTAAAAATCGCTGGCGTGACGATCTGGACTTTTTCCTTCAGGATTGGCCAGATAAGGCAGGAGCCAAAGTTGGCTGGAAGAATATGGGGGCGGCCTTTTCCCAGCAGTGGGAGATAGGCTAAATAAATAAAAAATCCGTTAAGAGCGAGTCGAACTCCTGCGCCGAGGGTGCCGTATCTACCCGTTATACCGCCATAATAAAATTGATATAATTGTTATTGGTGGCTAAGTTTTAAAGATATGGGTAAATTAACATTGTTGCGAAAACTTGTAAGTACTTAAATTTACCTTAATTTTCAACTTTTTTTTTTTTTTTGGAATTTTTCCTTTATCTTTGGTGATTCCAGGTCAAAGGTGACTACCATATAGGTTTTCGACCTGAAACCTATAGGGTACTTTCGGTTGACCTAGAATTGTCAATTGTATCTGGTATAAATTTCAACTTGCTAGGTCCACCCGTTCCTGATAAAATCGGTGGTGGAGACACGGACAGACGGACATACGGACAAAAAAGTGATCTTATAAGGGTTCTTTTTTTTACCTTTTGAGGTACGGAACCCTAAAAAACAATTAGGTCTATTTCTCTATCTGACTGCTAGATGGGTTTAAAAGTTAACAATTATATGAATTTTCTAAAACTCTTCAGGCTATCAATTTCGCTATAGCAATGATCTTATTATTAAAAAAGTGGAGCAGTTTTTTTTCCTTCTTCTTCACATACCTAAATAGGTACCTTAGTCGCCTAGACATACCCAAAGCAAGAAAATGCGTGATGTAATTTTTGCCAGTACAGCTACTGAACAAATTGTAGTCGGTTTTCTAGGTACAGATTTATATAGGACCTAGTGTTTAGTGCGCCTGGCCCTCACATAAGTCGTAATTGCCTCATACATAGTAAGCACAGGCACAAAAGAGGTTTTTTGAATAAAACAGCGAAGGTTCTGTAAGCACAAGTCTGAATGTATGTGGGTCACTGACCTCTATCATACATTGTACACTGGACTTCATACTATCGATGACAAAATGAAGACATTTGATTATCGCCATTTTGGCGCTGATAGCAACGTGAATTAACGTGAGAGTCGCATGGAACTAATATTAGAGATGGGACACAGCTTTCGGTAAAATACTTTTATGGGTTTTATCGATCGTGAGAATAATTTAATACGTAAGAGAAAAAAAAACAGTTATTTTTATTATGATTAATTTTTAAGTAATAGAATAATTGCTGTAAAGGTTAACTGAAAAATATTTTCAGTCAGATTGCAAGCTATAAACTAGTGGATAGCGTGCTAGTAAAGTTATAGCACATTACTGTCAGATCAGTGAGATTTAAATACCGGGGATAGGCTAACAACTTATCCTTAAAACAAGTATATTTGAGCAAGTATCTCCTCGCACACTAGTTAGTTAATACTTACAATCGTTCGGATTTACTTGGTTGACGCCCATCGGGTTAGTGAAGGGAACACTATTTATACAATAATAATAATAAATGAGATGGATATTCATTTACAACGGACGTATTTCTCGCTATCATCGCTGAGATCCTGTCTCTGTAGTGTTAAGGTGAAAATAAGAGTGGTATCGCATTCCAGCAAGGTGAAGACTTTAACTCTGTTTCAGATGCAGATAATAAATTATTTGACTTCAAAACATTTGTTAATATATTTATAACTATCATGATATTATTCCAGAATTAATTCCAGGCTCAGGAACGTGGTGATTGGTACAAGATAGAGGCCTGTGCTCAGCAGTGAGCGAAGTCGGGCTGTGGATGATCATGATGATGATTCCAGAATTTCGTATTACACATCGCTTTTGAACATATTATTACTGATTATTAGGCATTCATATACCTAACATTCATCATCAATACCAATATGAGATATTTAGTTCAAACATACTACGAGAAGTCAATACAGTAAATGAGTGATACGCCTTGCCAAGACTACTATTTTGATATTAGTGTAATTTAAAAATATCACTAATACTGATATATTAGTTACAATATTTCCAGTCAAATATATTAGTATTACCTAATTTTTAGAAATATCGGTAGTATCCTATCTCTAAATGTGTCAATTTTAGTTCCTGATACGCTCGAGCGGGGCGCTTTGAATCAGCACAAAAATCAACTGTCATTTCATATAGTATGTTTAGTCCAGCGTACTTGTATAATAGAGGTCAGTGATGTGGGTCCAGTCGCGTAGTCCTAAAATGTTAATGACTTGTATTACAATGTCAATCCTACTTGTGTATTTCACATATATACATAAACGATAGTTTATGTATACTCGTATATGTGAAATACACGATAGACGTGGGTCTGTATTCCTTGAAGGAATAGGTAGAGGTGCTCCTAGATGTGCACCTTGGAGCACCCACAGTTCGCCAGTTATGTTTAAGCCCCTTGTTTTATGGGGCAATTGTTATATTTTGTATGCCCGCAAAAATCGAGGACTTTTCAAAAAGCGACTTCAATAATTTAAATACACGCAGTAAATACGAAATTTTAATACCCAAATTCAGATGAACGAAAACTGGCAAGTCTTTTCTTATAAACAGTATACGCTTTTATAACAAGTTTCCAAAGTCAGTTATAGAACTGACCGATGGAAAGTTCAAAAATCACATCAAACATGTCCTTATTCAAAAGCATATTATAAAATCAAGGATTACGTTGAAGATAAAAAAATTGGCTTTAGCTCCTTCTGCGCATGCGGCTTCCCTGGTAACTCATAAACGGCACAAATATGTCTCTAACTATTCCCAATCTCATTTTTTCTTTTTTTTTAATTAGTCTTTACAATGGTTTTCAATCATCTTTATAGCCCTTTGCTAAGAATAGTTACAGCATTGATAACAACATTTATGCCACATGTTAAATTTAGTCTTGTTATACTTTGTATAGATTCTTTTACCGATTGTTATGTAAATGTGTGAACATTGTAAGCCTTCTAGATTTCTAGATGCTTGTTAACATGTGTTAACGTTTTATCTCTTTATCTTTTGTTTATTTATTATATAATATTTTTTTTTAGTTTCTTACGACTTATTGTCGGGTCTACGTTGTCCCCCCATAGTACTAATGCTGTAACATGGAAATATTGTAAAACCAAACCATTTTTTAAAAGAGTAACCATGGAGTTTCTTGCCGGTTCTTCTCCATAGGAAACGACCAACCCGAACCGTGCACCTATTGTCGACGTTTTATAAGTGCCCATGTAGGCCAACGTGAAATAAATAATTGATTTTGATTTTGAGCGAGCCTACAATCGGGCACAAATTCGGACGCTGCTATTGAGACATGATAGCACTTTGTCGGAATCGGGCAATGGACCCAGGACCTCTTGCTCAGCACATGCGACTACAGAAGAAAATAAAAATATGCCAAGTAATTCGTGGATATTAGTTTTCCATAATTTGATTGTTCCTATGACACTGGTGAAGATTGAATCAATACCACTCGTATACTCGACTCGAAGGTCAGAGTTCCCATATTTTAAGAACTTTCTTCGTATTCTAGGGCAATCAGTCAAAAAACCTCTAGGTCTTTTATGAATATTCTTTTACATTGGCTGTCGCTATAATGACTTTGCGACTTGAATGTGATTTTTTATGTACGAGAACTAGCTACTTTTTTATGCAAGATAATGCCTAAACGTTACAAAAGCCTTCGTTTAAGATGGATGATTTCAATTCAGTAAACCGATATTTTGTTAAGTAAATTTTGACATGGCTACATTATACTACGCAAGTAAGTAACATTATAAAGATGTACCTACCGCATAAAGCTTAGGTTACATTGTGTACTCAACACATTGATAAGTAAATAAGGTCTACTTATGTATCGCAAATAGAGGGCTCAATTCTAAGTAACCCTTTCAGGCAAATGTAAATAGAAGTCATGATATTGTCGAGATACGTCAAAAATATATTATGTAAAGATAGAATAATGTGTCGTCTTAAGTTGTGAAAGTACTGAACAATATATAATATTAATTTGTGTGCATTGTACTTAAGATCAAAAGGTATTTATTCCTTCTTATGGTTTTTGGTTCATAGCATCATTCGTTACAGCAAGATTCTAACTTGCGTGAGAGTCTATAGTTGGTTGTGGACGTGGCGGACATATTTTTATTATCGCTGAAATACCCCAGTTATAAGTTAACTACGTTTTTCCAGCAGCTTGACCCGCATGAAAGTCAGAAATTTTATCAAGGAAACGTGTTATGTCAAGATTCAATCTATCTTTATAGTTAGGTGTGAAAATTAACAAACAAACAGGCAAACAGAGTTAATTTCGCATTTAAAATATTACTATGGATGGACAGTAGGTAAGGATGTGAATCAAACAAGTAAAAGGGCTCATATGTACTGGTTGTACTTATAGGTACCTATGTAAAAACTTTCTATACATAACTTACGACAACAGAGTGCCAAGCCGGGTGTGTGCTCATTTGATTAGCACGCTATTGAGCTCCGTCCTTGTTAGCAAATTAGTTGCTCCATGCCAAAGATGAAGGCAATTTATGTTTAATAAAGAGTTATTATGTTCATACTTTAGCAGACCTATTAAATTACTTAGAAGACATAGTAATAAAGAAGACCTTCTAATATTCAATTTGGGTAAATCTGATGTACATTAAATATAGCCAAATTATTAGTAGATATTATCTCGTGAAAATGCTATTTTGACTAACCATACATACTTATATTTGTGTCTATAAGCAACATTGTTGTGTTCTATATAAGCAAGGTTCCCGAATAATCACAATACCTAATTACTAATACAATTCACTCGAAACTATGAAGCGGTCTTCTTCTTCGTTTCGTTCTTGACAGAGCGGTCGCGTTCACGAGGAACTTGTCCGATCGCTGGTGTCCTTGTCACTCGCCTCGCGATCTGTCTCCATTTTTCTCTGTTAGATGAAAGCTTGGCGCATTAATTTACAGGACCTCCAACCGCAGATTTAATTTGGTCGGTCCACCTCATCGGTGACCTCCCGCGTGGCCTGTTACCGTCCACTCTGCCCTGCACCACCAGGCGCTTAATGGATTCGTTATTCCGCCTCGAGACATGCCCAAAGTATTTCAGTATACGAGAAGACGCTGCTTGATGCCGAGTTCTTGAAGTATGGAGACGTTTGGCGGAATTCTGTCCATGAAATACCAAGCAATTATCTCCAGTACCACATTTCTAGAACGTCTATTTTTTCCAAGCAATTATATATTTTTAAAAGCCCTTAGTAGAAAATTTATCTATAAATACACGAAAATTCCCTTCCTAATTTCAATACCACACACAAAAGCCGTACACTCCACAGATCACAGACTGCTAAACAGAGTGCTCGCTCATTTGATTAACTGGCAATTGCGAGGCGTCTTTGTTCAGTAATTAGTTCCCCTGTGGCAGCTCGCCTTGGATCTGGGTGATATAGTGATACTATTGATTTATTACACGAGATGTGTGTGACGAAGTTTGTTGTTAGATTGGGGATAAATCTTATGTGTTATTATGTTAATATGTTGCTTGTCTGTTTTGGAATGTGAAATTACATGGTTGTGATTGACATTCACATAATAAGTGTGTGTGTGTGTGTGTTCAGTCTCTATACTCTAAAGTCGTAGTGTTTGTAACTTGCGAATAAAGTTTTAAATAATTCATAAATAAGTATTTGATTAAACTATATACGGGCACTATCAAGTCTTCAATCAATCCTATCTCATGTAGGGTACTTAAGGTTACACTAGTCGAAAAAAATTCCATACAAACGTAGTCTGGCGATTACTCCATTGTTTTACGGTGTACGTTCAAAATATATAATGAAATCAATTTGTCTCATCATTATCTAGCCCTGTATGGAAACAGAAAAGTAAAAAAATACAATATTTGAAAGTTATGAGCGTCGAACGTTCCATATTTCAAAACTAATTTTATCTACTTCGGTTTCGTTATATTCGAATTACAAAATTGACAGCGGTTTCATTATGATACCCATAACGACATCGGGTTGCATTATGCGAATCGTCATAAATTCTAAAACACAAGCAAAGACATTCTGAACATACAGCTTCGAAATCAAGACAAGGTAAATTATGTTTTTAAAAATGGAACAAGTTTAGAACAAAAGTATCGTATACTATTTGGCTGTTGCAGCTACAAGATATTTGCTTTATACCTAATAAAGACTAAATAAAAAAATAAAGAGGACGCGGGAAAAAAATTCTGAGTGAAATTTTATTCCAAATTTTATTAAAAATTTCTTCAACATCAAGTGACATTGAAAATACTCCACCAGATATAACAAATACAGCAGTTGCGGCTACAAATAATTTTCTACCAGAAGAATCAAGACATGTATATGAGAAATGAAATACTTAAACACACTTCCTGAAATACTTATTTGTCTATATCTGTGTTTTATTCCTTCCTTCGTAGATAAAATCTTGTATGCAACTGTACGTTATTGGTCTTTTAATAACTCGTGCCCACCTATTTCGGTACGCGCTACGCTTGTACCGAAAAATGGCACTCGTATTAAAAGACCGTCCATAACGTAACAGTTGCATGAATAGCTATTAACGCATCTTTGGGCGGAAATAAATACCATTAGAAGAAGGAAAATTGCAAAACGGCCTCCATAAAGGGATAGATTTGTAATTCAACAATGCAAATAATTTTGTTTTGAAAATATACATTTAGTAGTTTTTCATGATAATATCTAGACTCCCAAAGGTCTGTTCATAAAATTTCGCGCTCGTTTTCGTCCTATATCATCATCCATTTCGCTACGAATTTGCAAAAGTGTTAATTCGTACGAGAACTAGCTTCTTACTGTTCATCACAGCATCAATCTCTTTCGCACGTGTTGTCGGATGAGACAGCATGCATTTTAACCCCGCGCACAAAATAGTACGTGCCGTTGACTAGGGGAAGGGGAACCTTAAATCTGTTATTTTTTTACATATCTGTATTGGCTTTCAACGTAACTAATTTTAAAATATATATTTTGGTTTGACGTTTAAAACTGTTTAACATATATTATTTAGAACACAGAAAAATAAAGATGTTATTTGTCATTACACATTTTTAACCCCCGACACAAAAAGAGGGGTGTTATAAGTTTGACGTGTGTTGCTGTGTATCTGTGTATCTGTCTGTGGCATCATAGCGTCCAAACGGGTGAACCGATTTTGATATCGTTTTTTTTTTGTTTAAAAGGTGACTTAATCGAGAGTGTTCTTAGCTATGTTTGAATAAAATCGGTTCAGCCGTTCAAAAGTTATGGGCATTTTACTGTTTGAATCGGGGTGTTTTCGCAAGTTATCGTGTCATAATTACGTATTCAATAGATTGCCGATCGAAGCGTCTCTACTATATCTATATCTATACTAATTTTATAGAGAGGTAAAGTTTGTGAGTTTGTGACGTTGTAAGGGGTAATCTCTGGCTGTACTGAACCGATTTTGAAAATTCTTTCACCAGTAGAAAGCTACATTATTCCTGAGTGTCATAGGCTATAATATAATTTAAAAAAATAGAGATCCTTATGAAAATTGCAATAAGATAACCCAAGGTAGCAAAATGTTGCCTGTAAAATACATTATTTGGCATGTGCTGAGATATCTATTGATGATAGATAAAAATTAGTAGGTAGGGTAGGTAGGGTAGGCAGGGTAGGCAGGGTAGCCAGGGTAGGCAGGGTAAGCAGGGTAGGGACAGGGTAGGCATTGTATGCAGGGTAGGCAGATTAGGTAGATAGGTAGCCAGTTGACGGGAGCGAAGCCCCGAGGGTCAGCTAGTACTAGATAAATTATGTAGCATGAAATAAAACATGTGTCGCGGGTTTTTTAAATTTTGGAATTTTACTTGTTTATTAAATATTTTTAAGACGGTTTTTTTTATGACTTGGCTTGCATTTTCCTACTCTCGTCTGTTAATAGTTAGGCAATGACACACTATCACATCACACTTATATTATAAAGGCGAAAGTTTGTGAGTGTGCTTGTGTTTGTATGTTTGTTACTTCTTCACGCTCAAACGGCTGGACGGATCTGGATGAAATTTGGCACAGAGATAGATTATAGTGTGAAATAGCACATAGAATACTTTTTTTTAACCCGGGAAAATGTTCTCTTGGGATAATTTTCGACATTCAAGCCGCTCGCAGAAGCTAGTGGTTAGATAAAGATACTTTTGAGAATGCATAACTTCTTTGACATCAGCATAGTCGAGTAAAAAAAATAAAACACCACTCTTCTCACACACAGCTTGCAACTTCACACAGACCCTTGTGGTCAGATACCTCCAAGAAATATCCAGCAGATAAATTGACCGTCTCCGTAAACCGAGACAATATACGGTCTCCGGAGGAAATATATCGCGTCGAGTTGGCGCGCCTGTCCGAGGTTAGCGATAAATAAAACTAAGAGTTGTCGAGAGGAAAGAGGTACCTTCGTGAAGATCGGGCAGTGTTTTGTTTTATCGTTTTTGAACTAGTTCGGGGTAGGTACATTAGGAATTGTTATAAATGTGTTTTGGGTATAAGGACAACCAATTTTTATCCTACTGCCGAAAGAGGGTAATGTATTTATCAGTACATGTATGTATGTATGTTTGTTCCTATATGGCGTTCTAGAGACCAATCGCGTTGGCCGATTTTGATGAATGTTACGTCAATCGATTCGTTTTAACCTTGTGAGTGTCACTGGCTACATTAAAATTAGATAATAGAAAAATGGCTGCTTTTGGGCGCCAATTTGGCGTAATAGTTTGACCCATTATTTTATTTTTTTCAATACCATCGTGTGGGGTATCGAAATAAAGGGTTTTAAGAGGTGATTTCAAAAATATATATAACACTTATATGTTTAAATGAACCTAATTGTAAAAAAATGTTGACGAAAAACTTATAAATAAAAAAGGACAATTTAAAATACCAAAAAACCCGACTGCTTAAAAAGCAAACTAAAAAGACGTAAACAAGAAGAAAATCATGCTGTGCAGTCGGAGGATACATCTGGTTTAGTTCAGCCAGCTCGCGAATATGTATCCTTCGACTGCACAACATGATTTAGAAGGGTGAAGTGTCAGGTTAAATATTAAATAAATACTACCTATATCCACATTTTCCCAGTACTGTTTAAATCTGGTATTTACTTGTAGCTGCATCCGTTTAGGAAAAGTGTATGCTATTTTTTTACTGGATATTTAAATCATATGTACTAGTAGTTTATGGTCAGAGCTTTATTCCAGCAATTTTATTTCTATCATCTCACCAAAACAAAATCAAAGAACCTTCACAAGCTCACAGCAGAAACATAAAGACGTTATTTAACTTTCTCTTCAGTCAAATACCTACTCAAACCAAGCCTTAACCACCAACAAACAGACTATGTTTTCTAGTAAACACGGTATAAACGCCAGTCCGCGTATATTTATGTGAAGTTAACACGAATCTCTCTATCAGATTGCCGACTACGTTGCGGGCACTATGATTCATAGATTACAATTATGGGGAACATCAGTCTTGGCCGGGTCAGTCTGTTGGTGAGTAATGACGTCAATCCAGAGGTTATGGTATATGAGGCAAGTTTTTGGTGCTACGGGACATTTTTTTGGGGTTTGTCAGAACTCTTATTATGATCGCCAAATGACTGAGAAATAAATGAACATTAGTTTCGATTGATATTTATTTTCATTGTTCTTCTTAGTGTTTTGTTAACAAACATCACTATTCTTAGTTAGGATACCTCGCCTATTTTTATTTGGGCAATCTTCCAATGACTTCTCCCGTTCTTCTAGGTGAAGCGGGAGGGTGTGACAGACTTTTACTTACTAAAACCCGTCCGTGCTTCTTCAGTCGCTTGAGCCAGGGCCGCGGTAACTCTCTTTCAAATTTATCCGCGACTCAGAGAGGTCAGGATCCCTCGCTTGGTCCGCCATTTATTGCCACAAACAATTTACACGGAGAAGAACAGATGAAGTATTGGATCGGTAAATGAGGTGACTCTTGGGCGAGACCTTTGTCCAGCAGTGGACGACGTTTGACTGAAAAGATTCATGCCTTGCTCAATATATTAATCAAATTCCAACATAATTTCGCAACTAATAAGTTACAAAATCTTTCAAATCGTCGCTTTCACATACCTAATTCTTTATAAAACATTTTGCACACCCTCCCCGAAAGATTATATATATAGACACAAAATATAGGTGTCAACATTTCTGCTCGGGGGTGTCCCACCCATCATTTAGGGGTATTACTTCGGAAAGTTTGCAAAGCGTATAGAAGACAAATTGCCAACCCATGGCTAACGAGAGCCATTTATTTTTACCTTACAATCTTTTCGACTTGTCAACATATATGCGTATGTAGGTACGTATAGGGGACCCATATTTTGAAATAGAATATTCCTGTTTTGTCCTTTTATGACGTCCTGAAATTTATTGTAAAATAGAGTTTTTGTGACATTATTTTTTTGGCAAGTGTGGTGTTCTGATTTACAGTTCCACATTTTTTAACTCTATTTACAATTCATAAAACTATACAAACCATACAAACCATACCTTCATATATTTTGATATATTATCAACTTTTGTAATTCATTTTTATGTTTTCTTTCTTTTGTTATCATCTGAAAAGCATACTTTTAGTTATATCTGATTGTTTTAATATCTGAAACTTAAATTATATTGTTAATTTGTAATTCTTGCAATATTTTTCTACTGTGACATTTTCATCTGACATGACGTCTGTCTATTTTATTTTTCTTAAAACCATAGACCGTAACATAGGTACCATGGACTAAACCTCCTTTAACCTAGGTTTACACTATTATAAGGGTAGCGTAGACTGACCCCTTTGTGAACCGTTTTTATTCGTTCTGGTCTTTATTTCTTAATTGAAATTTGAATTTGAAATGTAGATAGAACACAGAACGAAGAAAAACGGGCGTCAATTTTTAGTTTTTGGTACTATTGTATCTGAAAACTCCCTAAACTATAACATATATGGCTGTAAATGTTATCTAATCTTTGAGTGCAATAAATATAATGTATTCAGTGTGGAACTTAAATATGAGCATTTTTAATGGTTCATTAACCTCGTCGGTCACCGCTTCATCTTAAAGGGCTCGTTCGATCGGCGTATGAAGCCACAGCCCGGCCTCCACACCCCTTGCTGCATGTGCCTTCGACCATCTATCTGCATGTGCCTACCTATCCGTCCTGTTGCCTACTCTACAGCCTGCCTATCGGATTGCCTGCTTGTCCGTCGTGGTGCCAGCTCATCTGCCTACCCAGGGCCTACCACGTCTTCCTGTCTGACCTGCTGCCCGGTTAGCTGCCCACGTCGTGCGAAGCCGGACCCTAGATTTTATTATCTATATCCTTTTTCATAGTTTTAATTTATATAACCTTTTATTTTTACTAACGTGGCTAACGTTAGCTCTCCGGAGCTTACGTTACGCTACACAAGGTGTTATGAACTAACCGGTTGGCCTCAAATTAGATACTAAATTGTTTTTGTTTAAATCAAATATATACTTGAACACATATCTTGAATCGGGCTGGAAATGGTCTGCTTGGTAATCAATTTTAACATTTATTTAATAAATGTTTCGTCTGACTTTTTTACTGTAATAAATTTACCTAACTCAATCTGAAAACAATTATTATTTAGGTATAAGCACATCCAAAGCACATTACGTAACTATATGAGCAACTGTAAACTTAAATTAATTCTAAACTTGATTCAATTTAGGTAAAGGTTCAAATTACAAACAATATTTTTTTATAATAGTTTTTTTGATTCTCAATCAATGCACACATAACCACCTTACATGTTCGATCCCAGACAAGTTGTCACCCCATGTTGTCTCGTGTCCATGTGTGTTCAGGGTTTAGCTGTGTTCCAGGCTTGTATAGCCAGGCGTGTATACCATAGGGCTGGGCAGTCGATGGGCAGCATTCGATTATCCAATAATTGCTTGTCCGAGTTGTGCTCCTGTTTGAGGCGGCTTGTGGGGTCTATGGGATAAGAGGTTGCGGTAGATTTGTCAAGGGAATATTTTACAAGACTTTTCAAAGTTTCACTTTGAAACACTAACACTACTGTTAGGAAACCCCATGTGTGACTATTTTTCGAACCATTTTATTAAGCCTTACAATGTTTCTTGTTAGGTTTCACTTATTACCACATACGGCTTACCATCAGGTGCGGGAATGGTCAAGCGCGAGCCGATAGAATATAAAATAAAAATAAAAGTTTCATCATCTCTTATGACAAAAGCACAACAAAATCTTATATGAACGTCGAAACTTTTGACAGTTTTACTAAGGTGTATGTATTTATTAAGGTATATGTGTATAATTGATTCCGCCCAAAACCAGTCAGAAAAGCCTTCCAAATTAACTTATATCAAAACTGCGTCACTTTATAAAATTTATTGAAATTATTGACTGCTTAACTGTATTTACCAGCCGAAATTGACTTATTATATACCTTTTATATCGATTTAAATTTATTTATTACAATATATATTATTTTCGCTGTCTCCAGTAACTTGTACCAGCATGTAGGCTGGCTGGTTGTCGTCGTGGCTATCGGCTCGGCACCCAATTTATTCAGCGCGGTTGTCGGCGCCCATCCAGTTATTCCGACTCGCCGTCTAATTACCAACCCTCTGTGCCTCTAGTGCTTTGTAACTTGTCTATGGGTGTTTTAGAAGAGACCTACAAAATGCTTACGTTTGGTTAACAAACGTCAAACATTTAGAGTCTAGTAGATTGGGCTGGATACATGTAAAGCTTTTAAACTTGTCGTAAAGAGCATCGTTACAGCATGTTTGTAGATATTCAACTCCGATTTTTATATATTAAATTGATGAAATGGCATTTGCAAATCAAGCTTTTTAAAAAATATATGAAGATGTCCACAGTAAGGATTCGTGGCTGCGAAACAAATTCAAAACACTAATTGAAACTGTTAATGATTTAAAAAAAGGTCATTACAACGCTAAGAACATTGAGAGCAACATAAAATAAAGATTAATCATAACTTGTCAACACTGGAAGAGTATTTCACAAGCGTTTAATCAGCTTATTAGTATTAATATATATGTATCCAAACGTCCCACTGCTGGGACAAACGGACTTCTCTCTATGAGAGGGAGAAACGCCCTGGTTCTCTTTTTCTATTGACATAACACTATACATACTATACAAGTATTTCGACGTAACAGAACGTTTGGTAAGTGCGGAATGTGCGGACACATAGTTGTGGAGTCGTTGGGCTCAGCGTAATGCTTGTTTATTGTATGTGTCTACCATGTAGCGAGTTTGCGGTCACACTTTCATTGTTACTAGATTCCAGAAATGCTAACACCGGGAACGTATTTCACTTTGACCTGTGAGTTAGAATGTACTGTGGGTATTAATGTTAACACTCATAAGCTCACACGTACATTGTTGGTTGGTGGATATTCAATTGTACAGTTGTAGCTTCTTATTCACGGTCACAAATATTGGGCACAGTGCAACAACATAACCGACGTTTGTAGTCCTGAGGCTGAGACAACGTGAAATTCTGTCTGCGTGACAGCCGTTGATAGGTTTTTTTTTAAACCAATGGTTTGTCGTTCTAAAAATAACTTGACTCTTCGATAGCGCATGTTAATACATTTTGGACTATTCGGTGATCGTTTCCGATGATAGAAAGTCACTTTATTATTTAATTTTTCGATACAAGAGAACAAAAATAAAATTCGGGAAATATTCTCTACCATTTTCAAAAGCTTTTAAAAGCCTTTTTGACTTAAGTTACAATATTAAAGGTTGAAGTATTCGCAAGAAAAAAAGTTGTTACTTTTCACGCTTTAACGGATTAATTAAGATGAAACTTGGCACCTTGTCCTGGATTAGGACATAGGGTATTTTATATGCCGGGAATACGTTCGCTTGAGATTATTGCTGACTTTAACACTTTTATTCTGACTAATAAATGCATTCTATTCTATTCTATAACGCTGGTGAAGTTCTTAGCGAAAGCCAGGCAAAAATAAAAAATAATAATAACAAATGTTATTGAATAAATAAATATTGCTCAACAGAAAATAATCATCAAGTTTATCACGTCCACGTACAGCCGATACCTACAGCGTCGTCGCTCATGAATTATGGACAGGCAATATGGCGCCTATAATTATTTGCAATTAACTTAACAATCGGTCTACTGCTGCTGGTTCATTATGTTTGTTTTCTTTCCAGGGGAATTGCTTTCTGATGGTATTGGCTCATGGTTTGGAATTTTTAATTGTTTAATTGAATAATAAGTCTGGCGTAGTAAACCTACATGCTCCATGAAAGTAGTAATTTTCATGGAGATTTTAAAATATTTTATGAAGAAGTATTTAGTTTATTAGTCGCTCCATGTAAAACATTGGTACTCAGCTGAATCCGGTTAGACTGGAAGCCGACCCCAACATAGTTGGGAAAAGGCTAGGCAGATGATGATTTAGTTTATTTCAGCAACAAAAAAATTACAACCACATTACTTATTTTAACTCTACAACTTTCTACTTTGAGATATGCTTGCCTTTGCACATCAAATTTAATTTCACTGTATATTATAATATTATATTTTATGTACAATAAAGAATTAAAATATCAGAATACATAATATCCTGACTCTAGAGAAGGACTAACCCCCATTTCTAAGTTAAGAATTTAAGTATAATATTTGTAAAACTCTACTCTGGTCTGAAAACATGTTAAACTCTGGCATTGAAGTGGGGTCTAACTAAATCGTAATTCACAATCCAACGCTAAGAAGTTTTCTTGCTAACAAGGGCAACAACACAATTCCAATCTTCAGATACATTCGATATCCATGTCACTTAAACAACGGTTTCCATTTACCCCACGCCACACAAAGAAAGCAATGTATGGTACAGCAAGCGATATGCCCAAGAGCGGATGCTGACAGTTATGTATTTCATTACGGTTGTCAATCCTCTAGGTACTATAAGCAAAGTTTGTTGTATTTCTGAGAGGGTTCCGTACTAAAAAAGTCTTTCCAAATGGATATCGTACTAACAAGTCACTGGTTTCTTTCAATATATAAGGATTTTTGACAATAAACATTGAGTGTAATTTTAACAATTGTGTATCATTTGACCCTGAACCCGCCTACTTGTCCGTCTGCCTGCAACGCCATAGCCGACTCAGTCACATACCTTGCTGCCTATCTACCTGCAAATCAGCCTACCTGTCCGTATAACTGATCCTGTCTTCCTATCCCGAACATCCCACGTCGTAAGAAACCGGCCCTTAGTTTTAACTCTTATATATATATTAACTTTATGTTTAGCTCGTTTAAAACCGTTATTTTTTTATTTAATTTTAAAACGTAACTGACCGTTTAGACCCTTGTAGAGCTAATCGTAACGTTACAGTTTGGAGGTGCAGGTCAGATAGGTAGTCGCTTCCTGTATGTAATGTATAATGTAAACAAGTGCTCTACTTCAGGCTATTTTTGCCTAAAATAGCACTTCAATTACCAGATGTGTGTACATACTTATGAAGGCTCCATCTCAGCTCCATCCAGTTGAACTGGATGCCGATCCCAACTTAGTTGGAAAAAGGCTAGGCATATTGTTTGATAAAGAACATCAAAATCATAAAATTTATGCATATCAGACTAAGAATTAGCACTTTTTGAACTTTTTAAAAGTGTTAGTTATATTTGTCAGTCGACAAAATGTCGCCACGTCTTAGTATTTTGCTGAGAAAAAGAAATATCGGAACAAACTGAAAACATAACTGAAAAACCAGTATTCAATCAATTCAATTCAATTCAATCATATTCAATTTATGCATATTTCTCGTGTCTCCTGTGCGGGTCACAAATAAATATTTTTTCTTTCTTTCTTCTTTCAATCGATTTTAAGATTGTTTTGTTTGGTAAACCGTACCTTCTTTGTTTTATAAATACATGAACGGATCTGGCAAAAGATCACGTTTATTATCAATGATAACATTTCAAAATAATCGAAACTACATTCCACAAACTATTCAAAATATAGCATCCTTAGCGCAAATCCGACTCACACTTTTACGTATTTGAGTATGATTTCACGTAATATCTCGCACAAGTTAAAGGGTTCCTGTCTACTTACTGTGTACGAGCGTTTGTTAGCAGTTTTATTGTTAAAAGATGGGTAGAATATAGATCGCAAGGAATATGATGAGGGTAGTAACTTCACGAAGATATGGGGAGGATTCGTAAATAAAGATCCAGGAGATAAAGTTACTTGAAAATGTACGTGTTGTGTAGTTTGATGTTTCAAGAACTTGAAAATAAAGAATAGTTGGATCTATGAATAAATGTGGATGGATGGAGAAAGAAGAAAAGAATAAGATGGACGGAATGGATTCTGTAAGGATTGACCTAAAAGAAAATGGAGTCAGTAATACTGATGTTTGAGAGGACGGAATATATAAACGTTTTTATTTAAAGAAATCTCAACTAATTAGGTTTCTAATAGTATATAGAAAATATATATGGTAGTTACATTTTTGTAAAAGGTTCACTCTACAGCTACACTATCGCTTTTTAACCCCTGACGGAAAAAGAGGGGTGTTGTAATTTTGATGTGTGTACCTGTGTGTTTGTGTATTTGCATGTTTCTGTATTTGTGTGTTTGTATATATGTGTATTTATGTATCTGTATGTGGCATCATAGCTCCCTAACGGATGAACCAATTATGATTTCGTATGTTTGTTTGAAAGGTGACTTTATCGAGAGTGTTCTTAGCTATGTTTGATGTGAATCGGTTCAGCCGTTCAAAAGTTTTGGGCATTTTACTTTTTGTTTCGGGCTGTTTCCGCAAGATATCGTTTCATAATTATGTGTTCAATATAGACTGTCGATCAAAGCGTGTCTACTACTAGACAGTAGTAGAAAAAGTAGTTTAAAAAGAAAGAAATAAAAAAAATTGTCAGCGGTTATGGACATTTTAAATTATTTATTTTTTTGCGTGGTTCCTGCGGGATGGACCACATGCAAAGTAAAGTAACAAACAACAAAACTAGTAACTACTGGCACTTGGAAATACTTCAACTTAACACCTCCTAAAACAGGTCACAGCACTAACTCAAGCCTAACTTTAAACTTACCTTATCACATAGCTCGCTCACCCATAACTCACGTAGTTAACAGCACTTCACAAACTATGCACCGTTATGCACCGTTGTATACCGTTATAACTATAGTTAAAACGCGTTAACTAGGGTACAAATGTAGCTCTTTGACTTTTGTCCCACCGTTACAACTAGTTATAATTAACTAGTTACAAACGTCAAAGGGGTACATTTGTAACCCAAGTAGTTACTTGGGGTACAGGTGTACTCCTTTGAGGTTAAGTTTCTATGTAGGGTTAGCTTGTTAACCCAGTTTTCTTGAAACAGTTCGTGTGAAGATTGTTAATAATTCTCTCTAATTGGTGTGACGTTTAACTTTTGAGGTCATTCTTCTTTGTGTGTAACTTGAAAATCTGTATATTTCGCTTAAAGTAGGGTTTTCTGCTCCGTTGGTCCTAGTGGTATAAATGTAGACTGCTAAGTTCTGCATCTTAGGGTCGGACCGGGTCGTTTAAAGTTTTTTTTTGTATTAGGAAATAGCTAATAGATTTTCAGTAGTCGGCCAGAATCTGAATTTGATACCCATAATACACTAACTAAGAACACCTACTAAAACACCGCTGCCGTGTGGTTTTGACTTCTGACCCCTATTTCCTAGCCCCTAGTAAAAGGATACTAGATAACCTTTTACATGTGTTGTGACTTTCTTGTGAAAGTAAATTATTTCAATCTCGTTAATGACTTCACTAATTTAAAAATTCTTATATAATGAGACCTACTTTGACTTTGTCTATTCATGATTTAATCTCAAAATGCCTTGATGTTATTGATGTGGATTAGGACATCGGCAACTTTAATCCCGGTAGTGTGGCTCCGTAGAATACTTTTATACTTTCACTCTGACGAAACCGCTGACAAAAGCAAGTGAATAATTTTACAACTAAACCGTCACACAATATACAAGTAACAAAGCATAGTTACGCTACTACATTATTATTTGTCAGCTCGTAGTAATTTGGCTACGGCGTAGCAATGTGGCTACGGCGTAGCACGACTGCTACGTTGTCCAGTGTAATTTATTTCATTTAACAATGCCTTGTGGTTACATTTCTACACCACATCACGCCATCACGATCTCCTCACCTCATAACAATTTAGTTTAGGTTTTTTTTTATGAATAATAATTATATATAAAATAATTTAATTTATATTTTAAACAACGATTACATTTGAATTTCAATCTTTAATTAATAATAACGATATGTTTATTAATTTAATTAGTTTTTACTAAAGATTAAATTGGTTAATTTCTTAATCAAAAGTTATATTTATAATTAAATCGATCAATAATCACAGTTTTGTCGGGCATCTATGTGGCAGGATCTCCTAGTACCTATACCAGTGTCCCACAACGGATTTATAAATTATGTATCACTTATGTACCTAAAATTTATAAATCCGTTGTGGAAGAGAAATAAATATTTATGTTATGTTACACACAAGGCCGATTTCAATTCATCATCATCATCATAATTTCAGCCGAAAGACGTCCACTGCTGGTCATAGGCCCCTCCCAAGCGTCGCCATAATATATATATGTATATTATATAGATATAATATACTATACTTTCGATATCAATTTTTGTATGTAAATTAACCACCACTGTCTTTTTGGTGTAGTGGTGACAAGTGCTACAGCTGAACATGAGGCTTTGGGTTTGATTCCCTTGCAGGCAAAGTGTTATGGAGTTTTTCCATTGCAAGATCTCAATTTGTGCCCATCAGGGCAATAGGCCTAATATTTTTTACATAAGACTTAAACATAACTGGCTAAATGTGTGTGTATTATGTTATGTACACTCAATATTTCGCCAATTACTTACATAGAACACCTCTATTTAACCCCTCGGAGATTAAACGCGCGAAGTTACATTATGTAAATTAATGTGTATTTTTCATTTGTTCCAGGTAAACATCTAACACAGAAATTACGAAAACAATAGAAAAGTAATTTAGAGGCAGTTTAGAGGTGAGCCAAAGTTTCAAGTGCTTAAGTACGTGCGTAACTAATATTATACAAACTAAATTATTTTAATTTATACAGTGTTGTTGAAGAAAAACAAACGCTTTGTTTGTGCGTTGTGTGCTCGTTATTCAAATTTGTGAGTTTATTACGCAATTATGAAAACGTATTTAAATATTAAGTTTTATATTTTTGAGTTTAATCGGTGTGAAAATTACTTTTCAAAGTCAAAGGCTTTTGCATTGCTATTAGCATTAAATGCGGTACGAAATATGTTGGTAAATGGTAGGGATATAAAATGTTAGCGCAATGACTCATTTCGCCATTAAATAATTGGCATACAAATATTAATATTCATAAATGCAAAGAATTAAAAAAATGTATTAACCATATAGCTCTTAAATTTAAAAAGGGTATTTTCTTTTAATTACTTGCTCATTCTTAGCTCTATGCTTTTTATTGCCATATCTTTATCAAATGACCGTCTTTCTCATTGCTGTGGATGTGGAATCACACCCAGAGAACTCGGTTAATCTTAGTTACCAAACACAAACATAATAATTATGTTCTTGCTTTTAATTTTATGTATTAGATCTATAATATTTTTGTCAGATGGAATGAATAAATTACGCATTTAGAAATTTATTTTCTCAAAAGATTCACACAATCACTTACAGAGAAAATACAATATTATAACTTAAAAATACATGAAGCCAATTGGCACAATTAAATTATGAATTAAACCTTGCAATTTAATTCTCGAGCCAGCCCGAAAACCAATACGATAAAGTGTACCTTTATACCATTGTACACGAAGTCTGAACAAATAAAATTTTCAGATTGATTTACTTAACCTGACTGAAAACCTAGAGGAGGTTAACATAAAACCTATTCAACCAAGAACATCCTTCCTCAATAGATACCCAGCATAGCTCATTAAAGTTACCGTCTCACATAACTATGCGCCAGTCGGTAGTGGAGCACAGACGATGAAGTCACAAGTATGCGCTCACTACCTGCGAGCTTGATCTAGTAGCTGAGCTGGAATTCTGATAGGAGTCGTGTTTTTTAAAGCTTAACTTAAAGAACAATGAAACGATTTTTTTTACTAAGATACTAACTTCTACCAGCGGATTCGAGCGCGTGAAAAGTATTTTTTTTTACCCCATGGGAACATTATACCGGGATGAAAAGTAGCCTATGTGCTTTTCCAGACTATAATCTATACCTGTGTCAAATTTCATCTAGATCCAATCAGCCGTTCTGGCGTGATTGAGTAACAAACATACATCCATCCATCCAAGCTTTCACATTTATAATATAAGTAAGAAGTAAGATTTGTTTTTATACTGCCGCGTTAGTTAAGTGGTCGCATTCCCCGTTAATTTTAAAGCGTCTGTATGACTTTGGCAGTAAGCATTACTAAGATCTAATATTGTATTTAGTAACAGTAGGCACAGTTTTTCCTTCATCCTTTACATCAGCATTTACCTAAATCACTTAGGGTACCTAGAACAGTAATGTCTAGTTGATGAGTGAGGGACTTTCAGAAAGGCCCACAGATGTGTCTGCGGTATTTCAAGAAGTAACAAGGTCGTAAAAAATCTCTACTTTCTGATTTCTAGCAAAGGTTTTACATCTTTTTGCCTACCAGGAATAGGAGATAATTGTATTCAACTTGATTCTCCCGTGGCTTCGGTTTCGTGGTGGTTCCATAGGAATTAGTGCATTCTTAGGAATAAAAAGTACCTTATAGCACTCGGAAATAGCTTAGCATTCCTTTAGTAAGTATCTTCATTTTCGAAAATAGTTTTTATACTTCCAGTTTTGGCCCAAACTAATTTGAAGGAGTGTCGAGCCAGCGGCACGAAGAAGAAAGTAGCTCCTTCCAGAGATTAAATAATAAGATTTCTATTAAATTGTATCTAGGTGAAATCTGCTTTTTCATCTTTCTTTATCTTTGTTTACACAGTATACATCTTTTTTTTAAAACAATTAAATATTCATAAAGCTTATGCTATAATGAGAGAGTATTGGGACTACCACTGCCCAGATAATGGGTAGAACGAATTCAAGTAAGTATCATCACTCGAATCAATCTGAAAAACATTATCGACAAAATTCATTTTCGCACAAACAAATTCCTCAGAAATCATACAAAAAACCTCTCAATTGCCGCACCGGATTCCGTAATGAATATTCAAAGTTCTTTAGCCGTTTAATCACCACATTCTTCTCTCCGGGATAAAAAGCGTCGGCCGATACATTCCTGTACGTAATGAACATAGTTGGGAATCGGACCGGATTCCTGCCGCTCCCGCACCCGACACGAACGGTTAAAAACTCGTTAATACGAGTATATAACGAGTTTTTTTTTAGTGAAGGCTGTTGGTCTATGTTTAGAGTGGGACCAACGTTTTTTGATAAGTGAATTTTGCGATAATGTAATTATTAATCATAGCCCTACTTTTCAAAAAGTGTCAATCTGTTTTACTTCAAAAGAATCAGAAGTCATTAGGCAAATTAAATAAGATCAAAAATTGTTACAATATGTAACATCAGGATTCTAGAAAGAAATATCGTTGTGTCACTAATTAACCGCAAGTCAAGTGATTGGCTATGAAAATGTATTCAACCAATCACAGCAGCTGACGACGCGTTTTACAAATGGTCACAATTATTTCGCAATAACATTCGCCATCAAAAGTATGCCTTAATATTGTAGCTTTTTGTTCAGAGTAGAGTAGAGCTCCTAAAACTGAATAATTCTACGTTTGTTATGTCCTCATTATAATATTTTTATTACAGCGTTTACTCTCCGTCCAGATAACAACAATAAACTGAAACACCATGTCTAGACATTCTACGTACCCTTAAATATTGACAAAATAAACAGCTTCAATATTTATGAAAAGACCGATGTTTTTATTTTATGGCGTCGTAAACAATATGTTTTTGTCAGCGATATAAAGATGATAAACAACAGGATTCTCACTTTAACGGGCGACACACTTGTTCAATCTATCGGAAACAGTTGAAGATATTTTTAACGGGAATCTAAGTATGTGATAAAAGCATAAAATCCCATTTTTATAGCACTCTTTTGAATAGAAAAGTCCACTGATTATTTTCCCATAAATCTCCCGTGGCTTCGCTTCCGTGGTGTATTCCACAGGAACTAGTGCATTCTTAAGAACAAAAAGTAGCTTATAGCACTCAAACGAAACACACAGTCAAAAGCTTGTGTTACATAAAACTTAAGAATATTAATCATGATGAGATGAATGAGACTAATAACCTTCTTCTTTGAAAATTCTTGCATTTGCATGTAAAAACAAAATAAATATATCACACAATACCTCCTCATATATACACATAACCTCTACCAACTTGCGCCGCCACACAAAGGCATCGCTCGCCGTTTTTATTTGAGTTCCTCACGCTCACGGCACAGTTCAACTGCTGCAATTTTCCACTCGTTGTAATTTGCACGTTTCATATCAAACTAGTGGGGTCTGTACTCTGCTGTATTGTGTTGGTTTGAGGGTAGTTGTGGGATAGTTTGACTACTCATCTGGATTTTTAGGAAATAATTATTGAGTTAGATATTGTGGAGAGCTATATAGTTAGCGGTCAAAAGTGTAGTCACAGTCTCGCAAGGCTGAAATACCTTAATTTTGTTTTAGATGAAATTCAATGGTCCACGATTTAGAATAACTATGGTATAGAATCTAAAGTATAGATTAAAATAGTTGTGGATCTTAGACCCCTCAATGGTTTTCCTTTGCAAGAATACAAAATGCACTTATCAAAATCAAACGTTTTAAAACCTTCTTATCGCAAACGGGTGTATCGTTTGTGGAATACAATGTTAACTTACAACTAAATGTTAACATGAATACTAGAAATGCGCAAGTGAGGATTTCAGTACCTACTCGAAATTAAATCTGCCTCAGTCTTGTGGTCGCAACCGCTACTGCTGAGTTTGAGTTCTGGATTCAATTCACGGCTCGGGCAAAGTGATATTGGATGATTTTTCTATAAAGAATTTGTCAGTAGCAGCCTGGAGTCCGGCTTTTTGTCCGGTTGATGGCAATTGGCTCACCCCTATTACATGGAACTTAAACACAACTGGTGAAATGAGTACTAGGTACACTTCTGCCTTACCCTTTGGGGAAAACAGAAAATATGGGGCGTGATGTTATATTTAACGTATCCGTGTGTCACTAGCGGGGTGCAGATTGAAAATCAGCGCTGGGTGTCTGACGCTTAGCAAATCCTGAGTTGGCAACCCTTTTAGTATGGACACGCACGGCGAAATTCACCTTGATTGTTCTTTTTTTTACTATTCTTCTCTGTTACTTTGTGATTGTTGTGTTGTACCTGTGTGGAATAAATGTTTTCTATTATTACTCTTATTCATATTTCCTGTTCTTCTGTTTACTCATAAATTAACTCTATTACTAAGCCATCTCTTTCCATCGATCTTTCCTTCATCATCTTTTTACAGCTACAACATTCCCCAGCTATCTTTTCTACAGTATTCGTTTGTTTTACTGCGCAAACATTTTATGTGTTCCCTTTGACTGCGGGCGATGAGGGACGGATCAGGAAACGCTGAGTCAATACTTTCATGTTGGATTGTTTCATGACACGGGGAATAAATAAGGAGATATCCTCAATAACCTCTTTACAATGCATATTTTTTGTTTAGAGTTTTCCACGAGTTTTCTCACGAATTAGAGGTTCCAAATTCAAATCACTTTAATCCTTAGGGTGTTTCTTACAACTTTACCTCTCTTAAGAGATATTGCTTAGCTTTACGTTGAGATTGCATGCTTTGTAATTGGACATTGTTGAGAGGGAGGTGTGAAATGTACTATTAAACTTGATACATCCTTTCTTCTCCTACTACTATTAGGATGGATGAATAGGTGGATGTTTGTCACGATGAAACTACTGATGGATGTTGATGCAACTATACCGTAATGTAGCGTATACATCAGGACAACTCATATACTATTATTTATAAAGATATAAAAGTGCTAATCCCATCTGGGCGGAGCTGTGGTCGGTAGTTATTTAATAATAACTTTGATAAAGTTGTTTTTTTTAAATAACGTTGTAATAAAAGGTAATAAAAGGTGCTACGTATAATTTCCAGTAAAATAATAATATAGCTGGTTTAATTAGTGATAAAAACAAACAATAAACACTTTACTGTCCATTACTTTAATTAATTTAATCAATGTTTTCTTCCTTCCCTTTATGTATAATGACTACCCTCCTCAATACAACATAATGACGTAACTCTTAAAACATAAATAACGAAAGTCAACTGTAAACAAACGTAATTAGAACTCATTTTCAAATAACCTCGGAATCGTAAAATGTTGACTTTGGTCGCTTACGGAGCGTATTCTTACATAAAAGTTTAATATACAAAGATACAACGATATTGAATTAATTGCCTGTTTGTGTCGTTTTGATAATTTTGTTATTATTCATAATTATTTAAGTGCCGACAAAAATTGATATCAAAGACGATTTAATAAAAACTCCATATTCGATAACAATTTTCTTAGTGTCTTTCATCATGAACTTTTATGTTAATATTTATAACTAGATTTTTCTGGCGACACCCATGTGCAGGTTGTGCGGGGAACATACGGGACGCATGGAGCACACCTTCTGTGCACATACGATGCACTGGCTGGTAAGCGAATGAGTCTCCTAGGGGTTAGATATCTAAAACCAGAAGACTATAGGCTCATATCTCCTAGTCTCGTTGTAAAACTCATGAAAAGAGTCCTCAACAAGATTGAGGAGGAGTAGGTTATCTAGAACAGAGACCTCAACAAAGTCACGAAGACCAGGCTCGTGCGCACTTTAGTTTTACCCATATTTCTGTATGCTGCAGAAACGTGGACGTTGCAGGAGGTGGAAAGAAAAAAGATAGACGCTCTGGAGATGTGGTGCTGGATAAAAATGCTCGGAGTGTCGTGGACTGAGTTTCGCGCAAATGTTTCGATACTCCAAGAACTCCACATCAAGCAGCGTCTGTCCGCAATTGTACAGGCCCGTATACTCACTTTCTTCGGACACTTTTCAAGGAGAGACAGTCAGTACATAGAGCGGTTAGTCATCCAAGGAAAAGTGGAAGGCACTAGACCGCGTGATAGGTCACCCATGCGCTGGACCGACTAGATCATGTCTGCTGTGGGCGGTCCCGTGCACGAATGTACCCGGATGACGTCTAATCGGGCAAGGTGGCGAGACATTGTGAGACGCATTACATCTGCCCCATATACTACCAATACTTCATGACGACCATGGCCGCTCTGTCAAGAGCGTAACGACTAAGAAGAAGGTTATCTAGGGAACCAAAATAGATCGCAATGGGTCGAAGTGTCCGAGTTATTTCTCGGCCCCTCCACAAGATAAGATAAGATACTCCGGAATAATGTAGCTTTCCAATTTAAGAATTTTTAAATTGGTCCATTAGTTTCGGCGACTATTCGGTACAAACAAACAAATAATATATTTTATTCTCTTTATAATATTATTATAGCATAGATAAATAATTAAATCATTTATAATATTAGTTTAAAAATAGGCAAATGAAGAGCTTACATGGGCAACCGAACTCTGCTTTGGTGAAAATAGAGAAAAAAAAAAAATCGATGAAACCAATTTTAGCTACATTGGAAATTTTATCGAAATCGTTAGGGCCGTTTTCGAGATACAAATATTGATCATTTTATAGTATAAGATATAATCAATTTTAATCCCAACCCTAAAACAAAGTAAATTGCTTCTCAAGCTCTATATATCCTCTGCTAACTCTCTAAGTAAAAACTTTACTAAGCGAAAGAAATCACATCATCAAGAGGCACCTAATATAAAATTCAACAAGAACAAAACCTGTAACTTAGCTACGTACCAAGTTAATATCCATGAAAACAAATGACTGTTTCCTACTTTCGAAAAATTCTCACGTACTTCGCGAATAGAAATTTAGAAAGTAATTTCAAAGTCTACAGTCTAGACTACCAGTGTTTGAATAAGGATGAAATATTGTGCATACACCTCGTGCGAGGCAGCCAGTGTATTTTGACACATTATGGAAGCGCTGTATGCTTTGAAAATTATACCTGTGTTTGTTGTGAATTTTGTTTTGAATTTAGTTCCTTTTCTTGTCACGGGTCTGGGTGTATTGGACATTTATAAAAACTAACTTACAGTTTTTTAACGTCGTTCTTTTTTTGGCCCTCTGGCCAAAAATAGTCACTCCCCTGGTCACAAAAAGAATGGGACTTTCCCCAGGGACAGAAGTATATAAGTCATATGCATCTGTCACTTACACACACTCAAAATAAACTTACTCTAATAGCTTATGATCACCCCCAGTTATCAATAATTGTATGACGATAAAATAATATCTTCATTAGCGTATCTTAAAAGTCTACAGTCTAGACTGCCTGTGTTTGTATAAGGTTGAAATATTGTGTCTATACTGCCACCAGTCTTTCATTTTGACACATTACCGAGACGCTGTATGCTGTGAAGAATTACGTCTGTGTGTCGGATTAAGTTTTTTGGATTTAGTTTATTTTGTTGCCACGGGTCTGGATATAATGGTCGTTAAAATTTATAGTTGTTCATTTGCGGCCAGGCTGCTATACTTTAAAATATGTAATAGCTTTTTTAGATGCTTTTATGAGTTTATAAACGGTCTTGATCTTTATTTGTTTCGTCAGTTAACGATATCAGAATCTTTTGTTAACTTATTTTTTTTTGGGCGCCATATTAAAGAAATAAGCTTTCAATATTTTTCGTTACATTTGAATAAAAGTATGTTAAATAATGATACAGGATTTTCATAACCTCTTAAGTGTTGGGTGAAAGATGAGAAATGGTATGATTAAAGATATAAATGTAATAAACTATGAAGCATTATGAACTCGACGATCTTAGGGGAGGCCTTTGTCCAGCAGAGGGACATCAACGGCTGTCGGTGGCCGAGAGAAGAAAGGAGACAGTAATTGAAGCGATACGATATATATCCTTTTGTTACGGTACAACTTTCGGATATAGTACCCCGTATGCTGTTCTAATTTTAAAGACGTTTCACGTATAAAAAACTATGAAATGGCTTAATAACGTCATTAACTTCAACCCCCATGGCTCAATCCTCACGAAAATACTAAACTCTCAATGTATGCTAAAGCATACCTATATTCTCTCCATACTATATGAATGCTGTTATGCAAGTACACTCTCCATATTCATCAGCTACTTAACTCACTTCCCATATTGAGACGCCTAATATTGAATTAAATTGTGGAATGTCACCCACAGTACAAAGTTAGCTCCTGGGCGAATAGTGTTGGAACTATGGAGATAGTTAGGAACTCTCTATGTGCTCTGTGCTCCTGGTACTTATGAATGTAAACATAGTTATAATTACTATTGTGGTGGTTAATTTTAGGAGAATTTAAGATAGAGCTAGGTTAGTTAGTAAAAGAATAATGTTGGATCTAGGAAGATAGTTAAGAACTCTCTATTTGTTCTGTGCTCCTGTACCCATGAGTGTGAAAATATTTGTAATTTATATTGTGTGTGTTGGTAATTCTAAGGGTATTTAGTATAGAGCTATGTGTTATAATAAGTTAGTTTGAAGGACAACCAAGCAGTAAGTAGTGAGATCAATCTGATCATCATCATTATAGCTTTTTCCAACTATGTTAGGGTCGACTTCCAGTGTAATCGGACGCCAGCTGAGTACCACTATTTTCCATAGAGTAACTGCCAATCTGACCTCACAACCGATAATCTTGATATTGGGCAGAGAAAAACACTTGTTTTGTTTTAGGACATTGATATTTTAATTGTCTGGCAAGATGAACTGAAAAGGAAAAGAACATAAAAAAATAGCGCGGCACATCAAAGCGACTTCGGTTTCCTTTACAATTTTCCTTAACCTCAAAAAAACTCTCCGTAAAATCACGTCCATAAAATTGTAATGAAATACAAGTAAACCTCAAATAGATACACAATTTAATTACAAGGCAGCGAACAATATTTCCGCTGGCCGTCGTTTGCTGTCACCAACTTCCGAACACAAGGCTTTTTGCCGACTGTCAGTCGCACAAAGAATAATAATTAGCTCGTCTGTGGGCTACCCCTGCCCTCCGCTGGGCTCTGTAACCCTCCTCCATGCCTTGCCTCCCCAAGCCTCGTGGTCCGCAGTAATTCTGTCCGCGACAGGAGCAGCGCCCCATAGAAAAGCGACCGTTTTATCTTTCGCAACTTTGTAATTTCGATTCCGCTCAGTGATTTTCATTGCGTCGAGTGTTGATTTTTGAACTGGTAATTAATGAGGTGGCCTGTTTGATCAGCTTTGCTTCGTATATTCCATTTTGCTTTTAATTGGGAAGTAGTTAGTGGGTTTTGCGTCACGAATATTATTTCTAACAATCAGTTTTACCAGTTTCTTCAAGAGAGTCGTTTTCTTTAACGAAGGTGTCGTTTTTTCTATCAAGGGAATGTTTATTTTTCACTGAGAAAACTACAAAAAATAACATTTATTCATATATAAATATGTAATATTTTTCACTTATGTTCCCGATTTGTATCCTATGGCACCCAGTCGTATTGCATCTTCCTATCAGTGAAAGTTTTTTAATCAGATCTGTACATCCAGAGATTACCTCTTCGAAACAAATAATTTTATATCTGTAGAAAATTGCATTACAATAAACTAATACTCTTCCAAATGCTTCTGATACCTTCTTCCAAACCTCTCTCTTTTACACAAACCACCAACATTATTTTAACAAACAAACTAGACACACCGTTTAAAAACACACCGACGACGACGTAGCCAAGAATTCTAATCAGGCTTTCTTTAAAACACAGTCTTACATTCAGTTGGGGTTTCACCACGCGTCGTGTACAACCTCCATTGTGAATCAGGACACGTACTGGCAGGCAAGACAGTTTTTATTATAGCTAACAAATGATAGGGACATAGACTGCCCAGGATAATTTGAGGACATTGTCTGTGTTTGTTTTATGTGGTGGTTAAGGTAATCTGTTTCGTTTTGTGGGTGCATATAATGCTTGTAATTTTTATTTTTTTGTTTTTGGATATAGGTAAACGTGATTCATACTTGTCTCTTTTTTATATGAGAGTATGTTTTAGATCTACGGTAAGACACTAACAGGCTGTTATAATTGTATTATTGGATATTGAGAGAATAAAATCTTCACACAAAGTATGTTTGTTTGTTTACATCAATAATCAAGCAGCAACAGACAACATTTGTAAACTAGGGTCTTTTTTTTCGCTTATTTATCAATACATTAAATTACACTTATGTATATCATAACACTTGTCTAAAACCTTAAAAGGTTTATGTGACAAAGTGGAGGAAGCAAACTCGCACCGCATATTACTAAAATAGGTAAACATATACTTACACCCACTTAAAACTTAAGATGTGATGTCACCAGTAATATAATTGGTTATAATTGTATGTCTAAGTAAGTTTTCAAATTTGTTTCTTTGTTGATGGACTATTGAGAAAACTCTTTTCCTCGACTCAATAATCATCACTTCAGCTGTTCTCAGCTAGATATCCGAGTCAGTCTTCAGTAATCACCTCGAGTCACCACATCGATTCTTCCTGTGTTTCTCGCAGACTTTTATGGACAATTAACTACTAAGTTTTTAAACTGTCATGGTCACTAACATTAACATTATAAACGGGATATTTACCATGTTTACTGTTTGTTTGTTGTATGGTAAATATAATGTTAATGTTAGAATTAACTACTATCAAATGTAAACTCTTTAAATATTTAACATCACTTTATTATAACAAAACATTTTATCTAAAAACTTCTCCAAACGCCACCAAAATTTCTCACAATAAAATTATCTGTTTTCACCATCTCTATTATTCTCCATTCAGTGAAGAACTTCTTTAAAGTTATCTAAGGCCCGCTAAGCGGCCGCTTATTCAGGCTTATCGGGACATGACGATCCATCAATACACTGAATTACATCAATGTTTCAGTTGTTTTCGGCTGAAAGGTATTATTACACGCTAATATTGAGCGAGAAGTACATAGAAAGTTGGTGTACGTAATGTGTGCATAATGCCCAACTCTTCGGGGGTTACGTGTCATGTTTATTAATCTGAATTTTACATTTGTTACAGGTAAACACCGACACGAAAATTAAGAAAACAATAGAATAAATTTTAGAGGCAGTTTAGAGGTGAGCCAAAGTTTCAAGTAGAAAGCCAGTTTTAAGTAAGAAGCTTAATTCCAAGCTCCTGGCATACCTAGAAGCTAACGACATCCTCAGTGACCGCCAATATGGCTTCCGCCAAAATCGGTCAACTGGGGATCTTCTAGCGTATGCCATTCACATCTGGAGTGAGGCCATAGAGAGACACGGGGAAGCGCTTGCCGTCTCCCTCGACATCTCGAAGGCTTTTGACAGGGTCTGGCATGAAAGCCTTATTGGTATGCTTCCTTCATTCGGTTTGCCCAGTGGTCTGTGCGATTGGATTGCAGACTTCCTGAGGGACTGGTCCATTCGAGTGGTTACTGATGGCCGCTCGTCTAAACTACTGGATATTAATGCCGGGGTCCCACAGGGTTCGGCACTCTCAGCAACGTTGTTGTTGCTGCACATAAATGATCTGCTAAAACCTTTGGGTATGCAGATGACAGCACTGTTGTTAAGAGATACGTGTCCGACGCGCGCGCTACTGGACCTCAGATCCGGTCTCTCCGAGAGGCCATGGTTGGGCGCTTGAATCTGTCCTTGGAGGCAGTCTCCGAATGGGGCGATGCCAATCTGGTCAAGTTCAATGCTGCTAAGAGGAAAGGAAAAAAGACACGCCTGGGCGTGTCTTTTTTCCGCTAAAAGGAGCCAATTCCACCCGGCTCCTTCTTTCAGAGGACGAAAGGACGAAATTAACATTTCGGTTCGATAACTGTTGTCGCCATACATCAATATAGATCGCGGTAATTTTACCAACTGCAAATAAGTTTATAAATATTTTTTTTATGTATGTACAAATTTTCCGCGAACCAGAAGACGATATGTTGTAAAGCCTCCCACTAGGTGGACCGATGACCTGGCTTAGGTTGCGGGAAGGCGCTGGATGCGAATCGCACGGGATCGGCCAATGTGGCGACGGATGGGGGAGGCCTATGTCCAGCAGTGGACTTCTTTCGGCTGAAATGATGATGTACAAATTTACAGTTTTCATTTTTTTTCCTTTACTTGTGCTGTAATACATAGCTTCTTGGCAAATTTCATGATTCTAGTTCAACGGGAAGTACCCTTTAGGTTTTTATTCCCTTCCGATTCCACAAATATGCGACATAAACGGCTATATCTTATGATCACGTTCATTTAGAAGTTTGATATTTTCGCAGCTGCAAGAAATTATATCATATTAATTTTAACTTGAAATCATCAGAGAAAAAGGTCTTAACACACGGACAGACATACAACGAAGTGATCCTATAAGGGTTTCTCTTTTTCCTTTTGAGGAACGGAACCCAGAACAGGTCAAAATATTACAAAGTAGAGAAAACTAGAGTCACAGTTAGAACTCTCTTGCTCCTCACATATCCACAATCCAGAAAAGTTATAATAAAAATAAATATTTGCCTCGAAGAGATCTATCCAACCACATAATATAATAATAATCGTATATTAACGGTATTTCAGATGGGGCAGAATTGCCATTCTCCTTTAACACAATGGACTTAAATGAAAATTAACTTTCTATATTTTATGTAATACATTTCGGCGTCCATGATAATCTCTTAAAACTCAAAATCGACCATTTTCCCCCATTAAAATAACTCTAAACTCTACAAAATTGCAGAAACATTTACAACATCAGAAACAAAAGATAATTTAACAAAACAATAGAAGGGAATTACTCGGAATTAACTCGAAGACATCCAACTGTTTGTTTTCAAAGTCTGCAGTCCATTAAACATGGGCTATGGGGGGTAAGCACGTCCCAGCTATATATCGGGCGAAAAGGGGTGGGGGCAAACGTGACCCACCAGGACTTAACGCAAGATATCTGGGAGATAGCGCCCAAATTGAAGATGGCGACAGAAGTAGTGATAAATATGAATTATCGAGCGGACGCTGGATAGCTGTTTCGGACGTGGTTTTAATATTGTTTATGAAGTGTTATTATTCTGGTATAATTATGATAGAAATGAGATATTTAATAGTAGTTAATTATCTAGTACCGTAATATCGTTTTATATATGACGAAAAAAAAAACATTTATTTAGACAGTCTAACTAACTATGACCACCGCTTTCTGAAAAAAGTAAATGACGAGTCTAATAATAAACACAATTCAAGTGATGCAATTGACTGTTGAAATTAATTCAACCAAATTAGCAATATCTTGCGATAATTTTATGATTTAAACGGGGTTTAAGCCACGAAGGGAGGTTTCCAAGTTCGCGACATAGTTGCCTGAAAATACAACAACTTTCAAGGAAAATATTCCGCGTACTTTTAGACCTCCCTATGTATCTTAGGCACAGCTTCTGGAACGAAACAGATCGACTATAATTTTGTTATAGTAGCTGTAAACCGCCATTTAAAAATAAATCTGACCGTTCTAAAGGCGGATTTCAAACAAAATTAACAAAAACATATACAATTCACTTTAGGTACCTCCTTTGTCTTCCAAACCATACACGACTTCCTATGTAATTACAATCTCAAAAATTGTGCATTTCAATCATGGCATGCACATAACTATCAATTTACAATATACTTACCAAAATAACCGATGTATTTCTACGAATAAACACAATATGACTATTCAATTCAGTGTACTGAAATTTTTTTTTTTTTTTTTTGAGATGGGTTTGCTCTTGACTCTAGTCTAAGTCATAGGTGACAGAGACAGAGTCGACAAATCAAAAGTCGAAAATGACAATGAATGATGATAATGAATTAATGAATTAACGTGATATATATATATATAGGTTAGTCGAAAAATGAAAATAACTCTGAGTTTGGTATTAAATTAGGAGTAATTATAATTATGTTCTGCTCTTGAAAATGTTCATTATTATAAGCAATTTGGAACGGTTTTATTTAACTCGTAAACTTGCCTCATAAGAAAAATGTTGTGATGTTCGAACCCAGGCAGGAGCCTTACTTTGTGTAAATTATTTCATCATCACTGCTCTTAAAACGAGTGAAGAAAACATCTTGTCCTAGAAAACATGTGACATCCACCAACCCGCACTGGTTCCGCGTGGTGGATTAAGGCTCATTCCCTCTTTCACAGGGTGGAGGTCTGTGGTCCCAGCTGCGGAAAAATAAAAAAAAGGCTGATGACGAAATGATGATGATGATATAAGATACCACTTGGTAAGTGGAAACTATTATATTCAATGTATCCAAAACTATGCGTTTGAAACTGTTTCAGGTAAAATTATGTGTTAGGTTTAAGGGAAAATAGAATAGAAATGTTATTTATTTAGTATTTACCATAATCATGATATTCTTGAGACAGTCCAGATACGTAGGACTCACAACCGGCGCGCGGCGTGCGTTCATGAGAAGATGTATGAACGTAGGTAAACTAAAGCAAAAGCAGTATGTAAGGATCGCAGCAGGTGGCGGTCTGTAAGTTCTGCCTGGGAAAAGGCATGAGTTTCTATAAGCAAATTTGTAACTAAATATTCTAAAGACTGATTTCAACGAAACAATGCCATAATATCCGATTAACATCACCAGCTTTGAACACATATTTCTTACTAGCTTTTGCCCGCGACTTCGTTCGCGTGGAATAGTGAAAAAAAAAAAAAAAAACTATCCTATGTCCATTCTCAAGTTCCAAACTATGTCTGTACCAAATTTCACACAAATCGGTTCAGTAGTTTAGGCGTGAAGCAAAGACAGACAGACAGACAGACAGACAGACAGACAGAAAGACAGACAGACAGAGTTACTTTCGCATTTATAATATTAGTTTGGATGAAATTCAAGCCACACTAGTCCAATGTTCAATCACGGTATGTACTGCACTATTAGTTTACAATAATACCAATCAGTCATAGATTCAGAATAAACAGATATAAACAATATCACAATTATATGTATGTAATCCAAACTAATATTATAAATGCGAAAGTAACTCTGTCTGTCTGTCTTTCTGTCTGTCTGTCTGTCTTTCTGTCTTTGCTTCACGCCTAAACTACTGAACCGATTTGTGTGAAATTTGGTACAGACATAGTTTGGAACTTGAGAATGGACATAGGATAGTTTTTATTACAAAAAATAAAATATTAAATAAAATTTATTCCGGACATACAGCGCCATCTATTGGTCAAGAGTCGGCATCAATTCAGTACTGAAAATTCATCGGAAAAATGTAAATAAATAGTAAAAAGGTATGAAAATATAATATAATACAACTTTTAGTACAAAGAAAATGCTCTAACGGAGTATAGATAATTCTATTAGTACTATATGTCGAGATGGTGATCGCGCAATGGTGTCGATCGTTACACGAGTTCGGTTCATGTTATTGTTTTAATTCATCGGAAAAAAGTAAATAAGATTTTTGAAGAGTTCCCTAGAATATCTTCCACATTTCATTTTTGAAGAGATCCCGCGAGATCGGGAACTATGTGGGTAAAACCAAAAATCTGCCGGAAGTCACTATTCCACGCGAACGAAGTCGCGGGCAAAAGCTAGTTATATCATATTTATCAGATACCGCTAGGTAGGTGAAAGTATTCTATTCAGAGAACTGAAAACTATGCGTTTGAAACTGTTCAATCAATCAATCAAATCATTAAAATAATCCTGAATCATGTTTCAGGTAATATGTTCGTTTAGTAGAAATAGCTTTCAGTTTGTAGCTTGAAATGTTGATTACATTGTTTAATTTGAAATTAATTTTGATTTAAATTGGTGTGTTGATGAACTTTATTTTAATAAGTGAAAATCAGCCATCGTGTAAAGGCTGTTTCGTATTAAGATATATGAGCACGAGGCATTTGAATGAATATAAACGTAATATTATAAAAAGTTGTTGTTTGAAAAGGATAATCTCTGAAAGTACCGACTGGTCCGACCACGAAAGTGCTCACACTAGTTTAAAGTGGAAATAAACTACTGCTATAAGCTATCGCTACACTACAATGTCGATGAGTGCTATAAGCTACTTTCTACACCCCCTGCTCGACAATGTCAAATTACATATCATGCAATCTCAACGAGAAGTAAAGCATTACCTCCCAAGGGATATAAAGTTTTATGAAACGCCTATGGGAGTAAAGTGATTTGAATTTGGAACATTAAATTTGTGTGGCCATCATAAGTAGAACTCAAACCCCCGACACATTTTTTATTTCATGCTACATAATTTATCTAGTACTAGCTGATCCTCGGGGCTTCGCTCCCGTCAAATGGCTACCTATCTACCTAGCCTGCCTACCCTGCATACCCTGCCTACCCTGCCTACCCTGTCTACCCTGCCTACCCTGCCTACCCTGGCTACTCTGCCTACCCAGTCTTCCCTGGCTACCTGGTATACCCTGGCTCCCCTGCCCCTACCCTGGCTATCCAGCCTACCCTGCCTAACCTGGCTACCCTGGCTACCCTGGCTACCCTGGCTACCCTGGCTGCTCGCCTACCCTGCCTACCCGGCCTACCCTGCCTACCCTACCTACTAATTTTTATCTATCAGTCTAGTTTTCTCACAAACTCACAAACCCACAAACTCACAAACTTTACCTCTTTATAATATTAGTATAGATACAGATATAGTAGACACGCTTCGATCGGCAATCTATTGAATACGTAATTATGACACGATATCTTGCGAAAACACACCGATTGAAACAGTAAAATGCCCATAATTTTTGAACGGCTGAACCGATTTTATTCAAATATAGCTAAGAACACTCTCGATTAAGTCACCATTTATACAAAAAAAAAAATCTAAATCGGTTCACCCGTTTGGACGCTATGATGCCACAGACAGACACACAGATACACAGACACACAGAAACACAGGAACACACGTCAAACTTATAACACCCCTCTTTTTGTGCCGGGGGTTAAAAACAATATATACAGCAGATTTTTAGTGTCTCATAGATGGTGTGAAAAGTAGATTATGCTCCTCTGGGATAAAGGCTGTCTCCGTCTTGGGCAGCTTGAACCCCTCGCTTCACTCGGGACTCTACACAAAGACGCTACTTTATCCCTTTGGTGCATAATCTACAATTATCGGAGTAAAGTGCCCAATAGGTATCTATGGGAAAGGCCGCAGGGGTGATACCGCGGGAAAAAGCTAGTTCATTTATAAACATGTCTACTTGATCTCACACCACAAATCATTTCTGTCATAAAAGTCCACAAACCGACATCCCTAAACTATTCATTGTAAGTACCTATCGATTCTATTGTTGAAGACTCAACTTTGGACAGTTACATCAACCTATTGCGAGAGTATTGTCACAAATTGAGGATACAAGGAAACCTTTTGTGACAGGCGTCTTGTATGAAATGAACGAGAAAAACGAAGGTATAGTAGCGATTGATTGATAAGCTCTTGTAGTAAGTAACTGAGCGTAGCCCTTTAAGTGGACATAGATAATGCTACCCCTTTGGAAAAATCCATGATGTTTATGTTTGTGTATGTGTGTAGATAATGCTACATCATGAATGTAGATGAATCTAACGGAAGCATAAGGTATGTAAGGATCGTAGCAGGTGGCCTTTCTGTAGTTTCTGCCTACCCCATGGAAAAATTACATGAGTTTATCTATATGTATATATGACTAGATATTTGTATTATTAAACAAAGAGAAAAATAATACACGTCCATCATATCGTACTCGTATTTGTCTACTAAGGAATTCATTCATTACGGAAGTCTGAAGCTATTTGCTAAGTTTGTTGATGACACTTCTTTGATATTTAAAATATGATATGAATAACTCTATTCATCAGGTCCAAAATTGGTTCATGGCAAACAATTTGGTACTAAATGAAAAAAAAATCAAATGTATTAGATTCATATTGCCAAATGTTAGGAGTACCGAATGCGACATCATATTGAATGTCGAAAAGATGGACTTTGTAAATCAAACAGTTTTCCTGGGCATCACTCTAGACGAAAAATTGAAATGGGGTCGTCTAAGCTCAGCCGCTTATGCTGTTAGAAAGATAAGACAGTTAACGGACGTAGAAACCGCGCGTTTGGTCTATTTTAGTTACTTTCACAGCATTATGTTATACGGTATTTTACTGTGGGGTCGAGCGGCTGACATTTAATCCATATTTATATTGCACAAGAGAGCTGTCAGAGCCGTATATAAGTTAAGTCACCGAGAATCTCTTAGGAAACTACCTATTTAAAAAGACTAATATTATGACAGTTTCTTGCCAATTCATTTATGAAAATATTATGTATGTAAGGAAAAATATACACCTCTTTAGTAAAGTCAGTGATAGACACAATTGGAATACGAGAAATAAAGATAAGTTAGATCAACCATCTTATAGACTAGCTAAAGTACACTCATCTTTCATGGGGTACTGTGTTAAATTCTATAACAAAATACCTTGTGATATATTAGAACTAAATGAAAATAAATTTAAAACTTTAGTTAAAAGCACACTTTGTAAACAAGCATATTACAAATTAGATGATTATATTCAAGATAAGAATGCTTGGCAACATGCTGGTCCTGCTCCAAAGGGCAATCTTTAGTGTAGACAAAATCAAATTTGTTAATTTATATTTGTAGTTATTGAATTATTTTTATTACTTTTTACTTTAAGAAATTGACTCACTCACTGTTCCGCTGTTGTTTAATTAGGTATTTTACCTATGTTTGCAATATTTGTAAGTATGTGAGAACCATGTTCCTATTTATCAAATTAATGAATTTACCTATTAATGCTTTTAATACTTTATACCTGTACGTTGTATAGTGTGTAGTGCTTTTCTGGGTGCATGGTCCTCACATATATGAATTTATTAATATGTAAATATTACTGTTGTAAATAATTTAAAACACCATTTTTTTTTAAAGAAAAGGAGTTTCTTGTGCATTCTTCTCCATAATAAGCTACTTTTCCGAATGCACGGTAGAATCAACTTTTATTATTGCACATTTTAATTTTAATTTGTGTTTGACGTTCAAAAGTGCCGCTTATTGGCCTAGTTGAATAAATATATTTGAATTTGGCTTATATATATGTGGTAAAGCAAGTAAATTCAAAACTTGTAAAATCTAACCTGCCTCATATGAGACAAACCATAACGTCATAATTCAACAAAAATATAATCCAAAACCATAACGCTATACAGCCAAAAAAATATATTATTTGGGTAACCCATAGTAGTTACTGGGTTGTGGAATTTAGATATAGGCAGTCGCTCCGTGTAAATTACTGCATCCAGTTAGACTGGAACCCGATCCCAATATAATTTGGAAAAGGCGCCTAGCCTGATTGATTGAGAAACTCATAGATAAAAACCCCATGACACTTGAGCCAATCCGAAAATTATACCAAGGACCCCACACTAAGCAGTCGCACAACCACCAAACTAATTGCGTACCAGTTAGTCAAACAACTGTAAAAACTTAGTCACACTGCTGTATAAAAAGATCTATGATCCAATGCATTCAGAGCTGAAACACTGCGAAGTGACATATCCAATGAAAGTTATGACTTTTATCTGAACGAGAAAATCTCGCCACATTTTCCATTCTCTCCTGAACGACGCACATTGACACACTTTAACACGTCAACTGTCAGCTGTCAAACGTCAACCTGTCAAATGTCAACTCGGCTGATTACTCGCGCGGTGACGCGAGAAATCAATTCCGATAGCATTGTCATTGTCCTATGGGCATTCATGCAGCAATATTTCAGTGTGTGTGGTTACTCTGTGGCTTGTGTGAGGTGACGTCACAGGATTTAGGTGTCGAATCGTGTGTGGGAAATACATAGAATGATCTTTATGGTGACATCATAAGTGATAGGACGTAGCTGTCTGATAGTGCGTGAGGAGATACATAGACTGATCTTTACTGGCATAAAATTTATAATTAGTGTACATTTTGAAAAGCTTAGGCCTGTATTGTTTCTATATTCCTTTTAAAGGTCCACTCCAATCAACTCATTACAACGGAAAAATATCCTCTATTATCTGTATATCTATAAAAGCGAAAGGTGACTGACTGACTGATCAATCAACGCACAGCCAAAACTGCTAAGCCTAGAAGCATGAAATTTGGCAGAAAGGTTCCTCAAGTGACGTAGGTGTGCACTAAGAAAGGATTTTTGGAAATTCCACCCCTAAGGGGGTAAAAGGAGTTTGAAAGTTTGTATGTAATTTCTACAGTTTGTAAGTTGGGCGCGTGAAATTTTAGATTTACGCTCTTGGTTGATAAAAATAATTAATGTATTTATTAGTTTTTGGATATTCGACCCCTAAGGTGGTAAAAAGGGGGTTGAAAGTTTGTATGTAATTTCTACAGTTTGAAAGTTGGACACGTGAAATTTTAGATTTAATATCTAGGTAGATAAAAAAAAAACCATGTATTTACTAGTTTTTGGAAATTCTACCCCTATGGGGATAAAATAGGGGTTGTAACGTTATATGAAATTTCTTCGGTTTGGAAGGGGATGAAATATTATATGTAATTTCTATAGTTTCTAAGTTAGAGTTGGAATTGATAAAAATAATTCATGTAGTTCTTAGGTTTTAGAAATTCTACCCCTAAGGGGAATAAAGTTGGGGTTGAAACTTTATATGAAATTTCTTCGGTTTGGAAGGTAAAATATCTAAAATAGTAGGTCTACGGCCTTGATTAATAAAAAAAAGTAATGAGTTTATTGATTTCCGGAAATTCTACCCCTAATGGAGGTTAAAGGTGGCAATTTGTTGGGCTTATATATTTGAAACTTGGCATCAATACTAACAGCAAATATTTTATATTTTTTTATTGATTTTAAAGTAAAGGTTGTCATTACAAGTTTTTCAAAACTACTCCTAAAATACGATTCAAGGGATGTTAAAGTTTGTATGGAAAATCTCATTTCTTGAATTAATAAACTTGAAACTTGGGACAAATACTAACCTAAGTAAATAATAAAGGATATCATTATTAGTTGCACGGTTCAGGTTGGTCGTTTCCTATGGAGAAGAACCGGCAAGAAACTCCATGATTACTCTTTTAAAAATGGTTTGGTTTTACAATATTTCCATACATTTAGGGGAATGTTGAAGATCTTGGTTTAATAAACTTGAAATTTGGCACAAATACTAACCTTAATAAATAATGTGGGTTGGTAGTTATTCGTTTTTCGGTACTATCCCCAAAGTACTATTTAGGGGGTGATCAAGATTTTTGAAGTATTTTATTACACATAGCTTCTTTTAATGATGTAGGTGAGCACTAAGGAGGGAGTTTTGGAAATTCAACCTTTAAAGAGACATGTATTTGTATAAAAACTTTTACAAAACAATATTACTGACTTCCAACTAAAAACACTACAAAGTGAAAAATAAATTTCTTTTTCGAAGTCGCTGTCTTTGGTAGGTACCAATTTTTTTCGTTATGGACACCGACTTCGAAAAATAAAGTTATTTTTCACTTTGTAGTGTTTTTAGTTGGATGTCGGTAGTATTTTTTTGTAAAATAGATTTTATTTTTCACTTTTTCATCATCATCATCATCATTTCAGCCGAAAGACGTCCACTGCTGGACATAGGCCTCCCCCAGGCGTCGCCACATTGACCGATCCCGTGCGTCTCGCATCCAGCGCCTTCCCGCAACCTTAACCAGGTCATCAGTCCACCTAGTGGGAGGCCTTCCAACGTATCGTCTTCCGGTTCGCGGTCGCCATTCCAGAACCTTTCGGCCCCATCGGCCATCCGTTCTGCGAGCAATGTGCCCTGCCCACTGCCACTTAAGTTTGGCAATTCTTCGGGCTATGTCGCTAACTTTGGTTCTCCTGCGTATATCATCATTTCTGACGTGATCACGCAAGGAAATTCCGAGCATAGCCCTCTCCATTGCCCTTTGGGTGACTTTGAGCTTTTTGATAAGGCCCATTGTGAGCGACCACGTCTCGGTCCCATAGGTGATCACTGGCAACACACACTGGTCATAGACTTTTGTCTTGAGACACTGCGGTAAATTGGACGAGAAGATACCACGCAACTTCCCGAACGCCGCCCAGCCGAGTCGGATTCGACGGTTGACCTCTTTCTCGAAATTGGACCTACCCAACTGGACCGTTTGTCCCAGGTAGACATAATCGTCTACAACTTCGAGAGTAGAGTCTCCGACCTTGATAGGAGTGGGTGTTACATGGGCATTCACCATGATCTTGGTTTTGTCCATGTTCATTTTAAGACCCACTCTTTCGGAAGCTCTACTGAGGTCATCGAGCATTTTACTGAGGCTCTCCATGGTCTCAGCCATGACCACTATGTCGTCGGCAAACCGAAGGTGAGTAATGTACTCGCCATTAACGTTGATGCCCAGCCCCCTCCAGTCCAGAACCTTGAAGACATCCTCCAGCGCAGCAGTGAACAGTTTCGGAGAAATGACGTCTCCCTGTCTCACGCCGCGCTGGAGAAGGATTGGTTTCGAGGTCTGATCCTGAAGACGGACTGACATGGTGGCGTTTTTGTACAAACACTTCAACACCTCAATGTACCGGTAGTCGATCTGGCACCGATGGAGAGACGGCAGTACAGCCCAAGTCTCTATCGCATCGAAGGCTTTCTCGTAGTCCACAAACGCTAAACAGAGAGGCAGGTTATACTCTTCGGTCTTCTGTATAACCTGCCGCAGCGTATGTATGTGGTCTACGGTGCTAAAGCCTTTTCGGAATCCGGCTTGTTCGGGGGGCTGGAAATCGTCTAACATGCGCGCGAGACGATTCGTGATGACTCTTGAAAACAACTTGTAGACATGGCTAAGAAGTGAGATGGGCCTATAGTTCTTCAACCGGGCATTGTCGCCCATCTTGAAGAAGAGTACCACCACACCCCCGCACCATGCCTGTGGCGTTTTGCCCTCGAGTATGACGGAATCAAACAGCTTCTGAAGGGCCTTAAGGACCGGTTTTCCACCCGCCTTCAGGAGTTCGGCCGTAATTCCGTCATCACCCGGCGCCTTGTTGTTTTTGAGCTGTTTCAGAGCCATCCTAATCTCGTACAGGCTGACGTCCGGGATATCTTCGGTATAGTGTCGGGTCAATCTAGCTCTTGGGTCGTTTGCTAGACTCGCAACGGGCTTGCTGATCGATGTGTACAACTGCCCATAGAATGTCTCGATCTCCCTGAGAAGCTCCGGTTTGGCGGATACGATCCTGCCATCGTCGGTCTTCAGTTTCGTGAGTTGGCTCTGCCCAATAGCCAGATCCCTTGAAAATACCTTGGAGCCTTTATTTCGCTCGATCGCGTCTTTAATACGCTCACTTTTACTTTTTAGGTGGACCTAATAGGCAATTTGCCTTTAGTAAGGTACTTAATTATTTTTTGTGTATGTTCACCGACATCTCCGTCAAACAACACTGGACAAACTGTCCTGTTCGTTAGTTCCATATCGAGGAAGAGGTCATCTTAGTGCCGTAAGATTTTTCAAAAAACCGTTGACACTCCTAAAACATCTTCTGGGGGTAATTCTGAAAAACTAATGATGGCAATTTATTATTGCCTAAGGAATAAGATTTTTAACCGACTTTCCAAAAAGGAGGAGCTTCTATGTCATCTAAAACCTAACTTAAACCTTAGATATCTACGATATCCCATTTATTATTGATTTAACAATAGCTAATTTTTGATCGCCTTCACTAACTGCACATAATTTTGTTGAATAAAAAAATCAAACCGACTTCCAGAACAAAAAACTACAAAACAAAAAATAACTTTCTTTGCCGAAGTCGGTGTCTTTTGTACCCATTTTTTTTTCAGTTTTTCGACACCGACTTCGGAAAAGAAAGTTATTTTTTGTTTTGTAGTTTTTTGTTCTGGAAGTCGGTTTGATTTTTTGTTAAAAAGTTTTTTATTTTTCTCTTTTTAGTTTTGGTAGGTACCTCCAATTAACATGATTATCATTTACAGCCAAAGTACATCTCATTGCGATTCCAATAAGCCCAAACACGACTAGGATACATTGTTTTATATTAGAGTTCCAGTGCCTACCTTCCGGCTTCATCATCAGATCAGTTCGATGGTGCCATTTTCATCAGTACCATTTATTTATAAGTATTTGCTTCATTATAGTCGGTTTACTATTCGAGATATCTTATGCCCGTGACATATTTAGCATTTAGGAGTTCCAGTGGCCATCTGTGGCCTTCTTCATCAGTTCGACTCCACCAAATGGTACTTTTCAAGTGCAAATGATTGCATTGTTGATGAAAATACCAAAATCGCTATATGTTTGCCTATAATATTTGAGGAGTTCCCTCGATTTCTCTAGGATTCCATCATCAGATCCTGACCTGATAATTATGGGACCAACTAGAAAGTATACCCTTTCAAACAAAAGAAGAATTTTTGAAATCGGTCCAGGGGTCTTTGAGTAATCGGGGAACATACATAAAAAAAAAAAAAAAGATTCCGACGAATTGAGAACCTCCTCCTTTTTTTGAAGTCGGTTAAAAATACGAAATCATGCGAACGAAGTCGCAGGCGGAGTGCTAGTTGTCAATAAAAAACAAGTTATAAGCGTCAGTTTAATCGCTTTGAGTGGAGGAAATGGTTTAAAATATAGTGGTTCATTTTTACCCGACTACTGCGAAGCCAAAGGGAGGGTATTGTTTTTTATCACCATTATTTCTGTCATAATCTGGTAACAATTTGAAGACAGGTGACATTTACCAACCCGCACTGGGCGCTTGGTGGATTACGGCTCATTTTCTCTCACAGAGCCCAGCAGTGTCCCAGCAGTGGAACATTAAAAGGTTGATGATGATGAGGATGAATCTGTCAACACAGTGCTCTTTTCTGGTGTTTTAATCAAATATTTTTAATGAAAACAATATCCAAAAATTCACAGAATTTTAAACTCACAACATACTTCCACAAAAATATTGTTTCAATAATCCGCTCGCATGTTCGAGTATTTTCAATAAACATTTCCTGAAAGTATGAAATTTAATCCAGGATTCAGATTTTAAACCCTTGCGTCTGATGGCTCGGAAGTCGAAAAGTTTATTTCCGTTAATTTGGTTTCAATATTTCATTTGAAATTCAACTTCTGATTCTGAAATTGAATTTAGTTTGCGCTCGTAACTTTACTATTTTCGTCATAGAATAATCAGGGAACTTTCGGTGAATTAATTTGGAATCAACGCTTTCACTGAGTCACTTTGAGTGAAGTTTGTGTCTATCTCTATTATAACATTGGAAGGAAAATCAATCTGAAAAAAACCCTCTCTGCTTGTTTTAGTATATTGATATAAAATCTTGTTGTAAAAATATAATGTTTTGATAACTTGAGCCGAGACACGTGTACTTGGGAAATTGTTTCCATTTATAGTTAGGTAATTTACTTTCTAAATAGAGATAAAATACACCAAGCACTCTGTTTCGATTACAAAAAGTAATAAATCCTCAGTGCAAAGGCCTCTTCTCATACAGAGAAGACATGATCAGTAATTAGCACACTTGCTCAAGGCGGGGGTGATTTTACAGATTTCTTCACGATTTTTACCTTCACCGATGTCAGTGATGTCCAAGATATACTTAGAAAGTGTCACATTCTTATTTGCATTTCTTATTCACGATGTCAAATATGAAAGGTGAGGTGTTAACCATACCAATGAATCATTTCAGCTCTGTACACTTCGCCACATTAGGATTACTATCTTTATTATGTATTTAATCATCCTTATCATAAAGTTTCTCAAAAATAGTTTGTCTACACACAAACTACCAATGAAACTGTTCACACTGAGCTGCCAAGAATCTTGTCCATAAACCACAATATCACACTATGAACATTCAAATAATTCGAGAAATTTCCCTTTTCAGAACAATGTCCTTGGAATTTGAAGTCCTCTCAAATACCGAGAATCTCTCAAAGACTGTTCACTAAGAAAGCTGGTAGTTTTCGACGTCCATTCACGTTCTCGGATAACTTTAATTTAAGGATAATATAATACCCCATTACTAACTTCCTGCCAAACTCTGTGATATCAGTTGAAATGATCAATCATTAATTTTAAATGTTCTTAGCTCAATAACATTGAAATTTTTAGACTGCCTCGTTGACCGTGTGTTCGCAAGCGCTACTTGTGGACATGAGAACTTGAGTTTAATTCTCGGGTTTGGATAAGTGTTTAACCCATCTGAACTTTTTAGTCCAGCGTCTGGATTTGTGCCAAGTTGATAATAAAAAAGTATTCATGGATCGTAGCAGGTGGTAATCGACAATTTTTTTTTTATATTCTATAGGCTCGCGCTTGATCATTATCTCATCTGATGATAAGCGATGATGTGGTCCACGGTGAAGTAAGCTTGCCTAGAAATAACCTATTCACTCTTGACTTAAACAGTAGATAGGCTTTATAGACCGTATCTGTATGTTGATGTTAATAGGGTGGCCTCCTACATCATAGGGCGTAAACAATAGGAACATCTCTGCCTAACCTTTGAGAGAATACGCGTGCTCTTATATCTTCTTCTTTGTGACGCTGACACCAATTAATTTTGAATATTTTGGCCCAAAACTTTACCACATCGGGCATCGTAATCGGTGGAAGCGCATAGTTCACTTTTATTGGATTTTTGTGGCAAATAGTGCAGGATAGGAGGTAAATAATGGTTTGCGACAAACCATGCTCGTTTCAACACAAATGCAAACGCAGGAAGTAATCTAACCTGAAGATGCTAAAGTACGCAACCATCTACAGGTCCTTATTGGAAGACTCAGTTCTAGTTAAGAGTCGATCAATACTCAAGATATTATTCAAAGCATGTCTTTTAGGGGCTTCAAATGTCTCGATAATTTAATATTAAATGAGTTGAGAGAGGTCTACTTAGTTGATATTGGAAAAGATAAGCTGAATTGACTTTGACATTGCTCAAATTTATTTTATTGGTAGTATTAGGTTATTTTGAATGCTGTTTGAGTCAACGTAGAAAATCTTAGTGGTGTAAAAGCGTATTAAGTTCTATAACCGACTAGTAAGATTTGCAAAAATTATGCATGTACGATATCAACAAAAATAAACCTTCTTCTTTAACTACATAATCATCATTTCAGCTGGATATAGGGCTCCCCAAAGTGTCGTCGCGCCGATCGGTCATGTGCCTTCTTTAGTTTATTGATTCAATATTTTGTGTGTGTTGGCTTACTGATTATGTGACATATAATGTGTACATAATTATATGTCGGAGATGCTATACGATACCGGGAAGTCCTAGAAATATATACATGGTATACGTGGTAGCCACTGTGTTCCAGCGGTGGTAAACTAACAGACGAATTATGTAATAAATTCAATGTAACAAGATCATCGCTCTCACTGCCAAGTCTTTTAACAGCTTAGCAAAGAAAAACTATACGCCTACAGCTTCACTTACATCTGATTCAAATATTAGTGCAACCCATTCTTACATTTACCAATAGCAAAATCTTCTTTCGGTAGTCCATATATCTAAATCTAAATCCAATTCAATAATAACATATCTAATCCTTCGAATTTCATCTAGATACGAGTATTTTTCTTGCACCATATTTTATATAGCGCCGACGGTGAGACATATAAATCGTTTTAACCAAACTTAGACTACCTTCAGTCTAGTCCTAGACTGTTCTGGGATTTGCATCCATTTTCTCACTCACAACACAATATTTCTTTTTACCTCAAAATTGCGTCTAGAGACATTTTTTAAAGAAATTATTCTTTGTGACGGCGATTAAGTTTTGTGATATATTTTGTTTTTATTTAAATAATATTCCGTCTGGTATTGTAACTGAGTCATTTGTTTGCTTTAATATTGTAATTGCACCATCTTCGCTGAAAAAAAAAATATATTTAATTATATTTTAATACAGAGGTGTTACTTAATTCTAAATTCGCCAAACATTTACGTTTGATGGCGAATAACAAAATATGTAGTAGCTTATATACACGGCTTACATCTTGTAGCTTATCCCACAGGAACCATGTATTTTTCGGTAAAAAAGTAACCTTAGATTCTCAGCAATATTATAGCTTTCTTTCAGTGAAAAGATGTTCGTAATAGGATCGTTATCAGAGATCTGAGATTAACCCTTCCATTTAAACCGTTTATGGTATTAGTTAACATATAATATTCATGATACTCAATTTATCCGTATTATCCATCTTCATATTAACATATTGTTCCAGAAAACAATGCCGTATATTTTCATTCTAAGTCTGACAAAAAATTACAGAGCTATATTTCAATTTAGTTGCCACGTTAAGCCGGCCGGGACAGCTAATCTATTACAAACGTATATACATTGTGCTCATAATGCACCCTAGCAAGCAAACAGAACAAATAAAACTGTATTGTTCTCCCTCCCTACAAACTCTCATTTATTTAAACGGTAGTATTAACATAGAAGAAATTACTTAAAACATTAAAAAAGTGCCAGCGCTACTGCTGAGCAGGAGGTCGTGGGTTCGGGGCAATTTTTATTGGGTTTTCCATCTGGACCTTCTTAGTAGCGGTACAGAGTCTGATTTTGTGCCCGGATAGGCTCTCACTCCCCCTTATTAAATGGAACTTAAACATAACTAGTGAAATGTGGGAGTACAATAAGTGCACCGCCGTGATGTTATGTTATGTTTAGGCATAACACAACATTCCTAGAACATTCTCTCATTTACTTATAACAACATTGTCTAGCCGATCTAAAAACAAAACGTCTTTCGAAACCATTCTAGATGTTTTAAAAACAATTTCTACAGAATTACACCTACTTTAAATATTTATAAAACCGCCTGAATTTTTGAGTGGGGAAGGTCCGAAATACATTAACATAACGTATTCAGAACGTGAGCAGGATTACATTAGGCTCTTAACTATACTAACAATGTTTGGATTGTATAAATAACGTTTTACACATTAATTCGCTCCATTATCTTTGTGTTATTATACATGCGATACTAGCCCTTATAGACTTTAGTACCGCAAATAATAGTGCCCTTTCTAATTGTTGAATTTACATAACAAAACTGGCGTAACTTTACTCTGGTCGGCCACGAATTGCCACTCTTACTCAAGTTTGTTTGTAGTTATTATAGGTAAAGTTGGTTTGTCTAGCGGTCCCAAGTGTTGTTTCACAAAGAAACCTTTGTTCTTTGATCAGATGAAGTAAGTATGAAATTGATAAAGTCCTGAAGATTCTAAGTACTAGTCGTTTTGAGGCAAAAGTTTCGAGTGTTGTTGTTCCTGTAATTAAGCGTTTAAATACGTAAATATATTTTGTTTCTAAGGCTTAAATTCTAATAGCCCGTGTTTCATTTGTTTTCATCGTGAATACAGAAATTATCAAAGTTGAAATAGTTCTGTTCATTTCATAAATGTTACTCCATATTCATATATGTATGTAATACTAGCTTTTGCCCGCCCGCTGCTTCGCCCCCGTTGATGAAAGTACCTATGTCCTTCTCTGTACCCCTGACAAGATGTATGATTGGTCGACTAGTTATGGCATGAAAACTAACAATTAAACTCACATGCGTGTATATAATATTAGTTAAGGTGATATAGGCTTGCTCAATGTAGGTTGGCGATTTCAAACTTATATCAACTTATAACTCCAGACAAACTAAGAAAATAGCCCCACATTTAAAATTTTTTCACTAGTTAATTTCTCAACTGAATAAAACTGAAAAGTCATAACTTTTCATTTTCCGCCATCCATTTCAATCAGCATAGAGATAAATCGCCCCCATTCATTTGGTAACGTGGGAGTATCAAGTTTTCAAAAGACTGCGATATCATCTAGGAACACTAACCGTCATGTTGTCAGCAGTATTGAATCTAGAACGTATTCAGACCTCTACTCTGAAGTGATTTTGCCCCACTTCGTTTGTTAGACCCGTCTAACTTTTGTCTTTTGTCTGATCGGGAGTAATCGATTAGAGAGTAGCCGAGGTGCGAATCCATTGATTTACATCGGTGTAGCGTTCTAACTTTTGCTGCTGAATTTCGAAATAGATTTTAGTATGTTTGAAATACCTTTTCTGTTTGTTTCGGAATAATTGATTGAAGGCTTTAGTTTGAACAATGCCGAGAAGCGTTAATAGGAATTCATTAACATTTTGGTATCCTTAAAATGTTATTTAACGTTGAAAATGAAATTTCGTGCGGTTCGGCCACCTCACCACCTCTGTAGCAGATGATTAAATCACCATAACACCCGATATCACAACTGGGTCAAAGCGGCCAAACGTTAACAAAAATGTTAATATATTAAATTCTGTTGATAAACTCAAAATTGATTACGTTTTTCGATATCATCAAATTACAGTATATTTTAAAACAGAATTTGCTGGAAGGCCTGTATCGGATACCTTATTAGAGAGATGGAATAAAAGTACGCTTATAATAATTTTGAAACAAAATATACGTAATGGTTTTTGGGTTTTGTTAAATTTTCAGAGTTTGAGCGTCAAGTGTGTGCCCTGACTGGTAGGCGTGATTAAGCCACTTTCGTTCTAATTGTTCTAATAAATTCAAAGGGGAAGCCATTTAATTTCCCCCGCCCCCTATTATTTCTCCTGATTAAATTCGTTGCGGCTCACAGACAACTTAGCTTTTGATACTTAGAACTTCATTAGTTAGAGTTATTGTTTGGTCCACTTCGGGTTCCTGGCTTACCTTCGGTGTACTATTACTGGTAACATACAAAACTTTGAGAATATATTGATACCTTTTTGCCTTCAGTTTAGGAACGAAATATCTTCATTAAAGTTGGAAATGGTCAAAAAAGAATCAAGTCTCAGTTGAAAATAGGAAAACGATTAAAATAAACTTTCGTCATTACTTGGACAGGATTACTAAAGAAACATAAGACGTGTCCAACTTGAGTTATTTATTCTTTTAGTTATAGTTTCGCCACAAGTTATTGCCAATTGGTGACACCTTATTAATGACTGACCTGACGGCACACCATTAATTTTTGTACTTGCTACATGTTTTATTTACCTAAAGGTAACAAGATTGTTCCTTCTTGACAGACATACTCAAATACTTAAAATATATCTTAGGAATAGAACAGGCTTTTGAATGCCAGCCTTTTCTCTCCGAAAAAAGAAAAATGAGAATTAGGCACTATTATTAGAAAGGCCCAAACCCTAACCCACAATAATAGTATACCAAAAAAATCTTATTCTTCAATTACGACCACGTCTCGCAGACGTGTGTGACGGAATTCAAACAATTTATTTCATTCACCGGCCAAATAAAAGGGTTTTATTCTCAATGGCACAGAATAGTTAAGCACAGAAGGCCGACTCTATACAACGAGCGAAAATGCACGCACATATAGACCAGCTTCAAGTACACCGAGTACACGCGCACTCGCAACCAGCATTTGTTTGAGATCGCCGCACCTACGAGTCTATGTTTGCGTGCGCCTGTTTTCGCTCGTTGTATGTAGTCGGCCTTCTGTACTTAATATATTCTTTGTGTATGGGCTGAGAAAGTTACGCGAAAAATACGCCTTCCTTTGTGTGAATTCCTTAGCTGCGGAGCTTCGGCGAGATGATGTAATTTAATTTGAAGGTTTATGGCCTTAGTGTGCATTGTGATGCTTTTGTTTGGTAAGCAGCTCTTGAAGTGGTACGCCTTTTTGAAGCTTTGTAGGTTCTTCGTATATTTGTTTTTCCTTTACTTTGATTTGAAAAACTTCTCGACGAATAATTGTAATTTAATGCATTGGCGGTTCACAATCTTGATTTAATTTGAGAATATGGGGTGTTAAATTTATTCCGCGCGGTTTTAGACTACGACTGCCTGGAGCTTCATACAATTCCATGTGTCGCAGATTAATAGCAAATAAAATCGCGCTAATAAAACCGCACGGCTTGCTAAGCCTTAACCACCACGATTTTTTTTTAGCGATAAATTTAAGTAATTTTGATCAAAATAGGATAAAAAACGAGTTTGCATGCCCCTAATTTCACATCTAGTGATATTTTACTTCTTAGTGATATAGTCACAAAATATAGACATGTCATAGAAAATATTCTTCGTCTTCATCAGAAAACAATATTTCCCTTACACTGATTAGCGAATATCTCGTAAACGCGAGGACCGATTTACTTTATTTAAACGGATAAATGACCTAGACCAGACCTTGTCTAGACCTTGCAATTGAAAAATTAATAAAATAGAATATTAAAATATCTCCATAAATAAAAAACTTGTTTTTAAGTAACGTAATTTATTTTGACAATTCTTATGTTAACCCAGGACTTAGCGACTTAACTCTTCCACATCGGCGGGTTAAATATTTAAGTAAATTTATAAGTTGAACTCTAGATTTACCTCTAACTCTTGGTGGCGCAAGATGATTTATCTGATTAACCCTGAGCTAGCTGTTAACAAACAGAGCAGTGGTGGCCCAGTGGTAACAACCCCGAATTACGTATCTTAGGTTTGAAATGTTTGAACCCAGGCAGGTGCTTTAATTTGTGTAAATTATTTCATCCCCACTGCTCTCAAAACTGTGAAGGAAAGCATCGTTAGTTAGGAAACCGGCATTTCCTAGAACCAAGGCCTGTGTCTCAGCAGCGGGAACATTAAAAAGGCTGATGATAATGATACCTGTTAAGGGGCTGAGGACGAACAGTAGACAATCGACATCTGAGGTTCTAAGCCACGCCCACTGTCATCGATAGTTTAGGGGCAAACTTAAATTGGAGCGAAAAGTATTTAACAACTAAATACACAAGGCCGACCACAGAGGCCGGCATCATAAACGGACTCTTCCGATGGTTTTACAAAAATATAACCGCGCAAGTTCTTATTTCAAACGGCGGCTAGCATCTGACATCAGATCGTTCACTGTTATTTTGCCTATGAATGTAGCCTTATTGCTACGAAAATAAAGATCACTAAAATAGGTAATCTGGCTAGTGTCATACGAGTCTTTGCCGTGAAAATTGAATAAATATTATAATTATGTCTGCTTCTATGCGACTGCCAAATATATGCCTTTTTTTACAATGATTTTATAGCCAGATAATTTTATTAATATTATTTTAATGAGTACTACTATACTGAAATGGACTGCGTAATGGAAACTTTAAATTTGAATTGAGATTTCGTGCTTTCATTAATCAATTTAATCATTATTTACAATAGGAAAGTCCCATCAAATTGTAAAACACCTTAAATTTACAAATATCCAGAACTTACTAGGTTCGGCATTGTCTTTTTTAGGCATATTTAAAATATCTAATAGAATTTAGGACACTATTAATAAATAACATTTGTACAATTCATAGGTTCATATTCCTTGTATAGTATTCTCTTAAAATATTAAGATGTCATTTAGTTACTACTACAACATGACCTTCCATAGCCTACTTTAAATCATAATATATTTTTGCGCTATCCTGGAATAAAATAGTTTCAAAGCACCTACTGGGTTTTGATATACACCAGCCCTCTGGGATGAGGAGGTCACGTGGTCCCGTTTTTGAGATTACATTAGTTCTATTTTTAAAGAGGTTCAATTACTTTTTAGTTATGGACTTAGTAAGTAAACTAAACAACATGAGTCGTTTATAATACAACAAAAATGTAAATGCTAGTGACAGCGTTAGTGCCAGAGAATAAAAATAATACAGAGTTTGACAATATTCCTTGTGATTTCGTTAGTTCCAATTAAAGCCACCAGGCTACAAGATCTGGCTGCATTATACCTGTTTTTTTGTTTTGACAGTTTGAATTGACGAGAAATAAATCGAATATGTTTTTGAATTTTGCGAAAAAAAGCGACATACGTCCTCCTAGCAACGCCATAAAGCGATCACTGTCGAATTGCACTGGATGGAAAGAGAAGCACGATGGAATTTGTATGTTTTTTTTTATAAAATATAATAATATCGATTACTAAAAAATAATGAATGAAACTTCAAAATAAATGACAATGAAGTTTTGCGTCCTGTTATGATACGTTATTGTTGTTAATTTTACAAATTAACAACAATACACGGCGGGCGCACGGTTGGCGCAGTGGTTGAGCGATTGACTGCTGCGCTGCGTGTCGCGGGTTCGATTCCCGCACGGAACAAATATTTGTATGACCTGCAGATAGTTGTTCCGGCTCTGGGTGTTTGTGTATGTGAGTTTATATGTTTGTAAACGCACCCACGATACAGGAAGAAATTCCTAGTGTGGGGCAACGTTTTTCTAAAAAGAAAAAGAAAGAAAAGAAAAAAGAAAAATGTACGCTGGTCAGTATAACTGGAAATTTTTTTTGAAGATCACGGTAAGAGGTTACTTTGCCATTCAATTGTATCGAGGTTTTGTGCGTAAACGTGTTTCGGCCACAACAAAGTTTTCGGAAATATGATCAAGATTAACATATCTTTTTTCCGCTGCCAAATCTTCAATAGATTTGGCAAAAAAATGTTTAAAAGAATGGCTATTTTGGTAATTCAGCCCCTTAACACCGAGTTATTTAGGATAACCCAGGAACGCGCAAGTGGCTCCTAGTCTCGCTTATAATATTTTTTTTTTTGAAGATTGTTACCATCTGTCACACACATGGTTGTTGGAAAAGTTTTTAAAACCTAATACAATCATTAGTATTTTGTAGGAACACAACACTGGTACATTACCTACAGTAACAAAATATCTTATCTTCCCAGGGTGAACAGGCTTTGAAGGTAATACTTACTACTAAACATGTATAAAATACAGTTAACAAAAGCTCACTCGCAATAGCATTTTACGAGGGAGCCCCAAATTCGACAGAAGATACCTTGAGTGATGTAATAAACTCAGCGTTTTACTCTCATCTCAAGATTTTCTTGTAATTTAACTCTACACAGCATAAATACAGAAGGCCTACTCCATAATTCTTCTTCTTCCTAGCCTCTTCCTACTTTAGTTGGGTTCGGCTCTCCTTATCTCACGGTGCCATGATGTTATGTTGAAGGTTGTCGGGTCAGGAAGTCATAAGAAGCTTCGTCTTGCTGGTCCACCATGTCAAACGCGGTTGTCCTTGGCTTCTTTTTAGGTCTCACAGGTGTCCTAACTACTACATGCTACTCCGTCCTTCTCATTACGTTTACGTACCTCCACAATTTATTTTTTGACAATCTGTCTGTATTGGAGCTAGAAGACCAACTCCATACAACGAGCGAAAACAGTCACACGTACAGATTGAAGCGTACGTACGCAGATCTCAAACAAGTGCCGGTCGGGAGTGCGCTCGCACTTGCTGTACGTGAAGCGTGTCTCCGTGTGAATAAATATGTGCGTGCGTTTTTGCTCGTTGCACAGATTTAGTCTTCTGTGCCTTTAGCTATTTTGTGGTTTATCTTAGGTACGACTATTATTGTATTTAATATTATGAACGGTTGACCTACATCCGTGCTTCGGGTATTGTCCGCTGTTTTTCTTAACCAACTAAATGAATGGAATGAATTATTTATTTCTCTAGTTATTCCTTTGTTTTCGTCTGGCCACTTTTCGTTCTTTTATTTGTGTTTGGATAAGTTTTTGACTTTTTGTAGCCTGTGTATATAATAGATGTTATTATTAGAATGGAGTATTCCGCTAAAATACCCTTTTGCGAGTAGCCTGTTGAAAATTAAAAAGGCAGAACCAATCTTATATAATTTTTTTCGTTTATAATTCACTTATAAGTATGTAAACGAGCACATAACTTTTAAACTTTTACTTTCTTGGAATTCCTGAAAAAAATTGAAGGTTACCTACAACATTTCAAGAATGAAGAAAAAGCTAATTTCTTACAATATTTTTGTTTCCTTATAGTAAACATATCTGATAACACAAAATATTGTCGCTCGATTGTTTCATGAGTGATAAACACTGCAACGCTTGATAGAATCACATAGGTAATTGGTTCGTGAGAGTAAATTGTGGGATGCTGTGGAGTACCGTGACAACTTAATGGTGGAAGGATGGTAGTGCGTGTCGAGCTTTTTTGTAAACATTTATTTGGGATGTGACTTAGTTTAAGTTGAGAAGTGGTGCTATTGTACTAAATGACATATGGCTTTGGAATATGAGTGTGATATAGGTATATACACCTAACCCTTCAGAAAATGCGGGCGTGAGATTAGTTTAAAATTGATACAATAAAATAAAAAATAGTTTGAAAATTAAGAAACACGCTTTAATAGTAAACCGAACTAAAACGTAGAAAATAATTTTCATTAAATTTAAATTAAGAATAGTGTGGTGTGTGTGGCAACTAGTTATTGACTTTTCAAGCACTTCCTGGCTTTGATAACAATTCAATAATATGATAGCGCTGGAGGCAGATGATGGAGTCGGAAGGTGAAAATAACAACTCCTCAACCAGATAATATAACAACATCATGTTTGGGCTTATTGGATTGACAAGCGGTATTACATTTTGGTTTTAGGCATTCAATGGTATCAGAGGGGACCTCCCGCGTTGGTTTGTTTCTTATATAACTAATAGGACCCAGAAGGTGGTGATTGATGGCTTCGAATCCAGCTGTATCCAAGTTACATCCGGCGTTCCACAAGTTTTAATTCTAGGACCTCTATTATTTATTCTATTTATTAATGACATTAAATATTGTTTCCAGAATTCAAAATTTCTCTTATACGCGGATGATTTAAAAGTTTATTAAAAAATTGCAAATTAACAAGATTGTTTTGATTTTCAACAGGATCTTGATCGTTTTTCTGACTATTGTTCTTCTAACAAACTTCACCTTAGCCTGACCAAATGCCATAGTATAACATTTACTATAAAGAAAAATGTTATTAATTTTAATTATCGTCTTGCGAATAGTATTATCAACAAAATTACTTGTCTTCGTGATCTTGGTATGCAGTTGGACTCAAAACTTCATCTGGATAGTAATGTTGACCGTATCGTTAATAAGGCATACCAGATGTATGGCTTTGTGATGAGAGCATCTAGAGAGTTCCGTCGACCCTCTTTCACTTGCACTTGTACAAGTCCATAGTTAGACCGCAGTTTGAATATGCAGTACCTATCTGGAATCCCTATTATGCAAAGTATCGTGAAATTATAGAATTAGTTCAACTAGGTACCTTCGAGCCATGGAGTATAGATGTTATCGAAAGATGACGTCATATCAGTCGATTCACAAAATATATGGTCTCCTTACATTACAGTCAAGGCGCACGCTCCTAGAGACAATGACTCTATACAGTGTATGCCGAAACAAATTTGATTGCCCCGACTTGGTGAACAGTTTGTGTTACCTGGTTCCTCGAACAGTGCAGGGGCGGGAGGTGCGCACCAGGCAACTGTTCGCTACTAACTCTTGCAAATCTAATGCTGGTGTGCGCTCACCGTTACGCCGTTTAATCTATACATATAATAAGCTATTTTGTGCAATTGACATATTATTTGTAATCAGATATATCTTTAGAACTAACATAATCAAAAGGATTCACAGAAGGTTCTAATGTTTCTACATAGATCCTAACTACAATAACGTTTGCTTATCAGTTGGTCTTAGTGTAAGTAGTAATCTGTATACTACTGTTTGTTTTCCCTATAAAAATAAATAAATGAAAGCTTTTCGTTTTAAGATTTATTTTAATTTTTTCTGACATACCCTTATAAATGTTGACATTCATGAAATAAACGAGCAATGTCAAAACTCATCATGAAGAGATCAGATAGGTTAAAATCTAAAAGGTATCTCTAAATAAGTCCGCCATTGTACATTGTGCATGAAGTTTTAAATAAATAAATAAAATACACCATTTTTACCAGATGCAAGAGAATACTTATCAGAGGCTGCCGGTTATACTGGAAGCCACCCACAACATAGACGGCAAAAACTAGGAAGACCTTGATCAAAACTAATACGAACGAAAAATAACAAACCAAAAATATTCACACAAAAGCACTATCTTCTTACCACATTATTCAATCTCAAAGCATAACTCAGCTGAACGATAATCCCTTATGACACAATACCTGCTAGAAGGAAGGCATAACGTATCTGATATCGGTGCCCGAAAAACATACATATATCGTAATCGTTGGGATCCGGATCCAAAGCATAATTCGCAGCTTCCAATGCCTTCCGGCAGTTCCCGATTACGATATCGGCGTAAATCATGAATTTTGTCATCCCCTTCAGCCCCCTTTAGCTCCCTTATCCGTTCAAACCCGGGGTGTTTCATCCCCAACTGGTTTAGATATGGAAACCGTTTTAAAGCTTCAGTTCCGCTGTTGCTTTGAGGATTAAATGGTTGGTTTTTTGTGTTACTTAAACAGTTTCTTATTGTTACTTAATATTTTTTAGGAAATTAGGTAAAAAAAAATAAACTTTTACCGGCTCTAGGAATTTCGCCTGTATTGTAAGTGTATTTGAAAACATTTAAACTCTCATACACAAACACCCAGCCCGAAACAATAATTATTTTATCTGTATATTATCATATTAATAATATCATATTATCTGTAGGCCATACAAATATACAAGCTATAGAAGCGTTTGATTCAGTATCTCCCTAGTGACTTGATAATTGCCTGGAAAACTTTCATATACACAGATAAGACGAACAAAATAAGACACCAAATGTATAAGTTAGATACAAACCGCGGTATTACTGCTTAAAACGTACGTTTTATAAAGCTTAGGTAGTGGACTTGCAACTTATAGATAGATTTTCTGAACTTTTTTATATACTTTAACTTATATAACAAGGTGAGGGCGGTTAAATTTGTTAGTGATGTTGTTGCTGGGCCTCTAAGTCATATTCTGAACAGTAGTATTGAATCTGGTGTATTCCCTAATAGCCTAAAAACCGTAGTAATAAAACCTCTACATAAAAAAAATAATAGAGAAGATATGTCCAATTACAGACCAGTAGCATTGATCCCAATATTCTCTAAGGTATTTGAAAAGATTATTTATCAAGCAATGGATAGATTTTTGAGTAAATATAATATATTAAGCGAGGAACAAATGGGGTTTAGGAAAAATAAAAATATTAATATGGCAATATATAATCTCTTAACTAATATTATGACAAATGTTGACAATAAAAATCCTGTATGTGCAATTTTGACGGATATGACTAAGGCATTCGACTACGTAAACCATGATGTCCTTTTAAAAAAACTTTACGCCTATGGTAGGGTGGGCCAGAAAGAAATGCGAATTTGAAAAAATGATTAAAAAAAAACTTAGTACAATTCACATACAAATTTTTATTTTTATAAAAATTTACATCTGGGAAATTCATTTCTTAAAAATAACGTCATCCAGGTGTGCACCATCCCGCTGCAAACATTCTTCGAATCTGAACCTCAAATTGGTAAAAACTCGCTGGCACATTGCACGGGGAATAGCTGCCATTTCTTCCCGGATATTGGTCTTCAACTGGTTAATCGTGGCTGGGTTATTGGAGTAGACTCTAGTTTTTAGGTATCCCCACAAAAAAAAGTCCAGTGGCGTTAGATCCGGACTTCTAGGAGGCCATGCAATGTCACCTCGGCGCGATATCAGTTTCCCAGCAAACATCGTCGTAAAATTGGATCATTTGGCTGTAATTCCTGCACAAGTTGAATTTTATACGGGTGCAATTTCAGATCTTTCAACAAAATGCGACGCAAAGATGTTCTGGATACCACAAGTTCGGCTGAACGCTTTCGAGTCGATAGAGCAGGATTACGTTGAACTGAAGCTCTAACTTGTTCAATTGTGTCTTCCGTTCTTGTTGACCTTGGGCGTCCCGCAGGCTTCTGTTTGAGAGTCGAACCAGTATCTTCGAACTTTCTGACCCACGATCGAATCACACTTTCTTTCGGACACTGATTTAGGTCATGTAATCCAAACTCACGCCGAAATAAACGCCGAACAATAACGCACGAATCGCGATTTTTGTAATAATGTTTAACGCAGAATGCACGTTGCGCTCCGGTGAAGTGATCCATCGCGACTAAATTTCCGGGAACCGAGCTACTTAACCCCACCACCCGCGCAGTCCCCTCTCTAAAGCTTCAAACGCAAGAGTGTTTTTAAAATCGTACGCCTTTCTGGCCAACCCTGTATAAGAGGCAATATCCTAGATCTAATAAAATCATATCTTCGTGGCCGATTGCAATACACAGAAATCACGCGAGTATGCCTAAAAACTAAACGTGAACTTAAATATACTTCGGATTGTAGAGAGGTCAAACATGGCGTACCGCAAGGTAGTGTTCTGGGACCACCGTTTTTTCTCTTATACATTAATGATTTACCCCGTCAAACACATCACCCTATGGTGTTGTTTGCGGACGATAGTACTGTGATAGTAAAATGTTCGGACTTAAAAAAATATGAAAGTGAGATTAATAACACATTAGAGAGTATTATTCATTGGCTTAACATGAATAACTTGATAATAAATTTACAAAAAACGAAGGTAATGCATTTTTACCAACGGATTAGTCCCGCTAATTTAACTGTCGGCTATAATGGGCAAACAGTTGATTCAACAAATATAGCAAGATTCCTGGGAATCTTAATTGACAGCAATCTGACTTGGAAACCTCATTCTGAGGACGTGTGTAAAAAATTGAGTAAATTAGCTTACGTTCTGTACAACTTATCGCATAAAGTAAGCCATACTACACTACTAACAGCGTACCATGGTTTGGTTGCATCGATATTGAGGTTCGGAGTAATTTTCTGGGGCAACTGTAGCGAGAGGGAGCAGATTTTCAAGGCTCAAAAGCGCTGATAAGATCAATGTCAAGTTTAAAAACTACTGAAAGCTGTGAGCCTGTGTCGATGAAAATACTAACCTTCCCGTCTCTATACATATTGGAAGTGTCCATTTTTGTTAGATCAAATTTAAATTTATTTCCGACACTAGCCAGCATTAGATTACGCTCAGGTCCTTTAAGACAACAATATAATAAGTTATTACATACAGGTAAATATAAAACAACACTATTAAGAAAGAATATTATGTCAATGGGGCCTATCATATATAATAAAGTTCCGCATAATTTAAAAGAACACCCTATTCGTATATTTAAAACTAAATTGACTACATTACTATTAGCAAAATGTTATTATTCTATTAATGACTTCCTGATAAAGATTTATAACTGTATTTTAAATTTTCATGTAATTGACATTTTTAAATTATATATTTTTTATTATAATTCCTAGATAAGCTTATTGATTTGTAATCGACTATGTGTGTGATATTTTAAATGATAACATTTTTTTTTTAAATTCCTGTATGAGCTTATTGATTTGTAATCGACTATGTATGTGACATTTTAAATGATAACAATTTTTTTCTTTTTAATTCCTGGATGAGTTTATTGATTCGTAATCGACTGTGTATGTGACAATTAGTTATTTGTGATTTTTATTTTATTTTCTGACGCCTTTTTAGATAACTACTCAATGTCATTTTTTGTATTGTAACTTCAAAAAATAATGTTTTTGCATGCCGTAAGGCAGAATGTAGCGGAAACACCCAATTCTGTACCATCTCAAACTTGTACCTACATTGCTGGCAAATAAATAATTCTGATTCTAATTCTGATTCTGACCGCATGTTAAAATGTGTGGTTCGCATGGTGCAGTAAGCTGAAGCCACAATTTGGCCCGAAGCGAACTTGCACCGCATCGGCTATCTTCGGGAGCGATAATGAGCACTTTACATAAAAATACCGTGTTTCTTGCATGTTTATATGTGCAACGCGCATATAAGCAATCGTTCGAACGGCCATAACTTTACTATTTCAATCTATGATTATAAATATTGCTGTTTCAAAATTAACACAGATATAGCAAGCAAAAATCTGAATATTTATGAGTACTTCTTTAATATTTAACAATATTCTATTAGTTTAAATCCCAACTTATTCCACAAGAGAGCACATACGAGTACAAACACTAGGTTATTAAATTTGAATATATCATAGCATTGCTTTGAAGCAAGCTCATTGGTTATTAGCGCTGCGCTGCCATTGGTCAATATCGCACTGTTTGCTGCCCTCCAGCACTTAATGTATTATTGACAGGGTGAGGGTCGTTATTGCTATTGCTGCGTATTCTGCTGACTGAAGCACCTACTTGTATTATTTTTAATATTGTGTTAGTTTCTGGCTGAGATATGGTTATAACTGATAGTTTTATATTAATTGCATTAGATTTCATTATTGCAGTCGTAATGTACATTAGCGTGAGATAAGTAAGTACTTTTGTAGTTGCCCGACTCGAATAAAAGTGGTATTTTATTCTAAACCAGCTGTGCACCCGGCTTCGCTCCCGTCAACGGCCTACCCTACCCTACATACCCTCCTACCTTCTCTGCTTACCTAACGCCTACCCTACTTGCCTTGCTACCTACCATTTTTTTTTCAAGTGTCATTCTTCCGCGGAGAATCTTAACAGCGCCATTCAGAAAATGACGTCAAATGCACAATGCCATCTATCGAATATGGAGTTCAACTTTCCTAGTATCTTTTTTTTTTGGGTGGGACATCATCTAATGACTTCTCCCGCTCTGGGTGAAGCGGGAGGGCGTGTCAGACTTTTACTGACTAAAACCCACCCGTGTTCCTTCAGTTGCTTGAGCCAGGGCCGCGGTAACTCTCTTTCAAATTTATCCGCGACCCAGACAGACATCGGCCCTAGCGGGCCCCGTCAGTTTTTGCTGACATCCCTTTGAGGCGCGCGTGGAACACTACGCGCCGTCGACTCAGGCCTGGTCCTTATCGGCAGGCGAGCTACCCATCACTCGCCGTCCGCAAGCCCGCGCCTACGGTGGCCGGGAATCGGCTTGCGACTCCCGACGTCCAGGGCGTCTCCTGCGGTGATCATTCTTAGTATCTGAATTGCGTGAGTTGTGATATTTTACTTCCTGAACACTTTAAATTCATCTAACTTTTGATAGAGTGAACCGATTGCGATGAAACAAAAACTAAGTAATATTTCAAGTTAATCAATTTATTTATGTTTGAAAGTTGTCTACATAGGTTTCATACATTTTATGTAATGCGTGCACAACTAAACAGACACATGCCAAAAATGCTGGCAATGGGTTCTGTTGGTTATCCTTTAAAACCCTCCCTGGCAATTTTTTTGGAAATATTTTTGATGTTTAAAAACGAGTTTTCTACAGATTTATTATAATTATGTATTGATTGATGATTGATGGGGTATTCACATTCCTAGTTTGGAATTACACTCATCTCATTATACAGTACATTATCATCCTTATACATATAAAGTACTGTGTAAGTATTTCTACAACCATGTTAGGTCAACTTTGATGTCAAATAAAGTACCTACCGCCAACTGTTTTATGGGGTAGTTTTCATAAAAATCCACAACTTTTAGTGCCATTTCCAACTAGACCAAAATTATCATAGAAAACCGTTATAAGCACCCATAAATAAAATACTTTACATGAAAAGTAATGTAGCAAGTTTAGTATCATAAATCGCCGGGACGTTCCTTCTCATATAATACGTTTTTTGAGGTGCCTACACTCTGTTGAGCACTAAACTTCGTGAGAGATTGGCTCCATCGTGCTAGTCAGACTTGTCGAAAGTTTAGCGTGTTCCGTAATCTTCGTGAAAGAAGTGTCGTATATTCACATACTTTGCGCAGATAACTATGTGGGAAGATTAGGCGTACTTTGGTCTAACGATGTAATTTACAATGTTTTCATAAGATTTGGTCTCTGAAGTATTTAAAGAATTATTTGGAGCTAACAAACTTCGTTGAATCTTATCTGCGAACGTGATTATTTCTGAAAGTTTGAGACATTATTTTACTATGTTATCATTCATTTTTGGTAAATAAAATCTTTTATTAAGAACCAGAGCTAGAGCTAGTCTCCAGCGAAAACGGTTGCTAAAAGTACAAAATAAATGAGAATTACTACGTGAGGTACTTCGATAGTACAATGACAAGTCAATTCTATACATTTTGAACTTTTGAATGTAATTTTGTCTAGGCCTTCAGATAAGACTGACAAACGTGTCACAGAATATGTATGAATAGCTTACAGATTTAAATCATATCAAACGATCAATTAGTCACCACAGGTACTCGTTGGTTGGTAGTCCAAAATTAAGTTAAATTTTGGTCAGCAATCTTAGATGGTTTTTCAGTAGGATATAAACATTGTAATATGTGTATAAGTGAGTTATTATTGTACATAGCGCGGCCCGGGCTCATCCCACTGCTGTAGAAATACCTTCCTCTATTCCTTCTATGGTTCCTGGTTCTGCGTAGTGAATATCCATTCCAATTTAAACAAATCATTTATTTAAGGAACTTTTAACAAAATGTTACACCTGTGCCATCGTACCTTTACCCAAAGATATCACAATTACAAAGTAACTAATGAATAAACTAATATAGCTTCTGGCGACATTGGTTTGGTTAAAATATGTTTAATTAACGTCTTATTATATTCTTTTTTAAGACACATTTCTCGCTCAGAATTTCATGAGCCAACAGTAAAATCCACAAAACGAAGTCACGATTCCCTTTCATTGCAACAATAAGAACTTAATGAACATTTCTATCAGTATTAAAACAGGGGCTTGCTGCTAATCCTCCAGTTTTATGCCTCCAGGATAATGGATAACGAGCGAGCTCCAGTGAGGGATGTCTTTTTTCAGCTGCGACCCATCCCAAGGCATTACTTTCTTTAAATTGATGCCTTTTCTGTTTCTCTGGAACTGCCGATGCTTTTTGTAGATTGGACTGTGGCTTTAGTCATTTCATTTGTGTAATTAAAATCGCCTATTGTTTAGGGCCGATTTATTAATAGCCAGATAACTTTTACCTGGGGAATGAAAATGATGGTTGACAGATTTTATATGGAAAACCGTCTTCCAAAGCAAAATACTACGAATTGAAAATAATTTTCTTTTCGGCAGTCGGTGTCTTTGGTACCTATTGTTTTTCAATTAAAAAACCGGCCAAATGCGAGTCGGATTCGGACACGAAGGGTTCCGTACCATTATCGCAAAAAACAGCAAAAAAACACGTTTGTTGTATGGGAGCCCCAATTAAATATTTATTTTATCCGGTATTTGTTGTTATTGCATCAACAGAATTACATCATCTGTGAAAATTTCAACTGTCTAGCTATCACGGTTCATGAGATACAGCCTGGTGACAGACAGACAGACAGACGGACCGCGGAGTCTTGGTAATAGAGTCCCGTTTTTACCCTTTGGTTACGGAACTCTAAAAAATTGTTTACAATTGACGAAGAAATCGATGAACATATATAAAATAAAATAAAAATACATACAATCGAACATAGGACTGCCTACTTTTTTGAAATTCGGTTAATCATAATTATACAGCCTTATTTATACTTTTGTTAAAAAAATATCTGTCTATTGAAAAATTTGTCAGTATAAGGCTTGAGTTTATATTATTATGTATGTATGAAAAATTTGTCCTTATATGGCTTTGGATACCATCTTGTTTTTGTGTAAATTTAGACAGAGTAAAGTTTCGTTTTTATTTTGGCTTCTTCAAGATCATTAATTATGTCAAAGTTGAGTAATAAATCATGTTAAAAGTTCTTAGCTTTCACGAGAAAAATTCTGAACGTATATTTTAATTAGGGAAAACAATCTAAAGTTGAGCACTTATAAATAAAAGTTGAATAAACATAAACATTAACATAACATCACGCCTGTAGTACCCGAAGGGTTAGGCAGAGGTGCACTATAGTATATCCATATTTAACTAGGTATGTTTAAGTTCTATGTAACAGAGGGCAAGCCCTATCAATCACTCTGCCTAGCCTTTTCCTATATTGGGGTCGGCTTCCAGTCTAACCGGATTCAGCTGAGTGTTTTACATGGAGCAACTGCTTATCTGACCTCCACAACCCAGTAACAGACTGGGTAACACGATACCCCTCGGCAAGACTGGTGTCAGATCTCAAGCTTCTGACTACTCGACTGTCAAAGATCTTCAAATGACAGCCGAGACCAACGGCTTAACGTACTTTCCAAGGCACGAAGGGAACTCGATATGTTGAAATGGTCACCCATCCACGGACTGACCTCGTCAAGCGTTGCTTAACATTGAAGATCGACCCGTGCGGCTGTTATTACCTAGCCACGAGCTCCTCCTATAAGGTTAATAAAGTTTTATGTTAATGTTTTAGTAGTAAAACTGCTGCCCAAACATCCGTTTCAGTAATTCTGTCATAATTTGCCGCGTTTCCGCCATTTGCAATTCACTTTACAGTCCATTTAGGGACAGAAAATTACTCTCAAAAGCGCTGACGTGATAAAACGCATGACGTCCCTCCATTGACGTAAAGTTTACAGGCGTACCAACACATACATATAGTGCTGTATCCATAAAACATGTACTAACTTTACAACCTTATGAAATATTTTGCAGTTTGAATTGTGCCGAGCTTTCAAACTGCCTCGCTATATTGATTCACGCGCAAACATCAACAACGAAAAACAGACTTTAAACAGATAGAGATACAGTTGAAAATTGTAAAAAAATTAGAAAGAAAGCTTCAGTGAAAGACGCGTGGTCTCAACATAGGTTTAAAAGGACGATATGTTGCTTGACAAGTTTAACCTTTAAAGTGAGCCAATAAGGTTGGTTATGCGTTGCGAGGTGTTGTTATTGGATTCCCCGAGACGGTCGCAGATAGAATGGCGCATGTTTGTCGTTTGTTAACATTGTTTTCTGTAGTGTTTGCGGACTCCTAAGGTTTTATTTTAAACATAAGATTTGCATTTTAAACGTTTCCTTTAGCTGATGTTTTGCTACGTTTTCGCGTTTGTTTCTTGGGCTCGTCTGCGTTGGTTTATTTTGTAATTAGAGGGCTATGAGGTTAATCACACTAATATTATAAAGGGGAAAGTTTGTGAGTGTGTGTGTTTGTATGTTTGTTACTTCTTCACGGACGGATCTGGATGAAATTTGCACAGAGTAAAAATAATAGTCTGGAATAGCACATAGGATATATTATCCCGGGAATGATAATACTAATATGCAATGGTCATATAATAGGGGTTATTAAAACACGAGCATGTAATAACACGCGAGGGTTTTAATACATAATTATATGCCGTTGCATACACTATTTTATCTTCACTCATACAGTTAAAATAGTGGCAACGGAAAAAATATGTGGTATGGCGGGCAATTTAGATTATCATCGCGCATGACTGTGCAGCGCGCGCATCCATTGACAATGACACTAATTTTCTACAGAGCCCATAAGCGCCATTAAATTAAAAAACTAAAAGTGTGCTATAAAAATTAAAAAGTTATATTATGGTGCAGTTGTTTGAAAATCGAAGGAAAATGTTGCACTGTAATTGTTTTTTTTTTATTTTACCTATCCACGAATATAAAGTACGTGTTTATACAATATTTCTATAATTCATATTTGGAACTTACGTTGTGAGTGTATATAAAACACTTTTCATGTGGGCGAAGCCGCTGGCAGCAACTAGTATTTAACCCCCGCCGGAAAAAGAGGGGTGTTATAAGTTTGACGTGTGTTGCTGTGTGTCTGTGTGTCTGTCTATGGCATCATAGCGTCTAAACGGATGAACCGATTTCGATTTAGTTTTTTTTTTTGAAAGGTGTTTTTGTCGAGAGTGTTCTTAGCTCTGTTTGAATAAAATCGGTATAGCCGTTCAAAAGTTATGGGCGTTTTACTGTTTGAATCAGGTTGTTTTCGCAAGATATCTTGTCATAATTACGTGTTCAATAGATTGCCGATCGAAGCTTATCTATTATGTATGTACTAGATAAATTATGTAGCACTAGCTGTTACCCACAGCTTCGCCCGCGTTAATATAGATTTTGTCAATCAATTGTGGTTGTCGACAAACAGGGTGAGAAATATCCAATGTTGCAGTTTTAGTTTTAATCGAAATCGGCCCGTGACTACTTTGATTGTTTTGTGCTATTCTTCATAGTGATGATTTGGCCATCCACGCTCACATGGAAAACCCAGCCTGTATATATACAGGAAGCTATAACGTAAAACCGATTGACTTATTTCATTGAAAACGTTGGTCAATACAGGTAAAGCTTACAAAGGAAACAAATAAACTACAGAATCACAGGTTCTGCTATGCTGCGAATCGAAGAGAGAGTGGTAACTCTATCATAGTTTTTATCTTCAGTTAATTGACATTCCTTAATTACACCATTAATCATGGGTACAACATTTTAAACCGCTGCTATATACTATGTTGTATGTCCTTTCACTTGGTGCTAATACATACACATTCTAGTCCTTGAACATACGCGAACATCAGCAGCTACATGTAGCTGGCCGTAGGTAAAGCATGACTTTTCCAAATACGCCCTTGCTACCCTAGAGCTTTGTTAATAGTAATAGAAAAACTAAGATTGACTGGAAACTGGAATTGAATTGATAGTTCAGTGGGCATTATTGGGATTCGACGTATAAACAAGGTTTCTCCTTTTCTCATACCTGTTAATATATTGGCACCTATTATATCTTGCCCTTATTGTGTAATACGAAGCCTCATTTCATTACATAATCTAAATAAATATGCAGATCTCAATCATTTGTTATCAAAAACATGCCTGCTCAGTTTAAACCAAATCGGAAGCCGCAATTAAAAGTTTAATACAAAGAGCATCTTTTCCATTTCATCATCATCATCATATCAGCTGAAAGACGTCCACTGCTGACACAGGCCTTCCCCAAGCGTCGCCACATTGACCCATTTCCCATTTAACCCCACAAAATTCGAATTTACAAAAATCCTTTCTTAACTAAAGTTAACTACGATTTGCATAAGAGTTGCATGATAAGAAGTTACATACAAAATTAGTGCCACCCCCCTTTTCTCTCCCTTCGTGTTTTATGAAAAAAGAAGTAGCCTATGTCCTTTCCCGGGTCTCAAACTATCTCCATACCAACTTTCATCTAAATCGGTTCAGTGGTTTAAGCGTGAAAAGTTAACAGACAGACAGATAGACAGAGTTACTTTCGCATTTATAATATTAAGTATTAGTATGGATGAAATAAAAATGTGTCGAGGGTTTTTTAAATTTTGAAATTTTACTTGTTTATAATTTAGTCTGGTTGTGTTACTTTATGCCGTTTTTGGTAATTTCTGTTTATTTTATAGTATGCAATTTTATTCTTTGTAGGTACAGGAGGGATATTGATTGTTTAGCAGATCAACACAGCATGAATTTGCCGTGTTTTGCATTCAACCGACCCGTCGACCATACCACGGAATACGGCAGTATCTAGCAATGTGATTCGTTTACGGAGAGTTTAGGTTGGTACTCATTTTGATTAGCTTTCCGTTTTCCCTAACTGGCAAAACCATGAAATAAAATTCTAGGTCACAAATAATTTTTATTATAAAACTACCACCGCGAAGCACTATACCAACCGATAAAAATACTTCTAAAATACCGGCCAAGTGCGAATCTGACTCGCAAACAGAGTGTTCCTTATAAACAGCTACATTCACCAAAATAAATAGGTAACACTACTAACGTTCATACAATGAAAGCACTGAACATCTCTAACGAAGGGACAAAATTAACTTTGCTGTGCCAAAACTGTTGTCCCCATACATCAATATACAATTTTTTTACTTTTCCAAGTGCATTTTATAAGTTGGTCGACTATTACTCGTAAACTTGTAAAGCCTTCTTTGCTGTGATAGTTTTCCTTTTACCGTGATTTTTCCACATATCCAAAAGCAAACATTTAACTGCCAGGGAGGGAGAACCCTTGACTCTAACAAAAAATAGCAATATAATTTAATTTTACGCAAACGGAATTCTAAAAAAGAAAATCCATGAATTGAAGAATGGTTTTCATAGACCCGTAATATTTTTGAATGGCATATCCAACGATACCCACTATGGGTTAGACGAGAAAAAAAAACAACATTACGTGTACAGGAGACACAACAAAAAATACTTGATTCTTTTTACCACTTTGTCGGTGTGAATAATAAAGAAACTATCAAACGGCTCACCACAGAATTAGAAAGCGCTCATGTGGAGATTGAAAATTTGAACACTGAAAATTTTCGACTTTAGATGGATATTGGAGAGTACCAGAAAATCATAAATACATATAAAAAAGTGAACTGGTTAGATAGAAAGAGTCTTACACCGAGGTCTCCGTGTAAAAAGAATGTTGTAAGATCGAGCTGTTCCTCTACTCCAACCAAGCTGATTCTTCAACCTACAACGCTGCATCAACCTGACACTGTCGTTATAGCGCAATCGCCAAGCGATGCCAGAGACGAATCGTTCAACACAGCTGGCTCGATCTGCAGTCTGGAGGGATTACAGATCACTCAACCCCAATACCCCCATAAAAGCACGGAAAATGTAAATTCGACAGATCTCCAAAAGGATGGTCAGCAAACTAGTGAAATTATAACCACTCAGCGGGTGCCGCCGCCGTCTTCAACCAAGAGTAAAATATGTTTGTTGAGCACGGACAGCAAAAACAAAGTCTTAGCAGTAGCTCGAAGCGTTATAAATCATGACTACGAAATTTGTCATTACCTGAAAACCAATGGAGACACCAAACAACTGCTTTATGGCTTGGAAACTAAGTTATGTGATTTTACTTTAAGAGACTTTTGCATTATCTTAATAGGTGCGGAAGACTTTAGAATAACAAAAGACTATTTTGAAATTGTTTTTTACGTTCGAAAGATACTACAGAACATAACACATACAAATGTAATTATTTGTTATCCCACCTACAAACTTGGTTATCCTTTATATAACTGGCGAATAGAATCATTCAATAATTTGATATACCTAGATTTAATTAGCCATCAGCATGCTTATTTTATAGATTCGAACTCAGATTTAACAGCAGATTTCAATATGTTTTATAAGCACTCGGGTAGAGTGAATAACAGAGGTATAAAATCAATTTTTGAAAATGTAATATTGTTGATGAAAGATATTGACTATAATGTAGAATTAACACCATGTAATATACATAGGGATCGATACACAAAGGATCAATCCACAAATAAAGAATATTGTCTTGGTTCTAATCCACAATGTACTCCTACGAATAATAGTAATGATTCTCAGTCAACGTATCGTGTAAAAGTTGATAACAAACATAAAGATTTTTTTCGTGTATAAGCACATATTTATCTTGCACCAGAACATTAATGGGCTGATAGGAAAATCAGGCCAATTGAGCATTCACCTTAATGAACTCCTACAACAAGGAAAGGTGTTTGATCTCATCTGTATCACAGAGCACAATATGAAAGCAGACGACACCACACAACTAAATTTACCTAACTATAAAATAGCAACATTTTCGTCACGAAGCACAAGAAACGGGGGTACGTGTATATTAATTAATCCTATCCATGAATATAAAATCATAGATGTCAAAAAATTCTGTGTCTCAGATGTCATAGAATGTTGTGCCGTTGAACTAACAGATCATCGGCTGGTGGTTATTTGTATTTATAGACCTCCAAAACATAGTAAAGATGTAACAGCAGTTTTCTTTGAAAAACTAGATCGTATATTAACACTATTTCGACATGGTGATAAAAAAATTGTAATATGCGGTGATTTTAACATCGATATTCTTCAAAACACGAGATTGGCTGCAGAGTTCGAATATTTGCTTCTAAATTATAATATTAGACCGAGTATAAAGCAGCCTACTCGTATATCTAGTGGCACATGTATTGATAATATTATGCACAATGTCAAAGGTAGCCGTGGTGAAGTTCTTGACTTTGATTTGTCTGATCATACGGCTCAGCTCTTCAGATGCCCGGTAAAAAAGACGTGTTCCATTAAATACTGGTATGTAAGAAATCGTGATTACTGTGCCGAAAACAAAGCTAAGTTTCTAGGCTGCATGCGTAATCTTAGTTTTGACGAAATCTACAAAAGTACAGAGCCTGAGACAGCTTTCAATTTATTTCACGATACGTTCCAATTATTCTATGATCTATGTTTTCCTTTTTTAAGAAAAAAGATTTCTATTAAAAAAAACCCCAAGTGGCTGTCTAAAGGTATCCGAACCTGCAGTAAGCGAAAAAGAGATATACTTTGGCATTATAGGCGATCTCCGACACATGATAATAAGTTATTACTAAAACAATATACAAAACGACTAAAAAAAATTATATACTTAACTCAAAAAGCACAAAATAATTATCAAATAAATAATGCTGAAAATAAAAGTAAAGCTACGTGGAACGTTATCAATAATTGCAAAACAAACTTTCCTTCAGAACCTTTGAATAAAATAAATATTAATGGTAAAATAGCTCATGATCCCTCAGAAATCACTACGGCTTTTAATGACTACTATATAGATTCAGTAAAGCAAACGTCTTGTAATAAAAATAGCAATAGCTTCCCAAGCCAAACCTATTACCCTAAATCGTTGTTTATGGCACCTACGGATCCTCGAGAATTATATGAAATTATAAATTCATTAAAAAACACGAATAGTACGGGTTACGACGGTATTTGTACAAAAATATTAAAACTAGTATCAAATATTATAGCACCCGTACTGAATCATATAATTAACTTGTGTATAGAAAACGGCCACTTTCCAAGTAAGTTAAAATTGACAATAATAAAACCGTTGCATAAAAAAGGTGATAAAACAGCTATTCAAAATTACCGTCCCATAGCTCTAATCCCAGTACTGTCTAAAGTATTCGAAAAAGTCATAAACAAGTCTTTATATTCTTTCTTTGAATCACAAAATATACTAACTAAAGAGCAATATGGTTTTCGTAAAAATAAAACAATAAATATGGCAGTCTTTGAATTACTCTCAAAAATCATAGTCAATGTTGACAAAAAAACACCGATCGCAGCCATACTAATGGATATGTCAAAGGCATTTGATCATGTAGATCATGAATTATTACTACGTAAGTTAGAAGGTTATGGCGTAAGGGGCAATGTATTAAAATTAATTAAATCCTACTTATCTGACAGGAAGCAAGTCACTGTCTTAAAAAAGGTTTGCCCCAAAACAAAAGTAGAATATACCTATACGTCGTCGACTAGATATGTTACATGCGGAGTTCCCCAAGGAAGTGTCCTCGGGCCCTTGCTATTCATTGTATACATAAATGATTTACCAAAATGTATTAAACATCAAACCGTTCTTTTTGCAGATGATAGCACTGTCATAGTCCCATGTGAAAACATACATACTTTCGAAAATGATATTAATAGTTCCCTTCAATCCATAATAAACTGGTTAGAAATAAATAAATTGAAAGTAAACTTAGAAAAAACCAAAATAATGTTATTTTATCAGCGAAAAAATCAAGTGCAACTTAATATTACTTACGATAATAAAAGGATCGCTGAAACTAATACTGCTACTTTTCTAGGATTACATTTAGACAATCACCTATCATGGAAATCCCATATTGAAACCGTTGCCAAAAAGTTAAATCAATATGCATATGCCCTATACAATTTATCAAAAATGGTAAATGAGTCTGCCGTTCTAGTAGCGTACAATGCATATGTAGTTTCTACACTACGGTTCGGCATTATGTACTGGGGAAATTCCACTGATAGACTCGTCGCTTTCAAAGCGCAAAAAAAATGCCTTAGATCAATTTTTAAATTAAAATCAACTGACAGCTGCCTACCATATTTTAGAAAATTTAATTTACTTACCATGCCTTGCTTATATATTTATGAGATAGCTTTGTTCGTAAAAACTAATTCGGAAACATTCAAAGCTGTAAAATCTAAACGCCGTAATATGGACATTTGCTCCTACTCACACAAGACTGCCCTTTATCAAAAAAGCATTGTAGGTATGGCACCCAAGATATACAATAAAACACCCAGGTGCATCAGAGAAAAAAATGAGTTAAATGAATTTAAAAAAACGCTGCTGAAATTCCTGACACAGAAGGCATATTACTCAGTACAAGAATACCTAACCGATGATAATTTAAATAAATATTCAAATAAATTGTAGATAAATATGTGCTTTAACAATATTTAACAATATTAATAATATTAGTAATATTTTAACATTTTCGACTTAGTAATAATGTAATTATGTGCATGTAAATCATTTAATATTGTGATACTTATTCTTTAATTTAGTTGTAAGGACATTGTATATAATTAATATTTGTATGCCGCTATCGGCTAGACATGGCGAACTTATATTTTATTATGTACACCTTGTATGTTACCTATGCTCTACAAATAAACATTTGATTTGATTTGATTTGATTTGATAATATGTATATCCATGCCAAATTATAGCTTTGTAGTACTAAGAGTCTCTGAGCTAAGCTGCGGACGGACTGAGGTACAGACGAACATGGCGAAACTATATTGTTGACTACGGAACCCTAAAAAAGAGTAAAGGGCTATGCCGAAAACTCGGCGTCAATGAAGTTTCCCGAACGAGCTGACCTAGTTGAAAGCGCGCGGTTATTACCCGGCCAATTACTGAAGGTCTCCTGAGCGTAGCCGGGATGAAGTCCCACGAGATAGTTCTCGTCTTCATCTCGGTATCGGGTTACCGAGTTTAAGCTTTTTCTTTCACTTTGTTTCCTTTGAAAGGAAATGGTCTTGATTTACTTTATAATGGTGGAACCAGCTATACATATAAATTATAGATGGCTATGTGTATTGCATCTTTGCACTTTGCAGTTTTCATATTTTGAACTTGATATTAGGGAATTCAGAGGTAAAATCAAGGTCTTCGGATTTGGCAGAATATTGTTGGGTCAATAATTCGTAATTTACATTAACAAAAAGAAAGGGTATTATAATATGTAGGTTTTTTTTTTAGTTTTGAACGTCTTTCGGCTGAAATGATAATGATGATGATTTTTTTTTACCTTCTGTAGCTAGAAAGCAACCTTTATAATATCTTTATCTATGATACTATACAAACAACGTTTTGCAGTCGATAAAATCTACCACACTGTGCGTGTGCATGCGTAAATATTCAACCTGCCTACGAAACCGTCTAAAAACAGTGGTCTGACACGCACTCCGCCGATGTTTTCTTTATATTTTAAAAGAAGTGAACACAAAATAGCTAAGTTCATTTGTGGTTTACTATAGGGACAATAATAAAATTGAACTCAAAAGAATAGCTCTTACAACTCGCAAGTACATTCTACATTTAATTTCACTCCCAAACGGCCGAAAGAACTCGCCCCAGCAATAAAAATGTAACATAAACGAAACGCTAACACTTATTGTGGAAAGTTTTTAAACTTAAGAACAATATTTGTCTTGAAGTTGAAAACAAGTTTAAAACTTTGTAAACAATATCTTTATAATATTTTGCTGCAATTTTATTTTTAGTAGTCGTTAGTGTAGTGGTCGCAAGTGTGATTGCTGAGCGTAAGGTCCTGGGGTTGATATTCGGGGTAGCAATGTGTTATCTTTAATAATAATAATAATTTATTTACTCAAAAACAGTAGGTAGTTACAGTACATTGTTACAAATTTTAGGATTACAGTTTAATTATAGATAAGAGAATGAGCATCCGCAGCTGAACTAGGCGTGAGCCTGTATCTCAGCTAACAGCGCCGTTTCCCCTCAGAAACAAGACACTAGGTAACCTAAATTAGCAAGATGTAAGAGTTTAGGACCATTACAAATCAAAGAGAAATAAGAAATTAAGGTAAACTAAACTTAAATTACTAACAATTTTGTGTGTGTGTGTGTGTGTGTGAGGATGAGAGGGTGAGTGTGTGTGTGTGTGGGGGTGTCTGTGTGTGTATGTGCAAGTGTATACATATGTCTACATGATAAATGCACAGGAGTAGAGTGAATATATATATATATAGATATACAAACAAAAATATTAACTGATTATTTGAATAAATTTTTCAGTGTCTTCGTATGACAGTTTCATTAAAAATTCATATGCTTTCTTTTTACAATGGAATTTGTTAAGAGGAAAAATATTTATGGATTTATTAATTTTATTATACACATGTGGTGCTAGAAAGACGAAGAATCTCTTTATGAAAGAGGTTTTAGGTTTATGAATGCGGTCCACAACGTCATGTTTTCTGCGTTTCTTTGTGAGATCAGTATCATATATAAGTTCACCATGTTGTTTTAGTACAATGTTGAGTAAGAACAATTGTCTCACTGTAAGGACTTCGCATGAGTTGTACAAAATGTTTGTGGGAAAGCGAATTGGACGAAAAGTGTAAACTTTTAGAATTGCACGCTGAGCTATTTCAAGGCTTTTTAGAGTAGTTTTTGTAGCTCCTCCCCATACAATTATGCCGTAATTAATAATGGATTGACAAAGAGAGAAATAAACTTGTTTTAATAATTTGAGATCAGCAACCTGTCGCAAAGTTTTAAAGATATAAATTAGTTTTCTAACTCGTCCCGACAAAGCTTTAATATGGCCCTTATAGGATAAATTATGGTCTATAATTAATCCTAAATATTTCACATTGTTGACACGTTCTAGAGGTACACAATTACAGTTATCTATTCCAGGACAATTGTGAGGAATAAGGCAATGTTTTGTAGTAAGAAGTTTAGGTGGATTTCGTATGCTGAAAGTCAAGTATTTAGTTTTATCACTGTTCAGTGTAAGTAGATTATTTTGTAGCCATTCCTTTACGAGATCAAGTCCACATTGTGCAACGTTAAATACCTCATCCCAATTGTCGGCGTTGAATATAAGAGCAGTGTCATCTGCGTAAGAGATTATTTCGCCTTGGGGTATAAATAGGTTCGTGAGGTCGTTTATGTAAACGAGAAAGAGGGTAGGTCCCAAAATGCTGCCCTGGGGAACTCCGTATGTAATAGGAAGATAAGAGCTAGTGCAATTTCCTATTCTTACACATTGGTATCTTTCCGACAGATAGCTCTCAAAAAGTTTAAGTTGATTGCCTCTTATACCGAAGTTCTCGAGTTTTCGCAAAAGGATGGGGACCGAGATCGTGTCAAATGCTTTGGCCAGATCTAAAAAGATGGCAAGGCATTTCTTTCCAGAATCTAAATTTGTAGCTATACAATTGTTTAATTTAAAGATGGCATCATCTGTGCTTCTATGCCTCCGAAAGCCAAACTGTGTACAAGAGAGTAAGCCCTCGCCCTCCAAGTAGCTAACAAGTCTCTTGTTTAGTAGTTTTTCAAAAACCTTTGACAAGGAGGGTAGGATCGATATCGGCCTGTAGTTATTAACACGATCACGGTCACCTCCCTTATGAATAGGGTGAACCTCAGACAGTTTGAGATTTTTCGGGAATACACCATATTCCAAGCACCTGTTGAAAATGAACGTGAGAGGAGAAACTAAAAGCTCGATATTACTTTTTATTAGGTTCGAAGAGATATTGTCACAACCTGCGGCGCAGTTTAATTTTAATGAAAGGATTGTGCGGGTCACTTCTTCTTCCGTCGTTTCTTCACATACAAATGATCGCGAATGGGAGTCGCATGAAAACATAGAGGACCCATTATTAGATGTTGACGGAGAAGGGTTAAGAGGATACTTTTCTGCCAACGATTGACCTACTTTTACAAAGTGCTCATTAATAATATCAACTGCGGTGTTATTGGAGTCACTCAGTTTTAACAATTCCTCTGGATAGTCAATGTTTTTGACACAACTCGTAATTGATTTTATAGTCTTCCAGAGTTGCTTGGGATTATTCTTTGCAGTATCTAATTGAGTTTTCTCATATGCTCTTTTTACTTTCTTTAAAACTTTGGTACAGAAATTCCGGTATCTAATATATGATGTTTTTAAAATGATATTATCCGGAGCCGTCCTATGCTTTTTGTGAAGAAAGTCCCTGTTTTTCATACATCTGAGAAGGCCAGGCGTAATCCATGGTTTGAGTATTTTTTTGCGCTTCGATACAGTGAAAGTTTTTGTGTTGTTATTTATGGCTGATTGGATTTTAGTGATAAGGTAATTTATGGAAAAATTGGGGTCTTTTGATTCGTATATGGGGGTCATGTCTATATTGTTAATGTCTTTGTTCAAGTTTTCTGTGTCTATTCTAGTTATAGTTGATTTAGTCGTTTGTTTAGGGTGTTTAGAGATGCGCTGTGGACTTAATTGAGTCAACACAGGGTAATGATCTGTTAAGGTTGATTGTGGCACAATAGTCATAGCAGTAAACTGGGTCTTAAGGAACACGTGGTCCAGGCATGAGGAGCTGATTGCACGGGTTATTTCAGTGTGTGCAGGTAAGAGACCATGAGAAGCGGCGATGGTTAAATATCTTTCACCCGATAGATCCAGCCTGGAGGAGTTAATGGGAATATTAATATCTCCAATTAACACTAAGTTTTTGAAGGAGTTTAGTTTGGATATTATATTGTCTAAGGAGTATAGAAAGTTGTCAATGTTTCTTATAGAAGGAGACCGGTATATAGATATGATTGCGGTATGTTTGTCCAGTGTTGTAACTAAGCAGTTGCCGTCTGTGAATTCTGGTTCCTCAACATTTACATTCAGCGAGTTACTTATATATATTACCACGCCATCATTTTGTCTGAGGTGGGTTTTAGTGGCATAAGAGCGATAGCCGTCGAGCTGTGGAATGACAGAAGCACCCAAAAGCCAACACTCGGTAAGTACCAGTACATCACATTCTATGTTCAATCTCCTTAACAAAGTTTCAAAGCCAGCTATATTGCAATTGATACTGCGTATGTTTTGTGTTAATATTATAAGACCACTGGATGGTACCTGAGTTATGTGTTGCTGACATTCTTCTAAGTCACATGTGAGGGATTTAGATACAGAGATTTCGTCTATATCATTTGTAATATGATTTAAGTTATCGAATTATAAAAGTTAAGAAAAGTATTTCACCACGTTTAATTAGAAAGTAAAAAGTTTTCAAACCAGTTGGTCCAGTATTTATCTGTCCATTTAGAATTGGTATATGTTTAGATATTTGTAATACAAGTGATACGTGACAAGGATTATCTAAAAAATGATAAGCATCGGGCCTTAGCTTATTTAACTGCCATTTTAAGGTTGATATAAAGTGTAATATCCATGAAATATTTAAATAAAGTGGATGTAGAAGACTTACAAAGATTAATATTAATTTATCAGTGCAAAAAATAATATAAATTGTGTATATGTGATAAGTATGGTTTGTAAATATATTTATATAGGAATTGTGTATAGTAAGAAGATGTATATTTGAGTCAGTTGTTAATTCAAAAAAGAACCCAGAGTGTATATTTGTAGAGAGTGAATGTGTAATGTACTGTAGTATGTGATTTGTATGGTAATAACATAATGAGAAGTTGTTAACTGAAGGTATTAGTAAATGTCTTTTAATTATAAAGTGATAGAGTGTGGGATAAATGTTTACATAATGTTCATTTTTTGAGTTATAGTCATACATAATTAAGTTTAAACAAAGCATTAGTTGAGACGTACTTAAAGTGAGCTGTTTACATTTTCCAATAGAGACAACATAATATAGTCATACTGTTATGGTTTTCTTTAGGTTCTCTAGGTCATTGAGGTCGTTTATTCGAGAATAGGAAGCTCCTTCATGCTGCTTAAGGTACACAATTCCATTTGATGTCCAGCAGAAATTAAAGCCATGACTTGTTTGGAATTGCCTCGCCATATAAAATAGTTTCCGGGTTTTGCTGGTTAATGTCTCGGATACATATAGCGGTTTTAGTTGATATTCCTGGTTAAGATGGGTAGTATTCAGTTTGTTTCCTTTTTGCTTAGTTTTATTAAAGTTTTTAACCGCCTTAAGAACCTTCTCCTTCATTAATATGGTGGTAAAGTCTACCACGACAGGGTTTGAGGGGTCCTGAGACTTGGTTCTATAGATGTCTTTAATTGAGTTAGCATCCATTACCACGTTAAGAGTTTTACTTTGTATTGTAACTTGCACTCTAATTGCGAGAGGCTCGTATTCCAGATGCTCATATTCGATTTAAACTCAAAATTGGCTTCACCTACCAATCAACAGCCAAAGAATCACAACTATCAAGTTTGGCATATGATCCTTCAAGTTGACATATGTGTACTCAATAGAGCAAGAACCCCCGACGTAACTGAATTCTTTCTACACAAAATTTATGGTAGGTATTGAATGAAAATGAAAGTCCAAGTAGGAGAATGTTCCAAGTACAAGCTAACACTACTCAATTTCATTGATTTTGTGTTAAAACAGTTCGGTAACGTTTGGGTTGTCTAGGATCTTGGACTTGAGCACAATATATATATTGTCAAAAAAAAAACAAACCGATAAATCTCAACTGTCCATTGCCAGTTTAAGTTAAGTTGAGCATGAACATCTGGAATACGGGCTCTACCACAGCCGAAAGTTGTTTCTAATCCACTGTTTCATAATGTTTAAAAATCCGCTTTAGCTTCATCTACGATCATACATTTAGTCATAAGCGCACGCCGGTTATGAGTACTGAGCACCAGACCTTTCTAAAGAACATCACCAATAAGGTCTACGTAAGTCCTTCTAAGGCGTCCCTTCCTGGCGTTTTCATTCACGTCTGCCTTGTAAATATATTACACAATTACTCCGCTGAAGTCTGGATTTGAGTTGAACCTTTATAATATAGGACTTTACATATACTTAAATTATAAATGGCTTTTCCATTGCTATCCCCTTTGATGCATATTAGCTGCTATGTACACATCACACAACAACTTAGCGATAAAACTATAGTAATGATAGTGTTCCAAACATTCTGGTTATGCAAATAAATGGAACACTAGAGAGTGTGCTTGGTAGAGAGCCAAATTGCTAATATTTGTTGTTCATTATGGGCTAAAGTAGCCAACTTTAGAAACGTAGTATTTAAGTTATAATTGAATGGCGAGGGTTTATGTATACAATATGATATAAATATAATAGATTAAAATTCGCAGATATCTTTAATTACTTCTTCTTCTTCTTCTTCTTCCACCTCGCCACTTCCCGTTACTCGGGGTCGGCTTTCCTGGTCATGAGGCGCCACTTGTTCCGCTGATAAGCAACGTCAGTAGATATCTTTAATTACTGAAGCGTAATATTTTAACAATTAAGTGAAAATGGTTAAACCCCGTTTTCTGAATTAAGAATTTGAAGTGCCGTCTTTGTTCAACTCTGATTCAGCCTGAATATTTGTAAAACTTTGGCAATAAAGTACGGTTTGACACAAATACCTAATTCAGAAATCAGCTCATACAGTTTTCGTTTTTAAGCCAGTCATATGAAATAACTTTCGTTATTTTTAACAATAACGCCAATATAATCCTTCCAAATTGAGCGACACATCAATTAAAACCCTTCCAAAGCTCCAGAGATCCTTTCGAATCGGTCGGGTAACAAATTAGTTCAAACTTAAAGGTGGGATTTGAAGTCAGTTGGCGGGATTAATTACATCCCCGGGACCTGAGAGTTATACGACAGAATACGACATGTACATCGAAATTATACGATATATGACAATGCTGACATTCTCAAGCTATAATGTCACTATCTGACAAAATCATATTTTGGGTTATAGACGAAAAAACAAAAACCGCTAAATAATTAAAAAGCATGCTGTTTATCAACTTGAGTTTCCGGTGTCAAAAAATATATCATATTGGGCACTTTCCAATAGGCGCATTTTTCATCATATTCTCGTATTTCAGTATCATGTATTGATATGATTCTGAGACAATCACGCGCTCAATCTCATCTGAAATAGGTTTGTGAACACATCAATTATCGACATTTATACTTTCTTAGCCGGGATCTATTGATATTAGAAAAAAACTTCTTAGATCGATATATAATTTTTTGTTGATCAAAATATTAAAATCGGCCAGTTGTCAGATAGTGGCGTTTTAGTTTAAGGCTTTCATGCCATGATAGTTCAGACGTTAGTTCTGTGTAATTGGATGTATGGACTTGGACAGTTTGGGAGTAATCTTCGGAAACTGTATATGTAATGAAGTTGCAAAGTGTTTCTGTAAGGGGATTTCTGTGTTAGGTCTGATTGGTGGCTTCGATGTACAGATAGGGAAACAGGCTGAATTAATCGATTGTTCAATTAAATCTACCGTATATACTAATCACAAATGCTATTCTTAATTATCATTATTATAATGTATATAATATATACACGGTTATTCAAATTTGGCCTGACAATAAAAAAATCGAAGTCATGTGACATCCACCATCCGCACCAGACCCGCGTAGTGGATTACGGCCCACATCCTCTCACTGAAAGGAGGCCTGTGAATATTATGGGTTCATAAGGAGCCGAGGTTTGAAAATAAGTCTTCATAATCATTGTCCTCCTGCCCTCATACCAATTGATTTGGAGTCAGCGTAATATGTCGTCTACTTCAATGCTTCTCTATAAGTCTCTATAAGATCTTCCCCTCCTCTGCACGCTCCAAGCACACTGTTAATACTCAAAACATTCCTCAATATTTTTTCGATGGTTTTAATCTGAAATATTTCGGAGGAGATCATGGCTAAAAATTATCAGCCACACGGATGGATCTTCAAGGTTAAGCAACGCTTGCCGAGGTCGATCCGTGGATTGATGACCATACATAGCGAGTTTCCTCCGTGCTTCGAAAATCACGTTAAGCCGGTCCCGGCTGTCGATTGAAAATCTTACGGGTATTCAGAAGCCTGAAATCGGACACCAGTCTGGCCAAGGGGTATCTTGTTACCCAGTTACTGGGTTGTGGTTGTGACGGTCAGATAGACAGTCGCTCCATGTAAAACACTGGTACTCAGCTGAACCCGGTTAGACTGGAAGCCGACCCCAGTAAAGTTCAGAAGAGGCTAGTTAGATTCAGAGTGAAATATTTTTGAGTTGCTATAACTTAGGTGGCATGGTTATTATGACTAAACCCTCTATGAAAATAAAAATTGGGTTTATTTAGAGAAGGGAAGTCAATTAATAAAGGGTTTTACTGCAGGGAGTTGGTTTAATTAAGGATCGCAAAGATCGTATTACAGATACTCCAAAATATACCTGAACCGCAATAAGAGTGTAAAATCATCCAATTGTCGACAAACGCAAATATTATATTATATTATAACTTGATGATAATATTCTATTGTTTATTAAGAACATAATGTTTTGTATGATGTACGATAATTTATTTGTCAAATTCTACATGAATCTGTAAAATTTTGGCATTAAAATAGGGTTTGACATGATCTTAACTCCAAATACTGATTCAGGATACTGAAACGGCCTTCCGTGTTAAATTGTTTCTAGCAATTCAATTAAAGCAAAATAAATGTAAAAGTTCGAATACTGCAATACTGTAAGCACAGCTGCCTTTTCTGTTTCTTTTCTCTCAACAACTCTCTATTTACATAGACACAATTGAAATTGATTTCTCTTAAAATCGAAAACATGCGAAATTGCAAAGCGCTTCCAATACTCGATATCAGTAAAAGATCAAATAAGCATACAGCAAAAAAAAATGGGAAAAAATATCGTTCCAGACGGAAATACGATAGGAAATCTTGTGAAGTGGTATTACGATTCAAAATTGCATAAAGTATCATCTCATGCCCCATGTCGGAGGAAATCAAATCTTATTGTAATAGTATTTGGGTGTAGATTTGAGTGAAGTTGGCGTGGCTGATTCAATAAGGTTGAGAGGTAAGGTCAGACAGACGGATTGAATTGTGTGTCGTGAAGCTTTCCGTGGCTCGCCTCAGCTTTTAACATTCCGTTCAGAAATGAGGATATTTGCTCTGCAAAGCCTGGCGTCTTGCCTCTTTCCAAGTATCTAGGGACTAATTCTAATGTATACTCTCACCGCTTTTTATGAAGACGGCTTTTTATTTCTTTTGACATCGTTTGCGTCATTAAAATTCAGTGAACGGTATTGCTGTTGGGCAGTGTTCATTCATTCATTCATCATGAACTCGCCGTTGAATGTAATATCTTTTATCTACTGGTTTCTAAGGAGGTCGTTAAAAATAATTAAGCAATTATTTCGTGTTTTCTTTGACTGTTTTTAAGGTTACTTACGAGTAGGTGCCAATAGGATGTAAGTGTCATTAGGTTTTTGGCAGTCAGTATTGCATGTTTAATCATCATAATTTCTGTTGAAAGACATCTACATCTGAAAAAAAGCATCGTACAAGCATCGCAATATCGACTTAATGACTGACTTTTTAATATTCTCTTCGCATGAATATCTATCAGCTGAGGTTAACGTTTAACGTAAACGAAACAAAAAGAGTGTTTAAGGATCAAAGCAGATGGCGTTCTGCAGTTTCTGCCTACTCCCTTATGAACAGTGCATCAGTTTATGTATGTGTGTGCACGTTTTACCATTCCATCAAGCTAGAACATGACGATGTGTGAGGTGATGACCTCAGCACCACTTCGAAACATCATCAACTTAACAACGACAAACATGTCAAAAACAAAAACCCTAACATCATCATTCAAGATATACAAGCAACCCTCTCAGAAAACGCTCGCACAATTTTGAGCGACTAAACAAAAATACATCCCGACCTTTATGTAATAGACATTTAACCTTATCACAGTCATACATTACACGGTACCGCCCGATAAATCCCTTCCGATCTCATTACAGTCGCGCGCCGTTTGTTCCGATCGTTTCACGTTACATTGCCTTGTTTGCTGGAGTCATTCGACTGATGTAGTATAGAGAAACAGCGATGTATAGGATGAGAAATTTAATTCGAAAATAATGGCCTGTATTTCAGATGCTTATACTCGACTCAAACTTAAAATTGACTACTCCTACCAATCAACTGCCAACCAATCACAACTCTCGTGTTTGGCATATGATTCTTATTTATTTATTAAAACATTATGCACAAGTGCAAAGGCGAACTTAATGCCTTAGGCTTCTTCTACCAGTCGAACTTAGGGTGGTGCAGAAATAAAATACGGCAGGTGCAACAAAATGAAAAAACAAATAGAGAAAAGAAATACAAATAAAACAATTTAATATATTATATATATATTCTTCAGCTTGACATATGTGTACTCAATAGAGCAGGAACCCAGACATGAATTCTTTCTACACAAAATGTGTGGTAGGTATTGAATGAAAATGAAAGTCTTAGTAAGAAAGTACGAGTACGTTCTAAGTACATGCGAACATTACTTAATTCCACTGATTTTGTGTTAAAAGATTTCGGTAACGTTTGGGGCGTCTGGGATCTTGGACTTGAGCACGTTAATGTCAAAAAAACCAACCGACTAATCACATCTGTTAATTTCCAGTTTGAGTTGAGTTGAGCATGAACATATACCAGCCAGTTTGCCGAAATAATATTTTGAAGGTTATTATGATCAAGCTGCCGAGTCTTTTCCCAACTAAGTTGGGGTCAGCTTCCAGTCTAACTGGATTCAGCTGACTACCAGTATTTTACATGGAGCGAATGCCTATCTGACCTCCACATCGCAATGACTGGCTTCTGACTATTTATAACGACTGTCAAAGATCTAAACTAACAGCTTAACGTGCTTGCCGAGGCACGGAGGAATCTCGCTATATCAAGATGGTCACCCATCCCCAGAACGACCTGGACAGGCGCTGCTTAAACTTGACGATCGACCCGTGCGGCTGATTTACCCACGATTTCTTTAGGTTTTTGAAGGTTATTGTGATGTAAGTAATAATATGGTTTACTTCGTTGAAGACAATTTCTAATATAGTTGAGTATGAAATTAATAATGTTGTAAGTATGTTATTAATGTTGAAGAGACAATTTAGAAAGTTAGATTTAATTTTGTTCGGTACGGGTAGCAACTGCCTTTGGTATTATTACTTTATCATATTAAACTTTAATACCAGGGTTATAAAGTACATTTAATTATTAATAGTACTTTATAACCCTTACATAACTATAGGGTTATAAAGTACCATTATGTTTTCAAGATTTCCTGTAATAACTTTTTTGTTACCGGGTTGAAATCTTCAAAAAGCGCGTGGACTTTTGTGGAAAAAGACCAGGGAGTGAGGGATTTTTACCTCACTAAAACACCACGGTGATCACAGACTCTCATCATTGCACATAGAAGGATTGTCCCCTTAAAAGACCACCCCGGAACCCCCTTTGTTCAATGCGTGTTACGGGTCATCCTTGGGGTCGCTACAATACCTACCAATATCAATAAATAATAAATACCGCCTGGCTGTCCATATGTCTTAGATTTCTTTAATCCGTAGCAGAACGCTTGTTTAAATATCCGAAGATTCCAAATTAAAGCGATACTCTCAATGATCGTTGATTTTTATTGGTACAAGCCCACCACACTATTTCAAATCACTGTACCGCCTGAAAGGCAGTATGAACAGTCTACCACTATTAAATAGTCGAGGCAAATAACCTTTACCATTCGAAGAAAGCAATTAAATGAATTTGTTAACTGTGTAAATAGTATATCAAATGAAAAACATTTATTTAAAATCATTATCAGATTTTAATTTCCAATTTCCTAACCTCAAAACAAGACAAGACAGCCCGCTAATACATACATAATTACATCCTATAGACAGTTTTTAATTACCCCGGTACCTAATTGCGGTGCCTTCAGAAGTTCAGACCGAGCAAGATCCTCTCTTACAAATAGGGAAAATTAAAAAGGGCATAAGGGTAGTTTTCCACTAGAGATGAGCGAGATACCTAAGCGGTGCGAGGATGCTGTGAAAATGGGTGATTGTTTCCGAGGAACATGCGCTGTACGAGGGTGCATAGGGAAGCTGTGTAATGGTATGTAGCAGAGTAGTACGAGGATGCGTAGCGGGATATTTTCAGCTGTCCGCACACACATCCTCGCCCGCATTCGTCGCATACTTCTCAAAATTTCTCTCTGTAGTAATACATAGCTTTGCTAGTCATTTTCCAACAAAGGCTATAGATAATTGAGATTCTATCAGCAATATTCTGAATTGAAAAGCGCTATCCAAATGTCACAGGGTCAGTTCCTTACATTTTGGCATTTGAAAATAAAAGAAGAAAAAAAAGTCAATGATACTTTGTCTAGAGCTGCACTAATATAAGCCTGGCTGGAAAAAAATACCGATTCTATTGGTGGATTTTTTCCACACTACCGCGCACCGCACATGTTTTCTAGAAAGGCACCCTAAACGGATAAAAATCCCTTTCTTTGTGAATTTTTAACAGAGCGTGTTACACCCACATGCGGTGCCTGTCCTACACAATATTGAATGTAACACCTCGCGTTAATTAACTACCATTGTCTCTTCGTTTGCTGAACGAAATTGTTGAGGCAGTGGTTATGAATATTATTTTGATTGCGAATTGTTTCTCGTTATTGTAGTTTGGATATATTTTATTGGGATTGGGTATTCCTATGAGTATTTTAATACGTTTTTGCTTGGATAAAGAAAATCCGGTAATTATTTTGAAACCCGTTTTTATTTTATTTAATATTTGTTGATTAATAGCAACTCAATAGAGCTGTACAGGTTGCTAAATAATGATCCGACAAAATTTAATTTTGTGTCAATTGAAACGAAAAGAAGAATAATGCCATTAAGCCTAATTTTATGTTATCAATCAATCTGCCTAACCTTTTCCCAACTATGTTAGGATCTGCTTCCAGTCTAACCGGATTCAACTGAGTAACAGTATTTTACAATCTGACCTCCACAACCCAGTAACTACGTGACACGGTACCCCTTGGCTAGACTGGTGTCAGATTTCAGGCTTCTGACTGCTCGTAACGACTGTCAAAGATCTTCAAATGACAGCCGGGACCAAAAGCTTAACGTGCTTTCCGAGGCACGGAAGAAACTCGCTATGTAAATATTGTCACCCATCCACGGACCGACTTAGGCAAGCATTGCTTAACCTTGAAGATCGACCCGTGCGGTTGTTATTATTTAGCCACGAGTTCCTCCTCCCAATTTTTTAGTAATTGTGATCTTAAAATACATAAGTACTTTTTACATACACACATAAACTCACGCCTTCTTCCCAAGGGTGTGGCAGAAACTACAGAACGCTTCCTACTCTACTGCGAAACTTACATACTCTTTGTCCTACATTTACGTTCATAAATCTAGTCATACAGACACGCCCGCCGGTTATATGGTATTTATTATAGAAATAAAACCATTATCGGAAGTGGGGCAAAAGTAATATTCCTCTATTTTAACCCTTATTTAAATATGAAACCATCGTTATATTCTTCTGCTATTGTACAATTTAACAGCAAGGAAAATTCTAGCTATGCCCATAATTTTGCCAAAATTTACTAAATATTGCTGAAAACCCCCAACAGACATCATTACGGCAAAACATGGTCTTCAAACAACCTTTATGAGTAAATTAAACATATTTTTTGATGTACCGGAAAATAAGCCGTACTGATGTAAGTCAGGCTTGAAAAAAATGCTATTAATAAATAAAGAAGAATATTTTAACAAGCTTTTAAAAATATTACGTATACTGCTACGCTTCACTGATTTTCTTTTATGAGTCTACTGAAATATAACGTTTATTTCTCGGATAAGTGGATACCTACTTATAACAAAAATAGACATTATGTTTCTGAAAGATGTAAAAAATATCAAATACTTTACAAAAATATGTACAATATTTTCACCTTATATTTAAACCTTTATATTTTGATCCTGTCATCTGCTAATAAGGGAAAAAAAACAGTAGATTCTATAACAAGATCGAAAAGTATATACAACAATTCTAACAAATATTTTCAATATTTAAGACACATAAATCTAGACCAAAATCTTCAAAACCCATGTGTTTGCTTTCTTTTTTTTAATCGATATTATGTTTTTTTTTCGTTACAAATACTTCCATACATTGTATTGGTCCAGTATATTCATTTTTTTTGTCGTATCTTATCCCACATTGTGAAACAAAGAAGCTGAAAAACAATAGAATTTAGTATGCTACGCCAATCGCACATGCACTACGATGCTACGAAATTTCGTAGTATATTGCTACGCGATATCTTGCACCAAAATTTAAAGGATTTTCTTAATACTTCATACTTAATCAGCTTTACTTGCATTATATCAACAGTATTGTATACGTTTTTGTTCTGATTGAAATGTTCAATTACTCAATGCAAACAGGTCGGTTTGAATGACTGATCTCAAGTGATTAGGCAATGCCTTTAGGGTTGCAAGCGGGTCTGTAAGCTTTAGTACTCAGGCTATGTTATAATATGTATGAATTGATGGTTAGGATTATTTGAAATTGAATGCAGTATTCAATCTGTTTTGAACTTTGTAGCTATAGCTGCGAGACTTGGATTTGCGTATTATGGTTGTGTTATTTAGATAGTATCATTTGTAATAATAATACCATCATGTTAAGTAGGGCAAATGCCACTTATACAGAGAAGGCACGAGCATCAATCACCAAGCATGCTTAAGACGGCGGCGATTTCAAACTTACATAAGGTTTCAGGGATACCCAAGATAAACTTAGAAAGTAGATATGAATTAAAAAAAGACACATTGGATTTGAACCCACGACCTCAAGCACGAAAATGGAGGTCTTAGCCACATATTAGTTATTCGAGATAAATGTTATTGTGTTTTAACAAGATCTGCTAATTGACATGCATAGAGATTTAAAGTTGCATAGAGACATTATAAATGAAAAACATGGTTTAAATTAAATATCCTATAATTATAGTAGTAAGTAAAAATAAATGGACCATGTGTTCTATTTGCGGACGATATCTCTCTGCTCACCTCATGTCAGAGCGATCACAATATAAACACCAAATTGAACTACCTTCTCTCAACAGCTGTAAACTGGATGGATAACCATAATCTAGAAATAAACTACACAAAAACAAAATTAATTACTTTACATCCCCATCAAAAACCCCATTAAAAATAAATTTTACTTTTAATAATGCAAAACTTGAACAAGTAAATGAATTTACCCTTCTCGGTTTGTCTATAGACACCCACTTAAACTGGAAATCCCATATACAGAAAATAAGAGCCAATCTATCAAAATTTGCGTATGCCTTGCGCGAAATTAAAAGAACTACAAACCTGCAGACTGCATTTGTCACCTACTATGCATATGCCCAGGCGTGCAAAGGCGTGCACTGACTGGACAGGTCCACTCAATCTGGCTGGTTCTTTACTCAAAAGACCATTTCAGACATCAGTCTACATGGTCTTCACATGATCTAATCAAGATTTTGTCTGGACTTTAAAAGAGACTGTGACCTCTGAGTTTGTTTCGGCCTTTCTTCTCAGAGTAGTCAGATAGGAAACGCCGACCTCATCTAGTTTTAAAAATATGTTCGACATGTAAAAGTGTTTGTACAAACTAACTTACAGAAATAAAATCATTTATCATTTATGTAATACATATGAAATGCATTAAAGTATTGAGTATTGAGTATCCGACAATATATGACACCGATTGTCAATTACATTACGTATTATTTTCACACATCACATGAATAAAGTATTAAAAATATTCAACATCAGAACAATAACATAAGCTTATCAGCGATAAAATAACAGACAGCGAATCCCATCTCTGATTGTCAATCCGTCCATTACAAACCCAATCAACGTTCCTTTGATTTCCAAACAAAAAACTGTCACTAACATGTCACTGGAAGTTTTGTGTCACAAGCGTGACGTCACAATACACGTCAAACGTGACGCAGCCCAACAGCCTTTGAGCTGTCACCCTTTGAGCTGAGCTCAACGCTCAACAAGAAACGTAACGAAATTTAGTGGATACAAAAGAATATCTCAAATGTCTGGATTGTTCAGTTTCAATTGGGTGTGGGTGGCCAAATTCGAAACTATGGGGAATTGAAAAAAAAAACACTGAAAGGAGTTTCGGGATATTTTTTGATAAAAACTCAATCGGCGTTGATGTTGAAAACACAAACGTTGTATTATTACATGCGATAGTATTTCTAATAAGGATTATATTCTGGGAAATAATAGCTTAAGACAAACATAAGGACAAATTTCATTCTTAACAAAAAATAAATAAATAAGAAAAATATTAAAGTCAACCGGTTCGATTCCTAAAATATTGATTATACAAAAGTCCAATAATGTAGTTTTACTTTTCGTGAAAATCGATCCAGAGACAACTTAATTATTATTATTTTTTTGCTATCTTTCTTTCGGAGGGCTCCATGGAATGAAAAACTCATTCTGTATAAAATTATATACAGTTAAGCTACGCAGAGATTGTCTGAAAGAGTTGAGTTTTGTTACAGTTGCTTTGCTGAAATTAAACGCATTTGCAAATTACAAACCTTGGAGTGTGTCTAGTGCGAATGGAATGACAGTAATTTTCATTTAATTTTGTTACTGTTGGTGTACACCTCTGCAAGGTAGTTTTAAGAGTAGATCTAGACAATAATAAAGCCCAACGTTTTGTTTAATACAATTTTTGGACTCTTCATCACTTAGTTTTCTCCACTAAGAAAGCTACCGGCAGGAATTAGTTTAACTGAGTAGGCACTCATACCCATTTGTTTCATTAAATCTTTAGATTATCTAGAACTTGGTTTACACCACAAAGAATGCTACCAGCAAGAATTAGTTTCACAGAGGACTCACATGTTCGCGTAAGTGAAAAGGAGAATTCAGTAGTAATTATTCTTTATGTACATAGATAAAATATATACAGATTATAAAATACTATAACTACATACAAATACATTTGAATCAAAAACTACTAACTAATTCAGTAGTCTGTTCAATATTGGCCCTCAATGTCATCATCTTCCTGCCCTTGTCTAAAGTCTTCTTGGGGTTTGCGCAACGAGCTTCTTCTGACAATCTCCTCCGTCGATCAGGACGATATTATGTCATAAGCAATGAAGCTTGCACTTGATTAACCAAAAAAATTGTATAATTGTTTTTGTCAATTATACAATTCTTCATCATAGCCTTTAACGCGATTCAATTCTTTTAATCTATATTAACTAATAGATTTTTTTCTTTATTCTCTCAACGCAAAACACAAATAGGTAATTTCCTATAAAAACCTCACAATCACATGTCCATTCCCTTTAAATAAAACCAATACGCTTGGCAGAACATTTGTAAAGAAGGCTCCACTCACCGACCGCGGGATACAAAGTGTCCGGCAATAAGTCTCCGCACAATAGGGGCAGCCCTAATGAGCTTCGTGGATTTATTACACACACACGTGCAGACAGCTGTAGGTATGTGACTATGTGTGGTATTGAGCTTGACCTATGTTTAGGGTGATTAGGCACTAGCTATGCTATACGATGGTGTAAAGTTAACTTTCCTGTGCTATGTATTTTACTATGAAGAACTTTGAGTTGCAAGAGGTGTCAAACGCGACATGTGAAAGTGAAATAGACGAAAGATTAAGCGTATGAGTTTGGAGTGAGAGTCCAAAAATGGTCGTGAATGGGCCGAAACAAGTCTGGAAATGGTCGTATTTCATAGCTGGCCCAAAATTAATCTAGAATTGGTCGTTACTAGCCCGAAATTAGCCTCAAGTTGGTCGTTCCTAGCCCAAAATTAGTCGGAAAGTGATTGTGACAAGCCGTTAACAAGTCTGAAAGTGGTCGTCGCTAACCCGAAATTCGTTTGAAATTGTTCGGGACTATAATAAAATATGTCAAAACAAGTCCAAAACCTGTGTTTTAAGCTATATGTTTCTACGGTAACTCGTTTTAGCACGATTTGTTTAATGATCCAAAAGTCACTAAGAACGAATTATAGAAATAAAGCATCACACAGTAAAGACGGCTTTACGATACGTGCCACATCGCACAACATAGCGCAGTGTAGTATAGCTCGATGTTAGTTAGTCACCCTTAAAGTTGTGGTGGTGTGTTAGAGTAATGGGTTTTCTTTTAGTAAGTGATGTTCTGTGTGTGTGTATTAGCAACCATGACCTATACTTTTAATGTATTGCGCTATTGTTTCAGTGTTGTGTAGGATGTGGATAGAAAGTCGTTCAAAAGGCATTCTATTATTATTAGGCATAATAGTGTACGTTTTGATTGATTTATGTCATAGTTTGAAAATTATAATTGGATCATCATCTGCCTAGCCTTTTTCCCAACTATATTGGGATCGGCTTCCAGTCTAACCGGATTCAGCTGAGTACCAGTGTTTTACATGGAGCGACTGCCTATCTGACCTCCACAACCCAGTAACTGGGTAACAACGGTACCCCTTGGCTAGACTGGTGTCAAATCTCAAGCTTCTGACTACTCGTACTGACTGTCAAAGATCTTCAAATGACAGCCGGGACCAACGGCTTAACGTGCTTTCCGAGGCACGGAGGAAACTCGCTATGTTGAAATGGTCACCCATCCACGGACCGACCAAATTACAATTGGATAAAAATAGAAATATATACTTATTATGTATTACATCAACTCACATAATCCAGGTAATCTCTGTCCATTCCAGGTTGCCTGGAAGAGATCGCGGAAAGCGATAAGGCCGCCCATTGTATTTTTTTTAGTATTAAGTTTCTTTTTTCTTGTTTATTAAATAAAGTGTATATAAATAAATAAATATAAATAAATAAATAATTTACAGTTGCCACTAAAGAATGAAATTGAACCTTATTTGTGTCAATAGAAAGATAAATAATATGATTTTTTGTAATGTTATTAATAAATGTTCTTCTTCTTTCAGGTACGCGGTGGCTTTAGCAGTTAACTTACTAATACTTTTCGTAAGTACATAACAGTAAGGTAAATTACAGAATAGTTAATTGTTAACATCAGCAGTTATTTAGGTACAAATCTATGGAGGTATGTGAAACAGATTGGAATGTGCCGCAACCTCAATTGATAAGCCAGGATCCTCCGATCAAACGGGTGTTGTGTCTAGTGGACAATTACCCGATTATTGTAACACGTAGTAGATTTGTGTGATGCGTTTGTTGCGTCATATAGAGCGGCCGATGCAAGTACCTAAAAGTCCAAGTAAAATCCTTAATGAACCCAAACCGTTACTTTTTGAAACAGCGTTTACAACCACAAGATCTTCGAGTATGTATGTACATAGTAAATAAAGTAATAATTGCCTCACTTACCCAAAGGATCATCCCACAGTCACACCGCATACAAATAAGGGCAGACACAGGCACTCATTGCCGTGATTTACAGCTTTATTCGTCTGTTACGACCCCCACGGGGGCTTAGGGATCCTACATAACCGAGACTTTGGTGTAAGCATCGTTAGTTGGTGATAAGTGGTTGGTTTAAAAAGCCTGTTTAAGTGAGAAAGGAAACTTGATTCTTATTAGTTTTGCTAATGATAATTTTAGATAAAGTCTAGCCAAGGGGTTTCGTGTTACCCAGTTATTGGGTTGCGGTAGTCAGACAGGCAATCGCTCCGTATAAAATAATGGTGTGTAGCTGGAACTGGTGAGACTGGCAGTCAACCGGAAAATTGTTTGGTAATTGCTAGGCAGATTGTTTCAGAAGTTTAAACACGGGTGGTATATGCACGAAAACTTCATGCGGTTTTCACAAATTGCTTAACTAATAGTAAAAAAAAATGTTTATTTCCACAAATTGCAAACTAATCATAAATATTTAAGTTGACATAATTATATTTATTGGGATGATTTTTTGGGAGATCTGGAGTTAACTAAGCCTAGGCCTGTATTTCAGAACTCAAAGCGTCGATTACATCGATTAAAGATAGAGCGAATGAGTGATGGTGTGTATGTGTGTGTGAGTTTATGTGTATGTATAATAATTGATAATTTATTGTAAAATTAATTATATATATACAAAAATATATAAATAAAGAGATGCATGGAATAGTTAATATCAATATACAAATTAGGAAAAAGTAAAGTTAGTTATACAATTGATATACCCTGTAATCTGTGACCCTGCTATTTTGCTACATCAAGTAATTTTTTCGTTTCATTATAATTAAGGTTAAGTAACCAAACTGCTCAAGGGTTGCTGAATATAAGGCTCTGTTAATACAAAGCACTAACATTGATAAAAGATGCTGACAATGATCCTGTTAATGTCCTTGGAACGTAGCCATAGCACGCGGAAAAATCTACGAACAAGATTATTATTTACAGAGCACGGAGACGGCTCGGTGGCCACTGCTAGAGATGTCATTTTCATTAGTTTCCATACAAACCAAAAAAGGTTACTTAGAATCTGTAAGTGAAGGGCCCGTGACAATTCTCACTATGTCTGTGACAGCTAAAACTTGTGTTGACACGAATATAATTATATTCCGCCCAGCCTTTAATTTTACATTTGACAGCTCAAAAACGTATCATTTAGTGACGTCCTAATGTGTTACCGATTCGAATTCTTACAACAATCGACTTTATTTACGAAGAAATTTTAATCGACTCAACACGTTAGTATTTCTGCTCAATATTTTTGTAATTATCTCGAATTCCACAAAATATACTAGACAGTTAGCTGAGGTTAGTATCTACACAAATGTTCTCTTAATTATACAAATAATTGAAATATTATACAAAATGCTAAGTGCCTTCTCAGTGATGAAAGGAGTAATTAACAAGTTATTTAATTAATCTCTCTACAATGAAACAGTAATTTTTCCTTAAGGAACAAAACTCTTTGATGTAGTTTTTAAAAGTTCAGTTTAAGGTAAATATTCTTTCTCGTTTGAGCCTTTGTTGTCAAAGTTGTTGGTCTAATTTTATACTGTGTTAATACTTTATAATTAGATAACTAACTTTATGATTCAGTTTTATATATTTTTACCCATCTGTTCAAAATAAAGGAGAACGTGACGACCCCCAGCATATTTTTACCCGACTTCCGAAGGAGGGTAATGTGTTTATCAGTTTATGGATGGATGTCTGTTTGTTCCTATTTGGCGTTCTAGAGACCAAACGCGTAGGCTGATTTTGATTAAGATTCTTACGTCAATTGATTCGTCTTAACCTTGCGAGTATCACTGGCTACATTAATATTAGAAAATAGAAAAATAGCGGCTTTTGGGCGCAATAGCAATATTGTGGGAGTTCAATTTTTTTTCTTCCTTCCTTCTTCTTGTGGGGTATCAGAATAAAGAGTTTTAGGAGGTGATTTCAATAATATATAACATGTTTAAATGAACGTAATTCAAAATGTTAAATAAAAAAATATTTATTAAAAAAAATATGATGATTGACATGATTTTCTTCTTGTTTACGTCTTTTTAGTTCGCTTCTTAAGCAGTCGGGCTATTTTTCATGTAGTGTGAGTGATTCTGGGTGCCCTGTCCTCACATATATGAATTTATTAATGTATGTACTTATGTACCTAAATATTGTAAAAAAACTATTTTTTTTTAAAAGATTAAGTATGGATTTTCTTGTGCGTTCTTCTCCATAACAAGCTACTTTCCGAATGCACGGTAGAATCAATTTTTATTCCTTTTAAATTTTAATGTATCTAACGTTCAAAAGTGCCGCTTGGTGGCCTAGGTGAAATAAAATATCTTTGTTTTTGTCTTCATATCTTGTTCAGCCAGTTATGAAAATGCATTTAAATAATTATTGTCTGACAGGTTAGAAATTCATTTCTTAATTATTCTTGATTGAAATTTAAACGTAGATCGAAAGTATCAAATACGAAAGCAATTAGTCTGAAAAGGCTTGTGTTTATCCTAAATGTGTAAATACTCTTACTTAGTAGAATATAATTTTATAGCAAGCTCATAATTATGATAAAGGCTGAATGCGTAATTATTGTATTCCTAAAATTGTCACAATCACCACACATGGCCATTCAACTGCCAGTCTATTCTATCGAAATGTCACCGTGAAAACTTAGGTGCATTGACCATGAAGTGAGTTGTAGTCCAATCGATACTACGGTGTCAACGTTTCCTACACAATGAATTAATCTTAAGTAGAACCCACCGCAAAAATAACAATCCCATTCTCCAAAACACCAATTTGTACCCATTACTCCTACAAGCAATACATTCAACACCTACAAGTGCACCTGGAACCAGCTCTGCTCACCCCACAATAAACACCAACTATCGGCGGCTAAGCGTAAATCTCGCCACCAAGTAATTTGTTGTCCCGCTCCAACACCAGCTTAAAGCAAGGAGAGAGGGCGAGAAACGATGAAATGTGTTTATGTCTTAACATAAAATATTGCTTTTGGGAAAAAAGCGAGTAAAAACGTTTGGTTGTTTTAAAAAGTTTGTTTTTTGCTGCCTCGCGGTAGAAGGTGCACGATACTGGGGAAGGATTTTTATTACGCAGTAAGTTTTCTTAAAAATAGTTTTTTTTGTAAACATACTATAATGTTAGTAAATGTACGTTTCTTTAGGCAAGAAATAAATGGAATAGAATTAATATGAGTATAGCCAATACCATTAGGCTAGCGACATACAGCCAATGATGACCTTAATAGGCATGTTGAATGATTGAAAGACACCATGTTATTAGCTGCAAATAACTTCTCTAGACTAAACAGTAACACAAGACTATGAGAAAGTCACGTTACACACAATTAGACCTGCTTATTATTAAATATAATGAAAATAGTTTGAAACATCTGTAAGTAATATGTATTTGCATGTTTCTGTAGAAGAGCTATTCAAAGTGGGTCAGTTCGTAGCACGAATGAGATTACCAACGTGACCGTATTATACGAAGGGCTTAAAATGTTGTGACATATGAACAGACAATTGCGAAAACATGATCATCATCGTTTTAGCAGAAACACATCCACTGCCGGGCATATACAAGCACCGCCATATCGACCGGTCCTATGCTTCTCACAATCAGTGAATTCCTTCATGCAATCATCATGTCGTTGGAAAGCATGCATGAACACAATTTGCCTGCCTCAGCATCGATATCCAAAGAATATTCCTGTATTCTCGCTCGAAAAAGGTAGATCTATCTGAAAATAAATCCCATACCAGCATTTTAAAATTAGATTGTAATAATTGAAAACACCTTCCAATAATAATAAAAAAACATTTTACAACTCTTAACATTAAACCTCCCACTTAAAGTTGGACCACTTAAACTTCTAAGTACAAGAAGTACAAAGTATAACAAAGTACAATGTACTCGAGTACACTTGCTAAAGTGGATGTACGACTCTCACTTAAAAGCTTGGAGTTCGCAAAAGCCGTGACAGTTCCTGAAAGGTATTGCGTTTTACTCTTTTATCAATCGACAGGTTTTTAAAATATGGTTTTAAGAGAGCGGTGGAGCTGTCAGAAACACTAATGGAGTTGGGGACATTTTGTTTTAATGCATTTTTAATACTGTTGCTTTTGCGTAATTATTTCGGTTAGGATGAAATTCCTCATGATAACATTTTGAGAGATATTTACCAACTTTTTTACTTTAGTAATTGAACTTCTCTTGTACTGAAGTCCAATAATTTTATACTTGAAAACATTAAAATTCAATTTTCTATAACAGCTCAGCCACAATTAACGTTAAAAACGTATTAAACTGTGAGCAAATTAGTAGTGTTTTGGCAAACTGCGAGGTGAAGCCAATAGTTTCTTAAAAATACGGCATTTCATCACTTTGATAGTTATCAAAAGCACTTTGGATTCACACTACCCTAACTGGTCCATACAACATACCAATAATTTTTGGTATGTTGTATGGACCAGTTAGGGTAGTGTGAATCCAAATTTGCAACTTATTTATTGATAAACAAACTGCCGTAATTTTTTAAAGGTAATAAAATTTGCAACAATTTAAGCCTAACTGCAATTCTATAAACCCTATAAGAACTAAGGTAATAGAGAGACTGGATTCTGCGACATAGGGTATCCTAGTGCAGGATCCAGTGTCACATCTTAATACTGTAACACTCTTTTATTGAAATAATAATCTTTTTATTCACCTTCTCAAAATCATGGCCTGCACACCTAAGAAGGAAAGCAGCGGGGCGTGTACTTGTCTGAGAGTTGGGCTGAAATACATTTTTACATGATGATTTATGACTTTTCCTTTGCTACTATGCACACAAATAGTGCCGATATCTTAACGATAGTGTTTGAATGACATGTTATATTCAGCAAACCAAAACACCAATACAATAAAAAGCAAACTAAACACTGGGTAACCCTTTTATTCTATTTCTAAGCTATCCAAATCTTCGATAGACAGCCCCAAACCCTGTCTGTTTCACAACAGTCGGACAGCTCGACACGTGCCACGTTTGCCACAACCCGACACAACCGACGTGTTCTCGATAATGTTACACTCGTCGTGACCCGGAGCATGATACACATGTCTTCCAGACGCGGGGACACGGTTCGTGAACTCACATCCTCTGCCTTTTTCCTAGCCTGTATGGGAAGGAAAGATATTTTAGTTTGAGGATCATATGCCTTATGGTTTGAAGTATTTCATAAGGTTACTTACATGATGCACTTTGCTGATGCTTTGTGACAAGCGAAAGACAAGGTTCTGATATATTAAGTTGTGTTCTTTTTTGTAAAAAGTTAGATATGATCGGTATTATATAGACTTCAGGCCAATCTTTTTCATGATTGTTAGTCTCGCGCTATACTTCAATCGGAACATAAATGTGACAAAAGAGAGCCAAGTTCAATACTAAGAATATGCGCGGTTGTTGACTACTACAAAAGAATTGCCATCTAAATGGGTGCCAAGTTCTTGTTCCTGAAATTTATTTACAAGAACATAAAACATTCTAAAATAAATTTGAAAACACAATTTCTTGCTTTTTCTGCTACAACAATATTTGCTATTTAAAAATATAACTTCTTAAATTTGAAAAGCCGAATTATATACATAAAGCAAACTTAGGATAAATTGTAGCTCCAGATTTGACTTGGATCAAAAAAAAATTGTACCAAGTACCTAACTAACGTTTGTTTAGGTATAGCATTAGCGAGAGAGTAAAATCAACCAAAAACATATTTAGATAGTTAGGTTAAACTTGATTCTACTTTAATCTATGTATTAGAGTTTGTTATCTTACCGAATTCAAAATAAATCACACGAAAACTCACAACAAACAAAACGAACTGCAAACACAAGCCAGTCACGACATGATTAGGCACGTGGACGCGGCAAAATGTCTTTTTCTTACTCGCTTGGATGGAATTTAACGCGCCGAACATGACCAATCACAGCTCGAGAACTCCCGAATGCAGTTTCGGTTTCGGTCGTAGTTTCGGCAGGTTTGCCGCCGAAACCGAAACTCTTTTTTTTGCCGAAACTCGACCTAAACCGAACTTTCGGTCAGACACTAGTTATCTTATAATTAGCTAATAAACTTATCTTCTTTATGTTACACGCAATTTACGTTTTATGGTAAAAACTACGTCTTTTTGAATAGCCCATTCAGTATCCGGTTTTTTTTTTACGCGTTTTCTCTTTATACTTAATTTGGCCAAGTCGGTGCGGTATAACTGTACTCTACAATAGAGCTCTCTTGTGCCTTGATTTGACTTTGATCTAAATTGATAAGATATATACTCCATCCTAAGGTTTTAACTCTGGAGAATCCAACGTAAGCCTGCCCTTTCTATACCAATATTATAAAGAGTATTAACTTAAAAACTAATGGACAGATTTAAAAAATTCTTTCACCTTTGGGAAGCTACACTATCCCCGGGTGACATAAGCTACTTTTTATCTCTGTATTCCCACGGAAACGGGAACTACGAGGCTAACCGCGAGGCTAACCGTGAGGCGTCCGCTAGTACTAAAAATAGCATATGCTAAGTAAATAGGGAATTGTGCCCTGTTAACATATACATTACTTAATAAATGAAACTTGGTCTTGACTCGTTCTAGAATTATGGGTGATATTCCACTCGTTATACATATATTCACGTGAATACCTTAAAATCCACTTAAAGACCGGCTGTCATCAATTTTGATTGCTGATTCTTACATTACAGGTACTATAAGTAAGAGTTCCTAATAGAATCAATTAATTGAAAATTTATAATAAAATGAAAAATATATTAGTTTCTGATTTATTCCTTTGTATTCACCTAACTACCTATCTGGATGCCATATTTGAAGTTTCTAGGTCATCTGGAACTGGGTTAGAGTTTTGGTCAATAGGTCAGTCATTGATAAATATGACGATTTTTGGACGTTAATATCTAAATAACCGTTTGAGCTATATTTATTAATTTTTGATGTATAGTTTATCTTAGGGATTTTAATACATGAACTAAATTTCATGTGTTTATGTTTAATAGATGTTGAGTTATTAAGATGACAAAAGTGGCTCCAAATGGTTCGTGTAATATTACACACAGCTGCTGCGTCGCCGTCGCCAGTTCCTTTTTCGCTTGAACTTGGCTTACACGCTGCCGCGTGTCAAGCCAAGTTACCAAATACGAAAGTTTGGATAGATGGATGGATGTCTGTTACTCAATCACTCCAGAACGGCTGAACGAATCTGGATGAAATTCGACACAAAGGTAGATTAGTCTGGAATAGCACATACTTTATCCCGATAAACTCGGTATAGTGTTCCCTTGGGATAATTAAACACATATCACGCAGGCGAAGCCGCGGGACAAAGCTAGTATCTAGTATATTTATTTTATCTACAACACCGGCTTTTAATAAAAATATATGAGCCCAATCAAAGTTAAAAAGAAAAAAACCAGGCCTCACAAAGTATAGTTTAACTTTTGGCTCGATAGATGGCGTTGTATCATTTTCTGAATCGCGATATGGTTTCGTTACACTCGTTTAAGGGGTCTCGACCAAATCTCGACGATGATAATAATTTGGTAATGTGTCTCCAATATTTTAGAGTTTTTGTGTAAATCTCTGGAAGTATTCATATTCTTTTCTTCCAACTATGCTTTAATTTCATCACAATCACACTAAAATCTCAGTACAAAGCGAGTCTTTAATGCTCTATAGCAATAAAAATGTATGAAATTTCATTATTGCACAGTTTATTTTTTAATCGCACCAAAAGGTGCCAATCTCAATGGATTAGCTCTATTCAGCCAGCCGATATCAATACTTTTTTTTTTACGTACGTATTATTCGTTTTTATCCTACTTCTTCCAAATTTAAAAAATTATTGCTGCTAACTCTGATTTAAAAATGAAAGAAATTTTAAAAAGTGATTTGGCGGGAACTTTGTTAATTTTGCTTGACAATATTTTTGGAAACGATACAGTGTGATACTATCTGATTTTGAGTGCTTCGGCTTCGAATTAAAATTGAATCATCTAGCGACACATTAACTCCGGAAAACATTCTAAATGAAGCCGACAGTGTTATAGAAAATCTTTTAATTTCAATAATTAAACTTCTATTTTAACTGTTTGATATGAGTTTCTTTTATCTACTATTCCTATAGGTAATAGTTGAAAGAAAAGCAGATTATGCACCTCGCCTTAAGTAATTTATATTGCCACTCTTAATCAGGCACTCGGTGCAATAATAAATTACTTTGTGCTCGATGCAATAATCTACTATTATTGTACACTAAACAAACATATACAAATACAGAAGGACAACTTATGTACAAAGGCGAGCTTAACCCACAATTGAGTTTTCTTACAGCAAACCTCAGTGTTATAGCGAGATTTACACAATTAGGGCAGTGAACAAAAGCGCACAACATAAAAGAAACTTAAAAACAAATTTAAATTCTTACTAACTAAATACACTACACAAATACGTGTAAAGCACACAATGCATAAACATAATACATACTTTATAATATATATCTAAAATACATACATATTTATGAGTCATGTTGACAGGAAATGTTCCCTAATTCTTGATTTTTTCTAATTCTTTCAGTATTCTGAGATTTTTATGTGGATTTCAAAGCTAGCGGCGGCGCTCAGCGTGCGTTTATGACTAGATGTATGGACGTAGATGAAGCAAAAGGAGTATTTACTGTTGGATCGTATAAGGTGTCGTTCCGTAATTATTGCCTACAACCATGGGCAAAGGGCGTGAGTTTATGTATGTTTGTTAAAAACTAGCTTCCCGCCCCGGCTTCGCACAGATATATTATTAAGATAATGAAACATTTTTTTTCATGCGAAACTTGTCCTGACAATAACAAATACAACAAAAAAGAATTAGCTAAATAGATGTGTGTAGCTGTTCTGAAGTGATGCGCTTGCATGCATTCGGCAAATTAGTTTTTTATATAGATAAAGAATGATAGTTAAAATATCTCATGTTTGTAATTTCTCGGTTACCTACCTATACCATTCCAATCAAACATGTGTATTTTGTCTAGTTTAGTAGGTAGTAGATTTTTTTAATGATAAGATAATGCACCTGCCATGTTATCTCTTCACCACCCTTGGTTGACTGGTAGACAATATATGAGGCATTAAGTCCATTTTTGTACGTTTGCGCATGAAGTCTTAATAAATATAAATGTTTTTAGGGTTCCGTACCTCAAAAGGTAAAAAAGGAACCCTTATAAGATCACTTTCTTGTCCATCTGTCAAGTTGAAATTTATACCAGATACTGAGGTCTATAGTCCCTATTACGTGTATAAAAACCAAGGTCCTGAATCACCACGATAAAAAGATATAAGCAAATTTAGTTTTTCGCGAAAACTTGTAAGTACCATAATTTACCAATTTTATTATGACGGTAAAATTCAAATTCTATATCTTTATTTCGAGCTAAGACTCTTAAAGGGTTAGTAACAATGTGCATTAAAACTAAGTATTAGTAAACAACACAATATGGTGACATAAGTAAATGAAATCAGTGAACTACGTATATATACGAAGAGTCCACTCTGTGAGCAATTATTTTCAGAACTCTGTTAGAGCTGTCTATAACTCGGGCCACCATTGATGTTGCGCGCTTGCGCATTACCGCGTAAAAACAAACGCGCCGCCTCAAACATCCCTGAAGCACTACAACGCCAAGGCAACCCCATCAGTTTTCTGAACGCGTTATTATACTGGACACGACGGGCTCCATACGACGCCCGTGAATACTTATCCCTCAGGCTGCAAGTTTAGAAGGTGGTACAGAATGCTCTAAAGAGCGTCACCTTTATTTCTGCAGAACAATGTGCAAACCTGCGAACTATCATATTCGAAAATCACGCTTTGAATGCTTAGAGGCATTTATGTCCATCTTTGTCTGTATAATGGGTAGGTACGGAACCCTCGGCGCACGAGTTTGACTCGCACTTGACCGGTTTATTTTTAATATTCTTTATAGGCTCGCGTTTGACCAATATTTCGCCTGATAATAAGTAATCATGTGATCAGGTGAAGCACGCTTGCCCAGAAGCAACCTATTCACTCTTGACTTGAAGACCCCTAGGTTGTAGCTGTCAGGAAACAAAGACGCCGGAAGGGAATTCCACTCCTTATCTGTACGCACAATGAAAGTATTTTCAAAACGCTTTCTGAGTATGGCTTGGATATCCAATATGTACCGATGACGCATCGTACGTTTTGTAGTCCGTTGATGGAAAGGGCTAGGCGGAATCAAATTGTGCAGTTCCATCGCACACTCCCCAAAATGTAACCGATACAAAACCGACAGGCTGGCAACTCGTCGTCGGTGTTCAAGGCTGTGGAGCTTTAAGTCGACCAGCGCATTGTTGCCGATCGGTCTCTTGGCCCGTCTTTCAATCAACTCAAGTGCATCAAGTTCCACATCCGTCCCAGAGGTGAGAGAAAATATGTGGCAAAATCAACCAACCCGCATATACTGGAACTAATTTTCGATTAATTTAATACCCGAATCTTTATTGACTACAAACACAAACCCACCTGAAGGTTCCAGTCCAGGCATGTTAATCAATCTGCCTGCCTTTTCCCTACTATGTTAGGGTTGGCTTCCAGTCTACCGGAATTAGCTTTGTACCAATTTATAAGGAGCCACTGTCTATCTGACCTCCACAACCCAGTAACTGGATAACACGATACCCTTTGACAAACCGACAGGCGGGCACGGCCTCTGTGATAGGCTTGAGTACGCATTTTATCACATTGTGTGATAAAAATGTGTGACTCAAGCCTGTCACAGTAGGCTTTGCTCGCCCGTCTGATGTCAGATTCTCTTACTTCTGACTTTCCGTAACGACTGTCTAAGTTCTATAAATGACAGCTAGGACCAACGGCTTAACGTGCTTTCCAAGGCACGGAGGAATCTCAGTATGTTATGATGGCCACCCATCCACTAACCGACCTCGGAAAGCGTTGCTTAACCTTGACAATCGACCCGTGCAGCTGGCAGGCGTGGCTCAGTGATTAATGAGGCGAGTGATTGAATTCGCGCCGACGACAGATGTCAGTCTGGAGGTATTGGCGCCGTTTTATTAGTGTAGACTGGGCTTAAGTGAGGGGAGTTATTGATAGACTTGCGCTACGTGATGTTTGGCATGGGGAGCTGGCCGGCTGTGTAGATGACAAATAAAACGTGTACGACACACGAAAATAGAATAAAAAAACATGTATTCGACACAGACACAAAAGCAACAACCACAATGTAAAGAGAAGAATATCCCACCAAAATTATTTTTATGTAGAATGTTGCCATATGGCTCGCACTGTTTAAGTTATCAGATCTCATGTAGAGCCAAACTTCTAACTCTACTCGCCCTAACTTCACAATATGTGGCTTAGCCGTTTCGCTACCGTTACCCCCTTATGAGTTGGGGGGTAAAAGTTCCAAGTTTTAGATTTTTTTGTTGTTTTTGTATTAATACTGCTTACATACCAAATTTTAGCTTTCTAGGATTTCAGGAAGTACCATAAGAATTTTGATGATCATCATTGAATGAGTTAGTGACGAAATCGGGGTTCAAATCAATAAAATGTAAAGTATAAGAGCTATGCAATTAAAAATTTATATGTTTAATAAGTCCACTATTAGAATCATATCCTGAGAATTTTGTTTATCTGGTATGTTCCAAACCCAAGTTATGAGAGTTCAAAAAAACGAAGAAGCGCTTCGAGAAAAGGTAGCTAAGCGTACCCTTACTGAAAGGGTTACCAACTCAGCATGTGCTGGGCGTCCGACACCCAGCGCTGGTTTTCAGTTGGTAGGCCGCATTGACACACGGACGAGGTTAAAAAGAATAAAAAATAAAATATTTAAAAAAAAAAACCTTTTTTTTTCAAAACAATAAACAACCTTGTATAATTTACCAAAGCTTCGTAGATAGGCTCGTAATAAGGTTGCAACCTTGCACGGTTCTGCCACAGGTTTACTGTTAGGCACTTAATAAGTTTTCAATCTTGCACAGTTCTAAAAAGTTTTGTAGGTAGGCACTAAAAGGTAGAAAAAACGGAACTGATTCATACTGTTCCCCGTACTAGTTTAAACTGTACTACGGTGGACACTAGACTTTTCAGTTTTGTCTCTGCGATGGCCATGCATCTGCGATGCCTGTAGCATAACAGATATGTGGCAACTTTTCAGATGCTGGTGACAACTTTCCATATCATCATGGTATAAATCTTGAGCAAGATCTAGCGCGCCATATTGTGTATCTAAAACAGGTTTCCTTTCCAAGAGAAATTATTCATTAACTTTCAAAAATCTAACTGATCCCAATACTGCCTGAAATAATGATTATAAACAAGTGATTCACGTCCTTGTTATAACTCCGCTATTCCTTTAGAATACTACATACATAAATAATGCACTATTAAGACACAAAAAATATTGCAAAAGAAATACACCACCTTTTCGACCCATAAAAATTCCAACAAACAATAAGAAAACGTTTAAAATTCACTATTAGGCTCCAAACACGATCGGCAATCGGCAAAACAATCAGCGATATCCGTCGGCTATTAGCTGGTGACCGGTCCACGGAGGGGGGATGGAGGGGGGCAATTAATCTTCGTCCGGAAGGGGGAGGGGGATCTGTCGGCAGCACACCCCCTCGATCAGGTTGGGAGGTATCAATGTGTGAGATGCAAGTTTGTGGTCAAGTTATGTGTGCCAGATTTGACACATTAAAGACTTTTCATTTTAAGTTATATTTTAGTACTTTTCACCGAATAAATCTCAAAACGATGAAGAAAAACATCGTGAGAAAACCGTCATGTCCTAGAAACAATTGAAGAAATGCGACATCTACCAACCCGCACTATGCCCGCGTAGTTGATTACAGCACTCACCCGCTCTCAGAGAGGAGGCCTGTGTCTTAACTTGTGGAAACATTATAGGCTGATTATACTAATGCATCTAATGGAACAAACCCTTTCTTAAGAAAATCTTCTTCGGAAACCAAGAAAAAGCTTTGTTCTGTCTGCTTATGTTAGATTATTAGGTACTCTATGAAAACAATAAAACGGTATCTTCGCTAAATCAGTATTTCATCAACATGTTATTTAGATAACAGAGACAGTCTAAGTGACTGTTAATTAACTAATTACTTACTTAAAAAAAAGGACATAGTACTTATTATGCAAGTGTGTTGTAAAGTTATTCATATGATATGGTTTGTATGTATGTGGGTGTGTTCGCTGCGAGTGAACAAAGGTGAGACAAGATTAGCAATCAAAATACTATTAGGAAGTTGGTTCGTCGGCAGTTTACTACGTGGAGTTCTGAAGCTAAACGTGTGAGCCTTGGATATTAGTTTGTGCCATATACGGTACGCTGTAGGAATTATTCTCGTGTTAGTACATGTAGGATGGTTCATGGTTAAAAGAATGAGCAGTATGTTAGGATATCTAGGTAATTAAAAAAAGTATTTTATAGTGAAAACTTCTTCAGCTTTATTGAGTTATTATTGGTAAGGGAAAAATTTATGGGTTCACGTCAGCGACATGATAATGACACAGCGTCATCGACATGCTAATGTGAACGGAATAATAACAAGTGCACATTTATTACAAAGTTTTAAGTTTTCACTTCTGTTGACAGTTTCCGTGACTGGCTATTTTTTAAATGTATAATTTTGGGTAAAGTCTTAGCTCGTTTTAACCTTTTGTTTTTGATACATAACCTAAGTACTTAACCTTCCTCGTAAGTGTTTTGTAATCTTTGAGAAATAAATAATCTTAAACCGTAAAATAATGTTGATTATTATCAGAGCAGACTGCCCTATTGTTTATAAATATTCACGATATTAAACATTCCATCTGAAATAATACCTATATCAGAAAATTGTCTACGCACCGCGCCACAACGCTTCCCAATAATAAATTCCCGGCGAAAATTAATAAATTCAATATTCTATGTCAGAAATTTGCATATTATCTGTAATAGACAAATCAAACAATGGAGCCTGATTATTATTCACGGTATTGTATCGATTCTGAATTCATTGAATCGAGATAAAATACAAATTAACTTCGCTGTCAGAATTTGAATTTGAAATTAATTTAATCAGTAAATTATCAGATTGATAAGCTTAGGCAAATACTGATATTGAGTACTAAAATGATAGAGTTAACATTATATTAACTGACCCCTATTTATAATGATTTAATTAGAAGTTGATTCAAAATAATAATTTATTTTTCCACATATTGTTAAATAGAGTGAGAGATAACTCAATGATTTAAACACCCTATACAGAATCTAATTCGACTAACCAACTGAAGTTAAACTGACTTAAGCCGACTGAAGTGACCCGACTAGTCTCCGGTCGGGCAACTATAACGCCGTCCGCGTCCAGTCGACTGGCAGGATCGCCATGCGATGTGGAGGGAAGAGGAAAATAAACATCGTGGTGTGTGTTTCTCCAAGAGTCAACTGGAGACTCAAGACTAAAGACTCCCTTTATTTGTTAGCCTGTGATATTTATACATAGTGCGTTCGTGATATATATTATAAAAAAACTATGAACATAGCTTATCTACCGTAACTTAAACTATGTGCTAAACGTACGTGACATCACACCACACTTGGCTCTTAAATTTGGCAATCCCTTATAACCTTCTATAAACGTCATAAGTGACTCATCATCATCATCAGCCTTATAATGTTCTCACTGCTGGCACACTGGCATTCTCATTTCATTCTCTGTGAGAGAGGTAATGGGCCTTAATCCACCACGCGGGCCCAGTGCGGGTTGGTGGAAACTGACTATTTTCCTTTAATGAGTAATGATTGAATAAAACTAAAGCTACATGAATTCTTTCTACTTAACTAGAAACTATACTGGCAAAACAGTCACTGAAAAAAAAATTGTCAAACTTGCCCAAACGAAAAGTAACTGCCAGCACCTGTAAGCCATAAATACTTATGACCCACTAAACCCGATTCATATCAGCCCGAGGTCACCTACAACTTACAAATAGTTCTGATTCGAACCGAAGACCCGTGAGCTGGCAACTCGCCAAATATTAACACGATCAATAGATATTATGCTACTTTGGCACTGCATTATGCTGTGATTTAAATTCAATCTGTGTGCATTTGGCTGTAAAGGATCTTAAAACTTTGATTTAGAGCGGGTGTAAAATATGATTCAAAATAATAAGTCTTTTATTCAAATTAGGCTGAGACCCAGGCATTTTTCAACGTTAAAGTTCTAAATAAAGATAGTTACCCCAAACCCACGCATTTCAATGGATAGATTAAGATTGATTCTTGCTCAATAACTTTTTCAGCATAAATACTAGGTTAATTTTCAATGACCAGCAAATTTACCAGGAATTAGATATCAACCAAAGAACGATTTATGCAAAAATCAACTCAGCTGAAGAAAAAAAATCAGCTGTTCTGTAGATTTTTCCGAGTTAATGCGGGCAAAAATGTACTGAACGGCTGATTTTAAATTAGTCTGGTATTTAGACACAGTACGAAACTATTTAAATTAAATACTAAAAGAGCAGACTCGTCGTGAAATTGTGTGTAAAAAATAATCATGTAACATAATAGTGTGTGAGAGAATCACAAAGCAGCTTTTATGTGATTAGTCGGCTAGAGTAGTACTGCTGAATTTACAGAAAAGTCAGATTTTATTTCAATTTTAAAGTTATTCTTTAAAATAATGGTACGGTAATTCATTCAGTATTACAGGTGATAATAACCACTTTCCAGTTGACCCGTACGCTTTATATATAGCTAAACAACACAAAAACTCTGCTTCGTCAGCTTATATTGCACCCGTTTGTAAAAATGTTTGTTTTCACAACGCCTCTGTTTTCAGCTCTTAACCCGAATACGAGTTAAATACTGTTACCTAGTGCCACTGGAGTTGAAAAAGGCTCGTATTTCCACGCTTGGGAATGTGGTTGTTTATCTAAAGCCTTAATGGCTGAAACGGTTCGGACAAATGGCAGCTAAAATGTTTTAACATTCTATGCTTTGTGAATTTAAATGGGATCACGCCGTTTGAAATGCACTTCTTTAACGTTATCTATTGCATATTGGACGAAAAAGCGATGTTTGAATTGCCGAAAATGTTGATTCCGAGATTCAGACTCATACAAATTACCAACGACACCTCTCGACAAGAATCAGCACTCAATTACCGTCACCGACCAATAGATGGCGCTATTACCAAGAACCATTTACCCTCGATTTCCTTCTAGTAAATCTTCCTAAATGAAAACGTTTTCTACAAAGAGGTTTTAGTGAACGTAATGAACCTTCAAGTTGAACGTGAATACATTAAAAATAATCCCAGTTTACACACGTAAGCCTCATTTACTCGGCTCGGTCGGTAAATGGGACACTACATCATTTTTAGCCGACATTTTCAGAATAAAATAGGTATTATACCAGTAATGTGTTTTGATAATTCGCTCGAACGACTGCGGTATTTATTTTGTTAGAGAAAAATGTCTGTTTATTTCTTTGGTATCGCTTTTGCCTATTCTTCGGTTGTGATTTGTGGCATTTAGGCTTACTGTTTTAGTAAAGAAATGCGTACCTAAACTGTGACTTCTTAATAGCTCCCTGTGTAGGTACGATTTCCGATTTTTGGTAGGACAAGCTGCATTCTTTTTTATTGGATCGCGAGCGAGCAGTGGTGGCCCAGTGTAGTAGGGCGAGGGTTCAAATCGAGGCGAAGGGAGGCGCTTTACTTTGTGAAAATTATTTCATCTCTCAAATACGGTGAAGGAAAACATCGTGAGGAAACCGGCATGATCTAGAACCAAAAATTCTAAGACGTCATATGACATCTCGGAACTATATAATGACAGCCACACGGGTCGATCTTCAAGGTTATGCAGCGCTTGACGTGGTCGGTCCGTGGATGGGTGACCATTTCAACATAGCGAGTTTCCTCCGTGCCTCAGAAAGCACGTTAAGCCGTTGGCCCCGGGTGTCATTTGAAGATCTTTGACAGTCGTTACGCATTGTCAGAAGTGAGTAAATCTTACCAGTGTTACCTAAGGCTACCGTGTCACCAATTTACTGGGTTGTGGAGGTCGGATAGGCAGTCGCTCCATGTAAAACACTGGTACTCAGCTGAATCCGGTTAGACTGGAAGCCGACCCCTATATAGTTGGGAAAAGGCTAGGCAGATTGATTGATAATTCTATAAATGATCCACGAGAGTCCTAAATTACTTTTGTCACATCGCCCAGAGACAGCTGTTAACCTGGAGAAACTGGTTGTTGTGGAAAAAGTGGATGAGAAAATGCCACGCGGACGCTCACCCACTCGAAGGTCAGATCAGATCACGGCGATTACAGGACCACGGTGACCAATGCCCTGAGAAGACAGAGTAGCTTGGAAGCAGCTCGTAAATTATTCCATCAAAGCTTTCCAACACGGGCAGGACCTTCAGTAATGAAGACGACGAATAAGAAGAAAAATAAGAGAACGCCAAACAATATTTCTTTAAATTTAGGCCATTAGATACATTCACAAATAGAAACCCAACGACAATCCTTCTATAACAGATTTTCTATTGCTCCCCAAACTTTTTAAGCATATACAATACATTAAAACTTCAGTGTTTGGGTTCAAATTAAAACTTTCTTTCGGACACAACATCCGACGAACCTTGTAAGAGGAAAACCATTACTTGTAACAAAAGTTGTGTAGCAAAAAGTTTTCTATGCAGCACCATGCGAACTCTTTGCCAACTGCCATTTAGATAATCCCATGCCACAAGTTTGTTAGTTAGGTAACTTTTCTATTTATTCGCGTTTTTGAATTAAGGCTTTGACCTCGTTTATTTCCAGGCTTCACTAGCTTCAGTCGTAATGATATTTGACTTTTAATTTGGTTTTACCCTCAGTTTACCTGGTGAACCCAAATCACACAATTTAGCACATTGAGGCCAAGGGACTTCTTTCTTATAAATCATTGATTTTGTTTAAAATAAAAGCAAAAGCCTACTTAAAAATGGTTTATGGCTTAGCAACATTGTACTGGGCATGCATTTTGTTTTTTTTTACATAACCGTCTTGATAACTATTGAAAAAGCTATTATCAAAAAATTAAGGAAACAAAATAAAAAAAACTTTTTGCAAAAAGTTTTTTTTATTTTTCACTTTTTAGTTGTACGTACCTAATAGACAAGTTAGTAAGGTAACTTTAACGCCAAAATAGATTTCATGAAACTTGAACATATCCGATGAAATGAGAGATCTGCGTACCCCTTAAGAGCGTACTGGCGTGATGTTATGTTATGAAATGGTATAAACAATAAACAGAAATACGATTGCAGCAATCCCGAGAGATTTGCCGTTATTTATTGAAGAGTTCTGTTGTATATCTCCGAAGTTCTTCATCAGATCTTCACTAAATTAAAATGGGACCAATTTCGGAACATACTTATTCAAACAAAAAAAGAATTTTCAAAATCGGTCCACAATTGACGGAGTAATCGGTGAACATACACAAAAAAAAAAAAAAAAAAAACAAACTTGAAGTCGAACATAGAACCTCCTCCTTTTTGGGAAGTCGGTTAAAAAATAAACGCCAACTTCTAGGTGCTTACTAAAATACAATTATAACATATTTTCAACGTTTTTTTTGTATATTGAAAAAAAAGTTGAATATAATTTCAACCATCAAAAATAATGGCAAGTAAATAAAAATAGGATACTTTCATAAAAAAATAAACAAAAATTTGCAGCGATTACCCCTTATCTTCATACACCATTCACACCTGAACTACTTGCATCCTCACCTAAATCCTGTGCTTCCACGTGGCTTGAGTCAGGTGAGCACTCTGAATCTGAGTTATGATCAGAAGATATGCTCCCATAGCCCCATTTTCAATATTCGTTTGGCACTATTACTATACGTGTTGTGGCCAATTTGTTTCTCTCGCTGTTCATCGTTGTATCAGATGGATCATCACATCTGAGCCAGTCTTGTACTAAAGACTCAGCATCTTGTCGCAGTGGCCATCTTGTACTCTAAAATAAAATAAAACAACACAATTCGATAAAATTACAAATAAGCAAAGCAATATAAAAAACTTTAAAAAAAATTGTCACATAAATACGATATATGAGTCCAGTGGTCTCCTTGGACATAATTACTCATGGATACGTAAGGCGCAGGCACACGTTCTCTTCACCCCATGTCTGGCCCGTTACTTCAGGAAGGTACTTGGACGCACGAAAACAAAACTGCGGTGTTTAAGTTCTTAGGCCAATATGATACTTTGCGTGGAGTCCCTGGAACCTAACAGATAAATTAAGGGTTAATGTTAGGTTTCAACATTTTGCTCGTACACTCCGATAACTTAAAAAGTAAATCTGTTAGTCCAAGCGTAAAATTTGATTTAGCATGATAGGTTGTGCATCACTAAATAGTGTGGAATATACTAGAAGAATACCATAGAAGCTACTGAAGGTAAGACCTTACATGACAATGTACCACAATGATTTACTAATATTTTAGTTAGCCAAACATCTTAGTTTAAGATTTTCAATAAGTTATCGATGCTAAAGACGAATATGAAGCTAAACCATTGGGTCAGAAAGATATTCTGTTACATAAGACAACACAATTCCTGGTAAAAACTGCACAAAAAAACGTTAAATTTCATAAAACTTATTTTTAGCTCAACAGCACCACGTCAACGATATTTCGAGACCATCGCTAAGCTGCAAGCGAACGTCAAGAAGCACTCAGGAGGGTAAACAGCTGATAGTCAGTACTTCCTGAAGTTGAGTGCTGGAAAACTAAGAGCATTTTTCTTTTTAAACAAAATATTTTGTGTTGAGGAAGCAGCGTATAGTACCTATTAAGTGCAATGTTATGAAAGTTAAGAGGATTAGTTTTTGTGGGTTCAAACAGATGAATACTCGATTGTTAGCATTTTAAAGATGTTTACTTTGTAGTTCAATTAAAATAATATTGTAGGTAGTATTGATAGGTAGAGAGGGTGAGGTAGGATAAAGAAAAATGGATGGATTGTGATTGGAATTATTTAAAATAAAACAAAATGAATGATAGCATAACGGTTGGGAGCGGAGAATGAAAGAACACTGCCTGCGATGACTACAGACAATATCGGATCAACAAGCTCTTCTGACTTTAAGTACTGACAAGGAATTGTTTTTTGGTAAAATATCGAAAAATAGGTAGGTAAACCAAGTCTTGAAACATGTTGTAGAAAAGTTACGCCGATCGTGCAAAAGATTTCCTGCTAATTATAACTTTTCTTTATAAATAATTTACCTAAACATAAGAATAATTAAAATCTAAAATTACCACCCCAAAAAAGTCATTAATAATACAAACGTTAAAAAAATATCGGAAAATTCTTTTGACGTGAAAAGTTACGAAAAAAAAATCTCTTAAAGGTTGTTTGAAGGCAATGGCCATTAATTTTAATTGTGTACGATGGGAAGTGAGTAATTTGTTACATGTAATGGGGAGGGGGGATCACGCCTTGATTATAGGGAACACAGTTTTGTTGATTTATAGTTGAAGGGAAATAATGAGTTTTGAAGGTTGTTCTGAAGGCCTCAAGTGACTTGAAAAATTATGTAGGTTAAATTGCTCTTGAAGTCGTCAGTTTTACTGCTGTATGCCACATAGTCTCTGGTTTTAATCCCAAGTCGTTCAAAATGTATTGGTATTTTCTCGTGGAGTTTCTGAATACTCCGAACTGTGGAGTCTAGGTTTGTGCCTGGTTGATGGCATTAAGGTCACCTCCCACTACATGGAAAGTAAACATTATTGGTAATAGGTGGGTGCAGTATATCATCACGTCTGCCTAATCCTTTAGGGAATGCAACCGTTATGTTGTATTACTGGTATAGCATAGTCATTAATAGAAACATCTTAAAAACCATTAGGTCTATACTTACTCGTAGTTGTAACAACCTGTAAATAATAAAATGTTTGTGCGCGACTAAATAAACTCCGGTTAACTTTAATTAGGTAACAATCCAGCCAGGCTAATTACAACTTTCGCCCAGTTTTAGTACTTGTGTAGTTCTTGTGGAACCGTTTTATTTTAATTGCTGAACTTATCGTCGCGTAGTTTGTTTGTAAAAGGCCTAATTACACTTTTGTTAACGAACATTATTTAAAGGCTTCACTTTACAGCAGCCTACGGCTAAGATACGCACGTATTTTTAGCTACGTATAACAGAATTGGTCATCATCATATCTGCCGAAAAATGTCCACTGATGAACAATGGCCTCCCCAAAGTATCGCCACTTTGGCAGCTCTAAGCAGGACATTGGTCCATCTAGTGGGAGGCCATGAATATATACTTCGAGATCATTTCAATCCATCGTCACCAAGACAACTCTTTAGCTTTTATATTTTAAGTCGATTTTTAAGAGTCAATTTTTCTTATTTATTATAGGTATGCTCGCGCATGTTCGCTATCTCATCTGATGGTATTAAAAATGGCCTAAAAACGTTTCGGTTACAGTGAAATTTGATAGGTATTAGGGCTCTGGTAATCAGAGTAACAGGTTTTCCTAGTGTCGATACAGTCTTTTACATTTTTTTTATCAGATAATATAAGTTTTGAGGCAGTCTGTATTAGAGAAAACAATGCTTTATTTCTGTTACCTTGCAAAAACCAAACATTCGTGCTAAAGAGTTTTATAATCTTCTTCTAAGAGTCGATGGCAAAAATTCTACGACTATTATAAACGTGAAATTTTGTGAGGATGGATGTTTATTACTCTTTCAAGCAAAAACTACTGAACGGGTTTTAATTTTGACCATGTGGGTAAAGCCGCGGGTGTTTTTATTCTATAGTCTCGCGCTTGACCACTATAATTATTATATTTTTCGGCTTCAAACGCAAACATTGTAATTTAATAAAATTATAACATTTAAAATATTAAAATTAATATATTTAGACTGCCTCGTTGGTGTAATGGTCGCAAGCACTACTGCTGAGTATGTGGTCTTGGGTTTTATACCCGGGTCAGGCAAATTGTTATTGAGTTTTTTCGTCTGGTATTCCTCAGTAGCAGCCCAGTCTCTGGATTTATACCCGGTTAGAAGTAATAGGCTCGCCTCCGAAATTGTCAAAATGTGGTTTAACTATAGGTGCACCACCTCCTAACCCTTCGGGGAAAACAGGATTGATGTTATGTATCACACTAAACTGTATTCTATCTACCTAAAAACCGATTACATAATCTCTCGTAGTTAAACGATGCTACGCCGTAGCACTTGCTACGAAATATCGTAGCACCAACATGTGGCGTAGCACATAACATTAAATCAGTGCTACGAGCGACAGAACATTTTTATGAGAGTTTCATGAAAAGGTTTCAGCTTGTTTCTACTTGTGCTACTAGGTTTTATGAGTCTTTAAGCCTTAAATCAACATATATTATCATTTGTAAGGATTTAGGTATGTTTCTTGAAAGCTTAATGTAGAAGAGTATTTTTGATTACAGTTCATTAATTATTGCCTTTATTTTCAGTCTTGTAAGGTACCCCTATATTAATGTTTAAGTCTCATCTAATAGGATTCTAGCTTATTTTTGCTCTCACCTGTACACAAATCCGGGATGTTACTGAAAAAAATTAGTAGGAAAAACACTTTTCGCGAATCGGGAATCGAACTCATTTCATTCATTCGTAATATGTTAAAATCACTAATGCAAAAACATTGGGCCAATAATTAAATAATTTCGTTACAGAATTCATTCATTTATGTCAAATATTTTTACATTGCTCTTCGTTCTTCTTCTTTTCGCGTGATGATGTGGCCATCTCTGCTAACAGAGTAAAGCCGTCTCTGGGAACCCCAAATAACTCTGACTTGGCTATTTCAGACCTATATCTTATATAACTATATAAAACCAGTAGCCTTATTGCGTAAGTGAATTCGGCAAGGCAAAGGTTTTGATCCTATCAATCCACTAATCGCGTGCGAGATGAAAGCCCGATGTGGATTTTCGTCTATGTGATTGGTCGATTGATGGGGTCGAATCGTTTGCGTTGCCAAATTCACTTACGCAATAAGGCTGCAGGTTTCCTCCCGATGTTATCCTTCACCGTTGCCTGTGATATCCAAGATAAACTTTGTAAGTTCATATGAATTTGAAGAAGTCACATTGCCCGGCTTTGAACCCACGACCTCAAGTCAAAGAGGCGAGGTCTTAACCACTGGGCCACCACGACATGTGAGACACAAAATACATAGCTCTTATCATACATTGTTCATAAATTATCAATTTTCCATAAAAATTAGCAATGATAATGGCCTGATGAATGCACTTCATCACTTATTCTATAATAACAATCTCACCACCCCCTAACCCATGAAGGATACATTTAATCCTGGTGACGTCACTTTTAATTTAAGATGGCGTCCAATTTTCTGCGTCGCCGCCGACGTTTTTTATGGCGCGGGGCTGTGACGTCATTTGTGACGAGAGGCAGGATTAGCAAAAGGTACAGTTGAGACAAGTGAAACATAAAATGTCGTGGAAATTATACAGGGTGTAGCAGAAACAACAGCCGCACGGGTCGTTCTTCTAGGTTAAGCAACGCTTGCCGAGGTCTGTTCGTAGATGGGTAACCATGTTTAAATATCGAGACTCCATTAAGCTATTGGTCGCGGGTGTCATTTGTAGATCTTTGATAGTCGTTACGGAAACTGAGAAATAAGGATATCTCAGTATTTCCGTATCCGTATTCCGTACGTGTTAAGTACCTGTTCCGACGGCGAGTAATGTGTAGCTCTCCGTTCAATAAGGACCAGAACCGAGTCGACGGCACGTAGTGTTCCACGCGCGCCTCATCGAGAATCAGAAAAACTGTCGGGGCCTGCTAGGGCCGATGCCCTAGTCGGTCGGGTCGTGGATAAATTTGAAAAAGAGTTACCGCGGCCCTGGTACAAGCAACTGAAGGAACACGGGTGAGTTTTAATCAGTAAAATTCTGACACGCCCTCCCGCTTCACAGAACGGGAGAAGCCAAAAAAAAATAAGTTGACGGTACATTCTGTTACCCAGTTACTAGGTTATGGAGGTCAATTAGTCAGTTCATCATCATCAACTTATTCCAGGCCAGGTCATCGCTCCACCTAGGCCTTCCAACGCTGCGTCTGCCGGTACGCGGTCGCCACTCCAACCCCAACATATATTTAATGAAGGAGAGACCACCCAACCATGGACCTACTTTTGGCAAGCATTGCTTAACCTTGAAGATAGACCAGTGAAGTTGTTATTTATTTACACCCAGTATCTCTACAAAGGATTCACATACTCTGATGTTTCATTTAAACTTCTGTCTTCTGCCCCTACAGCGTTGCGGTCGCTTTCAATTCGTTTCAGCGAACACTTGAAGTGGTCCGCGTATAACATGAATGCTCTCGCTAGCGGGATGCGGCACAGCGCTGCATCATTACGCGGAGAGCTCGAGATTAATATTCTGTGATAATGTCTGTGTAAATGATTAAATTGCAGTAGGAATTTTGTAAGGTAAGCTTGTGAAAGGAAAAACTGAGTAATTACAGTCATGTAAAGGTGTGTGCAACGGCTTTATTAATTTCCTTTTTTATTGCTTTCTGTGTTAATAGTACATGCCTCACACAAGTGTCGTCACATCGAACGATAAATAGATTTCTTTAGTCTTAAAATAATTTTTATCTGTTTGAGTTTTTGGCAGTAAGTTAATAATGGTATTGTTTTGGTTTTTATCTTTTTTTTTAAGTCAAAAACTTTAAAAAAATATAATAAACTATAATTTCAAAGGAAGTTGATGAAATTTTCTATAAAACTTGTTTTATTTAAAAACTCTGACTTCTATAGTTTAGGAGAAAGTCTAACCGGTTTAAGCTGAGTACCAGTGTTTTACATGGAGCGACTGCCTATCTGATCTCCACAACCCAGTAACTGGGTAACACGATATCCTTTGGCAAGACTGCTGTCAGAGTTTCACTGCTGTCACGCTTCTGACCACCCGGAACGACTGTCAAAGATCACAGCCGGGACCAACGGCTTAGCGTGCTTTCCAAGGCACAGACGAGTCTCGGTATGTTAGGAAAGGTTATCCATCCACGGACCGAACTCAGCAAGTGTTGGTTAACCTTGAAGATCGACCCATGTGACTGGTATTACTTAGTTACAAAAAAAAATACTCGTATTTTTTTCATACAATATTCCAGTCACGCGGGCTCTTATAAATAGTGGTAGCCTAGGTAGGTAAATAATAAGTGGTCGAATAAAATGAGGCTTTATACTGAATAACATCTTTTCAGTTTCCAGTCGAATAGGTTTTCACGGCCCACTGGCTCTTCGGTATTTATGTACGTAACGTTATGTATGTATGTAGTAAATAATACGGAATCATTGAGTATGTACACGAAAGGGTGGAAGGAGAGGAAGTATTGATACGGTTTCCTGCCACGCTCTTTGTTAAAGAATATTATTTTGCAGTTAAAATGTTTGTATTTTTGTGAACGGTTTTATTCTTAAGTACTTATTCCGAGCTATTTTGTTTTTTTTTTAAATAGTGTTACTAATTAAAGGTTATAACTATATAAATATAAATTAAAGAACATCTGTGCGTAAATTTATGCGTCAATTTTTTTTTCCGTTTTATATTATAGAATTAAAGAATATAGGTTAGTGAACGACGTCGGAACATGACGGACGGACTATAAAAGTTTAAATAGATACACTAAAGTATTTAACCGAGGCATGTATCACATATAAAGTAACGTGAGGAACCAAATTCAATACACTTTTTTTTGGGGACAAGTTTGTCATACTATTAAATTCCCAATCACTGCAACTCCTAAAAACCATAGTCAGTAATGTTGGTCACCACAAATGAGAAACGATTCAACAGTTCTAGTGCAATCCAGAAAAATTTCACAAACATTAAATATCTACTTAATTCTTCTATTGATAAACATTCTCACGTCCTTACTTATAACCCGAAGAGTTAGGCAGTGGCCCCATTTCATTAGTTTCAATTAAAAGAATATCTTAAACAAATAACTCAGTCAAAAGAACACAAAAATAAAATCTTTCTTTCCCATTCCGACTTACGCAGTAATCTTTTGTACTTTTTAACCCCCGACACAAAAAGAGGGGTGTTATAAGTTTGACGTGTGTTGCTGTGTATCTGTGTATCTGTGTGTCTGTCTGTGGCATCATAGCGTCCAAACGGGTGAACCGATTTTGATTTTTTTTTGTTGTTTAAAAGGTGACTTAATCGAGAGTGTTCTTAGCTATGTTTGAATAAAATCGGTTCAGCCGTTCAAAAGTTATGGGCATTTTACTGTTTGAATCGTGGTGTTTTCGCAAGATGTCGTGTCATAATTACGTATTCAATAGATTGCCGATCGAAGCGTGTCTACTATATCTATACGAGTATCTATACTAATATTATAAAGAGGTAAAGTTTGTAAGTTTGTGGATTTGTGAGTTTGTGACGTTGTAAGGGGGTTTCTCTGGATCTACTGAACCGATTATGAAAATTCTTTCACCAGTAGAAAGCTACATTATTCCTGCGTGTCATAAGGCTATAATATAATTTAAATAACAAAAAAAACATTTTACAACTAATTACTCTTCGTGACTTGAATTACGCGCTCATCGAAGAATGGGAGATGCATATGCTGAGGAATCTGGTATTCAGCATGCCCAATCGCGTAGAAGCTGTATTGAGAGCACATGGAGGAAACACCAAGTACTGAGTTATCAAAACCTACGTTTACACGTAATAAAACCCCTACTTAGAGATTTGGGTTTTATTTGCCAAATAGCCCCACATTTTTAAAACATTTAATTTAAAATTTGAACACGATATTTACTTAAACCTCCCACTTAAAGTTGGACCACTTAAACTTCTAAGTACAAGAAATACAAAGTATTACAAAGTACAATGTACTCGAGTACACTTGCTAAAGTGGATGTACGACTCTCACTTAAAAGCTTGGAGTTCGCAAAAGCCGTGACAGTTCCTGAAAGGTATTGCGTTTTACTCTTTTATCAATCGACAGGTTTTTTAAATATGGTTTTAAGAGAGCGGTGGAGCTGTCAGAAACACTAATGGAGTTGGGGACATTTTGTTTTAATGCATTTTTAATACTGTTGCTTTTGCGTAATTATTTCGGTTAGGATGAAATTCCTCATGATAACATTTTGAGAGACATTTACCAACTTTTTTAATTTAGTAATTGAACTTCTATTCTACTGAAGTCCAATAATTTTGTACTTAAAAACATTAAAATTCAATTTTCTATAACAGCTCAGCCACAATTAATGTTAAATACTTATTAAACTGTGAGCAAATTAGTAGTCTTTTGGCAAACTGCGAGGTGAAGCCAATAGTTTCTTAAAAATACGGCATTTTTGCCACTTTGATGGTTATCAAAACCAAAAATTATAAAATCGCAAAGCTTGATTCTACCTTCTTGATTAGCTTGAATCGTAGTTCTGATTTATTGGTATGTTTTATGGACCAGGACCAGTAGTGTGAATGAAAATTTGCAACTTATTTGTAGATAAACAAACTGCCGTACTTTTTTAAAGTTCATTAAATTTGCAACAATTTAAGACCAACCGCAATTCTATATAAATTACAAGTAAAATTACAAAATTAAAAAAACTCCCGACACATTTTTTATTTCATGCTGCATAATTTATCTAGTACTAGCTGACCCTCGAGCCTTCGTTCCCGTCAACTGGCTACCTATCTACCTACCCGGCATACCCTGCCTACCCTGCCCCTACCCTGCTTACCCTGCCTACCCTGCCTACCCTACCTAACCTGGCTACCCTACCTACCTTGCCTACCCTGGCTACCCTGGCTGCCCCGGCTACCCTGGTTACCCTGGGTACCCTGGCTACCCTGGCTACCCTACCTACCCTGCCTACCCTGCCTACGTTGTCTACCCTACCTACCCTACCTACTAATTTTTATCTATCATCAATAGTTTTCTCAGCGCACGCCAAATAATGTATTTTACAGGCAACATTTTGCTACTCCGGGTTACCTTACTGCACTTTTCATAAGGTACTCTAATTTTTTTAAATTATATTATAGCCATAAATATACAAATACACTCAGGAATTATGTAGCAATCTACTGGTGAAAGAATTTTCAAAATCGGTTCAGTAGATCCAGAGATTACCCCTTACAACGTCACAAACTTTACCTCTTTATAACATTAGTATAGATATAGTAGACACGCTTCGATCGGCAATCTATTGAATACGTAATTATGACACGATATCTTGCGAAAACACCCCGATTCAAACAGTAAAATGCTCATAACTTTTGAACGGCTGAACCGATTTTATTCAAACATAGCTAAGAACACTTTCAATGAAGTCACCTTTTAAACAAAAAAAAACTAAATCAAAATCGGTTTACCCGTTTGGACGCTATGATGCCACAGACAGACACACAGATACACAGACACACAGACACACTGATACACAGATACACAGATACACAGACACACAGACACACAGATACACAGCAACACACGTCAAACTTATAACACCCCTCTTTTTGTGTCGGGGGTTAAAAAAATAGAGATCCTTATGAAAATTGAAATAAGGTAACCTAAGGTAGCAAAATGTTGCCTGTAAAATACATTATTTGGCTTGCGCTGAGAAAACTATTGGTGATTGATAAAAATTAGTTGGTAGGGTAGGTAGGGTATGCAGGGTAGGCAGGGTAGCCAGGGTAGGCAGGGTAGGCAAGGTAGGCAGGGTAGCCAGGCTAGCCAGGTTAGCTAGGGTAGGCAGGGTAGCCAGGGTAGGGGCAGGAGAGCCAGGGTATACCATGGTAGCCAGGAAAGACTGGGTAGGCAGGGTAGCCAGGGTAGGCAGGGTAGGAAGGGTAGCCAGGGTATCCAGGGTAGTCAGGGCAGCCAGGGTAGCCATGGTAGGCAAGGTAGGCATGGTAGCCAGGTTAGGCAGGGTAAGCAGGGTAGGGGCAGGGTAGGCAGGGTAGGCAGGCTAGGTAGATAGATAGCCAGTTGACGGGAGCGAAGCCCCGAGGGTCAGCTAGTACTAGATAAATTATGTAGCATGTAATAAAAAATGTGTCGGGGGTTTTTAAAATTTTGAAATTTTATTTGTTACCTTTTAGCATTTAATTTAAAAACTGAGTACTACCTGTAAACGTTTCCAAATGTACGTTTACACTAGAAACTATCCGTAAGCAGCTTTACAGAAGTATTCCTTGGTTTCTCGCTCCTTTCTAAATGAGTGTTTTAAAATACGAGTAAAAAGCAAATGTTCTAGATAGCGTTGAATTTGTGTTTGTACTGCTTGTTTTAAAAGGTTTTTAGGATTCGTCCGTTTTGTAACAATGCTGTTGTAAAGCATAAATACTTTTTTTTACGTCTGTTTAGCTAGTTAAGCCTCTTTTTAGTTACGTTCAAGGGAAATTAAGTACACTAACGTCTAGTTTATTAAAAAAAACCCAGGCCGTCAAAAATGAAGCTCATGTCAAGTGATGCGATTGGTTGTTGAAAATTCATACAGCCAATTACAGCAACTGGCACTCTTTTGAGATTTTGCCACATTTAATTTGTGATAATTTTCGTTCCAGATATTGAGGTCAAATAATCATCATTGTGAAAGGTTTTATCAAGAAAGTAAGTGATGAGGCACGCGTTTGACCAATATCTCACCTGGTAATGATGGTAAGCGGTGACGTTGACGATGATCAAATAAATCAAGTCCAATATTTTTTAATGATCCACCTTGTGACGCAGTTGGTTGAAAAACAAGAAAGACCATTCCTCAAATCATCATAATTTCAGCCGAAAGACATCCACTGCTGGACATAGGCCTCCCCCAAGCGTCGCCACACTGATCGGTCCTGTGTGTTTCGCATCCACCGGACCCCGGCGGAAATAAAAAAATATAAAATAATTACTCTAATAAACAATAATAAATAAATTTACATCAGAATTAATATTAGTTTCGGTATATTTACCATGTATATGAAACTAATTATATTTTATTGTATTTTTATTTTTATTTTCGCATTGTATGACTACTTTTATTACCTTGGGTTCTACCTGTAAAAATAATTGTATGTGTAAATGAATAAATAAATAAATAATATTAATTCTAATGATTGTGACCATGTCAGCTTAAAAACTTAAATTTTCATCATCCCAAAATGACCTCAAAAATTATGACAACAAAGATTTTATTTATTAGCATCAAAAGTAACCAATCAGAATCTCTTCATTAACATCTACAAAAATATCAGGATGGCAAAAAAGTACCAAAGAGTAACGTGGCCACTTCATTAGCGTGACGTCATCACAATACAGTACCTTCCATTGTTTGGGTAAGAAATTGCTCGCCGGTTAGAACGAGATTTTTATTTTGAGTTTTTTGTCGGGTAGTCAGATATTTTTTTCTTACTGCTTGGAGGTGTTTGAATACCATTTTTGGTTGTGTGAGGATTATCTTTGAAACTTTCTTGATATTTAATGTTTATACCCCCACTGCTGGACACAGGCCTCCTCTCTGGTTGAGAGGCTGTGCTGTCATCCACCACGCGAGCCCAGTGCAGGTTGGTGGATGTCAAGTCTTCAAATTGTTGGCTCTAGGACGTGTGTCGGCAAACTCGCTATGTTTTTCTTCACCGTTTTGGGAGCTATGGTGATGAAATAATTATACCACACTAGGTAAAGTTATGTTTGTAAATTGATGTAATAAACTTTTGATATCATCGGTTCTTACAAGGCTGGCAAAATTTGGGTGTTCTATTTACCTCTGTCCTTTAAGGGATATTGATCCGATGACAAAATATTATTCCTATTACAAAAGGTCAAAGCAGAGGCATTCTTGGTTGCTAAAATCATCGAACCGTGACCTAATTTCCCTTGACCCATTCAATGTATTATAGCGTTCATTTGGGGGCCCATTAGTGGCTCAGTAATAGCTGTTCGTGGTTCGAAGCAAGGCCCTTTCCGAAAGTCTAATATAACTGTGATGAGATGCAATGAAATATAAAATTATTCGACTTAATTCTATGTTCTTCATTATTTGTTGTTAGGCTCGCGTAACACGGTAAGCGATGATGAAGCACGCTGGCCTAGAAGTAACCCATTTACTCTTGACTTTAAGACCCCCCAGGTTGTAGCTATCAGGCAACTTAGACACAAGTACATTCTATATGGAATGGGCTCATCCTGAGGTTATTCCAGGGACTTGCGACATCCCCCCCGGTGGGTTCCCGCATTGTATTTGGGGGGGGGGCTCAGTAGCCCCTGTGGTAGTGAAACGAAGAGGAACCCGAGGAAAGGTCGCTCGTCAGGGCTTTTGCCGACTAAGCCGACGACGTAGCGGCCAACTAGTAGATTGCGGTGCCGCTTGGTAACAGGCGACATCGCAACTGAGGCGAGCCCATACGATATCGCGGCTGAGGGTTGGAGGCCGCGGTGGGAGTGCCGGTATTGCGGTGCGCCGCTCTCCATATCTTCCGCGGCCTGGATGGGGTCGCCACCGTCTGATGGCGGAAGCGGTGGGGCCGCAGCGGAGGAGGAGTGTCGTTATAGCGTTGGCTGCTCTCCCTATCCCCTGCAGCCGAAAAATGGTAGGTGGTGGGGCCATTGACCTTGACTCGTCACAAGGGGAGCAAGGGGGACCATAGACGGGGTCGTCTGGCGCCCTTGTGCCCTTCCCTGGAGTGGTCACGGCGCACAGTGTGTTCTGGTGCGCGGGTGATGGGGGTACTGCCCAGAGGATGGTCCGGTGACGGACAGCCGCGGCGGGTTTGCGGTGAGTGCTAACGCGTACAGGCAGACACTGTGGAGTTTTAGTGGGTTGGAGTCCCACATAACTGCGCTATCTCCCCGTGGTAGCGCAATATGCATGAGCATTTCTGCAAGCTAAAAAAATGCGCCTTGCGACATGGACAGTTTCAAACCAAAATGTAAGAAAAGCCCTCTTCTAAAAAGGGAACGCACCTGTAATACCCTTGTTATTGCATATGGCATAAGCATAAGGCAGTGTTCATCGCTAACCATCAGGTGGGCTGCTTACTTGTTTGCCACACTATGGCATAAATCCATTATAACCAATTGTACTCAATAAGTAATAAGAAGATACACTTGTCACATCAGTCTACCCTCCGCTGAACTCACACAAAGCCCTTAACACCCCAACTCGTAAAATTTTACCTCCTCCTACAAGAAAAGACTCGCGTTGATCCGACGAACTATTTCTTACAAGTTTGTAACAGGGAACGTAAAATGGCGCCGATAAAACCGATCATAAATTTGCGACATATTGATGTGAGTCTACGCTTACTTTATTTTACTCTTTTTATGGGAGTGATCGGTATCTGCTTGATGTAATTATGTAAGTAAAGTGTACGTGTCATACTTAGTTTACTTGTTAAATGGAATAGAAAGAAATTTTCGACACAGACACACAGCAGCAACAATTGATAAGTAAAAAAGAAGAATTGATACAAGTAAAATTTAAAAATTTTAAAAACCCCCGACACATTTATCTTGCGAAAACATCCCGATTCAAACAGTAAAACGCCCATAACTTTTGAACGGCTGAACCGTTTTTTTTTAAACATAGCTAAGAACACTCTCGACACAATCACCTTTCCAACAAAAAAAACTAAATCAAAATCGGTTCATCCGTTGAGGCGCTATGATGCCACAGACAGACACACAGATACACAGATACACAGATACACAGATACACAGACACACAGATACACAGATACACAGATACACAGATACACAGATACACAGCAACACACCTCAAACTTATAACACCCCTCTTTTTCCGTCGGGGGTTAAAAATAAAGCTGCTGAACATACCCATACCGAAAGGGTTAGCAACTTAGCCCAGCATTATACATGTTGTATTTGAACTCGGTAACCTGGGATCCTATAAGTCAACTAGTGCATGCTTCATTATCCGAGATGATGATAAAGATGTGGTCCATCAAATCGTTGCTTTAGTACCATCAGTTGAGATCCAGTCAAATGGAATCTATCACTAATAAAACACTAACAAAATACTATGATCCTCCGAAAAACCCCCAAAAGATATTGGTTCGACAACAAAATATATTGAAAGAAAGTTCTATAACTGAGTGTTTTGAAACGAAAATGGAAATTGTAGTCGGTTCTATACCGTAAAATATATTTCTATCGCTTTATGGACAAAGATAACATAAATAACGATATATGGCTATCGCCAAAGACAAAATAAATTATATTTATCTATAACACGGCCGTAAACTGAATTGTTGAACGTTATATATTTAGGGCACCTACTGTCTTATTTAAAACTTATATCTTGTCTTGTCTGCCTTATGTCTTGTTTTGGCTATAATATTTGTTCTCTAACCTTTGTTTATCTACTCTAAATGGTTTAGAGAACAAACCAAGTTTCATAATAAAAAAAAAAGAATATTTTCCAAAAAATCTTATAGCGTGAAAAACCATGTGAAACTTTGTTTTAGACACTATACAGTAGGGTTGGATACATTTACTCCAAATTCACAATTAAGAAACCGTGTATATAAATCAAAATACGGAACACTTATCTAACAGCTCAATTGAATTGCATTCGAAAATTATACAATTAATAAATTGCTACAAGCAAGCAATAAATTATTTCCAAAATTATATATCACAACACCTCCATCCACATATATATTACAATAAAACTTCACAGATTAGCATGTAGATTGAAAATTAATTACTCGCCACAAAACAACAACAACACTACATCCCGGACTCCGGGATTATGTAACACAATCCCGGAGCGTCTAATCCCGGAGCGAGAACAATTATTATTTTATGTTTATAAACTGTCGGCGGTGTATTAAGTACTTGCAAATCTGTCTCGAGACTAGGGACACGGGACTGTTTGGGGTAGTTTGATGGTAGTACGATATAATATATAGTGTGCTGTGTACTTTATGATATATATATACGAGTAAGAGAAATTATACTTTATAGAAATAGATTTTAGAGGTGTGATTTATTGGCTGGCCATAAACTCGCCGTCTATTAAATGTGGGCTTAAACATGACTGGCGCATTGTGGGTAAAAAAACTAGCCAAGTGCGAGTCTGACTCGCGCACAGAGGGTTCCGTATAAATAGCTACATTCAATAAAATAAATAGGTAACTTTAATAACGTTCATAAACAATGAAAGCCGTTAGAAAACTATTGTCCTCCTACATCAATATACAAAAATTGTACTTTGCTCGTAATTGTTGATTACTCGTAAAAGCCTACTTAGCTATGATAATTAATCTTTTAATTTCGTTATATATATATATATATACTACTGCCGTGATTTTTTTCACATATCCAAAAGCAACCTTTTAGCTGGCAGGGAGCGGGACATTTGACTCTAACAAAAATTTGCCATTTAAAGCTTAATTTAACTCAAACGGATCCCTGAATCAAAAAATGCTTATCACAGACCCGTAATACCCCACACCATGGGATAGATGAGAAAAAAAGCATCCCCACTTTATGTGTACAGGATGTACCCTTTTTTTTTCTCATTGTTTTATTTTACCATTTTGTGGGGGAGGTTTTTTTTTTTGCTGTAGATATATGCCAAATTATAGCTTTCTCGTGCTAAGAGCCTCTGAACTAAACTGCAGACGGACGAACAGACATAAATGACAGATATATTTTTAAATATAATAAAACGACCGATATTCGCGGCTATTCAATCACTACAGGTAGTCGGAAACCCATAACTGATAATTTTATTTTTAGATACCGGTATCTAAAAAAAAAACTGCTAATGGTAGGTATATTCGTCCGGATTTTTGCAGACGAAAAACAACCCTTGTTTTATTACACAAAAATAGAGCCCAAATAACCCAGATATTTCTGTACGCTTCAAGCGAAAATCAACTCATAATTAAAACCGACATTGGCCCTGAAAAAGCAATAAAAATTCTTCCTAACTTTGAAAATTTTCGAGCCTCGTCACAAGGGTCGAGGTGGATCCTAAAGTTGTCGGGTCCAAGTGGCCCCGATTGTTTATGAGGCATGCTAGTTAGTGGTTGACCTCTATTTACTGGGCTCTTGAGAGTTTTACACGATGTACCTGCAATTTGAACTCTTCAAACTGTCAATAGTTTAGTTTAAAGTGTTGGGGCTGGCACAAAGGATTTCTGGGAAACGCAAACGGTTTTGGACGCTTTCATTTGGTAAAGCTCCTGGATTTTCTGCGTAGTTAATTTGTTTTAACTGTTGTCGAAACTTGTGACATGTTTGGGTTCTTTGTTGGTTATTTGAGTGGAATTTGATAAGAATTTTACTGATAAGAAACTTAGGTTTTCAGAAACTGAAAAAGGTTCCCGCATTATTTGTTGTGTTTTCAAGATAGACAAACACTTTACATTTAACGTTATTTTCTGAAAACCACTTGGGCTAGAATAATATAGGTATAGCAACATTATTTCTTGAAAACTAATTAACAAAACTCCGTTAATATCCAACAATGTCACAGTACTTCTTTCCAAAATAATACTCTAATAAAACGCCCATAACTTTCTTTTAACGGACTAAAACTCTCAATTCTTCGCAACCACCATCTGCGAAACAGCGATAGTGAAAATCCGGCTTAGTCCACGTGTGGCCATAGTGTGAGGCTGTGGGCCAACGTGGCCAACCACGCGCTAAGCCGAGTGAAGCCGAGAGTAGCCGAATGAAGCCCACATGTGCTACGTCTAAAAGGATTTGATAGTTCTACAGTTCGGATTGAAATATGGAAGGATTCGGAATGAAACGGTTTCTGCAGTGAATAATGTTATATTATTCACATTCGTACAATTCTTGGAGAAGAATAATGGAGAATAATGGCGTGTCGTTTGCAGAACACCTGTGTTATTGAAACTAGTACGGATATGTAAGTTTCGAAAGGAAATTAGGTTTTGACTCAATAGGTCATAGTTTATCCGCATAACCTATGGCCTTTGATCGTTCATAGAATAGTTTTACCAAATTTAATTTAGGTTAGGATAGCAGAGATGGTTGGCGTCAAATCAACATGAGTCTTTGGCCCAGTTTCTGAAACTTGTATCTTTTGTAATTGGTATAGTGAACTTTTCAGCTAATCTCATTTGACTGAAGTTTCATATGTGACATGACGATAATTTCATTTCAGTAGCCGCGGCCGCGGGTTCGTATTTACAACGGTCAGTTACTTAAAGGGATCCGACATAGGACCTTTACAATTTAAGTTACGACTGGTACAAAACATACTGTTATGGTCCACGCAGGACATAATAATCAACATCTCAAATTCATGTTCCTATATTACGATCCACTTCGATACTGTTCGGTAAAAGCCTTCTGATGTCCACCTCCTGTGCTTTGCTGCCATTTAATTGAATTTATAGCTGCTTTAACACACCATTATGTTTTAGCTTCGTGTTCTTCATATTATACAATATAAACGATTTCGAACTCTAATAGAGACTGTTGAAAATGCAGTAAAAAAGGTCAGTCTGACAATTTTTTTTTAAACACTCTGTACACATATACGAGTGCAGCCCTGGCTCTTGAACTAAGAAATCCTGTATCACAAAAGCTATGTTAAGCACACTTCAACGAAGACACTTTAGCTACATGTTACCTAATTTCCTAACAGCCTTTCAAAATTTAATAAAATAGAAGTAGCAATAAATTCAAAAGCGAACTCTTTTGATTTCAGTAAACCATTTACGAGTAAATAAAGAAAGAAGAGAAAGAAACATAGAATTCAGACAGAAAATACGCACAATACTTATATAAAATAAAATAATAACAATCTTATGCTTCGATTTCATTCGAGTTTCGAAAAGATCTTTAGTTAAAAAGCATTAAATGAAGCCGAAACAAAATTTCTTAAGCCACTCAAAATTAAAATCAAAAACACTCAGTAAGCGGAAGCCATAAACAATTAACGGGTAAAAATAAACAAGCCTCATTTAACTTCCTCCCTCCCTAAACATCGAACAATCTTCCTTTTTCTGAAAACAACCCTAACGGCTTATTACACCTGAAACACTTTAAAGAAAGCAAGTAATCCTACTTAAAAATACCTGACGGTACCGGAAAATACTTCGAAAATACTGGGAATCTTTTGAAGGAATCCTTAAAAATGCCGCAACTTTCCGGATCGACGCCGACGCGGGGTAAAACGGAACAGTTTGTCCAAGTTTGCGACCGCGCGCGATTTGTTTTGCCCAAAAGTCCGCGTTATCCGTCCTGTAGTAAGCCCTAGATGGTTCAGACTACTTTTAAACAATGTTCGCACAAGGGATTTTAAATGTTTTACTGTTTAGCGTCGGTTTATTTTGACCGTTTAGTCGCAATGCAGTTGTAAGGGGATGGGGGTAAATTAGTGTAGCAAGAAAACTAACGGGCTTAGTCTGACGTTAAGAATCAACAGCATGCAATGCTTGAACAAATGTTTTTCATTTGTAGCTGTTTTTCGTTCTTTGAGTATCATAAGTAGTGATGGGAAATTCCCGAGAATATTCTCCTTGCGAGAACTTTGCTGTTAAGTTCTCGAGAATATTCTTTTGGAAGGGAATTTACGAGAATTTAAAAATTGGATGACGCTATTGTATCGATTTATTTTTGGAGTAGTAGTTTTCAGTGCATTTAAACGTTTTACGAAGTTAAAGTCAAACTAATCTACTCGACAACTTAAATTCTCAGTAAATTCTCCTGAGCGAGAACATTCTCGAGAATATTGCCGAGAAAATTCTCATAAATTCTCTTAAATTTCTTATGGTGTGTTACAAAAGATTGTTTTTTTGAACTTTTTGTTTAATGGTTTTGGTTTGTTCATAAATTTCCAATTGTGAGCAATCAGACAAATTTTGCCTGCTCTTTTGCCTTTATTTTAAACGGTTTTATTTAGCTTGCCCTGTTTTTTGGTATACCTAGACCTTTAGTTCCGAAGACAATAGAATGCAATATATTATTCATTTTATCATTGTAAAGCCAAGTTGGCCGCCGCTACAAAATAGCGCCATACATATTATTTTTTTAACAACCCTTTCAATATGAAAAATCTTAAAATGACCATCCAATACAGTCGCAAAAAAAAAAATTAAAAAAAAATCTGCTCAATTCCTCTTCGAGTTCGTTGATCTTCTCATCGGTCCGGAGTGTACTCGTGATGTATGTTGCCAGGTCCTACCATAGTCAAGGGTAGACAGGCTGCCGGGCATTAGGGGCCATTTTTTTCCTTGTGGTGTTTCATGGGGGTTTAGCCATAATTGATCGGCGGCTGTATGTTTGATACATATAGTGCATAGAGAATCTAGTTGCCCATTCTCTGGTGAGTCCCTTAGTCATCTCTTATGACTCCCATGGGAGATATGGGCTGGTGCTATACTTTACGTTCGAAACCATACGGTACAATGGAATTCACATCAATTTATCTGGTACAAAAAGGTCCAGTTAGGTAGGTCTAACTTCGAGGGAGAGGTCAACCGGCGAATCCGACTCGACTGGGCAGCGTTCGGGAAGTTGCGTAGTATCTTCTCGTCTAAAATACCACATTGTCTCACAACTAGTGGGTGTTGCCAGTGATAACCTAAGCGACTGAAACGTGGTCGCTCACAATGGGCCTCATCAGAAGGCTTTAAAGTCACCCAAAGGACGATGGAGAGGGCTATGCTCAGAGTTTCCGTGTGGGACCTGATCGGTGGATCGTGTGGTGTTACTGACATAGCCCGAAGAATTGCAAAACATAAGTGGGAATGGGCAGGGCACATTGCTCGCAGAACTCAATGATGGTCGATGGGGCCGAAAAGTTCTGGAGTGGCGACCGCGAGTTGGAAGACGCTGCGTTGGAAGGCCTCCCACTAGGTGAACCGATGACCTGGTTAAGGTTTTGGAAATGCGCTGAATGCGAGACACACGGAATCAGTCAATGTGGCGACGCTTGGGGAGGCCTATGTTTAGCAGTGGAGGTCTTTCAGCTGAAATGATAATGATGATGATGACTTAATATATGAAATCCGCCATATTTTAACGGCGGCCATATTAGATTTGGATTTTTTCATTTGAATATAAAGTTTGCCACCACGCAACTAGCTTGACTTTTTTAGCTGTTTCCTAAATATACTCTTTGCTCCAAAACCAGTGCCGCATATACGTTCAGACACTTCTTCGAATGGTTGTTGAACTGAAATACTGTGTTCTTGTATATATATACAAGTTAAGAATAAACTTCAGTCAAGTTAAGAATAAACTCCCAAGTCCCATCCGTCTATGTTTTTCAATATTTCTTAACTAAAATGTCGACCGAGCTCTGCTCGGGTGAAAATAGAGAAAACGACGTTTTCTAAAAATTAAACCCCTGCAAACTAAATTTCACGAAAATCGTTGGAGTCGTTTCCGAGATTCAGATTATGTATATACAAGAATTGCTCGTTTACAGGTATTAGATAGATTAAATTAGCAATTTCCACTCTGCAACCTCATAGAGTAACGTTTTTTCGAGTTAAGTATGATATAGCAACAAAAGAAGTTGACTTTAGATCATGAAATCAAATATAGTGTATTCAAATTGAGCGATCTTACTTCCAATTTTAAATTCTCATAAATTCTCGTAAATTCTCCGTCGGAAGGAACATTGCACTAATCATAAGTAGTCTGCAACAAATTTGATTCTTTTAACTTTGGCAAGTAAAGGTCTATCCACACATATCAGTGCCGTGCCCGGGACGTGGACAGACCGTGCCCCGTCAGGGGTTCAAAAAAATATCGATGTGTACATTTTATATGAACTCCGTGCACGGGCCAGTGACGAATCTACAATGATTGGGCCCCGCCCTGTCACGTCCCGGACACGGCCCTGATATGTGTGGATTAACCTTTAGCTGGCTGGCTGCAAGTTTTCCTAAGATTAATAAAATAAATAAATAAGTGTGTTCTTAGACAATTTACAAAAAAAAAGAAATATCTTCGTTTGTTAAATCCTACAGACATCCTGTCTCTTAAATCTCATTTATTTTGCTAAAGGCCAGTCTTTTTGGCTCTTATTTGATTTATTGTTGCAACTGCTTAAAATTTTACCAATCTTAAGACTAGCTAAATCAAATAAGAGTCCTATTCACGAAACTAAATCTGTGAACACACCACACCAAAATTAACAAGCTATCTGAAACACTCTCAAGACGCGACGAAGTTAACGCCAGCGTTCAGTTCAACCAATCCAATCCCCGCGACGATTGAATCTCATCCAATCACGTTCAAACAGTAACCAATAGTGACCAATCGCATCGCTCCAATCGGCCTGATTGAAACTCAGACCGACTACAATAGAATTAGGGTTACGAGAACTGGGCGGTGTCCTTTTGTTTTTTGTCTTTACATTGTTAAGGATAGTATTTTGTTTTTTTGAAGTAAAATGTCACACTTGTATGTCGCTGAAGTTTATCATTATCACTTCAGCCGATAAACGTCCACTGTTGGACATAGGCCTCTCCCAAATGTCGCCACACTCTCTCTTCTCTGCTGCCCACATCCAGCGGCTTCCTGCGGCCTTTAACTGGTCATCAGTCTATCTAGTAGGAGGCTTTTCTACGCTGCATATTTTGATAAGCGCGGTCGTTACTCTAGAACCTTTTGGATCCATCGTCATGCGAATTGCTCTCTGCCGACTGACATTTAATTTTAGAAATTCTTCGGGCTATGTCAGCAGTCCTGGTCCTCCTTCAGAACTCAAGTATCATAGGTTAAATAAGTGGTAACAGTTATATTATTATGTAGCAAAACATAGCAGTTACAAAACATTTGAAGCAGCTGCGTAGTATTATTTATTTATTTATTTATTTATTTATTTGGGAAAACAAACGACTACACACTACAGCAGTACATAACATTTAAGCAAGAAGAAAAACAAATGTGCACCCAGCGACATTTTCCACATAATACAAAATCATTTTACAAAATTAATACGACTTGCGCTTACAATTAACAAAATAAAATTTTACAAATATGATTAATAAAACTTAACAGGCATGTATGTATAATAAAAAGATAATAAGTTATATAAAACAAATTGAAATATTAAAAATTGAATTAAAACGGTTAAATTATTACAAAAAAAAAATATATTACGGATTAAATGTCAAAAATAATTATTGCGGATTATAATGTCAAAGAAAAATAAATTAAAGAATAAATAGTCAAAAAAAAAATACGAAACAAATATTACGAATCAAAATGTCAACAGAATTAATAAATTAAATTATAATTAAACAATTATTATAAATTAATACATTTTTGTTATTATTATTTAAAAAAAAGAAGCAATAGGAAAAAAAAAAAAATGTTAAACGAAATAAGAAAAACTACGAGTAACTAATATCAGCAGAATTCATTCTCTCACAAACAAGGCGTCTAAATTTTCCTGCTGAAACAGCGAAGAGGTCGATATTTATGAAGATCCTATTATACTGATCAGCAAGGCGACGTAAAGGTGCCCGCAAACCCGCGTTCGTACGACTAGACGATACAGCAAACAGGGATCGCACACGCACCCCACGGCTCAGGATATTTCTAGGCACTACATAACCAATCCTACTTACAATATTAATACAGTCAAATGAGTTATTGCAGAGGTGAAATAGAAACATCGTCTCCAAAAAGATACGTCTGGTTTTCAAATTTTGTAGCTTGTATTTGTTCAAAAGGTCACTATAAGATGCGTAGGTACGATAACAGCGGTACTGCATGGCTTTCAGAAACTTCCTTTGAACTTTTTCAATTTCGTCTGAATATTTACTGTAGAAGGGACTCCACACCGCAACAGCATACTCTAACTGAGACCTGATTAACCTACCACCTGATTGACCTGATTGATTATTACAGTAAAAGAAATAAAAGATACTACAAACAAGTTTAACACTCTCCTTTTCCTTATTTTAAACGTGGTATTTTTGCTAGCGTAAAATGTTCTTATCTTCAGTGCTTGGGATTTCCATACGTAGAGATAAATATAGCTTAAGATAGCTTGTGCATATAAAATGTCTCTGTTTTTGGATGAATCAGCGAAAAGATACGATTAAAAATCCCGTAGTATAACTAAAATTTTAGAAACTGTTTGTAGCCACTTGGACAATCATACTTCACACTAATATTATAGCGAAAGTTTGTGTATGTGTGTTTGTATGTTTGTTACTTCTTCCCGCTCAAATGGCTGGACGGATCTGGATGAAATGTGTAGTCTGGAATAGTACATAGGATACTTTTTATCACGGTAATATGTTCCTTTGGGATAATTTTCGGCATTCACGCGGGCGAAGCCGCTGGCAGAAGCTAGTACAGGCATAACATCACGGCTGTATTCCGCTAAGGGTTAGGCAGAGGTGCACTTATAGTACACGCACATTTCGCCAGTTATCTTTAAGTCCCATGCACTAGAAGGAGAGCCTATTGCCGTCAACGAAGCAGGTTGGCACGTGGAAAACTTTACGTTATCTAAAATTTACGTACAAAACTATGATGGGAAAACGAAACGAAAATGCAGAATACTTAAGTTACCTTTCACCACAAAGAATTATCTACCAGAGAAACTCAAAAAGATTCAACTTTCAAACTATCAATCTACCTCATTGCCACACTATCGAATAACCGATAAATTCTAGAGAAACCGTCAAAATCGGAATTGAGACGCAAACAGATAGCTGGGCAGCTAAAATGCCGTTTCTGCTGAACCATTCCATTCAGGCGGGCAGCTAAAAGGCGAACCGTCCGGAGATTCATTGCTGGCAATTTGAAAGCGCCTACGTAAGCATCCTTTGTTCGCTGGTTTTAAAGTTGGATCAGTGGAAAGAGATGTGTTGTCGGTTTAAGATACGGTTCATATAGATAGATGTGTGGGATCTATCCTATTATATAAACAAGGTGATTTGATGTGAAGGTAAAGAAAGTTGTAAAATCTTATATTAGCTCTATTCTTATCTAAAACTGCGTTATGAAAAGAATACCTGCTAAGGAAAAGATTTTCATAGTCCGCTATTTAAAACAATATCACAGAAGAACTTCAGAAATACCAGGTGTGTAGTTTTGAAGATAATGTTCGTAGCAGGTGGCCTTCTGTAGTTTCTGCCTACACCTGTGAAAAAGATGTAAGCTTATGTATGTATACGTATGTATCACAGAAGTAGTTAATGCTTCGCTAATTAAACTCATTTATTTCTTAACAACAAACATTGTATTTATTTCATTGTATTTTTTTCAGATAAATAAATTGAAACATTACGACAAAAAATAACATTCGATCAATATTAATTTATAATAAATCATAAAGTTACAAGCACAAGAGACAAGCTTAATTCTGTACGTTTTAAACGTAAACAAATACGATCAACACAATTCCATCGCTACCTATTCTCATCTATAGACCCAGACCAAATAATAACTCCTCATAACAATTTTATCTTTAACCCATAAAGTATAAAAAACAACAAAAAAAAAACAACAGTAAATTCGAAATTTAAACATCATAACTCGATCGTCACGTTGTTTTACGCGCCACATCTGCACATTTTACGCGCGGTATAAACCGGTCGCGTAAAAGTGCTGCGACATACCGTATTTTACCGTAAACCGCGTAGAATTGCGTAAAACCGTAAACTTACGGTGTGAGCTCGTGTGTTATATTTATCGTATTTATCGTCGATGTATATTGTTTTTTTGTTTTAGTTTTATTTTGTGGTTGAATTAATAGTTTCGAGGTATATTTTATGATAATAAGATATTTTTATGATTTTGTTTATTGATTGTGTGTTGAAGGTTTTTTCTTGTGTTTGTGAGACATCTTATTACTGGAAAAATTAAGTGAGAAATATGGCATTACATACAAGACTTATATAACAGAAAAGTATTATGCTTTCATTGCCGAAGACAAGAGTGTTTCTCTTCACCAGTTATGTTTAAGTCACATGTAATATATAATATATCACATGGCGGCGAACCTATTGCCATCAAACTAGAACAAATCCAGGCTCCGACCAGTTACTGTGAAATTACAAAAACATACGTAATAGTTAATTGGATTAAAACCCCATTGGCTATCTTAGAAGCCGAGAAGCAAGACCATAATCAGCTTACGGAGTGTTCATGTTTTCCGTGGACATTAGGATTACCAGCGTCCCATGTAAACAGCCCACACATACACAGCTATCCCAAAATTTATAGCGTCCATGTACACGGCTTATCCGACACATCGAACCGGATTTAACCGACCAAAACCGGTTATATACGCTCTGATCCGGACGAATTTGGCTCCAAAATTCCATTTTGCTTACCCCAATTAATATTTTGCGGTTATGCAAACCAAAAACCAGAGAATTTGACCTTTATAGGTTGGTAGATAAGAGTTGATATGTGTGGTTGTCGGTGTATGATATGTTGGTGAATTTTATCGAAGTGTTATACGTAATATCGTTTTAAAGTTTCCCGATGATAGGGGCTTATTGTCGAATGATAAATGTATCGTATTTTGAATATCATTGGACAATGTTCAACAGAGCGGGTGATTAAAGAATTTGCAATTGTCACTTTTATTATTGTATCAATTCGATACTGTCAGATACCCATTCATATTGTAATTCTGAAATATAAGATTAATATTTTCAGCGTCAATATGAAAAATATGAAAGCCGTCAGTGGGATTTATATATTTTACTGTCTTTGGCTTGTATTTTTCATTATTTTCAACAACTGCCTCGTTGGAGTAGTGGTCGCAAGTAATACTTCTGAGAGGTCCTGGGTACGATTCCTGGGTCGGTCATAGTGTTATTAGGTTATTCTATCTAGCATTTCTCAGTAGCAGCGCGGGTACTGGATTTGTGCCCGGTTGATGCAATAGATGGTGTAAACCTAAGCTCCGCGTAGCCCTTCGGGCAATGCAGGCGTGATGTTATGTAATGCTAACAAGATTATTCCTTCTTCTTCTTCTTTCGTGTCGATAAACTCAAACCAGTATGTAGCTACTCGGACATCTCTGTCATTTGCTACGTTCAAATCCCGTAAGGTACAGGTGGTCGCGCATGAAGGGCTGACAAGGAGGTGGGCCATATCTTGCGAAGGGGCCCAACACTTCACTGTGTTTTGGATGGGTCTATGATACTCCATTTGGTCAGATTATTTCTACAGCGGCCATTCCAAGATTATGCCGAGAATACATTAAATATGTTAAACAATATCCTGTACCGTCATGCCAGGTGTTTTCCAAGAAAAACGGCTAAGTTAGATCTTGGATCTATTTCTGAGTCCAACCAAGTGATATTGGTTTAACTTCAGGAAATTCTTGGTAGCTGCTTATTGCACTAGCGAGCTTTTAGGTCCGGTAACAGGCTCGCCCTTATTCCATGAGACTTATATCATGCACGTTCGCTTCTGGAGTAATACAGGCGCATCTACAAAAGTTTATCATCATTTCAGCCAAAAGACGTCCACTGCTAGACATAAACCTCCTCCAATTGTAGTCACATCGGCCTTTCCTATGCTTCTCAACCAGTGGACTTCCCTTCCCGGCCTTCACCATGTCAATCTTATAGAAGGCCTTCCAACATTACGCCTTCCAGTCCGTGGTCGCCAGTTCAGAATCTTTCGGCCGCATAGCAATCTTTCTGCAAACAATGTACCCTACCCATTATTTGAGTTAAGCAATTTTTGAGCTATGTCGGTTAACTTAGTTCTCCTGCGGATTTCTTGACGTTCCTACAGTATTCAGTTCAAAAGTTTATGTTTTAAAATGAAAAACGTTGTATTTGACTTTAAAAAAAACAATCTTCCGCCTTGTTCGTTTTCCTCGATGCCAGATATATGCAAATATGCTCGAACACAGCAAATGTCCCTGAACATCACGAATGTCCCTGAACATCGCTGTAGGAAACACGCAGGGTACAGTTAACGACGTCAGGGATTTGGGCAAGTCACGACGTTTCTTTTTCTGCACATTGATGGAATTGTAACGTTGACTTTGCATATTTAGATACGCGCCGGTTTATGGGACTCTCGGTATATTTTCTGAAAATAAACAGGTGATTCTTTATCGTGGGTGTGTTGCGATGAATACGTTCCTATTACAGATTGCACTACGACCCAGTAGTGTGGGTGATAGACCCATATTCTAAATACCTTTAAATATGACTTCTTTCACTTCACTCGATTGAATCTGTGACAGCGAAAAAATCTCTCGAGTCTAGAAAGTTAATGTCACTAAGTAACAAGCTATGATTAAGGAAGGCTCTGTCGAGCAGATGAATTAACTTAGGATACGGATGTAAAAGTTGTCCTATACTACATACATGCGGGAATCGTAACCGACACCATATAAAATCTATAAAATCGTTAAGCTTCTATTGCATTGCAAACCATCGTGACGAAACACTTTACCTAAATATATTTTTTAACTATGAAACATCAAATACCTACTAATAAAATTATGGTTAAAATAACAATTAGGCTCGCAACTTTGCTTACCCTTTCCAAGAAACATAGGTAATTTTATATTAAAGCCAAAACGCCAAACCAAAGAATTTCGTACATCCAATTTGCAACAGTTCCAGTGAAATATTTGCTGCGAGTAGAGCACATAATTATAACACTAGAATTCAGAACAGATTACATAATCAAATCAATAGCGATATAGAACACATAGTAAAGCTCCACTATTATAATTAGGTTTATTGCGATGCATAATCGACTAATTAGTGAATTCATGTGATATTATCTACTATGTTATCATAAGGCAGACATCATTATGTAGGTACACCATACTATGTATGTACGTAAATGTATGTAAAAAAAATCGTCACATATTCCTGGTTAAGTTCAAATTTGAACAAGTTCTTAAGTGGGCATTTTAAATTGCTGATAACGGTTTATTCCTTTTTTTGAAACTGTAAAATTACTTTAATGCAAAAAATAAATCTTATCGTCATATATCACTTTCTACCTATCAATATTTAATTAAGTATCTATTTAATTTATCCTCGTCCATGTTTCACTGCGAGTTGCAAACTGAAAACAAGCGCTCAGTATCTGACGTCCGAGTTTGTAACCTTTTGGGTACGCTCAGCGCAATTTTACTGTTGTGTATATTTTTAGTTTTGTTGCTCTTGTGTATCGAATAAATGTATTCAATTCCATGATAATAAATGCAAGCCTGAACAAACATACCTATGTATTGTTTAGAGTAACACGAAATCAGTTTGTTTCAAGCGTTGAAATCTCGTGCCAGGAACAACCATTTATTTCAAATAATAAAATAAAATCTTATATAATTTATACCTATTACAATAAATAAATATCTTATATAATTTATATTACGAAAAATCTTTGACTTCCGATCAAGTTTTTCACACTTATGTTAGAAACTATTCCAAAATATTCAAAAGAGTCTGCGCTCAAGCAAAATCTCTAATAATAATTAACAAAATTGGTAAGCACCAATATTGTTAATTATTATTAGAGATTTTAAAATTCTAATAATAAAATAAAAACTGTGTGGCAATTAATTAATAGAGAAACTGGAAAGATACAACAACGCCATCAGAATGAGTTGTCTTTGAAAATAACTAATCAAACCATTTCTGATAGGCAAGAAGTCGCTGAGACATTAGAAAATTTATTTACCAACATTCCGTTAGAGGTTACGAAGTCTCTTCCTTCCTCATCTAAATTAGCTGAAGCTCTTCTTAAAGAAAACTTTACTAAAGACATACCAATCTTTAAATTTAAACCAATATGTATTGATACAATTAAAAACGCGTTCAAAAGTCTCAATATAAAGAATACTGAAGACTTGTGGGGGATATCCGTTAGGGTTCTTGGAGATATTATTGACTCAATTGCTCCTGTCCTAACAGGCATATTCAATCAATGTTTGGACAGCGGCACTTTTCCTGACTTAATGAAACACAGTAAAGTAGTACCAATTTTCAAATCAGGCTGTAAGAGTGATCCTTCTAATTATAGACCTATATCCGTGCTTCCAGCATTGAGTAAAATCTATGAAAAAATCATGCTGGAACAGATGTTGTCTCACTTCAATTCAAATGGGATCCTGCATAGTCAACAGTTTGGTTTCACGAAAGGTAGGTCGACAACGGACGCGGGAGTAAAACTCATCAGTCACATCTTGGAGGCTTGGGAGAGGTCCCAGGATGCCATTGGCATTTTCTGTGATCTCTCAAAAGCTTTCGACTGCGTCGACCACAACGCACTGATCTGTAAATTACACCACTACGGAATTCGTGGAAAATCTGCTGATCTCGTGCTTTCCTATTTATCAAACAGACAGCAAAAAGTAAATGTTAATGGGGCGACGTCCTCCGGGTCTCTAGTCAAGATGGGCGTGCCCCAAGGTTCAATTCTCGGCCCTTTCCTTTTTCTTGTTTACATTAATGATCTCCCTTTTATGATGGCCAAATTATCGGATATAATTCTATTTGCTGATGATACTTCGCTAATTTTTAAAATAGATAGGCAAGATACGGATGTCTTAAATGTCAACGAAAGTCTGATTGTTCTCTCAAAATGGTTCGCAGCTAACAATCTTTTACTGAATGCGAAAAAAACAAAATGTCTAAAGTTCTCTTTACCAAATGTACCACAACATGACCTAAACCTAAATCTTGACGGCAAAAATCTTGAAGTTATAACGGAAACTGTATTCTTAGGGATTACTATTGATTCAAAATTGCAGTGGGGCGTGCACATTAGAACTCTTTCGGGTAGGTTAAATTCGGCTGCATATGCAGTAAGGAAAATAAGGCAGCTAACCGATGTAGCTACAGCTAGGTTAGTATACTATGCTTATTTCCACAGTATTATGTCTTATGGCATTCTGCTGTGGGGATCAGCAGCAGACGTTGACTCATTTTTCATCCTACAAAAGAGGGCAATCCGCGCAATCTATAAAATGGGTCCTCGCAAGTCCCTCAGAGAAAAATTTAAAGAGATCGATATACTGACTCTACCTTCACTTTATATTTTGGAATGTATTTTGTATGTCCGTAAAAATCGGGGGCTTTTCAAAACTAGAAGCGACTTCCATAATTTAAATACACGCAGTAAGCACGAAATTGTAATACCCAAATTCAGATTAACGAAAACTAGCTAGTCTTTTCTTATAAACAGTATACGCTTTTATAACAAGTTGCCAAAGTCAGTTATAGAACTGACCGATGAAAGGTTCAAAAACTACATCAAACGTATCCTTATTAACAAAGCATATTATAAAATCAAGGACTACGTTGAAGATAAAAACATTTGGCCTTAGCTCCTTCTGCGCATGCAGCTTCCCTGGTAACTTTTAAACGGCACAAATAAGTGGATGTCTCTAACTATTCTCAATCTCATTTTTTCTTTCCTTCTTTTAATTAGACTTTTTACAATGGTTTTCAATCATCTTTATAGCCCTTTGCTAAGAATAGTTACAGCACTGATAACAACATTTGTGCCACACGTTAAATTTAGTCTTGTTATACTTATTTTTTTTTTTACCATTGTATAGATTCTGTTACCGATTGTTTTGTGAATGTGTGAACATTGTAGGCCTTCTTGATGCTAGTTAACATTTGTTAACTTTTTTATTTAATATATAATCTTTTTATTTTAATTTTTTTAGTTTCTTACGACTTATTGTCATAAGTCGGGCCTGCGTTGTCCCCCCATATCTAAGTACTAATGCTGTAACATGGAAATATTGTAAAACCAATCCATTTTTAAAAGAGTAACCATGGAGTTTCTTGCCGGTTCTTCTCCATAGGAAACGACCAACCCGAACCGTGCACCTTTTGTCGACGTTTTATAAGTGCCCATGTAGGCCTAGGTGAAATAAAAAAAATTGTTTGAATTGAAAAAAAAAATTGATTGATAAATAGCACTTTTGAATTGCGAAGGCGTCGGTCAGTCAGAAAAATGAAGGTAGTTGCACATTATGTACCAGTTACTACCAATATACTCTAAGCATTTTTTTCGTTTGAGTGCTAATCATTTCCATCTAACTTTTCATATTTTACTTAGTTACCATGAATAACTACTATCAAAGCTGTTCGAACTCTCAAGTATACCGTACTGCGAAGATGTACAATGCATTACATAAGCTTTGCACCGCTGTACGTTGTAGAGAGATTACTTGCATAATATACCGCTTGTTGTTTTATTGCTACAGTTTGTATTTATTGTGGGTAATGAATTAGCCCAACAAGGTAAGCTACGTTTATTAGACAAGTTACTGAAGATTTTGTACCTAGTAGATTTCTGTTAGAGTATTTTGGTATTCTACAATTACATACATACTTTAATGTGCTTGTCTGAAGAGTGACTACATAGAAGATTTAGAGCCGGTTCCTGAATTGGGTATTTGGCCTTAAAACTTAATTTGGACGTATCAAATACTCAAATTTTACTTTAATGGCAAAGTGTGATAGGTTTTCGGGCATAAGGAGAGAGAGAGAGAGAGTTTGACAAATACTCAGCTTCAAATTCTTAGTTCAGAACGCCGAGGTTATTAGTATTTTTTAACCGTTTACCTATTTATTGAAAGTCATATGTACCTACCTACACAAATACATACCAATACGTACGTTAGGTTTATAGTGACATAGCTTTTCATTTACTTACGTATGTATTTAACTAACTACATAAATTGCGAAAATTTGATAGATACCTACGTACTTATCATTAAATGTTCAATAAATGACGTTTCCATTTCACTCGAAAACGTTTTTAAGCACAAACATATATTGTGCAGCTGAAAGCTAAAAGCTAAACTCTGTCCTAATGCTGAATGGCCAAACATTCACTAAAATTCGTAAATAGTCGTAACAGCCCATCACTATTCGAAAATCGAACGTTGGTTCTATGTAAATGAGATGGCTTACAAGTGCAGTAGCAGTGGCGAGTTGGTGGCCAATTTAGCCGGACTCGGCGTCCAATATACCGGAGTTTGCGGCCAATCGGGTGCATGGCGGCAAATCGAACCCAGAAATTAGCATAATCTTAGTTAAGACTCGAGTTCTTGCGTAATCGCCTTGTAATAACTAGTTAACAGGTGCTGGCGATTGAATTAGAAAACTTAGGGAAATGAGGTGGGAATTAGGTGAGAGTGCTGAGTGGCCATTTAGCCATTAAAAATGTAGTACCTATTGACTAAATTAATTGATGAGCTTATTAAAAAGATGTAGAAGGTTTAATCTTACTCTTCTGACATTCTAAAGAACATAGGTTGGTAAATAAGAATACTTACGTGACGGGCTTTTGGTCCATGGTTTCAGTGTTTGAGTTCCAAGTCAAGCTACATGATATTGTAATTATATAGTTCTTTATTCTAAGATACTAAGACATAACAGGCGAAACGTGGGTGCAGTATTGCATTTCTGTTTAACTATTCAAAGGTGTGATCTTGTGTGTAAATAAATCATTACAATAAAACACGACGGAATCTCCAACTATGTTCTATGTCATACACACGTCCACAACAATTACTCTCTAACACATTAGCATATCCGCCGACAGATGGCGCCGCTAACAATGCTCGTCCGAGCTGACATGCAGGGTCGCAGCGGAACAATACGTTGCCTCGCGACAACGCGACGCAAGCTGACAAATTGACGCGGCGTAATGACGATGCCGGCTGATCATCTCGCCCTCGGGTGACTTGTGGGTGGGGGATAAATCTTGTGTGGCTGCCAAGTTAGGTGGATGTCATAGGTCTTCAAGCTATTGTCTTGATGTGGGTCTAGCATTCTAAATATGTACACAGTCAACTGCACATCAGATTTTCAGATGTAATCATGAATACGAGACTTAAGGCGAGTGACATTTATGATAACTATTGGAAAATTTAAAAAAAAGGAGTTGCTAAGTGCTATCGAAATTTCACACACGTTTTCACGTGTTCGAGCCCTTCCATTTTGGCTAATTACATGTTTGTTAACATAATTATCATTATTTAATACACTTTTGATACCTATAGGTGTCACAAAAAACCACGACTAAAATCCAAGTTACAAAAATGTTAAAAACAAAGTTATTTTTCACATCAAAGCGCAGCATAGCAAAGAGAGAAGGAATGACAGAAGCAAAAGTACGAGTACCGTCAAAATCACTCACAAAGCAAAAATTTACGAATTTTACAAAAATTCGTTGGAAATACTGAAACTTTTTCACGAAAAATATAATAAAAAATAACGTTACACTAAAAAAGGGCATATTTGTGACAGCTTGTTAGTAGAGTTTTGTTTTCGGAACTCAAAACGGGTAATTAAAAAGCCAATAAACTTGGCTGGTATTTTTAGTTTCTGAGTTTATTGAATTCTAAAAATAATGGAATTGTAACCCGAATCTGTTGGTATGCAATTGACACCGTGGAGTCGCCACTGATGTCAATTTAATACCACACACCTACAACAACAACGAGGTTTTGTGAATTCTACCGTTTATTATTTTCACGAATTTGTAAAAGGGCTAGTTTCGTTGACATTGACCGGAATTTTCTAGAAAATTTAACAGAAATTACATTCTACAAATAGTCAGTATTACCTTTTTTTTTTTTTTTTTTTTTTCCGGGGTGGAAATTCCTCATTGGATGTCCTCCGCCCTGGGGGGGGCGGGGGGTCTGTCAGACTCGTACTGACTAAAAACCACCCCGGTGTTCCGTCTCACACCTACACCGGGGGTCGCGGGAACAACGATACTTCCGCAACCAGTCAGTATTACCTAACTTAACGTCGACTGGGTTTTTTCACTATCTATTGGATACCCACTAAAATTGAGTATATCTGACAAATAATTTTCTTTTGTTATTAGTTTGGCACTTTGAAAACTTTCAAATTCAGTCTTATGTATTCAGCTCCTCATATCAAATGCTCTAAAACTCAGCCTGCAACTAGGTTATCCCCTCACAATAGTAAATCCGTCCGGCACTAAGATCAATGAACACCGCTCACAAATCCGTAACCGTTAACAAATTGAACGAGTCGGATCCGGGTTGCACTTAAAGCGGAATTATTGATGCTGCAGATCAATCGCAGCCATTTGCTATTCTCATGAGAGTATAACTACTATACTTTTGTATTGAAAGGGTTTGGAGAAAAAAATTAAAATGGCGTGTGGCAATCTAGCATTTAATTTTTTTTGTGTTTCAGTGGAATGGACTCCAAAGGCAATTCCACTCCACTTTACAAGTACAAAGCATCTTTATCAAGAGATGCTTTTCGGTTAGCGCTACCGTCGACCACATCATCGCTCACCATCAGGTGAGATGGTGGTCAAACACGAACCTATCAATAACGAAAGGGTTCAAAGAATGATGACTAGATGTTTTCATACGTCATCACACTAATGTTTTAAGGGGTGGCACACAGCGCAATTTATTCTACTGGTACATATGTGCCTGAAAAATTGAAATGAAACCGTTTGTCCTGATATGGTCATGTGATGAGGAGGGATGAAGCACATGTTACTTAAAGAGTTATAAATATAAATGTGTATGGAGAGGGAGGGGACGGCCAAAGAGAAGATTGATGGACTGAGTGAGGAGTGATATGAAAGAAAAGGGAGTCGGTGATAGCGGGACGGGGGACAAGACGGTGTGGAAGAAAAAAACTTGTGTGCTGACCCCCAGGAACTTGGGACAAGGGCAGGAAGTGGATGGTACGTATGTGCCTAAAACTGTCGTATTAATGGTATCTAATTTCTGAGCCATTGTGCCATCTACTACACAATGTTATAAATCATGAATTAGGAATCTGATAGACCCACTGCTCGTGGTTATCACGACATTTTGGGCCATCTTAATATCGCTTGTTAAGGTTCATACCCTTGAATTAATTACTTAACATCAGAAAAATATCATATTAATCCTTAAAGCAGCACTGCCCACAATCTACTCCAATCTAATCCAACTTCACACAAGCACTAATAATCAAAATTACCTAAATTCCGTGCTATCCCCAATACACACAGACACCGCGGCGCCAACTATATCGAGCAAACTACGAGTACACCGCTCTCACACCAAACCACAGTGGAACGCGAGAGAGAGCGGAACAATATAATATGAGGAAGTAATTACATTTGCAGCGCAGATCGAATTAAATGTTCATTATGGGGTTCGAATTATGTGTTTAAGTGATATTCTGTAGCTATATGATAGTATTTTAGTTAGTTGGTATGTTATATTTGGGTTGTCGAATAAGTTTTGTTTGATTATGTTTCGTTGGTCTAGTGGTCGAATGAAATATAGTTGGCTACAGTGGCTGCGCAGTAGTAAATCTCATACAAAAACAGCACAATTTCGTGCGTCGCGCATCCGATAAACCAACTTCAGGGCGGCCAAGAAGTTTGGCGAGGGCTATACTGCTGAGGATGAGGTCCCGGATTCGATTTCCAGATTTTAATAGCAGACCGGACTCTGGATTTATTCCCGGCTAATTGCAATAGGATCGCCCCCTATTAAATGGAACTTATCAACTAGCTTATCTGCCGTGACCCTTCGCAAAATACAGGTGTGATGTTATGTAAGTACCCGTAATTAAATCAAAACTCATCAGTATTATATTAACCTCTAAACTAGAAATGTCCACAATCCACTCCAATCTAAATCAATTATCTGAACAATATAATATGAGGAAGTAATCACATTTCCAGCTCTGTTGAGTTAAATGTTCGTTGTGGGGATCGTGTTATGTGTTTTAGATATAATTTTGGCATTTTAGTTTGGATATTGTATTTAGGGAAATATGGTATGTTTGATTATTTTTAATTACTTTAGAATTTCAGTTAAATGTGAATTCTCATGACATCACACATCATTATTTTGGTTTAGTTTGATCCGCAAATAAGGTAATGATTTGACAGTGACACCACTTTTTTTCTCTTAGCATTATTTTGTCGTAGCAAGTACCCGGGAAGCATGGGTCATAAAGTTCAGATGCAATTTATGGTCAGAGTTCAGACATAAATTATTCTAAATTATATCAGTCGCCGGTGCCCTGTAATGGTTATGACTATTTGGAGTTTTATCTTATATATGGTTACAGAGAATGGTTTAAATATAATGATGTGGCTAGCGAAGATATTTGGAATGTATAGTTAGAAAGAATATGCCATATATTTGCCGAAAGGGGACTAAAAACTACATTACGTATTCTATAACATAAAAACATGTTTTAATATTCTACTTAACTTAAATACAGCAATAAGGTTTGCTCAAGAACATAACTTACCATCAGTCGTATTTCAAAGATCCGTCCCAGGGAACTTTTAAAAATATTTATCGCCAAAAAATTACCTTATTTTCAACAAGACCTTGTATACCAGCATCCATTCGTCAAGAATCAAATTTCAAAAGAAAATTAATCTCTTCACAGCATCTCGAAAAAATAAGAATTAAAGGAAAATAAAAGAATTATCGTCAAAATGAAAAGTTTTCCGCCTTCTCACCTTATGTTTCTTGTTCCCAGAACAGGTTTAATTTGAAATAAAATAAAATAAATGCGCTCCAGGGAAGAAAAGCCGTTCTTTCGTATATTTCATTTTTATTAGATATTTTTTCTTTTTCGTCGCACGAGTAATTCGATTAAGGATAAAATAACAGTCGATTTTACCAAAATTGGTACTGGTTAATATTCACAAGAAAACATCACCAACTTAAACATAGTTAAGCCTCAGTAAATAAGTTACTGATTACATGAAAATCGCTATTATATTCGGTCCCAATCATTTTATCAAACCGATCGACTGTGAGTTCTTGTTTCATATTCTTCCTGTACAGGCTTTTTATTTCCACATGAGGAAAAACTATATTATCAATTGTTAACTACTAAAGGTACTCAAGTAGTTCTGAGCCTCAAAGAATACATAATCAGTTACTATTGGTACTGAGTTAGTTGAGCCTTTTCCACATTTTGAGTAACTACATAATACAAATATCACGCTTGTAGTCGTCGATGGAATAGTTAGAGGTCAAAACTGAAGCCTAATTGCGTTAGTGAATGCAGCAAGGCAATGGGTATGACCCCATGAAATATTTTGCCAATTTCCTTAAAATAATTAGGTATTACCAAAAAAAATTGGTCGCTTTCATTGGTGAAGATACTCTTTTCGAAAAAGTCCAATAGTTTTAAGCAATACTTAATTATTTAAAGAGAATTTGTCATACTCTTTCATTGAGTCATAACCCTTTGCTCTGCCGAATTCACTTACGCAATTACGCTACTGTTCATTTAAAGTACGCCAATTATGTTATATACCCCACATAGCCTACTAACCAGGCATCAATACAGAGTTACTAGCACTGGCAACTTAAAAGGCAAACACCAATAAAAAAAAAACTGTCCGGGTAATTGAACCCAGGACCCACACTTTAAGGGTACACAAGTCAAAAATTCTTCCATACAAACGTAGTCTAGAGATTACTCCACTGTTTGACGATGTACTTTCAAAATAAAAAAAGATATCAATTTGTCTCATCATTATCTAGCCCTGTATGGAACCGAAAAAATAAAAAAGTAAAATATTTGAAAGTTATGAGCGTCGAAAGTTCCATATTTCAACACTAATTTTAACGTATCTTTGGGCGCAAATAAATACCATAAGAAGAAGGAAAATTAAAAAACGGCCTCCATACAGGGATAGATTAGTAATTCAACAATCCAAATAATTTTATTTTGATCAGATACATTCAGTAGTTTTTTCATGAAATCTAGACTCCCAAAGGTCTGTTTATAAAATTTCGCGCGCTCGTTTTCGTCCTAAATCATCATCCATTTCGATAAAAGATTGCAGAAGTGCTAATTCGTACGCGAACTAGCTTCTTACTGCTCATCACATCATCTATATATTTCGCACGTGTTGTGGGATGAGATAGCATGCATTTTAACCTCGCGCACAAAATAGTTCGTGCCGTCGACTAGTTTAACCTTAACTAACAATTTTGTGACAACCAAACCAACAAGGCTAGCTAGATATTATATAGAAAACCACGAGAAAAAGCTTCGTTTTCAATTTGAAACTACTCAAACATAGCAAACTCTTAAAATAGGCTTGATTAACTTTTTTTTTAATACAACCTAGTACTTTAATACCCTTTTATGCAAAGGTCCAGTTACATATTTTACCTACTGCAATAACCAACCTGCATTAACAATAACAACCGCCCCGCAATAACCGAGCTTATGGCGAGCAGCTGTAATAACATATGCAAATGAAGTCGTTACAAGAAATTATAGAAGTGGTTAGCTGAAGCATTATGATTGCTGTTTAGACCACACTCATACACATGGATTACGCAGCGTTAAAAAAAACAGCAGTCTTACCGCGTGTTATCGTGTTCCGCAGTATCTGGGTTGTGGAGGTCAGATAGGCAGTCGTTTCATGTAAAATAATGGTATTCAGTTACATCCGGTAAGCCTGGCAGCCCAACCAAACATAGTGGGGAAATTACTAGGCAGAGGACATGGTTTTGGCTACGTCGTAGCAATTGCTACGCCGTAGCTGTGTACCGCTACGACGTAGTACTAGCAATCATATTATGTCTCTTACTCGATTCTGCTAGCGGCTTCGCTCGCATGGACCTCGGAAACCCCCAACCAAAGGATTGTACTCCCGGGATAATTATGTATCCTATGTCTTTCTCCAAGGTCCGATCTCTCTACACCAAACGTCTTCGAAATTAGTTTATCGGTTTAGGTGTTTATGCTGGAAACTAAATCCGAGACATAACCACAGCACTCAATCAATAATGAATAAACTTATCTTAAAACCAGATCCATATCTCAGACATAAAATAAAGACAAAAGGAACATCTACATCTTACATAAACTAACGACATCAACACAACACAACACAAGTCCCAGCGGACAACAGACGAGAGACAACATCAGTTTCTCAGAGAAAATAATTGTCCCTTTTCTACCTTATTTTATAGAACATTTTGCTTATAAAAACCTCTTTTTGTTACCTTATTTTACTCTTGACAGTTTGTCGCTGCTTAACAAAGTATGCTAACAAGTTGACGTAGATAAGAAAATGGTAAAGAATAGCTAGAAAAGATTTTTCTTTATTAAATACAAGGTATTTTTAATAAGACAGACTTTGATCTTGTTTTATATAGAAAAGAACTAGGTTAGATGCTTTGTTTAACAAATTATACTGGTAAGATAAAATATATTAAATATATTGAAATTGAAATAAGTCGTTTCTGAAAAAAAATTACTAAAATAAGACATGACGTATCTTCCCCGTTTCAAAACACAGCTCAGTAGTGACATCTATTGCCGATAGCGAACGTTTGATGTCAGCGACAATAGATTCGCCCCCTTAGCTTTGAACTATTAGTTCCTGTTTCTTCTACGAGATAGCGCTGTAAGTTGTTTGGTGTTTACTTAGTGTTTTTAAGTTTTTGACAGTTGAATATAAATGTCGAACAAATCGGAATCGTATAGAAGTTGATGCAGTATGTAAGTGAGTAACACTCAGTTTCCCACCTTAAAATTATCGCAGAATTAATGTGACAAATTGTCAAGCACGCGTTATCTTCTGTGATTGGCTGTCGAAAATTCATTCAACCAATCACTGCAGATAACGCGTGTTTGACAATTTGTCACATTAATTCTCCGATAATTTTAAGGTGGGAAACTGAGGGTAAGCAATTACTTAGATAGCAATAAACAGACCTGCTTTATTTGTGGGGTGAAACTTTTTAGACGTCTTGCATATAATTTAGGTTCATTATTTGTAACTTTTTTTAACCGACTTCAAAAAAAGGAGGAGGTTCTCAATTCGACTGTATATTTTTTTTTTTTTATGTGTGTTACCTCAGAACTTGTTACTGCGTGAACCGATTTTGATGATTCTTTTTTTATTTGAAAGCTGGTGTTTGTCATGTGGTCCCATTTAATTTTCATTAAGATCTGATAAAGAACTTCGGAGATACACATCAGAACTCTTCAATAAATGACGGCAAATCACTCGGGATAGCTGCAATCGCATTTATGTTTATTGTTTATACCATTTCATAACATAACACCACACTAGTACGCTCTAAAGGGGTACGCAGGTGTAAACAGTTCACCTTGGTATACCCTTATTCGACCGAATTTGTTTAAGTTTCATGTTATTGGGTAAATCTATTCTGGTTTCACTTTGAGCATTTTTGGTACGTAGCCTATATAAATTGTGTAGCACAACTAAAAAGTGTAAAATAAAAAATCTTTTTACAAAAAATACAACCGACTTCTAGACTTCTAGTCGGTGTTCTTGTTTTATTTTCTTCGTTTTTTGACACCGACTTCCGAAATTGAAGTTATTTTTCACTTTTTTGTTTTTTTATTTGGAAGTCGGTTGTATTTTTTGTAAAAAGATTTTTTATTGTATAAACGATTTCGAATTTATGAAATAAACGCAATTATTATCTTGCATAGAGAGTAATTTCAGCAACAGAAAGAAAATAGTATAAATCTGTATAATTCGTGACACGTAAACGCAAATGAGTTTACAACCCTCTAGAGTCAGGCAACACTCAATGGTCAGAGTTGCCATAAACGTGTGCCTTTATGTCTTTATTCCTTTATGACGTCACTTGTCCTGGGATTTGAATTTACAAACATTGCCAGTGTAAATAAGTTGTAAGTACCTATCGTAAAATAACTTCGTGTTTCATTACGAAGGAATCTTTCAGAAGACATAGACATTATGTGAGTTGAAAATAAACTTATATTACTTACCTACATGGAACTAATTACAAAATGTTTCATTCCGTGAAGTTTTTGACATCAAACGATTGGCATTATAATACCTGTACCTATCTGTGTGTGTGTTTGTGTGTGTGTTTCATTCAAAAACTTAGACAACTTTGTTAAAAGTATGTTTTATTCTTATTCAGAAGAAATAAGTTACTTTTATGTCAGTTTCTGCCAAGAAAAGACAGTGAATATTTTTTTATTTAATGCTTTAAGGACACACATCTACAGAGGCGGACTTACCGACGTAATGCCTTAGGCACCAATACCTACTAATTTATTATATTCACAGTAGAGATGTTATGGAAGTTCTATTCCGATTCCAAAAAGTCGGACCTTCCACGTGGAACGTCCGACATCTGGCACGTGGCCGCAGACAACGCATACAAACTTGTTTATATAATACTGCTTGCAATTTTATAAAATTGAATGATTTTTTAAATGCCTAGCAAACACAATACACGTATGTAAACACCTTGTGTTTGAGCTGTAATTAGAAAGGCTTATTAACAATGTATTTATTATATTATTTTAATAAACCGATTCCGATTTCGTTTCCGATTCTGATAAACCAAATTTAAAACCTCCGATTCCGACTTCGGTTCCGATATCATTACATAAGTAACATCCCTAAATAATAGGTTCGTAAGAGTCTACCGTAACCCCGGTCACCAGATTAAACCCCGATTTCGACTTAATAATTTGAAGCATTTGTCAAGCTCTACGATAGCCTGAAAACCTGTCCAAGTTAGCTATTAAAGTAGGTTCATGAAACACACGTAGAAAAGCAGGTACACACGTTCTTAGCTCAAGAAACCCAATTGAGAAATCGATGCTATAACTAAAGTAAATTTAAAAAAGTGCCTAGAATTAACCAAGAAACCCAGGTACAATATAATTTACTCAGACCTAAATCTTCAAGACAACTTAATCCAATTCCCATTTCAGTATTTTTCACGCGAACAAATCCTTACTTATTCAGCGGAAAAATTTACACAAATTCATGTAACATTTATGTTCCGTACTTAATTCTACCAGGGAATCAACATTCCGAGAAACGCCGACAATGAGAGCCGAGCTAAATGGTTTACCGAATGTATTCAGCATCAGCTAACCGTATCAGGGAACGCGATAAACAATGAAAAATGATCTAGAAAAAAACAACGAGAAACACGCCTTATCGCTGAAAGAATAAGACTGAAATTACTCCTGAAAGTAACAAGAAAAACGCTTAGAGGAACGTAAATATTCAAAAGACATCAATCTACCCTCCAGGTGGGAGAAAACAATCAATCTCTGATTTTCCGTGACGAAATCTGTCTGTCTCTTTTCTTCGTATAGTGAATTGATGGGAGTGAGCAAGAGGGGTGATGATGTAGAAATAATCGGAGCAAGTTCAGCACGCGAAGTTTTCTATACATATTGTTCTTTTTTGAAGTATTTTATTTTTTGTGAGGCAATTACGAATTCGGGGGTAGTTACGAGACTGTGTAGCCTATTTTTATCTTTATGAATATACGATCCAAATTTAAATAATGTTTTTATTTTACTCAGATTTGGAAACAATCATTAGTTCATTCTACTTATAACTGTATAACGAATTACGGAAATGAAACTATTCGGTATAATATTTATTTCAAATGACAAAGCCTTACCTTAGGGCCAAAAAATGTAAAAACTGTTAATGGTAAATTGGTAATGTCCCTTACGACCATAACCTTACGCCTTTGCCCATGGGGCTAGGCAGAGACACGTGCATGAACGTAAACGAAGTAGAAGTAGCTAAGAGTATGTAAGGATCAGCAAGTAGCGTTCTATAGTTTCACGGGAACTTTGAAGTAAGTACCAAAATATTGGTTTTCTTAAAAGATGACTAGATATCCACGACCTTATGTCACGAACCCATATAACTGAGGATCGAACAGGCTGACGAAATTTCCTCTTTATCTGGATAAAACCATCAACAAATTCTGCAATCCTGGTAGTCAGCCCCTTGAAAACCATAGGACCCATTTCACCCCAAGGATGACAATCAACCCCTTAGGGACGCCACGGTGATAATACTCGCTCAAATTCAAAGTGTTTGAGTACGTGCAAACAATTTGTTAGCAGAACGACACCGGCGTTGATAGAGTCACGTAATAAACGACGCGACGTCTCTCAGACGTAGCCTCTACCTACTTTGATACTTTGTGGAGTTTTCCTTTTATATTGTCCTGGGTTTTCTTGGGATTAAGAGGTCTCTGTGTTAGAGGATATGTTAAAGAATTTGCTTAAAACTTTAATTGCAATCTATTTACACAAACCCTCTCATCTCATCTCTTTATATAAACCCAATTATTTTGAGTTAATAAAATTTCGTATTTTTTATTTACATTAAATTATACCCATGAATTAGTAATATATTCATTGCTATTTCTTTTGTTTTACAGGTAAATACATAATCAGCAGAGAAGCAAGTTGGCAAGCACTGGGCTGGTGTATGGCAAGTTATATAAATCTAACTACAGTATTCTCTCGTTAATCCGTCATTCGGTACAATTTCTAAAACCCACCGTTTTCTGAGTGTAGAATAGACTAGAATTCTAGATCAAGCTATATATGTGTTCCCTTAATGGGCTCGTAGAAATACAATATTATGCAACAAAAAACAAAATATACATTGATAAAAAAAAAAATCTTTATTACGATTTTACGAAACCCATGTAATTTAGGTTAACATCCCTACTTGTATTTTTTCCATAAAAACATCAACATTTTGTTATAACCAAACAACAACAACCAAATTGAATACACTGTACTACGCCTTAGGATGAAATTTTGTGGTGGTGGATGAGCAAGAGAGCACAGTATTAAAGAACCATAGAAATCTAAAATATATCTATGTAAAGAACAATGCCCACTTTTCATACATTGCTTGACCTGTCACTTGATTCGTTTTACAGGTCGCATCTGCCTACAACTAGTGTTGTATAAAATCAATTATTGTTTATAATAACACAATAACTTATCATCTTTTCATTTAAAGGCCAGGGAAAAATGCTATTATGTAAATAAGTTTTTGTGGTTATAACAGCTGTCAGATAAAGGTTTGACAGCTGTTATAACCTTAAAAACTATACGATACTTAATAATTTAAATCAAATTGTTTCATATTCGTTGAGAGAGTTACAATCAATCAGAAATAAATACCTCTTTAACGTAATATCATCATCAAATCGGCGCGCGGTCTCAAACAGCAGTTATATTCTCGCAATATCCCGCCGATGCCGAGTTTTAAAGACTTCACGCGTGATGTTATGCCATCCTTGTTTTCTACACATCACACACAAATCTAAACTCACATGCAGCAAAATGTAAAGCAACAGAGTGGTCGCTTTAAGGATTACTCTAACACGGAGTTAGAGAGTTCTAAACGAAAAGAGCTGCCTACCTATATATTTTTGGTGAGGGCAGGGTAATTAAATAAAAATCTGGCCTTGATTTATTATTATATTTCATTCCTTGTCTTCTCGTACAAACACTTAATCTAAAAATGCCGCTGGAGCCACAATGTTGTTTCCATGGCTGGCCCATTATTTATATGTTTAGGTACCACACCAAAGTCATAACATCAAACAAATGACAGCCTGTCATTCACTAAACGTTATCGTTACCGCTTATAAAGTTCGTTTTACGACCTGTCAACTCTACACTTATTTTTCTTTCCACTCCTTAACATAAAACCATAAAAAAATCTTAACTAGTTATAAAATAATAAGTAAAGTAAAAATAAAGTAGCAATTGGTTATTTAGATCATTTATTAACCACATGACGAACGAACTAGTTTTTCGTATTCTGTGAAACGAAACGTGTGTAATACACGTTCCGTTTCCAAAACTCTATTGACTAATGAGATACATATTAACATTGCTTTTTTTCCTGGCCTTATTTGAAAATTCAACTAAGCGATACGAAATGAGCAAAAAAAAATCATTTTTTTAAGATATTTTACATCACTAGACGCGTTAGAAAATTTTCAGGTCAATGCTGGACATGATTCTTTAGTGAAATGAGTTTTCTTAAACACTGTTATTTGATTAAATAACTATAATTCACTGCCTATATAAATTAAATTCCCCTAAAAGTTTATTAAGACTCTAAATTCTTTGACATTTAGATAATTTTAAAGTCAAAGAATTTAGAAAAGCAGCAGACTACGTACTTGCGAAGCTTTGCAAATTACTGCGAGTTAAGAATTTTGATTAATAATTAATTAGATTTAACTTTATGTTAAACAGACGATTGAGGGAACACTTGATAGGAAAGTTGATATATTTAGAATATTCTCAGCATGAACCATCTGTCTGATTGAGACTAGCAGTATCATTAATTTTAACTTTAGAGACGGTCCAATAATAATTACTTAATTCGAGTGTTTGTTACTCAATTATGTCTTGTGAGTATGCGTCTATCGCACAGTAAAAGTTGTTCATGTTGATGAGTACTTTGATCTCGTTTAAGATTGCCAGTGAGTTTAAATTCATATTTTGTTTTACAGTTTTTCTTTGTAATATCACCACTTCTAATGCATTATTCAAAGCCGCTTAAAATTAATTTTAAAAGCAAATTAAAACTAAAAGCCAGTTTAATAAGCTTTTAAATTTAAAATCTACCCGTCTTAATATCAAATCTCATTGCCGTACATTTTTCGCCGCGGACACAATTTCAGGAAATGCCGACATTGCGAATCTCTACGTAGTCACTTTTCAGACATTCACTTAACTTGCTACCAGTCCTGGAAACCTTTATTTATTTCTGCTGAAGTTGGAAATACGCAGTCCCTAACTCTGGCACAAGAAAAATCTAATTATTTTTAGGAGTTTCAAGCCTTAATTGGAAAACGGATTACTGAAAATCCTAGTAACGGATTTTAGTTCACTTTTGCCTGGTTTTCGGATAGAATTGAGTTGGACTTAATTGAATATCGACAAGGTAAAATTTAAAGCAACAAAATAAATGCCTCACTCTGGATACAGTGTGACATATTTGTACACACTCATACTTAATATACTCTCGCCTTTTTCCTATGGGAGTAGGCGGAGACTACAAAACGCTACTTCACACCATGTTATCCTTACTATACTCCTACACTTTATAATAATCCTTCACCACAGGCAACGGTGAAGGAAAACATCGTGAGTAAACCTCATATAGTTAATGTAAGTCTAAAATAGACAAGTCAGAGGTCTGTGGGGTTCCTAGAGGCGGTTTAATTAGCTCTGACACTAGAGATGGCCACATCCTCACACGAATAAAAGAAGAATTATAATCCTTCAGACCGAATTTAGGCCAGGGTGGTCAACTTCAGCTATCAACGCAAGAGATATCATAGTGCACCTACATGCCTACCTTTATACCTGTGCATACCTGTGTTCTTATACTGTACCTACATTTAAAGCAAATATAATTCTGATTCTGATTCTCAAGTGTGTGCCCAAACACAACTGCACTCTCTGTTCCCTCATGCTCATAGTCCAATGAGACGTCAATCCGACTGGAGAAATATCAGATGTTGGACTTAAAGTGCTTTCCAAAGCACAACCGTTTTACACACACAATTTCTGAATACTGGAATGGGCAACCCAATAAAACTTTGCTCAACATGGAAATCAAACCAGGGACCTCTTGCGACCGCGAGACCAACGAGGCAGTTATACTAACAGACAAGATTATAAGATTTACCTGTTAGCATTTAGAAGTCCACTGCTACACTAAGAAATCTCACATAGTAAGTCACTAAACTTGATCCTGGGCCTTTCAATCTTGCAGAGAGTGTTACTCCCACAGAGTACGGCAACCCTTCGGCGGCTGCTGCTAGTGACGGCACTGGCAGTGAAATTCACTTCGTTCCGTAACCATTATGAACTGAGAATGTAATAGCAGAACATATCCTACTTCTTACTATCCTTTCCAACTTTTTTTACATAGTCTACCTGCGTGCTAAGCGTTTAAATTCGTTCTGCGGTTTCAGGAGTGGTTGCACTCCTGATAATCCTGAAAAATCTTAGGTCTCCATCCTCCCAAAAAAAATATAAATGTATTTAGGTCTACATGTTTGCTAAACTTCAGGAGTAATTCTACCTGTGTGCGTGTAAACGTTTAAATTCCATTGTAGAACCACTCCTGAACCTCAGAACGAATTTAAACGTTTAGCACACAGATAGACCTAAATACATGTATATTTTTTTTTATCCCGGTATAACATTCCCTTGACATAACAAAACAAGTTGAATGTGGACATAGTCTTGCTGCAGTTAAAAAAACTAGTTATTAGTAGAAAGCCTTCTATTCCTTGCCGACGCGATGGATCCGTAGCTCTACATTTAGCCTGAAGCATGCTACGCTGCACTTGCTGTTTCGGTTTGTAAGTGCAACAATCAACAATAGTGGTGTACGTTTCTGTTTTTAGTATTTGTTGTTATAGCGGCAGAAAGACATCATCTGTGAAAATTTCAATTGTCTAGCTACCACGGTGCATGAGATACAGCCTGGTGACAGACGGACCGCGGAGTCTTAGTAATGGAGTCCCGTTTTTACCCTTTGGGTACGGTACCCTAAAAAAAGGCACGGTTGCTACGGCATAGGCCACGGGAGCAAAGCCGCAGTAAAGGGTTAGTATTTTATACCCATACAAAAACATAAAACCATTCTAAGAACTGGCCATACAGCGCACAATAAAGCGTCCAATTCCCGAGCTTCGGTAACTCAGACCGAAATAAACCAGATTCATCTCGTTACTTTGTGGGCCTTCTATAAAACTGAGTTGACTTAATTTGTAGATATAAATATATATACAGGGAAATAAGAAAAGGGTACTAACACGCAAAAATAGCACACAGTCAAACACCATATTCGGGGGAAACCGGCCTTCACACTAAATAATTTATGAGAAATGAAATTCTTATCAGCTTAGGGTAATTTAGGAACATCCGCATGTTTTTCTTGGTGATTTAGATAGTAGGAACGTTTTTAAGAAAAACATGTTTTCCTTGTCAATTATGCGTCCCAGGAATTTTGAGAATTTAAAAAGCCAATAAAATCAACTTACCTATTTACTAGAAAGTAAACAAAATCAGTGTCAAACAATCATGATTTATGTTTCTATAAATACTTAGGCATCATTTAAGTATAGTGTTGAACAAAAAAATACAATCGACTGCCAAATATAATCTTCAATTTCGCCAGTGCTTCTGTTCTGTTTTTTTTTCTTCGTTTTTTGTCACGGACTTCCTAAATTTAAATTTTCTTAAAAAAATATTTTTCTTCTTCTTCGTCGGTACACTGTTGGCAGAGCGGTCGTGGTCATCATGTTGCAGTGAGACTTCGGGTTGCCATGATTTGCTTAACGATGCGACGTCATCCCTCTCTATGAGCTGTTATTCGTGTGCACTCGCTCGATATAGCCGTTGCCTCGTCGGGAGACATGTCCAAAGAACTGGAGTACTCGAGCTTGGACTATAGCAGCCGATAGACGCTGCCTGATACCTGATTCACTTTTTTTTTATTATTACTGATTGGCTTACTTTTTAGTTGTGGTACATAATGAGCAAATTCATAGTAAAGTACCTTTAATGCCCAAAAAAGTTATGACTGAATAGATTACCGAATCACATAAAACTAACATAACCGGTGAAACTGGGTTCACCAGGGTGAACTGTACATATCTGCGTACCCTTTTAGAGAGTATAGGCATGATTTTATGTTATAAATGGCGTAAACAATGAGCAAACATGCGATTGCAGCAATCCCGGGAGATTTGCCGTTGTTTATTGAAGAGTTCTGTTGTATATCGCCGAAGAATCACAAAAATCGGTTCACCTGGTAAAAAGTTCTAATGTATAATACATAAAAAAATAAAGTCGAATCGAGAATCTCCTCCTTGTTGAACTCGGTCGAAAACCACGTCCACTTATTTAATTATTCATGACATGTAGTAGGTACCCAGAAATTGCAAATCACACACTGAATAACCATCTAGTGATAAATGCTCATACCTCCTTAATGAAAACAGGCTTTCCCCCAATAGAACTACAACAACAGCCCAATATAACAATAGTGCCAACATCCCAAAACAAGTCGTACAACACAGGCCGTTTACATACATTTAGTGTCCTTTCTGCCAGTAAGGTATCAACGTTTTTACGCCGTACGCCGATGTCATGCCGGGTTCCTATATATATGCAAATGTGGTGACCCTTTGTTACGGAGACCTTACAAAGTAAATTTGATGGTACATTACTTTTATTGGTGCTGGAGGGGAAATTCGGAATATTTTTGATTTTATTTTGACCCGTTTTGCGAGAATTTCGTTAGGATTTTGATGTTGCGGCTCTGGGGCAGGTGGTAAACGTGGTATTTTACGCGGAAGTGAAAAAAAATAAATAAGTGAACCTTATAAGAATTGTAGTAGTCTACTTAGGGCTTTATTTTAAAACACCTCCTCCTTTTTTAAGGTTGGTTAAAAATAATGTATAAGGGATAAATACAATGTCACAAAAATATTAAATGAAACATTTACTGATGTTTGTAAGAACCTTGAAAATATGTAAGGCATGAGAATCTTCGATTCCTGTACACAAAATGATAAGCTAGGAACTTAAATAAAATTGCTACCACATTCTCAGAACAAAATTGACTACTTGGAAATCGTCATTATAATTTGTAAAAGTCTTTATTTATGTTGGAATGTTTGTTTATCAATCATGCCTCAACAGCTGAACGGACACGGAACACGCTCATAACATGTCAGGATTAGGATATAGAATACTTTTTAATCCGGTGATTTTCGACATGTACGCGGACAAATCCGTCAGGAAAAGCTAGTAGTACCCTCTATATTTTAAATGGAAACAAACTCCAAATTCAAACAAAATTAAGCAAGATAAAAAATATAGAGCATCAACCCAAATAATTGGCACGCGCCGACCCAGTTTCCCAAACATTCGGGAATGAAAAAATACACGAGAATGTATGGGAGCAGGCAAACAAACCCGGAGCCCGCACAAATGCTGCCACAGTCGGACATGTTGCTCGCTTGTTTCATTAATTCAGTTTTTTGTTAGGCTGAATTTTTTGCGAGTAATGTGTGGGTAGATTCGTATCCGATTTGTGTGGTCAATGGTATTAAAATTAAGGTTTGTGTGCTTGAGCATGGCTTTGATTTTGATTAAAGAATGATCAGTTTTCCCTTACTACAAGGTTTTATTTTTAATGTGTCATTAGAAGCTCGAACTCTGAATGTATGCATTATTACAACCAGGGTGTGGCCAATAGCTTCGCCTCCTAATATTTTTGTTACATAAATATAACTAGCGTAATATAAGAATGAAAGAAAGAAAATTTGTTTATTTCCGCCAGGCACGACGCATACCATAAAAATAACAAAAAATCTTAAATACAATAATATACACATGCATCCTACATAAGCTCAATATCCCATGGGGCTGGCAGAACCTACAGAGCGCTACATCCATACACACTTCTTTTAGCATAACAGTATAGGCAAACAGCGTGAGGAAACCACCATTCCCTCTCACAGAGAGGCTATGTTTCGGGTCTACTCCCTATCTCCTTCAACGAAATTACGGGCCCCGTCCCAAAGTGCTCCAAAAATTCGGAGTGAAAAATACAAGTGTTAAGTTCAATTCTTCGGTCGGGTAAAACACATCGGGAGTAGATACAACTGTCAAATTGTGTTGTCATTCATTCTTAGTTCGGGCACCGAGCGAATTATTCGTATATTACGGACTTCGTGCTTAGAGAGTAGTAGACCCCCTGATGTGGGAACATTATAGGTTGATTATTTATTTATAACATAATCCACAGCACTTAAAAATAACACACTTATTCTACTACTATTACAGCCAATTACGAATTCAATATATATTATAGTCCATTTGCTTTTTTAAATTTTAGCATAATTTAGGGTCCCTATACTTCTCTGCAAACCTCGTTGCAGAACACAGTAATATAAAAATTGATTGGCACAAAACAAATTACACAAAATAAATGGTCGGAAAACTGGAGCCCGTGGTAGGTAATGAGAACATGTATCACAGGTAAACAGTCGTGTATACCTGTGATACATAATAATGTATGAAATTATTAGATAAAGCAATATTGCTCTCTGAAAACTCAACAAACCAATCCGACTAGCCATAAGCTTTCAGTCACAGACCACGAAACTCATTAAACACTTAATGCAAAATAGCTTTCAAAAATAAAACCACCGCATTATTTTCATAACCGTTTTATCAATTCGTACTCAGAACGCTAAAAGGCCACAACCAATATTGCACGAGAGCCATCCGTTTGAACACTAGTGCAAAATAACAGATGGGAACAAAAAATGGCCGACAGCCTGCGGTAGATAAAAACTTTCGATTTCCCGCATACTGATGGCATGTTAGATACGGTTGTGTTTCATGTAGCTATGTGTAGCAGATGTTATTGGTTTTGGGTATGGAAAGAGCTATAGTATAGCGACATGTTCACAGAGAGACGAATGGGATTAGTAGGGGTGTATTAAAAGAGCTTCCACGAGAAACGTACGAGTCAGCATTTCCTGATAAATACAACCTAGGAGTCTTTAAGTCAAGAGTGAATAGGTTACTAATAACCAAGCGTGCCTCAATGTCAAGCACATCATCGCTTACCATCAGGTGAGACAGTGGTTAAATAAAAAAAAAAATGTTTAACTAGGTACGTCAGCCCTACTACGAATCTTGCTTATTGACTAATTGAGGTATCTGGCGGGCACGGTGATGCCTCTGCCAAGCCGGGCCAAAGAAAGCAGAGCACTGCCTACCGTTTCTCGTGAGTTTCGTCGTATTTACCGTCGTACGTTCGGTTCTTTGGTTAAAATATTCTTGGGTAGCTAGTTGATGCCCGTTTTCACAAACAGTATACAAGACATCGATCATCGATCATTGATATCGATCAATGCCTAAAATTAGTTAGAGAATCAAGCGTTACTTTGTGAAAATCCATGAGCAACCAATCAAAACCAGGCTTGATGCAGAACGCAAAAACACACGGAAGTCAGACTGTTTTTCATTATCTAAAGAATTCAGTCAATCTGCCTAGCTCTTTTCCAGCGATTTCCAGTCAAACTGGATTCAGCTGAGAAATTGTGGTTTACATGGAGCGACTGTCTATCTGACCTACACAACCCAGTAAGTGAGTAACATGATACCTCTTGGCTAGACTGGTGTCAGATCTCAGGCTTCTGACTACCCGTAACGACTGTCAAAGATGTTCAAATGACAGCTGGGTCCAACGGCTTCAGCCTACAAAAGTCCATTACTAAAATTCAGGCTGTCCATACTAGATCAAAACTCATTACCCTCCTTTTGGACTACCACAATCCGGTAGGGACGTATCAGAACTGACCTTAAACGATACTAAACTTCCGTCCCTTTCCTTTACGTACCTACGAGTACGATATAAAATATATTCCACGTTTTTTAATTACACAGCTTTTCTTGCATGAAATGCGTACAGACGTAAATCCCTCCCTCATTATTGACGCGGTCACTCGCATTCCTACCCACCCCCCGATCTGCAGTGCGTCGCGATGTGCAACGACGCTTGAAGGTATGGTCAGAAGTCTCACTTTGAGTTACAAAAACTGGCCTCATTGCTATGATATTCCGTCGTAACGGCTTATAAGGCTTCTGTGTAATTGTTTTACTATTGTGTCAGCTAATTACGACGGTTTAAAAGATTAAAGGTATTGAGAAGTCGTAATCCTCCAGTTCAAGGTACACCAAAAAAAAACTACCGCCTTAACTTTTTTGTTTCTGTGAATGTACCTAACCAAAATGGCGGCTTGATACCTACAGGAAAACTTTTAATTTATTGGCAACTTCCAGCACCTGCAATGGCGATTAAATGTCAGTTGTTCAACATGTTGTCGAGTTATGCGAACATAAAATGTATTGAACAACTTATTTTCCTTATATATCTTTATGAGTATTTTCTACCCGGTACAGCACACAATGTAAGGAAAAACTTCAAGAAGTTTTTTAAGACCTAATAAAAACTGCACCTACAAAATAACTTCATAAAACCCGAATTAAGCTCAAAGTTCATTCAGCAGCTGTTTTTGCTCAGCAGAGCGCAGTATTAAATTCTTGCCTTAACGATGAGTTTTAATGGTTGCTAGTAATTGCTGTAACTGAAGCTTTGCTATCATGGACGTTGTTCAACAGGAATCTGATCGTTATGGCGAATTGTGGATTTCTGACCGGTTAATTGGTGAATAGTTTGTTTGAACATTGTTTAAATATTTAATTTATAATATTTTTTGCAATGCCAATTAAGCTTTAATTTTTTTATTACGAGTATTTTTATAAAACTACTAGCTTATCCCCGTGACTTAACTCCCGTGGCCAACCACACAGGACCCGTTTCTGGCAAAAAAAATAACCTATGTCACTGCGGAATAATGCAGCTTTCCATAGGTGAAAGATTTTTTTAAATGGTTTTGGGTTTATCCATTACAAATAAATTTACATTCAATCAAATCTTTCCTCTTAGTGTAGACAACATTGTCTCTGCTAATTTCTAGACGTGTTTTTCTTTCTCGAACTTTTAATAAGTAATTAAACTGTTCCTTATAAACAGACTTTCCATTTACCTAATACTGTTTATTATACGAGTATATAACCTACATTTTTTGTGGAATGTACTTACCAGTTTTATTTTCGTATCCTATGCCAATTCCTTGCGATTCTGCACCTTATTACACAAGCAAAGATAACTATTTTCTCTGCAGTGCAGTAAAATTATTGCCTACTTATTTTAAGATTGCAAATTCTGTTTATCTGTATAATACAAGGGAATTAAACCAATGCATGTAAACTGCCGATTTAAGCAGATTAAATATTATAATCGTTTTCTACCCAAGCGCACGCCAGTTCGAGGCAACTGCCCAATTTTTTTCACTCTTAATAACCAGTTTGTTAACTGAAGTATTCACATTAAAAATTACCTTCGCACCCACCATCACTGCCTTTAATAGTAAAATAATGTGCACATAAACTGTACCAGTTACCAAGGCAACATAAAACGTGAGACGTGGTCCGCATCAAGCCCGCACCCATCCCGCATCCATTCCGCATTGGAACCAGGACATCGAGAGCAAAAAGTGTCGAACGTCTCTTAACGACATTTTAACGACCCGGATGGAACGTTTTAAGTGATTCTTTAGGGCTCAAAGTCGTGATGTCACTGAATAGATAGAGAAAGAAGACCTTTTTTACAGACTTTTCTTGTAAAAGTTTTTAATTGCTGAAGTGAAATGAATGGTAATTGTGCTATCGCTAATCACATCATCCGGCTAGGCGATTATCTCCAAATCAGGTGAGATAGTAATCAAACTTAAGTCTGACACTAAAATACTTAAAGTGACTGGACAATACCGATATCTTGTGATAATTTTCACACTGAATTTAATAGGTACGCTTCTGCTCACACCTGCGGAAACCACAGCCGTAAAATCTGAATTTCACAGCTTCAATTTTAATTAATAAGGAGATAGGCAGTCGAAATGTTTGCAATCGCGGGTAGAATTTGGATGATGGTGGAACAGGAACATGAAGATTGGCACAAGAGAGGCCTATCCATGTTCAGCAGCGGTTGATAGCGCGCAGTGGATGGTGTTGAAATTGAATAAAAAAAACATGCTTTCAGAAAAACAATGAGATGAAATTAGCTGGTACCTAATCCAACATTCATTGATGAACAAAGCTCCCTTCAAATAATGTTACCGGAACGTTTGTGAGAGGAATACTTATACAATTAAGTACCTCCTCTTTCCAAACACGTAGATATTTACCTAATTAAGGAAACGCGCGGTGCCCTATTCTCTAATTTATTATTCGCTTTCGCACCCATAATGTGAAGAACTAGTTTTTTCCCGCGGCTTCGCACCTTTGGTGTTTTTGAACCGTCCGTCGTTCCTTTCCTCTTTATAATGTTATGTTTATATAATATTATGTCACACTCAAGTGTTAGGTAGTGTTAGAAAAGGCACACAGAAAAACATCAGACCGCAACGATCCTTACTTAATTACTCATTTTGCTTAATCTGTGGAAATGTGGTGTTCCCTGCCGGAGTCTGTTTCCCGATAGCTACAACCTCGGGGTCTTTATGTCAAGAGTGAATTGGTTGGTGGCCCACTCCCTCTCACAATTCTCACAGAGAGGAGGCCTGTGTCCCAGCAGTGGGAACATTAAAAGGCTGATGATGATGATGACGCATGCTGGTTATGATTACCTACTACGCACCTAGCCACTGACATCTGCCTTGTTGTTAGTCGCAACTTAAATCTCTAACATTACCAGGGAATCATACCGCCTGAAAACTAGTCCTAAACTATGAAAGAACTTATTGTTCGCAGCAGTTACCTCAGTAACTTTGTACATAGAAGTAACAATAGCGAGCAACTTTGACGAGGAGTAACTTACACACATTGTTACTGTAAGTTACAGCAGCGGCAGTCTTCTTTGTATGAATTGATGTAAATTCTCTTCAGTTCCAGTACGGGTATAAATTTTATATTTCTAGGCTTAGTGGGTAGATTGAAACAAAGACTACCTACGCTTCATTTTGTTGTGTGAATTGTATTTTGTTTGATTCTAACTATGACAATAGTCACCCATAGTAAACAGGCTCACATTTCTCGGCCTTTTGAATTAAATTTCATTAATGTTCATTATACCCACTTAATACACGGTTAAAATAACTGCGCACATCAAAATATGTCAATCGACCGCACGCCCGCCTACCCGCAACGCGACCCGCATTCGCCTTGTGTGCCACAAACGAGAGTCGAATGTCAGTGGGACATTAACAGCTCCAAGTGCACAGTTATTTTGACCGTATAGTAATACCTATCTTCCTAATCTTTTATGGAGTTTCTTGCCCATTCTTCTCCATACGAAACTACCTAGGACAGGCAACGAATCAATTAGTTTTTGGTTAATGAAAAATAAAGAAGTGCCTGATAAATGTCTTATTGAAATAAATTGAGAATGCGCTATCAAATCATATTTTTTCTCTAAGACAGTGCCGCCTCCATTTTTAGTACCTCCACGTCGGTTGCCATGGAGACAAGCGGCGTCTTAGGGTGACGACAGCGCCAATGCGGAAATCGGTACCAACTACGTACACCCTTGCCTTGCATCTTAGTTTACGTTCTCAACAATAGATGGCGCCTTCATAGACTGTCGTAAAGTAAAACAAAACCTTTATTAAATAATTTCGATAATGACCAGTATGTGTATATTTTAGTTTCATTACTACCTTAGAAGTACTTTGAAAATGTATTTGAAATTATAACAGCAATTTAAAAGACTTAATATTACTGAGGTATTTTTAATCGGCTTAAAAGAATAATTAATTATAAAGTCTTATCCAATTTTTGGGTAAAACCCGGCAATCCACCCCGTCCCTTGAGCCTTGAGACAACCGTTTCGTATTTACTTTCAGGAAATATATTAATCGAGGTAAAAAGGTACTTACTTTTAATTAAGTTTTAAGCATGATGGTTGTGGTGTCTAAATGTTAGGCCATTTTAAGCAAATTCTTTATTATTTTCACTACCGTGTTTCTACAAATTAAGTTTTTATTTATTATTAGGCATTTGAACAATGAGTACACTGTTACTTTATAAATCAGTACATTGCAAACTTAAGTCTAAGCGCCTCATCACTTACAGAAAAGCACTGCATGCACTAAATTATGTGCAGATAATTACAGCATTATTTATTTAAAAACAAAAAAAAAAGAATTGGTTGCAGTAAATTAAATTATGTATATATATCTGCCTAGCCTTTTCCCAACTATATTGGGGTCGGCTTCCATTCTAACCGGATTTAGCTGAGTACTAGTGTTTTACATGGAGCGACTGCCTATCTGACCTCCACAACCAATTAAATTAAATCCAATTAAATTATGTAACATATATTATATTAGAATAGATTAAATTAAATTAAAATACATTTTATTATTTATGTAAGATTAGGTACTAGGGAATAAAATAAGTACTTAGATGTATAGATCTAATTCCTATTAGCAATTTTGCTGTACAGTTAATGCAAAATTGTTTTTATAAACTCGCTTTGCGCGGTATCTTCTCGTCCAACTTACCACAGTGTCTCAAGACGAAAGTCTATGACCAGTGTGTGTTGGCAGTGATTACTTATGGGACAGAGAAATAGTCGCTCACATTGTCCTCATCAGAAAGCTTAAAGTCACCCAAAGTGTAATGGAGAGGGCTATTTTCGGAGTTTCCTTGCGTGATCGAATCAGAAATGAAGACATCCGCAAGAGAACCAAGGTTACCGATATAGCCCGAAGAATTTCCAAACTTAAGTTGCAGTGGGCAGGGCACATTGCTCGCAGAACAGATAGAGGCCAAAAAGTTCTAGAGTGGCGACCGCGTACCGGAAGACGCAGCGTTGGAAGGCCTCCCTCTAGGTGGAGCGACGACCTAGTCAAGGCTGCGGGCGTCCGGTGAATGCAAAACGCACAGGGCCGATTAGTGTGGCGACGCTTGGCGGAGGCCTATGTCAAGCAGTGGACGTCTTTCGGATGAAAAAATGATGAAACAAGTAAACATAATTGACACAGTGTGCGTCATTTATGTCCCATTTCTTCTTGAGAATAAACTCAAACTCAACTATTCACAATATTACAACATGACAAACCGCACAGCTTCTAATTAAACCAGACCTCACACAGCAGAGCATCTTCAATTAAACCCAGGTTTAATTAAGTACATTAAATTGGTTTCAACGCCGGCCGCGCGGCGCCACTGTCGCTAGTCTCCTCTGCACTTGACAACTGCACTAATGACAGAAACTTTGTCCCGTTAATACGATACAGAAGTAGTTTAAAGAGTGCTGTTTATTTCTTTTAAATCTAGTAGTTTATAGAAAGAAGTCGCTTTTAGTTTTCTTAGAACTGGAAGCTGACCTCAATCTTCATAGCCATGATCTGCTAAAACTTATAAATCTTAAGGGAGCTCGCCTTTGTACATAGGTCTCTAAGCTGTTGAATATATGTATATCTATATGTTTTTGAGTGCAATCAATAAATAATACCTACCTGTTACTGTTCCACTGCAAGGCAAAGGCCTGCAGGCTTTGCGCAAGTGAATTCGGCAAGGTAAAGGGTTTAACCGCCATCAATCGACCAATCTCATAGACGGAAAACCATGTCGCGTCTTTCATCTTGCATGTGATTGATCGATTGATGGCGGTCATACTCTTTGCCTTGCCGAATTCACCTGCGCAATTAGGCTGCTGTTCTCATAATAAAATAAAGAAGGTTTGCAATAAAGAATAATAGAATATAGAGCGGTCAACAGCATAAGGTAGGTAGGTACGCTTACAAGCAACGCTTTTAATGCCCCTTGAAAGTCATAATGGAAGACTTCATTTTATTGTATGCAGTTGTAACATTATAAAACACAAGTAACTACGTAGATTTAAAAAACCCGGCCCGGCCAGTTTTTGAAGTATATAATTTCACTATATTAATGGTCGGTTTAACCCCTATTTAATCTATTACAAGGCACTATATGTGTACTTTAGTATGTCCTACAGCACATACTAAAGTACACATATAAGTGCCATACAGTGTGTGAATTTGAAAAAGTCGCATTGGTACTTGCCAGGAATTCTGACCAATCATGTGCGAGATGAAATACGCATTGTGGATTTTCGTCTATGTGATTGGTCGATTAATGGGATCAAATACGCCTCACTAATCAAGGGTTTATAGCACCCCTGGTCAGCGAAACAATCTGCCAAGCCTCTTCCTAACTATATTGTGGTCAGCTCAGCTTGCTGACTAACCGTATGCAGCTGAATATATTAGTACTTTACATGGAGCGACTGCTTATCTGACCTCCACAACCGTAACTGGGTAACATGACACCCCTTGGCAAGATTAGTGTCTGATTATCTGGCTTACGTACCCGTACCGACTCTCAAAGATCTACAATTGACCATGCTTTCCAAGGTACGGAATAGTCTCAAGAAGGCCGACCGACAAAGATCTAGAAATCTAAGTATGTATTTACTGCCAAGAGGTCGGCAGTAACTGCCTATAATAACCGCAAAAAAAATGTTTCCTGTAGCAATTAGAGAAAAAGCTGTAATAATGAAGCTGGCCTCCACTTGCGATTCCGCTGGCGATGGAGATCATAAACTTAGGTCATAAAGCTGATTTACTGGGGAATCGTTCCAGTTATCGTTACGTAATATCTGGAACTTATTTGATAGTGATTTTGGAGCAAAGGGGATGTAAAATAAGTGTTGTTGATTGATTTTTGTCAGCTTATGATGTTAAGGAATAATTAGAGGAAAAATAATTCTATAGGCGGGCAAAAAGAGAAATGATTCTTGTGAATCTTACGAGTAGCTACCTATTACTGTCGGCGCTATACGTCGGTTACCGGCAGAAACTACAAAATGAAACCCTGAACCTAAATTTTGACGTCCCGCACCTAAAAAAAAACATTGCGAATGAATTTAACAATTATTTTATTGACGAAATTGAAAATAAAACTAAAGCTGACATAACGTTAAATAATATTAATTTAAAAAATCAGACATTAAATTCCCTATTCATGCAACCTGTTACTGCCGATGACATTATAAAAATAATTTCTAACCTAAAAAACACGAATACTGTAGGATACGATGGCATTTCTACAAAAGTCATAAAATTTGCAAGAGACGTAATAGCACCTCCATTGGCGCATATTATTAACTTGTGTATTGCTAATGGCGAGTTCCCAAACAAGCTCAAAACGGTTGTCATAAAACCTTTACACAAAAAAGATGACAAATCGGACTTAAAAAACTATAGACCAATAGCGAAAATCCCAATATTCTCGAAAATTTTTGAAAAAGTTGTATATAACTCTCTTTACTCGTATTTCGAAAAGTATAAATTATTTTGTAAGGAACAAAAGGGATTCCGCAAAAATATTACAGTTAATATGGCATTCTTTGACCTCTTAACAAACATCATGTCATCTGTAGATACGAGAATTCCAGTTTGTGCTATCTATACTGATATGTCCAAGGCTTTTGATCATGTGGATCATAAAATTCTGTTGGAAAAACTGCATAGCTACGGAATAAGAGGAAATATTCTTCAGTTAATAGAGTCATATTTAAGCAACAGAATTCAATACACAGAAGTCTCTAGAATCTGTCCGAAGACTAAAATGGAAACCATTTATGTATCAAAGCCAAGACACGTAAAATATGGTGTTCCGCAGGGTAGCGTACTGGGGCCACCATTTTTTCTAATTTACATCAATGACCTCCCAATTGCAACATCAAATAAAATGATTCTCTTTGCGGATGACAGTACAGCTGTGATTAAGTGTGAGAATCATATTAATTACGAGCAGGACATAAATACTTGTTTACATGACATAATAAATTGGCTAAATAATAACAATTTAATTATAAACCTCAATAAAACAAAAATAATGCAATTTCATCAACGCAGTGAAAACCCAAATATTAGTATTGCTTACCAAGGTTGTAATATTGAGGAAGCAAGCCAGGCACGGTTTTTGGGTATAGTTATTGACAGTAAACTCACTTGGAAACCTCATATTGAAGTTGTGTGCAAAAAACTCAGCAAAACCGCGTATGCTCTCCGGCAACTTTCAAAAAAAGTCAACATGCAGGCTCTTTTATCAGCATACCATGGACTAGTTGCCTCTGTCTTGCGGTATGGTATCATATTTTGGGGGCAGTCTACCGATAGGGAACTAGTATTTAGAATGCAAAAGCGATGTATAAGGTCAATGTGTGCGCTTAAAACAACAGATAGCTGTCTTCCCTATTTTAAGTCTCTAAACATTTTAACTTTCCCGTGTTTATACATTTTAGAAACAGCATTGTTTGTAAAAATTCATCCAGAATTATTTGTAAAACTGTCAGCAGGCAGAAAAAATCCGACACGGGCTCAATATGTTAATAAACTATCCCAAGTAAAATGCAAAACGGCACTTATGCAGAAGAGTTTCTTTGGTCTTGCCCCACGAATCTATAATAAAGTACCTGATGCAATAAAAAATATGACTGTAATAAAATTTAAAAGGGCACTAAGCCAAATATTAATAGAGAAATGTTATTACACAATTGATGACTTTCTTAATGATAAATTATTACAATGACATAAAAACGTATTATTGTGATGGACATGTATGATACTATTTCGACATTTATATTTTTTCCAAATTGACTTATTTATTATTCTCTTTGACATTATTATAAAAATTCTACTACTTTCACTTGACTAATTTTAAAAAAGATATTTTTTTTTTGTATTTTGATAAATTGACATTTAAATTTATATTATCATTACAATTTTATATTACTATTTTTTGTGAATGAAATAATTTTTTGCATGCCCACAAGACGGTAGAATATGGAGGAGCTAATTACCTTTAAAAAACATCTATGTACCAATCACCCATATTTGCAAAGAAATAAATGATTTATGATTTATGATTTATGATTTACAAATTAAGCTAAAAACCGGTCAAGTGAGAGTCGGACTTGCGCACCGAGGGTTCCCTACAACTTCTCGAACGCTGCCCAGCTGAGTCGGATTCGACGGTTGACCTCTTTATCGAAGTTGGACCTACCTAACTAAGCAGCTACATTCACCATCATAATTAGGAAACTAGGTCAACAGGAACTACCATATAGGTTTTCGAACCAAAACCTATATGGTAATTCCGGTTGACCTATAATTATCAATTTTGGTTAAAAGCAAGGTCTTACAGCACAAGTAAAGGGAAAATTACGAAAAATAAATAAAAGTTGAAAATTAAGAAAAAATATTGACCTTACAAGATTTCGCGAAAATCTAAATTTGCTTATATCTTTTTATCGTGGTGACTCAGTACCTTGATTTATTATACACCTAATAGGGACTATAGGCCTCAGTATCTGGTATAAATTTCAACTTGCTAGGTCCACCCGTTCCTAAGAAAATCGGTGGTGACACACGGACAGACAGACGGACAAGGAAGTGATCTATGAAAATCAAGGTCCTGAGTCAACGCGATAAAAAGATATTAGCAAATTAAGATTTTCGCGAAAAGTACCAAAATTTACCTTAATTTTTACTTTACTTGTGCTGTAAGACCTAGCTTTTAACCAAAATTGACATTTCTAGGGCAACCGGAAGTACCCTATAGGTTTTGGGTCGAAAACCTATATGGTAGTTCCCATTGACCTAGAATCACGAAATTTGGCAAAAAGTAAGGTCTCACAACGCAAACAAAGGAAATTTAAGATAAATTATGGTACTTTCAAGTTTTCGTGAAAATCTAGTTTTGCCCGTATCTTTAAAACTTAGCCACCAATAAAACTGATACCAATTTTATTATGGCGGTATAATTCAAATTCAAAATCTTTAATTCGAGCTAAGACTCATATAGGGTTAGTAACAATATGCATTAAAACTAAGTATTAGTAAACAACACGATACGGTGACACATGTAACTGACAGCAGCGAACTATATACGGACAGTCCACTCTATCAACAATAATTTTCAGAACCCTGTTAGGGCTGTCCATAACTCGGGCCACCATTGATGTTGCGCGCTTGCGCATTATCGCGTAAAAACAATCCACACGCGCCGCCGCAAACATCCCTGACGCACAGCAACGCCAAGGCAACACCATCAGTTTTCTGAACGCGTTATTATACTGGACACGAAGGGCTCCATACGACGCCCGAGAATACTTCTCCCACAGGCGGCAAGTGTAGAAGGTGGTACAGAATGCTCTAAGGAGCGTCACCTTTACTTCTGCAGTACAACGTGCAAACCTGCGAGCTATCATTTTCGCACGCACGGAAAGAGCCCACCGTTCCGTTCCGTTTCCAATGTCAGCATAAATACCTACTCATTTATCCATATAACATTATGTCCGAGATCTCACAACTTTTGTCATCCCGAGATCACAAATAAGTAAATTTTGCACCGTATCGCCCGTAGATGCAATCTCAAAATATAAATAAATACTTTTCAACATAAATAACGAGCTACACAAAAGTGGGAACAATTTTAAAGAGAGTTCGCGTCCCGGCATTAAGATTTACAATCGACATAAAAACTTTTCTTTCAGCTGAAATACGACTCAACATTTCTGTTATTACATTTGTTTATACTTATTCCGTTGTTTCATTTTTTGGTGACAGGTTAGTTAAGAATTGGATTTAGGAACTGATAACATGTCTGCTTTAAGTACACTGAAAAATAAAAATTCGAACAAGTTTTGTAAGTCTTCAGTACTATTATGCGCCGGGGCTATCCGTCACCGGACCCTCCTCTGGGAACTACACCGGCGCAAACATACTGTTGTACGCCGTGACCGGGTGGTCAGGTCCCTGATCCCTGACCAAACCAGCACATGGGCGCCAGACAACCCCGTGCACCCTTGGTCCCCTTGTGATGGGTCAATATCAATGGCCCCGCCACCTACCATTCTCAGCCGCAGGGGACAGGGAGAGCGGCCAATGCTATACCGACACTCCTCCTCCCCTGCGGCTCCACCGCGTCCGCCATCAGACGGTGGCGACCCCGTCCAGACCGCGGAAGGTACACTCCCGCCGCGGCCTCCAACCCTCAGCTGCGATTTTGTATGGATTTGGGAGGCCCCATACGACATCGCAGCCCGCCTGAGTTGCGAGTTCGCCCAGGCGGCACCGCAACCTACTTGTTGGCCGCTACGTCATCGGCATATCGGCAGGCGCCTCTCCGGCCTCTCCTCGGGTTCCTCTTCGCATCACCGTGGGTGATCAAGCGATGGCTACTGAGCCCTCCCGCCTCGACAATGCAGGAACCCACCGGGGGGAATATCAAGTTACCTACTTATGATCTGCTGTGCGAATCTCTGTAAACAACTCACATTGAAAACTTATCTCTTTTATTATGCGTACAGCTAAGGAGTGGCATTCCCTGCCGGAGTCTGTGTTTCCTGACAGCTACAATCTGGGGGTCTTTAAGTCAAGAGTGAATAGTTTATTTCTAGGCAAGCGTGTTTCACCCTCGACCACATCATCGTTTACCATCAGGTGAGATAGTGGTCAAGCGCGAGCCTATAGGATATAAAAATAAAATTAAAAAATCTTATGTGAAGTGCGCTTGAAGTGAACTAGTCATTTTCACTTCAAGTGCACTTTACAAAAGTTTTTTAGTATTAGTTATTCCACTTGAAGCTATGTATTGACAGCTTACTTCAAACCTACTTAACCTAATATAGGTTCACCTGCTGGCTGGATGGCAAACATTCTCTTAACCACCCAAAAGTAAGGAGGACAATAAAAGGCATGCTTATGCCAATAACCGCAGGGCTCAATTCCAGGGGATCAGCATTTGAAATTTGTTAGTAGGAGCCTACTTAGAAACTCCTATTATGAAAAAGCCAATTAGGTACTATTTGCCTGCCCTGAGGTTCAAAATCAGGACCTTACTCTCAGCATTCGCACTTGCTACGACCACTTGACCATCTAGTTATATATCCGCCCGTTATCTACTACTAAAAAGCTCTTGATTTGCAGAGTAACCTGGTGATCGAACTCAGGACTTCACTCATAGTAGTCGCGTTTACTACAACCAACATCAACTACGTATATACTCGTAGGCCCCGGTGACGAACACAATTGTGGACGATTAGGTATGTCTACCTGGGACAAATGGTCCAGTTAGGTGAGTCCAACATCGTGAAAGAGGTCAACTGTCGAATCCGACTCGGCAGGGCAGCTTTCTGGAAGTTGCGCGGTATTTTCTCGTCCAACTTACCACAGTGTCTCAATACGAAAGTATGACCAGTGTGTGTTGCCAGTGATTACTTACGGGACACAGACGTGGTCGCTCACAATGGGCCTCATCAGAAGGCTTAAATTCACCTAGAGGGCAATGGAGAGAGCTATGCTCGGCGTTTCCTTGTGTGATCGAATCAGAAACGAAGGCATTCGTAAGAGAACCAAAATTACCGACATAGCCCGAAGAATTGCCAAACTTAAGTGGCTGTAGGCAGGGCACATTGCTCGCAGAACGGATGGCTGTTGGGGCCGAAAAGTTCTAGAATGGCGACCGCGTACCGTCAGAAGCAGCGTTGGAAAGCCTCCCTCTAGGTGGAGCGACGACCTGATCAGGCTAAAGGCTGCGGGAGTTCGGTAGATGCCAAACGCACAGGACCAGTCAATGTGGCGACGCTTGGGGGAGACCTATGTCCAGCAGTGGACAGTGAAAATGATGATGATGATCATCGAACACTTCTAAAGAACTCTTGATGTGCAGAGTAGTAACCCATCCACTGACTGACCTTGGCAAACGCAGCTAAACTTAACTCATCTATTAATCCACGCAGATGTTCCAGAACTCCAATCCGCTGAAATTGGAACAGCTCATAAAATATAAAGCGTACTACTATATCTTCATTTAATTGTGTCCCAACAATAAATCGCTTTCAGCGCTTAAAGCGTAATCCAGCGCTCGATTGATTGCTATTTCATCAACCGATGCCGGATAAAACGCAGCTTTTTATGCGATAATAAAGAATTATGAGCTTTGGAGCGTTAATTAAGGATTCTGGTTCTTTTCTGTGGATTTATTTATGAAATTAGGGAAAGTGGATTACCTAGCTCGGTCTCTTTAGATCTTGAGGTGGTTATAGGTTTCAGTAAACCCCTGAAAAGACATATGGTAGCATTATGCAGAGCATTAGCAGAAATCACGTGCCACGTACCGGCAGCCGTATTGCGTAAGTAAATACGGGAACGCAAAGAGTTTGACCGCTATCCAATCGACGAAATCGACCAATCACATGCGAGATGAAAGACGCGATGTGGATTTCCGTCTGTGTGATTGGTCGAAATGATCAATTGGATAGCGGTCAAACTCTTTGCGTTGCCGTATTCACTTATGCAATACGGCTGCAAGTATTCATCAGACTCCAAACTAAGAGTCCATGAGGATTCATGGCTCTATTATACTTTGGCCGTACTGCGTACTGCGTACTGCGACCCTAGACGAACGACTTGCTGTCCTCAACACTTTGGTTATAATAATCTGGTCCTCGCGGTCATGATCCACCCAAGACAATTTCTAGACCAAAGATATTTCGTTTTTTTTCGTTTCGGTTTTTCTTCAGAGAGTAAACGACTAGGAAACACCGATTTCACCCTATGTAGGTACTTAACATATATAAATGTTTGCTAAAACCAATTTATAGAACAATAGTATATTATCACTTCAACTTAATAATGTTGGTATTTCTATTGTTTCAGTTGAAAGCGTAGAGCAGTAAGCAGCAAAGATGGCAGCGTTCGTGGCGAAGCAGATGGTCGGCAACAAACTCAGTGCTGTCAAAGGTAGGTGTTGTTACAAGAACCAGAAGACTATGCCCGTGAATACGTGTATATCATTCATAAAGATAAATTATTTAGATTTATAAAAATATTTACAATGTTCAACATGCATAATTAACTACAAGTGCATTGCACTTAAAACTAACTAACTACTGACTAAAAAATACTTAAATATTGCGTCGAAAACTCCTCCCACGTTGTATGGCAATGTACCTATATCCTCTGACCGAGATGAAGCCGTGAATACTAAATACTTTTTAAAAGTAAATAGATAAGCGTTTTCTCCGAAGGCATTACCCAAACCTTAGAATATTTATTTAAAATAACTTTTAAATTGTCAGGAGTCGGTCAGTTAAGCAGAAAGTTTCAGCTCCATGGATATAACTTTAAATAAAGTTACCATGTACTTACTTACTTCAGTTTATTTCGTGGTTTTTTTCTGTAGCGATACTGTGATAAAATCACCTATGTTGTCAAAAGATAATTTCATTCCAGAGTTTCAATATAGATCGGTAGCTCAAGAAACTGCATTCACCGATAAAATCTAAATATCCTCAATATATCAATCCCGGTTCGATTTAGTGTCAATTTTATCGCAAGCTATATTTGAAGAACATTGTAGGATATCTGAAACTGCAGTTTTGTGACTTTTATGGCATACTTTATACCTAATGTAACGTTTATAAAATATGCAAGTTGAAACAAGAGGATCGAGACAAAGTGTTATTCGTGATGTTGTAGTGGTTTGCACGTTTAGCGTTGGCGATTGCCGAAATATAAGGGATTGATATCGTGGCATTTCGATAACGTTTGACATTTTCATACATTTTTGATATTTTTCAATCGCTATCGCGACGCTGTGCACGTCTATGCAAAATGTATGCCAAAGTTTGTTAAGTCGCAGTCGCTGGCCACCGGTGGCAGTAGTCGGTGGCCCGTTTGCACCGAGTCTTATGGTGCTTTATCATTTGAGCATTATACTTAGTGTGGTTTTTTTCACCTATATTTTTTTGTTTTCATTAATGTCTACATTTACACTTACTTATATAGGTACCAAGTTTGAATCGATACGTGTAAAGAAGACACAGGATAATATCCTAGTGCGGGGTCCAGTCTGACGTTATAATAATGTAATACTACTTTATGAAAGTAAATTTTACTTATATGCAAGAAAATACCATCTCTTTTGGATTTGACGCAATCGGGTGTCAACCCATCAACACCCTCCTGCCCTTGTCCCATGTTACTTGGGTTCAGCGCAACACGTTTTCTTCTTCCATACCGAATACCCGCCACGTTATCGCTGATTCCCTTTTTCTTAATACCACTTGTCACACAGTCCATCTATCTTTTCTTTGGCCAATCGGATGTCAAGTCATTATATTAAAATCAAGAACCTGCAAATCTACTTCCTCAACAAAAAGTTTGACTGAAAACTCTTTACTGTTCACCCCATTTAAAATCGTCATTTACCATTAAAAATCATTAAGAAAACTTTAAAAGTATCGTGTAGAAGCCGGCACGAGGGCGCAAGTCGTAACAAGGGCCGTGTCTTTCATATTATTTAGCCAATAGAAAACTTGCCGTGTTGTGATCTGTGCCGGGGGGTTTCGATATCGATGTAGTTTTTCCCGCTGAGGAAGGAAGATTATGATTTGTTCTATAAGATAAAGATGGTTGAATAAAGTGTTGTAGCTTGCAAAACTTGTGCTGGCTGTGTAGTTTGTTTAGTGGTTACAAATCTAAGTGCTGAGCAAGTGATACTGGGTTTGATCTACAAGTGTAATTATAAGATTCTCCCATTATTTCTAAACTTCAGCTCAAGCTCAGATTCTAGATTTCTTGCCGACTGATAGCAAACATATCCCCAATTTCATGAGTATACGACATACACATAATGTCATAATTAACACAAAGAAGCAACAGACAACATTAATTTATTCATCTGTCTTGTATTTCTTGAAGTCGATATAACCGTTGAACCTTCCAGTCCAAACGTAACCAGCTGAATACCTACATACCTATGAGCTATATTTTGCCTGCGCACATGGAGCTGCTGTCTATCTGTTCTTCAGACAACCCTGTGAATAAGTAACTGAGTAACAGCCGATTTCTGAATTAAGTAAAACAGCAAACTTTAGTTGATTGCTGTCAAATAATTTAGAATGCCTTTAAGTTTTTGAAGTTGCACAAGTGAGAATCTAATTTTGTTAGTTCAAAATCAGTTTTAAACTAGTCAAGTAAGTCAAAGTTCTATGAATTCATATTCTCGCTAGTTGACAGCGTTACCGGCTCCATCCGTAAAGAACGAGTGTCAAATGAACGTCTAAGCGTGCTTAAAATTGCAAACATTGTAATCAGCCTTTAATGTCCCACTGCTGGGACACAGGCCTCCTCTCCGTGAGAGGAAGCGGGCCAATCCACACGGGCCCAGAGCGGTTTGATGAATGACAAATAATCAAAGGAATGAACTGGCCTAGATACAATACCTTTGCAGCGAGGCCTATCAACGATCACCTATATTGCTGTACCAGTGGGGTATCTCTCCCCCATTTACAAACGATATTGTTCCCCAGGGTCTAGGGGGATTCACAAGAACTGCTTTGTAATCGTTCCTCTTCTTTGAGGTTCGTTAAGTTGTTATGCCTACTAATGATTCTGTTCGTACGTATTATTACTGTTGCGATGGCAATATTTCTCTTCTAAATGGATAGTATGAGTTACAAGAGGTTTTTTTTAATTATTGAGGACTGGGATGTAACTATGTTGGGATCGATTTCCTGTATAACAGGATGATACCAGTATTTTTTTTTGCATCATTTTTTTAGATGGAGCCATTGTCTCTCCGATTTCCACAACCCAGGTTCTTAGTTACACGATATCTCTGTGTAAGACTGAATACTACTCGTAGCTAAGATTATAATCTTTCATAATATTATACATTTTTATTAGGGTTCCGTACCCAAAGGGTAAAAACGGGACTTATGTATACTAAGACTCCGCGGCGGTCCGTCTGTCTGTCTGTCACCAGGCTGTATTTCATGAACCGTGATAACTAGGCAGTTGAAATTTTCACAGATTATGTATTTTTGTTGCTGCTATAACAACAAATACTAAAAACAGAATAATATAAATATTTAAGTGGGGCTCCCATACAACAAACGTGTTTTTTGCGACAATGGTATGGAAACCTTCGTGCGCGAATCCGAGTCTCACTTGGCCGATTTTGTAAGTACGATATGGCAGGTGGCCCGAGTTGATTCTGTCCAGTGACATCGTTAGATGACAGGTTAAGTAATGATAACAAATAAAAAACGGAAATAATTCTACAATATTTTATTGAACTAATAAATTCGACATTACATTGAGTAAATGGAAATATGGCACGTAGTATTTTATTTATATAAACATAAATTGATTTTATGGCACATAAGTAGATTAAATTTTATATAAACGTAAATTTTATCATATCCTATACTTACCTAGTACATAAACTCTTAAATCTAATAGCATTTTTACAACAATACACTGGTAATTGCTTGTTATGACAATCGTTAAATATAACTAAGTTAGGAGATCTACAAAAAGACTGAACGGAAATAATACCTGAGCATGAATTGAAATCAAACGAGGTTAGTTACATTGAAAATTCGGTAAAAATATGGCAGCCAGATATTTAAAAACATCATGAAATTGCTTCATTTCTCAAAAAAATAGAAATAATTATTTTACCACTTAAGTATATTTATTTATTTTCTCTTTTAATTATTAGGAGACACTCATAAAATATGAGTAAAATTTCATTTTCAGTCAATTTAGGAAACATCATCAGTCTTTAACATATATATAAAATAAGTAAGCCAATATACTTATACATAATTCATAATATTGCCACATATGAAGTAAACTACGCTTACCAAAACAATGTAATATAATATTAACATCGGACAGCCAAATATGGCTTTAAGATATTTCATTAATTACTGTGACCCTTATCAAAATATTGGTTTACCAAGCCACGAAATATTCGAACCCACATACATTGCTGGCCAGTAATAATATAGATCTAATATCGATACGTAATTACAACGTAAAATAGTGTTCCAATTTTAAATTCAACTGCCAAAATCCATGCAATACTCCTTATTATGAAAGAGGCTGATCAAAACTCTCTTTCTCATTCCCCCTCGCACGTCGGGACTAAATCCGTCCTGCTCGCACTCTTTCACATACGCCTTTTTTATTTTCTCCGTGTTATCTGGAATGAGTATTTGTTTTCGCTTTTTCGCCTTTCGGCTTCTTTCGGTATTGTTGCAAGTGAATTCGACTTCGTTAGGACTGTCGGAAATCGGTGAATGGAAGAGCTTTTTGCTGATTGGTTGTCGACTCGGCTTTCTTATTGGTGAATCTGTCTCCATCTGAAAAGAGATAGTTTTTCGTTACAATTTATGTTGTTAGTAGTTTTTTAGATCGTGATAGAATAGATGTTCTGGGTCCTGTTTATTGGGAGTTTATGCGATGTACGGGGACCTTTTTGTATGTTTATTTGGATGGTTTTAACAATAGAAAAGAGAGAGAGGTTTTCAATTGTTGTCAAAGTTGCACACAAAATGAATATCTACTGTCAATGAATTGTTTTTCTAAATCACCTTAGATGATTAAAAGTTTCTAAATGACTGAGTACTAAATCGGCTTTTACGTTACGGGTCGTGAGTTGGGTTCCTTCAAGAAATAATATTTGATGATTGCCTTCGGTCTGAAGAGAGATTCTTGTGAAATATTAAAAAGTAAAACTGTTTGTTTGTAAAAGATAATTTTTGGAAGTACTTGTTGAGACGTCACTAGCGCTCACCGCCATTCCTTCAACCCGCCGCGGTCGTCCGGCATGTAGGGATGGCCGCGAGCGCTAGTAATGTCTCAACAGTACCAAAATGATTTCAATAATTATTTTATTAATACAAAGCTACAGATATGGCCATGTACCATAGGCTACGTTATATACCGAAAATATGAACGGATCCTATAGAATAGACCACGGGGCCGAAGCCGTGAGAAAAAACAATTAAAATATTGAGGCACAAAAGAAATACCACGAAAAATACTAAATAGCTCAAGTACTTAAAGAGTTTCAACAACTCAACAACAATGCATATCCTGCTTTACAACAGGTACAATAAACAGGTAGATATAATTCAGAAGGTTGTTGGAATTCCAGGAACACTGGGTCAAAGTGACCGCTTCCCGTTAGATAAGGGAGCTACCTGCCTAGCTATTAAAACACCCAGGTAGGTTTGTGTTTTGGCAAAATGTTTCTGTTTTTTACATTTATGATGATTTTAGTGAGTTCTTCGATAAATACCATGTTTGTTTATTAAGGTGGACAATAACAATTTATAATACCATCAGAGCTGCAAATAGCAACAAATCTTAAGAAAAATATATTTCGCGGGCCACTCGCAATTCTGCCTTGAATTATGCTAGGAGGCATAAACTAAGCTAATTTAAAAGAAGATAGATATCATTGGTAACAGTTTTGATTAGACTAATTTAATTTACCACTCCGGCTTTTAATTTGAAACTAGTGACCGGCCTAGGCTTAGCACGGGACAAATTATTTACACAAACCTTCCCCGTTTATCGGTTTTCTATGTATTATTCAAAGCAGTATCAAAATCCGTAATGTGGTCTAAAAGAAGTAAGCGCAGAAACAGACAGAAGCAGCAAGAGACTTTATTGTATATGTACTATTTCGAGAGAGTACAGAAGTAGCAAATTATTTAGTTTATGTGGGTTTTAAAAGTTTAGGATACTTGAAAGTTTAAGTTTGTTAACATGATACGATTTTTACAGCACCGCGATTTCTTTTTTTTATTTCTAAGACAAAACTTATTATTAATTTGATCATATTGACCCAAATAATTCACTTCCTGTCACAAAATTAAATCGCTATCCTTATCAGCCCACATTCCAAAACAAAACTTTGACAGACAAGGTCGTTATTCAAAACATACAAAGTAAAAAAAAAATACCACGAATTAAAAACTTATAAAAAAAAGAAACATATGCTTACCGTATCACAGTCCGAGATGAATTCCAATGAGTTATTCAATGAAATATTATTTGCTATTAACACTGTTAAATCTTCCCTGGTTATCTTGTTTACCGGTGTTGACATTACGTCGTCCATTTTGAAATATAGGTTATAATTTTGACGTTTGTAAAAAGTGGAAGTAGAGTGCGTGCGCGCCGCTTCGAGATCTACACCAGACTGCCCGAGAATAGAGATAGATAATAGTATGTCTGATTTTGAGATGACTGACTAGTGGTAGGTGTTGCCAGTTTATAAGTTGAGAAAACTACTGCTTAGAATAATACTACTGAGAATAGTATTTTTTATTATTTTTAGTCAAGCTTATACATATTTAAATTGCATTGTTACGAGATAATTTCAGTTCAATCGAATACCGGAAAGTGTTAAGGTCAAATTTAACTTGCATGTTTTTACACCGGGACAAGTAAAAGTAAATAAAAGCTTGTAAATTTCTAATTAAGTAGAAATAATTAAGATGAGTTATAACTATCACGTTATTGTAAAAGCCCGATATATAGTAAATCCTAGGATTGCCCAGAAAACCTAAGATTTACCAAGTTTTACTGGTTTTTAGGGTTCCGTAGTCAACAAGGAATCCTTACAGTTTCGCTATGTCCTTCTGCCCTACCGTCTGTCCGTAACTTAGCTCAGAGACTGTTAGTACTAGAAAGCTATAATTTGGCATGGATAGATATACATATTCATCATGACGAAAAACTGGTAAAATAAAATCATGAAAATTATATTTTATTAGGGTACCTCCTGTACACGTAAAGTGGGGATGTTCTTTTTCTCGTCTCTCCCATGGTGGTATACCCCACACCATGGGAGAGACGAGAAAAAAAAAATCATCCCCACTATGGGGATAGGCCATTCAAAAATATAATGGATCTGTCAAAACCATTTTCGTTCTAGAAACTGTTGGCGTAAAATTACGCTTAAATTTTTGTTAGAGGCAAAAGTGTCCTCTCTCTCTGCCAGCTAAATAGTTGCTTTTAGATATGTGAAAAAATCATAGCAGTAGTATATATAACGAAATTAAAAGGAAAACTATCACAGGTAAGTAGGCTTTACAAGTTTACGAGTAATAGTCGACCAACTTATAAAATGTATGTGTGAGCCGCCGAAATCATTTAAAAGTTAATGAAACAACAAAAAGCCCTCTTCTTAGACCGCATCCTACGGAACCCTATTATTGCGCGTGGCCCGACACGCACTTCGTTTTTTTACCGATACAGTCTTTAATTTTCCTAATCATAATAACATAACATCATCCCTGTATTCCCCGAAGGGTTCGGCAGATGTGTTCTTTTGGTAGGTACACTCATAATTCACCAGTTACGTTTTTTAAGTCCCATTTTATGGGGGGCGAGCCTATTGCCACCAAGTCTAGCCTCCGGGTTGCTTCTAAGAATTTTCAAATTGAAGAACCCTACCACGACCTACTAGACTAATCCTAATCTTTTGTTATTAATATTATAATATGAAAACAAATTGAAGATAGAGTTGAGACTTAACTGACTACACCGCTCTGATAACATTCGTTTCCTTAAAATGAATTAAATGCATTATACAATTATTTTAATAGTACATTATTGCAAAGGCCGGGAAAAAGGCAATTTCAGGTCGAGTATGAGATTGAAGGCCTAGCCGTAGGTGAGGACTTCACTAATACGAGACAAGCAATTGCCTTTCCCGCCGAGGCATATATAGTGCTTTTCTCAAAAAAATGTAGGGGAATAAAACAATCAAATCAATCTATTGTGATTTTTGTATGGTAATATCTGACATTGCTATATTTTAGTAAATTAATCAATTTGTAATACACATATTTGTACGCCTCTAAGGCAAAACATGTTTGTAAGCGCTAAATAAGAATTGAACATCTTGCATGCCTATTGTATGTAAACACATGTTTTGACAAATAAATCATCTTTATCTTTAAAACATTTTTTTATTATACATTTCATTTATTAAAAGTTACAACAACATTGCTGGAGCGTTGTAATGATCCAAATTCAAAAAACGCTCCTGCAATGGATTTTATCAACATTGCTGGAGCGTTGTAATGTTCCAAATTTAAAAAAAAACGCTCCTGCAATGGATTTGATTTTCTTTGTCCGTAAATTCGATACTTCGCGTGTTCTTTTTTCGAAATGCATGCATGTTTGAGAAAGTAATTTTTATTGTATGTTATTGACCAGGGCCGGATCACCTACTTATGTAGCAGCCTAGTACCTATTACATTACTAGTAGGTCCAATGGAATAATAATATTTTTCACACACATGCTCGTAAAGTGAGCCTTATTACATCGCTTTTAGAGCCATAACCCGAGCTGTAACATACAGGTGCGTAATAACATTACACACTAGTGCGTAATAAAATTATCCCTACAAAGTTAAATTAGTACCTTTCTGCAAGTTACACGCGAGTAAACAGAGCATTTTCAATTTAACCGGGTAGTACAGTTTTTTTTTAGTAACAACAAAGAGGTTTTATGCCGCTGAAAATCCATACACATTTCTGGAATAAATAAATGTGTACATCCTTAATTAAGGCAAACAAACATTTATTATTATCAAATTATTCATAATTTGTTATAAAATATTAAAATATTTGCATTTTATCACTTAAAATTATAATTTTGACGTAGGCTGTATGTTCACTCACCTTACATATGGCGCGTGAAAAAAAATGTTACCTACAGCCTCGTGTGTAATGAGCAACTTGGCTCACTTGTATCATAATATTCTGTTAAAAACAAGGTCAATGGAAGTGAAGACCATTCATTGGTCTTCACTTCCATTGACCTTGTTTTTCGCACTCTTGCACCCATCATCATCATTTCAGCTGAAAGACCACTGCTGAACAAAGCCACATTGACCGATCCCGTGCGTCTCGCATCCATTGGATCCCCGCAACCGTCACTAGGTCATTGGTCCACCTAGTGGGAGGCTTTCCAACGCAACGTCTTACGGTTCGCGGTCGTCACTCCAGAACATTTCGGCCCCATCGGCCATACGTTCTGCGGGCAATGTGCCCTGCCCACTGCCACAGAAGATTGGCAATTCTTCGGGCTACCAGTTACCAGATGTGTGACTACCCATCACTTGTTAGGCAAAAGGAAATCCGAAAACTAAAATCATATAAAGCGCCTGGTTTTGGCGGCTTGGGTAATGGTTTACTGAAAAACCTCTCTTCTTTTGAGGGCAGTTTTTCCTATTGCGTATTTGACAAAAGTGCTTAGTGGTTGTTTACACATTGCGTATTGCCCGAATACATTAACAAACTCTAAAATCATAGTTATCGAAAAACCTAGAAAAGATCAGTCTACCCCATCTAGCTATCGGCCAATCAGCTTATTACCAAGCATAGGGAAACTCCTAGAAACTATAATATCCTAACCCAACTCACTAGATCACGGCAATATTAACGACGGATATAGACATTGAAGAAGTAACTGAACGGCTACAATACTCATTGGAACTACTTAGCCAATATTTTAAAACCTGGAAAATGGAGCTAAATAAATAAATAAATTAAATAAATAATAATAATAAATAAATTACGATCTGTCTATAAATATAATAAGATAATTTACAATTCTTCGGGCTATATCGGTAATCTTGGTTTTCTTGCGATGACTTAATTTCTGATTCGATCACAAAAGGAAACTCCGAGCATAGCCCTTGCCATTGCCCTTTGAGTGACTTTAAGCCTTCTGGTGAGGCTCTTACCCCTTATAAGATCACTTTCTTGTCCGTCTGTCCGTCTGTCTGTCTGTCCGTGTGTCACCACCGATTTTCTGAGGAACGGATGGACCTAGCAAGTTAATAGTACATTATGGTACAAGGTGATTTGTCGTTAGGTGAGGGTCTTAAGAGAGCCGAGGACGGTAATCATCAATACACACGTGTATCATACGACGTTTTTCAACGCACTTGTGAAGAAAATAATACTAAAAAATCATTTCAAATTCAAATTCAAATCTTTATTGCGTATTTACCTTTATTTCCAACAGTGAAAACGAGTTCTGAATTTTTATTCGCAATGTCTGGCAAAATTAATCAGTTTTCCTATGCGCGCGCATCTAACTATGGCGATCGGCCATAGACTAAAAATTATGAGTTATCTTTTTTTTTGGCTTTTCGCGGTTAGCGTTTTAGCCACGTACAAAATGGGGAATTTCAAGTTTTCTTTATTACAGACAAAAACAAAAGTTATATTTAAGTGAAAGTTTTATTTATTAAACACGTACAAGTTGAAATTATCTATGTAAATACGAAGTTGCATGAAATGTGTTGCATTTGTACTATTGAGCACGATCTTTTTTGTATCGAAACTTTTTTAAGAACAAAGCAACTCAACCAATAAATTAAAAAAGAAACTCTTTATCTCACTTGTGAATAATAGTAATGAAAAAGTCACAGTTTGATAACAGGTGTCATTATGTGCCTAATTGCGGTGAAATTAGAGCCACTTTATGAGCAAGTGTGTTGAAAAAAGATATAAGCCAATTTAGTTTTTCGCGAAAACTTGTAAGTACCAAAATGTACCTTAATTTTCAACTTTTTTATTTTTCCGTATTTTCCCTTTACTTGTGCTGTAAACCAAAATTTAACACAAAGTTAAAAACCTTGCTTTTAACCAAAATTGACAATTCTAGGTCAACCGGAAGTAACCTATAGGTTTTGGGTCGAAAACCTACATAGGTTTTTTTAAATTTCGTGATTCTTCTTCAACGGGAACTACCATATGGTAGAAGAAGAAGAAGAATCACGAAATTTGGCAAAAAGTAAGGTCTTACAGCACAAATAAAGGAATAATTCCAAAAAATTTAAAATTTTGAAAATTAAGGTAAATTATGGTACTTTCAAGTTTCGCTAAAATCTAGATTTGTCTATATCTTTAAAACTTAGCCACCAATAACCAATATTATTATGGCGGTCAAATTCAAATTCCAAATTTTTATTTCGGGCGAAAACTCTTAAAGGTTAAGCAACAATGTGCATTAAAACTAAGTATTAGTAAACAACACGATACGGTGACATATTATTATTTGTTTATCCTCGCACTGAAACGCCTGCTGTGAGGCGTTTTACACCAATGAGGCACAATCTTATAATAAACTCACTATAAGTCCAGGTTTCCTCACGATGTTTTCCTTCACCGTTGTCAACGATGTCCAAGATTAACTTAGAAAGTACATATGAATTGAAAAATATACATTGGTATTTGCCCGGATTCGAACCCACGACCTCAAGCATGAGAGGCGAGGTCTTAGCCACTGGGCTACCACGACAGCGACATATGTAACTGAAAGCAGTGAACTACGTATATATATACGAACATCTGTCAGCAATCATTTTCAGAACCCTGTTAGGGCTGTCCATAACTCGGGCCACCATTGATGTTGCGCGCTTGCGCATTATCGCGTAAAAACAAACGCGCCGCCGCAAACATTCCTGACGCACTACAACGCCAAGGCAACCCCATCACTTTTCTGAACGCGTTATTATACTGGACACGAAGAGCTCCATACGACGCCCGTGAATACTTATCCCACAGACTGCAAGTGGAAGGTGGTACAGAATGATCTAAAGAGCGTCACATTTATTTCTGCAATACAATGTGCAAACCTACGAGCTATCATATTCGCACGCTTGGAAAGAGGCCTCCGTTCCCTTTCAATGTCAGAATTGTCCTTTAAAGCTTATTATTGACACAGACACCGCCAATATCACAACCTAAATGTTGACTGCCAAGCGCCTCAATCAGGGCATTCATATACAATATTGCTGTCTCACTCCACACTCTAATTGATAAGGCTCCGACAGCACACCCGCCCACCGAACTCTGTTGATCTGGCTTCCATACCAATCCCTGAAGATACTTATAAGCTCGATAGACAAGCTTACATGTTCGAGTTTCCTCCATAATATATCTTAGGAATCCAGATCAAAATCCCTAAACCGATCGAGGAAGCAAGCGAAAACAGGTGTTCCTCTTTTTGTGTAGTACCTGACGGCCTGCTTGAGACACAGAACTACACTCTCTGTAGAAAGTCCTGGCCGAAACCTGAACTGTCGTGCAGTACAAGATGTTCGTTTAGCTGTGTATCAAGCAAACCATCATGCACCTTAGTGACTATGGTTGCTAGAGAAATAGGTCTATAGTTTCCCCTATCTGAAAGATCACCTGTTTTACTTTTAACAATGAGAACCACGATCGTCCTCATTAGGCAAGTATGAATGACCAATACATCAATTGTATTGTTGCAATTGCCAAAACCCTCGGTAAGTGAGGACCGTGAGGCGTATTGCAAACACTCGAGCTACTGAGCCCATCATGTCCAGGGTACTTACCTCTAGACGTAGACCTGATGACCCTGGCCACATATTTGGCACTGAAACGTGTGCCCACCTTGCCACAACGGGGCTCAGAATCTAGCATCTCAAAAGAGCTGCCTAGCGATGACTTTAAAGCAAACCGATTTCTAAAAAGTTTTGCAATGTCCTTCGCATCACTCACATCATTCACACTAACAGGCAGGCCTGGCCGAATGCTCAATTTATTAGCGCTCTTCCAGAAACCGCGAAAATCACGCTTTGAATGCTTAAAGGCAATTATGTCCATCTTTATCTGTATCTTTGTCTCTATAATGGGTAGGTACGGACCCTCGTACCTACCCATTATACGCACGAGTTTGACTCGCACGAGTTTGACTCGTACTTGGCCGGTTTTTTTCTTCTTTCAATTTATTTCAATTCATCGGTTTTTCTGTTTAAAATTCCTATTCCTACATTATATATCAAAAGAAGTCTAACCTCAGTGAGCGTGCAAGCTCGTAAATTTTAAAAACCATGGATGAGCTTAAAAAAATTGAGCTTACTTCGGTTGCTCTTACGTCCCAGATTTTCTTAGTAATAATCCTTATTGTCCTTAACTATACGAGTAATCATAAGATATTACAAAAGTCCTGCTTTAGAAATAGTATCTAGCTTTTATTTATTTAAAACTTCATACAACATACAAGTACAAGTGCTTTTGTTTGAATAAAATAAATTAATTCAAATAACGAGCCTTAAATAAAAATAAGAAGCCTATCAATAATAACCAAAAAAATGCCTTTGTTTAGAAACATAGCTTTAACAAGTATTTGAATCTACAAGACAAAATTTTATCAAGAGACCCATAAGTAAAGTAAAGTTTGCTACTTGCCCTGCACTGGCTTGATATGGCACTGTCATTGATAAAGAATTAATTACAAAGGGACTTAACACTTGTGTCTTGTAATCGCCCCAAAAACAAATCTTGGAGTGGACCCAGCCTTGTTGTATTAAAGCGCCATACATATATAGATAGTATTAGATAATTCAACTCATCTTTGCGCGCGGTTTGTATCCATGTGTGCGTGCGCTTGTAATTATACAGCTTTCATTTGTGTGGCAGTGACACGGCAGTCGTCGTCCGAGCAAATAAGGTTATCCACAAATAGCGCCACGCGCACAGATGAGTTGAACTATGTATACCTAGCTAGTTTTCAACATTTAGGTTTGTCTCGGAGATAAAATCGAATAAGTGAATGTAAGTCTAATATTAGGCTTGCTAAATCTTAGGTTTTATAGGTATATTGATTAATTTATCGTAGCTCTGGCTTTTACAGTAACAAAGGTGCAGTCAAATTATTGTTTTTTTCTGTCTGAAGTATATTTTTACGGGTATCAGTCTTTTTATACAAAATATCTGTTTCCAATAGATTAAAATTCAAATCGAAGTTATATATATACTCGTAGCCTTTGGCAGGTATTATTTCATGACACAGGAGGTATTTTCCTTTACTAAAGAGAATTAGTAAAAAAAAAAAAATATCTGTCAAATTAAAAAAAAAACACATAGTTAATATATTCATAATCAATTTAATATTCGAATCTCACAACAACTTACGAAGTCATAGAATACAAAAAAGTATCAAAATACAATTAAAAAAGTTTCATGTCAAAATGATAACAAAATGTACCAAAAATTATTCATAATTATAAAAAAAAAGAAAATAGTTGCAAATGAGAGTAACGGTTTGTCGTCACCAGTTAGCGCCACTGTCGAGTAAGGTCATTAAGTATAACTATTAAAAGTTGTTACTACGTGCACGTAAGCAGTTTCAATTAACCATTTTATTAATAATGTCTAATGCCATATGTGCGATTGTTGATTGTGCAAAAAGATAAGTTTCTGAAAGATAAAACTCTCATAATCGAAGCGTTAATCTGTCGTAATTATTACGTGTTTATTTTCATATTTATTATAAAAAAAATAATGAATAAACACGCGTTAAAAGACCTAAAACAGTGACATTAGATGTTTCGAAGACCTTATTCTACACTAGCGGTGCTAGTAGTGATTTAAAACGCGGTAGCCGTCATTGCACTGCGCGTGCTCTCTTGGCATCAACGCTATCTATCTCTTTATTAAGTTAGTTAGTTCCATTACAGTTATGCACAAGCTCATACTCAACACACTCAGAAAACACAACACACGCAGACTCAGACGTTTCCTCTTCAATGTCTGTCGCCACATTTTCATTGTTGTTAGGTACAATACTAAAGAGTTCCTGATTTCTGGATTCGTTAAGGTTGTTGTCATTTTGGATGTCGGTTCCGATGTCACCTGTATTTTCATTCATTGTGTGATCGTCAGTTAAAGAAGGAACTAGAGTATCCTCCATGGCTTCAGATTCCACACCGCTGTCCGTTCTACTTCTAACTTCTTCTACGTCATCTAGTTCGTCATCCAAATCCAAAAAACTAAAACTTTTCGGCATATTATTCACAGTAATGAATTCGTCTTTTAAGTATTGTTTTGTGATGTACATTGCGATGTTGTCAACTGAATCTGCAGCGTTAGTCTTCTTGGCAAAATCTTGGAATTCCGCGAGCATAACTCGTAATGATTTGTTATGTGATTTGCAGTACAATCTTATCATATGGCTGGTTTTGATAATATCCCTGGGTTTTGCACCTTTTTGTACTTTCATCTTGTGGAATCCTTCGAGATTGAAGACACATTCTTCTTCTTGTGAAACTTCTTGTAGAACAGCCTCTACTTCCTTGATGTTAACTTTCTTGCTAACTTTTTTGTTCTTGTTGTTACTCTTGCGGTAGAGGTTGGGGAAGTACTCCGTGAGAAATTCTGATTTTGGTGGACTGTTGGAAATGAGGTTGAACTCGAGCATCCGGCTCACCGTCCGGTCCTCGACTGACATTGTTTCTTCCTGGAAATTAAAAGGAAAAATTAGTTCTATTGCTCTTAAAGGCAGCAGTGTAGTGAAGGTACTAAGCTGTACTATTTTCGCCGACACCGTTCACAATGGACTCTTGCTTACATCTCTTTTCCTCCCCGTTACTTTATTCCATAATCCATGGATACATTTGTTTTGAGTGTATCTCTACACTACGAGTAGTTTTTTCAGCTATCTATCTACTATGTAGCTTATATTGTCCTACTGATAAACAAATCCCTCTCTCCCTTTTTTACCGACTTCAAAAAAAGGAGGTAATCAACTCTATACGTATGTATGTAATATAGGAACTGCACAATACTCACAAATATTACTCTATGTGAGCTTCTAAATACGTGTGCCAAATTTCATAAGTGTATGTATGTTTTTTTGTAAGTATGTTTGTCTCGCAATTTTCCGAAACTATTTATCGGATCATGATCATAAATTGCGTTGGATTGAGTATCTCTTAACTTAGGGAATAGTGCAAGTTTCATCGGGAAAACTAATAAATAAAATAAAGAAATCAAGATTGGTCCAGCAGTTTCTAAGATATGGAGCGTACAAGCGAACTCCTTAGCGGCAAAAAGCACGAATGTGTTAATTGAGTTATTATGGGTATTTAATTAACTATAGAATTTGCAAAATTACAATTTTACGTACATCGTCATTTTTAGTGATAGAGTAATGAAACTAAAAAGAGAGAAATAAAAACATATGCACAAAAAAAAACGACTTCAAAATCAAAACGAAGTCGGAGTCTTTGGTACCTCTTGTTTTTTTGTTATTGATGAGTTTTAGTTATTTTGCACTTTTTGTGTTTTGCTATCGAAGTCGGTTTAATTTTTGCAAACGTTTTTTTACACACTGCTCTGCTAATGTGGGCTAACCCTGCCAGCTGTCAGGAGTGAAGCTAACTATGAATGACTTTTTAACTAAGGCATAATATAATGTCGAGCTGCTATAATGTTGGTGGAAAGGATGTCTGGTAGATGTCACTGTCAACGATAAGACCACCATTGTACCCATACAATTCAGATTGCTTTATGTAAAAGAGATGTGTTAACTTTTTGGTGTACAATAAAGTACTCATAGATTCTATTTTATTCTATGGAACTCACCAGAGTCTCAAGATTGTGGTAATAGTTGCAGATGGATTTCAAGTCGTTCTTTTCTCCAGTGTGCCACCAGACGATGTAGGCCCTTTTTACGGTCATGTTGGAGAATGGTGGTGTCGGCTTCTCCAGCAGCGAGTGGATGCTGCTGTCGGGCAGCATGGTGAACTCCTCCTCTACCGCGCTGCAGGAAGGTTCCATCCTGTTGCTGGAAAATGATAAATCATGGTGTTAGTTCAAACGTATCTGGGGCCTTGTGCGAGTTTTTATACGTACTCGATCACGTTAAAAGTTTGCTAAAGTATAGAAAAAGTTTTCCGTTAATATCACCGGGGTGCGCTTAGCCGCTTATTTAGTTTAAGTATACATTTTAGTTTTGGTATTGTCGCCTAATCATCATCTACACTAATATTATAAAGAGGAAGGATTTGATTGTTTGAAAGTTTATTTATTTGAATGTTTTAAGCTTGTTTGTAATGGCTAAACTCAAAAACTATACTGAACCGATTTTGAGAATTATTTCACCAGTAGCAAATATAAAAACATACAAAGCTACAAAGCTACATTATTCCTGAGTGACATTGGCTATGATTCATCCCGAAAACGGGTCCTGTGTGGTGGGCCACCGAAGTGAAGTCGCGGGGAAAAGCTTGTCGGTAATAAATTAACATTTAAGCCGAAAGTCGTCCACTGCTGCATAGAGGCTTTTTGCAGTAGTGATTGTTAACCAACTTCAAAAAGGAGGAGGTACTCAATTCGAATGTTTTTTAACAAATTGTCAAACAAGCGTTATCTTCTGTTATTGGCTGTTAAAAATTCATTCAACCAATCACAGCAGATAACGCGTGCTTGACAATTTGTCACATTAATTCTCCGATAATTTTAAGGTGGGAAACTGAGGGTTAAAGGGTTAGTAACAATGTGCATTAAAACTAAGCATTAGTAAACAACACGATACGGTGACACATGTAACTGATTGCAGTGAACTATATACGGTCAGTCTATTTCAATCATTTTCAGAACCCTGTTAGGGCTGTCCATAACTCGGGCCACCATTGATGTTGCGCGCTTGCGCATTATCGCGTAAAAACAATCCACACGCGCCGCCGCAAACATCCCTGACGCAATACAACGCCAAGGTAACCCCATCAGTTATCTGAACGCGTTATTATACTGGACACGAAGGGCTCCATACGACGCCCGCTAATACTGCTCCCTCAGGCTGCAAGTGTAGAAGGTGGTACAGAATGCTTTAAAGAGCGTCAACTTTTATTTCTGCAGTACAACGTGCAAACCTGCGAGCTTTCATATTCGCATGCACGGAAAAAGCCCTCCGTTCCGTTCCATTTTCAATGTCAGCATTGTCCTTCAAAGCTTATTATTGACACATACATTTTTAATATGCCTACCTACATGTTGACTGCTAAGCGCCTCAATCAGTGCATTCATATACAAATTGAAGAGGGCAGGGGAGGTCATCCCCCCTGGCCTCTCTTTACAAAGTCCTGGTCGAAACCCGAACTGATTGTCGTGCAGCACAAGATGTTCGTTTAGCTGTGTATCAAGCGGACCACCAAGCAGACCATCATGCACCTTAGCGACTGGTTGCTAGAGAAATAGGTCTAAAGTTTCCCCTATCCGAAAGATCACCTGTTTTACTTTTAACAATGGTAACCACAAACGTCCTCATTAGGTTAACCCTCGGTAAGTGAGGACCGGCGTATTGCAAACGATGAGCTATTGAGCCCGTCATGTCCAGGGGCTTACCTCTAGACGTAGGCCTGATGACCCTGGCCACATCTTTGGCACTGGAACGTGTGCCCACCTTGCCACAACGGGGCTAAGCATCCAGCTTCTCACAAGAGCTCCCTAGCGGTGACTTTAAAACAAACTGATTTCTAAAAAGGTTTGCAATATCCTTCGCATCACTCACACCATTCACACTAACAGGCAGGCCTGGCCGAATGCTCAATTTATTAGCGCTCTTCCAGACACCGCGAAAATCACGCTTTGAATGCTTAAAGGCAATTATGTCCATCTTTATCTGTATCTTTGCCTGTATAATTGGTAGGTACGGAACCCTCGGCGCACGAGTTCGACTCGCACTTGGTCGGTTTTTTTATGTGTGTTACCTCAAAACTTTTTACTAGGTGAACTGATTTTGATGATTCTTTTTTATTTTAAAGCTGGTGCTTCTCATGCAGTCCCATTTAAATTTGATTAAAAGACTAGTAGTTTTTGAGTTATCTTTAACAATGCGTATTTGAGTGGTCTTTAAAAGTAATAACTTTTTAACAAAAAAAATAACCTGAATTCCAAAACAAAATACTAAGAAGCGAAAAATAACTTTCTTTTCGGAAGTCGCTGTCAAAAATGAAAAAGATTGGTACCAAGACGTGAAGAAAGTGTTTTGGAAGTCAGTAATTTTTTTTTGTTAAAATGTTTTTTATTTCATAAAGAGAACATAGTACTTAGAAAAAAAAAAATAACATAACAGCACGCCTGTGTGATCCGAAAAGTTGGACAGAGGTGCACCTATAGTATCAAAAATCGAAATAGTTTATTTTCAAATAAACTTTATAGGCACTTATGAATTGTCAAACAAAAAAAAAGATGAATCTAGTTGCACATTGCGGTTTTTAGCCATGTGGATACATCCGCAAATTCTGCGACATATGGAATTCTATGAAGCTGCACGTACTTATGGTAAAAACCACGCGGTAAAAAATCTGCAACAAATCTGTGTTTTGCCACAGAATCCACCGCACCGCGGCGCGGATTAAGGCTGCAGACCACTTGGCGCGGAGTGGAGAAAAGAGGAGTGGAGCCAACCAATCGAATTGCATAAAGACTCCGTTTGCGCGTCGGAGCGGACAGGCAGCCTAAATTCGCGCGAATATTTTGGGCTCTATGAACTGGTAGAAAGAGACAAAAACCGCGCGGTATTTCATCCGCAGCGCGTGTTAGTTATGATTCAGTACGCAGATAAAAATACGCGCGAATAAAATTCACACGGCTAAGACCTTGTCCAGAAGAAGCAATTATACGCGCGTAAATCGCGTGCATGCGCCAGACTCTCGACTCGCGCGTGATTCGCGACGAATTCGCCCTTTCTGGACAAGGTCTTAGACCTTGTCCAGAAGAAGCGAATTCGTCGCGAAATTGCTTGCGCAATTATACGCGCGTAAATCGCGTGCATAACGCCAGACCCTCGACTCGCGCGTGATTCGTGACGAATTCGCCCTTTCTGGACAAGGTCTTAAAACCGCATGCGTGATATGTAAGCAACAACAGCAACAACAACTTCCACTGGCTTCTGTCTCGCGCCACCCTTCTTCAGTGGTGTCAAGCCGTCGTTTTAACCGAGCACTTTATTTGAAACAACACTACACATACAAAAGTATAGTGTGATGGGCCATTCAGTACTGGCTACCAAAACTTTTTTTTTCACGAACATAAAACCCAGAATGATCGATAGTAAAAGTTGTTTGTATCAAAAGAAAATACTACAATTTGTTAGCGAATAAACAAAAGAAAGTTGGACTCATAAAATAATCCATCTATAACATCTATTTGTATCCATTCTCAAAAATATTTCAGGTACCGTCATAAAAAAAGAATAATTGTTCCATGCAAAAATATACATTGTTATCCAAAACTAAAGTTGAAAATCGTGTAGTAAAAGTTTTTGCAAAATTATAATTTTGCTAAAGTATTACCTCCTTGTAGATAATAAAAACAATAAACAGGAAAAGAATCATTTACAAGAAACAATTGAAAGGATTTCGACTATTGTTAGTAAAGATTAGGTCATGAAAGGGATGGTATGGACCATAGAAAGATGTTAATATTTTTGTGGTACATACCTATTGTTTTCTAAAACTGCAGTTGTAACCCTACTTAAATTAATACCCATAAATCTTCAGTATCGTAGAAAACATAAAAAGATATTTTTACCTGACTCCGCTAAAGCCAAAATGAAGGACTAAAATTTTAGCATTCTACATAGGTAATAGTAGTACATACATAATCCTTTTTCCATGGCAGAAACTAAAATAAAAACTGAATCGTGTAACAAAGATCTTTCCGAAATTAAATGCTCATACATTTTTGTTAATAAATTAGCTAAATTACCTCCTTGTTAGATAATAAAAAGGAAGAGAAAGAATTACAAAAGTAACAATTGGCAAGATTTCGATTTTTGTTAGTAAAGATTAGGTTTATTGATAGTTAAGTAAGAAAAGGTACCTACCTAATGATTTGAAACACTGCAGTTATAAATGCTTACCCTATTTAAAGTAATACTCATAGAAGTTAAAATTAGTTTAATATTTCTATGGGAATATAGATATATCTTCGGTACTATAACAAGCATATTTTTGTTACCTGACAAAATGAAGGATTATGATTTTAGCATTGTAATACATTTTTGTTAATAACTTGCCTAAATTATCTTCTGGTAGATAACAAAAACAATAAAAATGAAAAGAAACAATTATAAAAGTAACAATTGAAAGATTTTCGACTATTGTTAGTAAAGATTGATGGTAATGAAAGGAATGGTACCTACCTATTGTTTTTGAACGATGCAGTAATAAACCCCGCCTAAAGCTTATTACAAGTACCTAATACCCATAGCTAAAAGAATAGTTATTAATATTTTTATGGTAATACCCCTATTATATCTTCGGTATTGTAGATTTTTTTATCTGTTACATTTCGGGAAAGACAAAAATAATGATAATGGTTTTAGCAGTCTATGTTAATGGCAAGGCGTGGTGATATTTTAAAAACCTGTATCTGCCCACCTGCATTCCGTTACACCCTGAATATATTTTGTATTCATGTTCTACCGATGCGCCTAAACTATACTCCAGCCATTTTGAAGATAAAATGTTTACTAGCAAAGTAAAAAAATGATTTCGATGTATAATATTATATGTGTTATACACCGGTTTAACTGAGTTAGTACAGATGAAAAATAGTTTGACAACATAAAATATCCAAGGGCTTATGATTAGATTAAAGTGAACCTAAAATGTACAACCCTGCTGTCAGCTGATTGCGCTGTCAGTGCTTTGTTAGTAAATATTGTACCTTCAAAATGGCTGGACGTTTTGTACGGACGGTTGAGTACCTTACCGGTTTTGTTATATGAGATGTCGATCGATTAATAATTATTGTCCGGACAGTAGCTACATTTAATAACATAGTATAGTACCTATATGCTTATTTAACATAATATCACGCCTGTATTTGTTGAAAGGTAAGGCAGAGGTGCATTATAGTACACGCAAATTATATTGAAAAAAAATGTAAAAAAGAAGTGTTTGCCTCTGATTATTTGTATGCTATCGTATCGCATGGCATATAAAATGTAAAAGGGAAAAAGTCCGAGTTTATAAATTTAGACTAACTCCTGCTCGCGGATTTGCCCGCGTCAAAGTCTAAAATTATCCCAAGGGAACATACTACCGAAATAAAAAGGCATCCTATGTCCTAATCCAGAACATGGTCTGTCCGTGTGCTAAGTTTCTTTCAAGTCCGTTGAGCCGTTAAGATGTGAAAGGGTAGCAAACAGATAGACAGAGTTACTTTCGCAATTAAAATTATTTTTGTATTTTTTAACTTTGCCACACACTGGGAATATCTCCTGTATCATAAAAATGTGTTAACAAACACATAAACTTACATATACACGTTTGTTCCCACTAGTTCTACTGAAAAGTTCTACGGTAGAAACCTACCAGACTTGGAACAACTATCTATAGGCCATAAACATATTTGTTCCGTGCGGGTAACGAACCCGCGACAGTGCAGCAGCCAATCACTCAGCCACTGCGCCAACAGTATCGTCAAAAAATACGAATATTAGAACAATAATAAAACTATCACACCTTGATAACATTCGCAGTGATGGTCGTTAAAGATGAACCGCGTTCGACTACAAGTAACCTATTCACTGTTGACTTAAATACCGCAAGTTATCGCCAATATCATTAAAAACCCATTACTAAAGACAATATCGTTTCAACGTTTAGTTTGGACGAAAGTATGAGTAAATAGCTACACATATCATCACGACTGTATTCGCCGGAGGCTTAGGCAGAGAGTTATGTTCAAGTCCCATGTAAAAGGGGGCGAGCTATTGCCATCAACCGAAGGCAAGTCTAGACTCCGAGTTTTTACTGACTTTATTGAGTCGGAAAAAATACTATTACTATTAACATTTTATTTTTGTATTTTTTGCGCTGTCTTCAATACCTTAAAGAATAAGTTATTGAATATTATTATCATTTTCGCACATAATGTTATCAAGAAAAATATCAATAGAAAACTTCAGTATTATTGAAATTTTGTTTGAACTATTAAAATTGCAAATTATTACATTCAAATAATACGATTATATTTTTATAAATCAATTAACTATGTAATGTTAATTGATGTCTTATAAGTCTACAAACACCTTTGCGTATCGTTAGTTCAAGTTGACACATAAGGGCGCGCTCAGACGAGAAGAATTCCGTCCGCGCGGACACCGCACGGCTTTCAAACTTGAGTGGCAAAAAATTTAACAAATTTTCTTTTAAAGAAACTGAAGAACGTTACTACAGGAGCAGCATGCACTTTGAGAGAACTTGGTATACCTATAGTAATTAACGATATAACTTAAACATGGTGATTCTTAATTCATTATTATTTGCTGGAGCGAAGCGGTATTTAAAAGATGCACGTGAAAACAGTATGGTCGTATTCAAACAAAATCGCAAGCAAACTTTGAAACAGTATACTTACAAAATCTTTGCCGGCGGCATCAGGATCTTGAAGAGGAACGATGAAGATGACACAGCGATGGTACAAAGCGCAAATTAAATTATAAAGTCGCGAAATACCACCTCGCTTCGCCCAGTCGTCACGGAGCGGAGCTAAGTGTGCGCGGAGCTATGAAGCGAAGTCGGAAACGTCCAGCTTCAGAGGCTACTTGTACGGTAGTGAAAGATAGATGCGTACGCGCAACGGTCCATCCCTAATCGACCACCCCCAAAAGGGTTTGAGGGAGAGGAGGTAGGGACCCCTTCTCCCTCTGTTGAACTAACTTCAAAGAGAGGCGCACACGGCTCAAGCTCTGTGATTGGTTCAACATGTCGACGTGAGAAACCTTAGGGGCGTGAAAGCATTTTATAAATTTCATAACCTTTCACTATGAAACTTTTGAAATTTGATGGAAATGGGTGTGAAATTACATGAATAAATAAATGTATTATTATTATTACTATGGGATAAGGTCTAAGCCCGCTTGTAGACCAAGAGTAAAGCTAAGTTAATTATCGCATATCTGATGTATGTTTTCATACTTGTTGCAAGGTTTGCGGTCTGCACACAAGTATGAAAAACTATATTTCAGCTATGCGAGCTAAGCTTAAGATAACTTAGTATAGCTAATAGTCTGCAACCGGCTTTAAATATATAGAAATAACATCTATTCAGTACCCACATTCATGTTTACGTTACTTGACAACATTTGTTTTTTTATTTGACGTTTTATTTGTTTATTTTGATACTAATGCCAAAATGTAAAGGATTGATCTCGTGATATTTCGATAGCGTTTGCCATTGCAATACAATTTTCACATTTTTACTATCGAGACTGAAAAAAAGATATATATTTCTTATTTTTTCGCATTCGTTGACAGAATGAAATCACGTGATCGCTGACGTTAAAATGACAATTGTCTAGAACCCCTGGGCCGCCGAACATTGTAGCTTAACTAATTCTAAATTCAAATTGAGAGGCGACAGTTAGCTGTACTATTTATAGGTGTACCTCTGCTGAACCCTGTGGGGAATATAGACAAAGTTATGTTTAAGTTTAATTTAAATCCATACAAAATTTTAATTTAGAATATTTTAATCAATTTTATTGCTGAATATCGTAGAGGTCTTTTTAAATAAGGGTAGTATGTTTGATCAAAGTTGGTTAAAGTTCTTAAGTACTTTTACACATACCTTAACTCCCTGTCGCTACCCATCGTGCGTTTAATTAGCACAATAGATAAACAATAGCTTACGCACACACGGCGTGCAAAAGACGCGTCATGGCATTGCTATAATAATTTTATCATTTTACTTTATTAGCAAGTGATAAGCAGATTTTTAATTCAAATTCTCCATAGAAAATTTGAATATAGAATGTGCTATCAGTGTCTTGATTTTTATAAAAGTCTATTTGAATTTCGAATCTTTTAATCAGTTGATTCTAGAGCTCAGAAGTTTTTTATCAATAAGGCTCAATATTTTGGACTTCACAATCGTAATCACGTGGTAATTAATGCTCGAACTTTCTCTGAGAAGAGGCCTGTGCCCAGCAGTGGGAGTGTTATAGGTATTAATCATAATCGCTGAAAGCATGTCACTTTGTCTAGGTGTGTGGACTCTGCCTTCTAAGGACGGAAAATGCTAGTGAAAGATAATAATACAACAAGCTTCTACCAGTGGCTTCGCCCCCGTGAAAAGTGTTTTCTTTTCCCAATATACCGGGATGAAAAGTAGACTATGTGCTATTTCAGACTATAATCTAGCTCTATGCCGAATTCCATCCAGATCCATTCAGCCGTTCTGGCATGATTGAGTAACAAACATACCTACATCCGTCCAAACTTTCGCATTTCTAATATTAGTAACTAGCGGACGCCTTGAGGTTTCGCCCGCGTAGTTCCCGTTCCCGTGGGAATACAGCGATAAAAAGTAGTCTATGTCACCCGGGGATAGTGAAGCTTCCCAACGGTGAAAGAATATTTGAAATCGGTCCAGTAGTTTTTAAGTTTATTCGTTACACACAAAAATACAAATCTTTCCTCTTTATAATATTAGTATAAAATAAGTATTATGAGACATAAATTATACGTCAGTAAGATTCGATTAACAAATAGTCGATTACCCACGCAAGATATAATTAATTTACTGTCGAAACTGGTCGATGAAAAATCAACTTTTATTCTCATTCCTATTTTAATATTTATACAGACCCTCCCCTTTTTATACGCGTTTATAAACAATTATTAATATCACTTTCTTTAACAAACCGCATTTATAAAATCTCAACGGTGTTCAACAAATCCTTCGCAGATTAGCTAGACAAATTGAGAGGTGAAATGTGTAGGTGTACTACTGCCTAACATTTTGTAGAATATAGAATATGTTTATGTTGAAAAAAAATCTAATTCAATTCTTAATTCATACGTTTTATAAATCTATATTCGTTTTATTAATTTATCTATAATCGAATATTTTATTCATTTGCTAAATAATGTTAAGATTTTTGTAAATTCGGGTGTTTATAATTTATTAGTCCAGTATATTCGTTACTTACAAAAAAAAAATACAACTGATAAAAAGCAAAACCGTTAGAGACATTTCCAAGGTAGGTATGCGAAATAAATTTATATACTACTAGCGGACGCCTCGCGGCTTCACCCGCGTAGTTCCCGTTCCCGTGAGAATACAGGGATAAATAGCCTATGTCACCCGGAGATAGTATAGCTTCCCAACGGTGAAAGAATGTCAGGAATCGGTCCAGTAGTTTTTAAATTTATTCGTTACATACAAAAATACAAATCTATCCTCTTTATAATATTAGTATAGATGAATTGCTCGTTTAAATACCTACAATAAGTTTTGTAATTACGTTTTCTTTTAAATAAAAATAAATTAAATCTTACATTTCAATCACTAGGAATTCTTCAAGTGTCTTTTTCCAAATTTGAAATAATGAACCACAGTGCACAGCACACAATTAAAAAAAAACTATGAAACTTCAAACTGAAAAGAATTTAAGTAACTCACCAGCACCAGTTTCTTAAAAATAAGTCCATTCTCCTCACTTTACGTTAGCCCTAATTAATAAACTATGATTCTGACCAGTTCTTAATGGCGTAATTACATTAAGTAATTAAAATTAAATGTCAATTTGATGCGTGGCGGCCGCGCAAGATGCTAGCTCTGTCTGATGTGATACTGGTTTTTGACCGAATTATTTCATTGCTTTGACAAATACCCAACGATTTTTGGATATTTTATCAAATGTTAATCGATTGTGGGTAAAGTCCTAGTGTATTTAGTAGTGTACCTACACTTAATTAATGATTAAAACAAGTACCATCGAAGGTAGATCGATCAAGCAGGTGATTCTGTTGCAAAGTGATTAATTGCAAAGTGATTTTTGGGGATTATTTTGCTGTGCTATTTGCCTTGTGTTCAGAATTTAGGAGGTAATGCTGGCAGAGAGTTCCGGCTGAATTTCTTTAGTAAAAAGTCACCTTCCACTATTGGACAAATTTAAAAGATATTCCATAAATTAAATAAAAAAGGTATATGTTGTGCTTCTATGTTATTCTTTTTTCATTTATAGTTGTCAAATTTGTACAATAGGTCTCTGATGACAGCGCAATTTTGAGCATCTTTTGAGGTTTCTAGTGCTTCTATAGGTTGTATCATAAAAAAGGAAAACATAGGGGCACAGAATGTATCTTTCTTTTCCAGTTTATGGAATATCTTTTACATTGGTCCAATATTGGAGGAGGAAGTAGGCGTGAGCCAATCCTCGAATTATGACTTTTTACTTAGGATATTCAGTCGGATGTTTGCGACCGCATTTCCTCTTGCTTAGGTTACGTATCTAACCGTGCCAGCATCGACCATCATCTGGCTCCTAAGCCATGATTAATCTGCCTAGCCTTTTTCCCAACTATGTTAGAGTCTTCTTCTAGTCTAATCAGTATGCAGCTGAATGCCTGTATTTTACAAGGAGTGACTGCCTATCTGACCTCCACAACTGGTTAACACAATGCTCCTTGGCAAGACTGATGGTAGATTTTCTAACTCCTGACTGACTATCCGTAACAGCTATCTTAAAACTACAAATAACAGCCGGGGGTCAGCAGCTCTTTATGTTCTTTCCAAAGCAAGGAAGACGCGACTTCGGCAAGCGCTGCTTAGACTTGAAGGTAGATCAGTGTGGCTGTTATTATATAACCACGATATCGCCTTGTAGGAGCCATTATGCTTTTGCCATTTCATATTGGTTCCGTTTAATTACGGATTAGTTAGTAAATTTACGGGTAGAATAGAATACAATAGAGTATACTTTATTATACACCGAAAAATCATCAAAAAAAAATAAAAATAAAAACAAAAACCCGACTGCTTAAGAAGCGAACTAAAAGGTGTAAACAAGAAAAAAGTCATGCCGTGCAGTCGGAGGTATCCTCTTGTTTTATAAACAGAAAGAATGTTATAGAATAGAACACATTTAATCGACACAGATACAACACAACAATCGCAAAGTAACAAATAATAGTAAAAAAGAACAATAAAAAAAAGAAAAATTAAAATATTTTTGATCCAGCACTTTTTTCACAGCATGATGCACTCCGAACGTGATTTTTGACATTGCTTGATTCGGGCTAAAGTACTGCAAGAAAACTTGCTTGGAGGTTTCATTCCCTCGATGTCATCTTTTTTAAAGTTTCGTCACTCCATAATTTCTACTTTATTTAGAGAACGGGGAATATAATTTGCCCGAACCAGCACTTTCCCTGGTATGGGAAAACTAATCCAGCGTACCAGGAGTCCAGGGTTGCGCTGGATACAGAAAATAGAACCTTTCTCAACTTTTGCATGTACATCGCTGGAACGCTGGTTCTATTCGATCAAATCCCACTGGTTTGCAAGTTCAACCTGTTAGCAAAACAAAAAACAAATTAATGATTTGCCAATTGACAATGATACAAAGTTTAAAAGTGCACTACAGAGACATATTTGGGGTTTGAGATAGCTTTAAGAATACTCCCATTCACTTACATAAGACTTAAAAAAATAACGCAAAAAAAGAAGATTCTTCGGCGTATTATAGAAACTAGAACATTTCGGGAATTGGACACTATGAAACTGTTGGACATTTTGGGAATAGGAAATTTCGGGCATTGGACATTTTGAATTCGTTGAACATTTTGGAAATTGGACATTTTGAAACCGTTCGACATTTTAGGAATTGGACATTTTGGGAATTGAGTATTCTGAACCTGAACGGCTTGGGGGAGGCCATGTCCAGCAGTGGACGTCTTTCGGCTGATATGATGATGATGATGTCAGTATGTGCTACTGCTGAGCATGAGGTCCCGAGTTCGATTCCCGGGTCGGTTTTCCCATCTGGGATTCTTCAGCAGCCCGGAGTCTGGACTTATGCCCGGTAGATAGCAATAGGCTCGACCACGATTACATGGGACTTGAACATAACTGGTGAAGTGTGGGTGTACTATAAGTAGGTACGCCTCTGCCTAACAATTCGAGATATACAGGCGTGATGTTATGTTATGTTAACGAAACAGCGAAATATTTAAAAGCAATTAGTGACGTTGAGCAGTGGTGGCCAGGCCATGGCAACGGCGGCGACTTACAAGTTGTAGGTCGTAGGATCAAACCCAGGCAGGCGCTTTACTTTGTGTAAATTATTTCATCACCATTTCTCTCAAAACGGTGAACGAAAACATCGTGAGGAAACCGGCATGTCTTAGAGCCAAAAACTAAAAGACATGTGACATCCAACAACCTGCACTGGGCCCGCGTGGTGGATTACGGGCTGCGGCACATGCTCTCTCTCACAGAGAGGAGGCCTGTGTCCCAGCAGTGGAAACATCAGCAGGCTGATGATCATGATGATGATGAGTGACGTTACGAACTCTCTAGATAGCTATTAGCTTTGTTTAGTTAATGAGGATCTTTTGTGGTTTCCGTAAAAACATTTTGAAAGCAATGTGCAAATAAGTGATTAGCAATTCTTGTAATTAGGGTAAACCGTGGTAAACTTGTGTATGTCAGTATGTTACTGTTCATAAGGAATGCGCAGTAAAATACTGACATTCCTTACTACTTGCCATTCATTTACTATATGTGAGATGTATAAGCTATATTACTGTAAAGTTTCATTATTATCTAATGATGCCTTTTAACGTTCCCACTGCTGGGACATAGGGCTTCACATTTTGAGAGGTAATGTGCCTTAATCCACCACGCAGGACCATTGCGGGATGTGAAATGTATTCATCAATCTTTGTCTTGTGTTGTATCAAATCTATTCAGTAGTTTTTGCTTGGAAGAGTAACAAACATCTGACATTAATTTATCATAGAAGTAGGATGTATTTACCTTTTATTCATAGTAATCCATACTTATCCATACTTAATATTATAAATTCGAAAGTAACTGTCTGTCTGTTAACTTAGAACTTACATAAATATCTTTTAACATATTTTGGATGTATCACTAATATTTTATTTTCTTCTTTTACAGGTAAGTTCGTGATGATGAAAAACTCCTTTTACAAATTCTAAAGTTAGTAAAAAAAGGTAACTATGCAATAAGTTAATAACTTAGGGCGGTTATACGCACTATATCCGATCCGTCCGTGAAATTGCGGTTCCGAAGTAGCCGTAGTACTTCTTGTAGGGAAGATTACGCACTACATCCGAACTGTATCCGTCATAATATGTCATAATTCAGAACATTTTGAACTCGATCCACGAACTCTCAAACAATCATATTCAAATTATAATATTACAAACCAATTTACTTATTGCAAGTTCAGACCTTAGAAGTCTTTGCGAACGTTAGTATTTATTCAATTTGTTTTAACTAATAACTAATAACGGCCCGCCCCAGCTTTGCCTGGATCATAATAATTTGTAGCCTGATAACCATCTGGTCAAATAGATGTAGTGGTGCCAGAGTTTACCCTACACATGAGAACAACCTCACAAAATTCAAGCTGCCTTTTTATAATATTAGTTCAGGCCTCTTTTTATACAGATAAGGCACGAGCTGGAATAATTACCACGCTTGCTCAATGCTGGTTGGCGATTTCGGACTTATGTTTATTAATAAGTACAGGTTTCCTGTCGAGTTAGCGATTTCTAAGATAAACTCAGAAAGTACTCGTAAGTACATATAAATTGAAAAAGTCACCTTGGTACTTTTGCGATGTTGAACCCTACGACCTAAAACACGAGAGGCAAACTCTTGGCTACTGGACCACTACCACGACTACACATTCTAAACATTAGGCTATCAATTACACCCAGGTTTCTAACTTTGTACTTCATTCTCGATTATGATGGTTCCACAACTCAGAATTGTTTTTTTGCCTGTGATATTTATCTTTACAATTCCCACGTAAAATAGAAGGTAAGCCACCTTTTATTTAAATAATCTGCAGCACCCATTCAATCAAAAAACAATAGAAATGTTTTGTTTGACGTAACAAAAGGGTAGATGGATTTACTCATCCGCAGTTTTAAAAAACAATACAATATTTCAGTAGTCAACATCCTTCCGATTGTTACTTTTCTACAACATTACGAAAAGGTAATTTAGCTAAGTTATAAACCATTTATGAATCCTTATTTTCACATTTTGCAAAGTTACTCGCTACATGACTTTTAATTTTTAGTTCTTGGCCATAAGGTTCCTACTCAAATGTTTATAAAAATACCACTGGCAACGACATTCATACTTCAATATTCAACTTTTTACGATTTTTTTAACCGACTTAAAAGAAAGGAGGAGGTTCTCAGTTCGTTAGAATTGAGTTTTTGTTTGTTCCCCGATTATTCAAAGACGCCTGGACCGATTTGGGAAAATTCTCCTTTTTTTTTAAAGGTATTCTTCCCAGGTGGTCCCATGGTCATCAGGTCAGGATCTGATGATGGGATCCTGGGGAAATCGATTTTTTATTTTAATTGTATAGGCATAGACAAAGCGATTTTGGTATTTCATCAACATGGCAAGCATTTGTATTTAGAAAGTATAATTTAGTGAAGTAGAACTGATGAAGAAGAACACAGATGGCCCCTGGAACTTCTGTTCATTCCATGTTCCTATTTATCAAATGAATGATTTACCTGTTAGTGCTTGTAATACTTTATATGTATACCTAGTATAGTAAGTAGTATTAGTTTGGGTGCATCGTCCTCACGAAATTGAATGAATTAATGTATACATGTATTTTTTTTTAAACGTTGTCCCACACTAGGAATTTCTTCCTGTATCGTAGGTGCGTTTACAAACATATAAACTCACATACACAAACACCCAGAGCCGGAACAACTATCTGTAGGTTATACATATATTAGTTCCGTACGGGAATCGAAAGCGACACGGAGCGCAGCAGTCAATCGCTCAACCACTGCGCCAACCGTGCGCCCAAAAAAAAAATGTTGTAAAACGCTTTTTTTAAAGAGTAAGTATGGAGTTTCTTATCCGTTCGTCTCCATAACAAACTACATTTTCAACACACTTGCTCATGAAGTGGCTCTAATTTCACCCCAGTTAGGCACATAATGAGACCTGTTATCAAACTGTGACTTTTTCATTACTATTATTCACAAGTGAGATAAAGGGTTTTTTTTTTATTTATTGGTCGAGTTGCTTTGTTCTTAAAAAAGTTTCGATACAAAAAGATCGTGCTCAATAGTACAAATGCAACACATTTCATGCAACTTCGTATTTAAATAGATAATTTCAACTTGTACGTGTTTAATAAATAAAACTTTCACTTAAATATAACTTTTGTTTTTGTCTGTAATAAAGAAAACTTGAAATTCCCCATTTTGTACGTGGCTAAAACGCTATCCGCGAAAAGCCAAAAAAAAGATAACTCATTTTTTTTAGTCTATGGCCGATCGCCATTGTTAGATGCGCGCGCATAGGAAAACTGATTAATTTTGCCCGCCATTGCGAAAAAAGATTCACAACTCGTTTTCACTGTTGGAAATGATTTTTTAGTATTATTTTCTTCACAATACACGTGTGTATTGATGATTACCGTCCTAGGCTCTCTTAAGACCCTCACCTAACGGCTCAATGGCGCCTCAGCGGTAATCACCAACTTTACACACTTGTACCATAATGTACTATTTTGTTAAATGGTACCATTTAACTGATCTGGTGATGAAGCTAAAGGTAGGCACTGGAATTCCGTAATAAAACAATGTATACGAGGCGCGTTAAGGCTTATTGGAATTGTTATGAGAAGCCCTCTGGCTGTAAATGATTTTAATGGTAATATAGGGTAGGACTGATATTCAGCTAAATCTGGTTAGACTGGAAAGCCGACCCTAACATAGTTGGGTTAATAAGGCTAGGCAGATGACGATAATAGGGGTACCAAAACAAAAAAGAGAAAAAAAACTTTTTAACAATAAAATTAAACCGACTTCCAAAACAAAACACGACAAAGTGAAAAATAACTTTCTTTTCGGAATTCAGTGTCAAAAACGAAAAAAATATGTACCAAAGACACCGACTGCCGAAAAGAAAGTTATATTTCACTTTGTAGTGTTTTGAAAGTCCGTTTAATTTTTATGTTACAATGTTATAAAATAATAGTTAATTATACAAATCGTCCTATTCTGGCTCGCACCTTCACTGCTCGATTACTTCCCATGCTGACATCTCTTGCAGCGTGTCAACACTCCATAAGGACTTCGGGAACGTGGGCCATGAGTAATTAACATCATTCATCAGATTTCCCGGTAACAATATAACACCGGTTTTCTTGTTGAGCCATCGCTGTGTCGTCTATAGCAAAAAAAAAGTAAAAGATTAGTAAGACGAATGATTAAAGTATTTATTTGACTATTTAGATTAGGATTAGTTGTAACATTCAACATACAGACATAAATTCTCGCCCTTTTCCCATGGGGGTAGGCAGAAACTACAGAATGCCACCTGCTATGATCCTTATATACTGCTTTTGCTTCATCTATGTTCATAGGATAGGATACCTGTTTTCCGCTCTTAAACTCCCATTTGGTCAGTTTTACATGCAGACCTACTCTCTGTGAGAGGGAATAGGCCACGCGGGCTCAGTGCGGGTTGATGGTTGTCACAGGTCTTCGATTTTTTGCTTCTAAAACATGTTGGTTACCCCACGATGTTTTCCTTCACCGTTTTGAGAGCAGTGGTGGTGGTGTTAGTTGTTTTTTTTTCTGCCTGGGTTCGCACCCGTTAATACTTTTTTCGGGATAGTTCTGCTGGCTCCAGTGGGTCGGGCCGATGTTGTTGGCACCAGTGATCGATGCTGAGCGGCGCTGACGTCGACCAGGAGAGCATCTACATCTACAAACTGTTGTTCGGCCAGTGCAGTATCAGCACACTGTACCTTCGGCCATGGGGTGACTCTGCCAGCGTCATTGATTACTTCGCTGGTACCCACCGCGGTGTTGGCAGCTGATTAGCTGGTGGTGGCGAGTAAACTTTAAATTCTTCGAGGCTTTCGTCGCTGTCTAAGAGTTGGATTAATTCCCATCGAATTTTTTCTAGATTCAGCTCCTGTTGACAACAAAATAATAAATTAATAGGTACTTAGTTATACTGGTTATAAAGAGTGGGTTCTTTTTGTCAAATTATAAATTCCAATTATTTTTGTAGTTTTAATACATCTACGATCATACATCTAGTGCGCATCTGGCGTTTCAGAAGAACATCACCAACAAGATCCGTGTATGTCCTTCTAAGGCGTCTCCTCCCTGCGTTCAATAATATAAAATGAATGCAAACAAATTACTAAATACAGGTTTAGATGTAATAAGTCTCCAGATGCCCTACTCACGGGGTCCCGATGCTGAGAAAGAAAATTTGGTTTAAATAAATGTCACTAGATGGTGCGAAACGCATCGATTTGTTATTGAATTGTGGGTAAAAATAAAAAATTCTAGAATTTGAATAAAATGTTCTTGTTTAATCAACTCTCACATTTCAAAGTTTATTTGAAAGGATCATTTAAAATTGATACCAATAGATGGCGCGGTTTTAAATTACTGAGGAATGCCACTCGAATTTTAAATTTGTATTGTTACACGTTTTGGTACATTGAAACTGTAACATAAAACATGCAAAAAAATACTTTATAACGTATTTAAAGAAAAAAATCACGAACCGGGTAAACCCTTTTACTTGCATCGCTGCTAACACCATCTACCGCCGTGGATCGGAACCGAATGCGATCGATGTACTTATAAAAATAATCAGACGAAAAACGATAGTTACCTCGGCACGGTTTCTTTACATGGCATGAGGCATCTGTATGCTAGTAATTGGGGAAATTCATGCCTGCGGGAACAGGTACTCAAAGCCCAAAAACGTTATTTGAGGTCGATGTTAAATATGAAAACAACTGACAGTTGTGTTCCAGTGTTTAAGTCCCTAAAGCTGTTAACATTTCCGGCAATTTATATTTTAGAAATGGCAATTTTTGTTAAACGTAACATGCATCTATTTACTACAGTTTCGCAAACTAGTAAGATACCAATCAGAAGCCAGTATAAACATCTTTTACTAGTTGAGAGTTGCAATACTGCTTTATTTAAAAAAAATGTTATTAGTATGGGACCTACAATATATAACAAAGTACTTGACATAATAAGAGATAACACAATACGCAATTTAAAAAAAAAGTTAACAGCATTATTAATTGAAAAGTGTTACTACTCGCTTAACGATTTTCTAAATGACAATGACTAAAATTTATTCTAATGTAAAATTCTAATTTAATATGTTTTAAGCAATTTAACGACATACCAACTTATTTAATTGTATCCGATTTGAACTGTAATTCGTATTTTTTTGTATTTTGTGACTAGTTTTTTTGATTACCTACTCGTTTACATAATTAATTAATGTTTGCATGCCTAATCTGGTAGATTGTACAGGGATCACAATTGTTTTTTTTATACCTTATGTCATGTACCTACAATATATGCAAATAAACTTTACTTTATTTGTGCTCTAGCCAAGTAACATTCTATCAAAGAAAGCATCGTGATAGCGATTGGAAAAATTCAAAAATGTATTGGAATGACAAACTCTATCGAAATCTCTTACATTTTGGTATTTCAACCAACGCCATCGCTGACATCAAATGACGCTTGCCTAGAGCCTCTTGTTATCTTTAGGGCATTTTATTAGAAAGCTAAAAAAAAGTGAAAGATATGGAATCCACAGCCTAAGGTCCTCTTATTAGTAAGATCTTATTGGAATACGAAAACCTAATTCGTGTATCTGTTGACGAACATCTATGCATAAATTTTATACATAAAATAAATAAAAAAAAAAATTCCATGCAATTAAGTACACTATGTTTTTTCACATGAATAAATAAATAAAACATGCAACTATTCATTTTTAATCCCTAAATAGTTTTCTTTGATAACTGAGTAACTACGAGTTACATATATAATATAAATCAATTCATATATTTTAATTACTTTACATATTATTTTTACATAAAATTTTATTATAATTTAGTAATTAATTTATAATTTAATATAATTGAATTTCATCAATTCATATGCAATTATTTATATATATTTATAATTTATTACATTAAATTTTTATTAATTTACATTTTTTTTTTATTACACTTAGTATTTATTCAATATAATCTAATTTTATAATTAATATGCAATTATTTCATTCAATTGTTACATTTGTATATGATTCTAATTATTCTATATATTTTTTAATTATTATATTTAGTATGGACCCCTCTCAGGTAAAGGCCTCCTCCAAGGATTTCAATTTATTACTGGTATTGGCTGTCGAAGCTATATTCCTTGAAGGGTGGTGGTCATAATCTTCCACGGTGACCAACCGGATTGGAAGATGTTTTGTGTTGTCTATTTCTTTAATTGGCATTTCTGTTATTTGGAGAGGGAATATGATTTCTAATTTGTATTCTTTTTGTTATGATGGTTTTGGTTTGTTGTAGGAGTTTTTGATACTAAATAATTAAGTAGGCCCGGCTTTACTAATCTTTCAGGTTGTTTAGAAAATGGTGGGGGCGGAGACTCCAAAGGGGTGGTTTTATTTTTCTTCTTGTTTGTTAGTGATTGGATGATTTTGACTGATTTGGTTTTCTTGGGGGGAAGCTGACAGGAGCCTTTTTTTGTTGTTAAGCGGGGTAGAAAAATGTTCTGATTGTTCTATTATCACCAATTTATCATATTTGATGATTGCTTTATTTCCTTTCTCCCTTTCTGTGTTTAATTGTTCTTGTAACTCTCTTCTTTTTCCAAAACGTGATGGGGGTAATCTTCTTTTATATAATAGTTCGTATTACTCAGTAGCTTTTTCTGTTTAAAAATCTCATTTTTTTTCCCCAGAGTTGTGAGCGTAATTATAATTGGGCGAGGATTATCAGATTTTTTTCCTATTCCTTTTAGTTCTTGAATGTCGCTATACAATAACTGTATTGACAGATGTTTAGATAACAAATCAATAACGACATTTACTAAGTCCGAGTAGTGATGCTCTTGTTCTCCAAGGCCAAACAACACCACATTTCTTTTTCTCGTCTGTTTTTCCAACAGGTCCAATCTTTGTTCTTGTTTATCAAGTTTTTGTTTTAAGTCTTCGCACTTTTCTTCCCATACGTTAAATTTTGCATCAATTAGGTTATTTATGTTTTCTGTTATATTTTCTGTAACCTTTGCTCCACTTTCCTTAATTGTGTTTTTTTGTTCGTCCAATTCCTTCCGGATTAAGCGTAAAGTAGCCAAAACTTCTTCCATATTGATTTGATTGCGTTCTAGCTAGTTTCGCAATACTTGGTGGCTGATCCTAATGTTTACATACATGTAACGCCCTCTGTCGGTGAATTTAGTGTTAAGATCTATGCTGGTTGGACTATTCGAAGCTAGATGGCGCTGCTAGTTGTTGCGCAGTCGCAATGACGGCGAGTTATTGAAATTTTATTAGGTAAAATTGGTATAAAATCTCAAAACCGACCTGCAGGTTATTGCTTTATGCTCGATATGATTTCTGAGTTCCTTGGTTTGATGATTTATCCCTCAGCTTTGCATATAATTTCGCGATTTCTTGAAAACAGTCACTGGGTGGTGAGAACTGTCAACGTTGAGTTTTGCTCGTAATAACTGATTTTTTTTACAGCACTTTTAGTAATCCGTGGATATTGAGATTAACACTTAACATGGAACTATATTTTATAGGCAAATTCACTTTATTTGGTTTTTAAACACAATAAAATTACGGAGCCGATGTTAACAGTTTTTTTTTTTTTTGTAGTACCCCTTATAATATTAATTTTATACATAAGCATAGTTAAATTTGCATACTTGCCAGTTTTTTATGACTATCTTTATACCTATTTGTCTCATTTAATAAGGAATCTTCAGTCAGGTCAATAGTAGTAATGGAATGAGGTTTACAATTTGATTTTATTAACTCACTATATAAATGGCATGTTTATTGTACCTGAGTACATGACTGTTCTTTTTGCAGATTCTAAATTTGAGATTAAGCATGAGCCAATACATCTTCTTGGTCCCTAACTTTATCTAAAGCATCCTCATATAAATCACTGCAATTATGGAAACCATCCGAGACTACACGCAGTTGGTCGCGTTCATCAAAAACATTCTGATGTTGCTGACTCAGCACCACTAGCTCCCGCTTAAGGCTTGTGTTTTTAAAGATGACATTTTGCCCTTCTACTTCACATTCATCTCTCTCCTGCAACATTTCCTGACTTCGATGTAGCGATTCTTTAAGTTCTTGGAGTGCTGTTCTTACCTTTAAGTCCTAAGCAGTAGTTTTACGGGTCATCACAGCCATGGTTTCGGGATAGTTTACTGAAAGTAGAAATGAAAGAAACGGTGAGAACCAAAAGAATAGACAAAAAACAGAAAAGCTGGAAATGGAGGGCAGTAACAAAAACAAAAAAAATATATAAGTAGGTAATAATAAAATGGAAAAATTAGTGTAATTCTGAAGCGAAATGAGGTATTCTGCTGAATTGGCTTGAAAAGCTAACTATTATTGAGTTTTTTGCTTTTGATTGCCTTTCTTTCTTTACTTTTATTTAATGTGGGTAGGGTGCCCAATTTATTGCAGTTTAATAGATTAACTATGCTAAAATCCTAACTATTCTAAAAAGCCTTTAGTAATAGTTTGTTATTGAAGGATAAGAATCAATTAATAGAACTAATTAAATGGACCTAATGTTGGTTTTGTTTCGTTTTCTGCGCTGTCGACGAAACTATTTACAAACACTACAGAGTGCAAAATCAGCAAAATTGTTACGTTAAAAACTAAAGGAGAGCGTGTTACAAAGTTAAGTAATATTGTGTGCTATATTTATAAAATGTAAGTGAACAATACTACCCGTATAATGGCGTAGTTGGGTCGTCAGCTGTTTGATAGGTTACCGGTCGACAACCGGGGCAAAAACTCCTATCTAACTTGTTACTTCGCCAGGAAAATAATAATCCTAAGCATTAATGCCGTTCTATTGTTTTTTAGGGTTCCGTACCTCGAAAGGAAAAAACGGAACCCTTATAGGATCACTTCGTTGTCCGTCCGTCCGTCTGTCTGTCAAGACCCTTTACTCAGGAACGCGTGGGGATATCAAGCTGAAATTTATATCAAATACTCAATTCTACTGTCCCTTAAAGTTGTGAAAAAAAACAAACTTCTAAGCCAACGCAATCAAAAGATACAGCCGTTTATGCCGCAAATTTCCGCAAATTTTCGACACTCGCAAGGGAATCAAAACCTACAGGGTACTTCCCGTGAACTCAGAATCTTGAAATTTGTTACGAAGCAACGTCTTATATCACTGAAAGGAAAAATTGCGAAAACCGTAAATTTTTAGTTACATCATATAATAATTTTAAACTTACTACCCCTTTCCTCATGAACGCGTAGAGTTATTACATTGTAATTCATATCAAATACTCAGGTCTATAATACCTTCAAACTTTATATTTACTTATTATTACACCCTAATTTCACGTATATAATAATTAAATCTAATTTTAAAATACGGAGCACAAATTTGATCGCATAATCAGCCTGTGATGTTCTCACTGCTGCATGCTGGGACACAGGCCTCCACTCTGTGAGAGGAAGTGGGCCGTAATCAACCACGCGGGCCCAGTGTAGGTCAACACTCTAAGGTCAGAGACCTCCACCGAATTAACAAAACATATAGATACCTAACCTAAATAGTTTTCCTTCTTACTTCATTTATTAACATTAGCAATTTCCCGCGGCATCTCTCGGATTTAAAAAAAAAAAAAATTATAACCAACTAATATTGTCCTATTAATAACGTAGATGCAACATTCTTTATTTTTTAGGGTTCTGTACCCAAACGGTAAAAACGGGACCCTATTACTGAGACTCCGCGGTCCGTCTGTCTGTCTGTATTTCTGTCACCAGGCTGTTTCTCATGAACTGTGATAGCTAGACAGTTGAAATTTTCACAGATGATGTATGTCTGTTGCCGCTATACAACAAATACTAAAAACAGGATAAAATTAATATTTAAGGGGGGCTCCCATACAAAAAACGTGATTTTTTTGCCGTTTCTTGCAATTACTCGTACGGAACCCTACGTGCGCAAGTCCGACTCGCACTTGCCCGGTTTTTTTTAAGTTATTTTTTATAATAACCTGAATAACTTACCTGTCTCAAGATTACAACACGAAACACCTCTCTTCGAAAGCCTTATTACTTCATTATACTATAATTCAAATTGGTAAAGTATTTCATAAAAATTGACGATATGGCACGCCGCATGTGGCGACCGCGCAAGGTAACTAGCTCTCTTTAAAATTATACTTTGAAGGTTTTTGACGGCCTCATTCCAACATCGTGAAGTGTACCCCCAGGGTTTGATATTTTACAGAAATATTTACTGTATGTGGGTCGAACTCTGATGCAATTTGTAAAGTGGGCCACACGCCTTCAGTTTAATTACACAGTTTCAACTGTACAGTCGGACTGTTCAGTTAAATCGTATGTGTGTTGGCAAAGCTGGGCGCTGTACTGTTGAACTGTTAATCTAAATAAATTTTCATGAGATAAAACTCAACAATTAGAGCTTGATAGTTAAAATTGTTATGTAGAAACTGTGCAGATTGTCAGTTTTACCGAAGGCTTTTTGGAGTAAGTACGTACTGCGTTCTTGAAAATGAAAATGGAAAAGCAACGTGAATGTGTATTAGTATTCATTGAAGTATGCCATTTAAAACCATGTTTATGGAAATCTTAAGAGTACCATCACCATGTCAAAAAAGATGTAACTGCACATGAAAAGTTACTGGCAAAATTGTAAGAGTTTGACCCGTCAAGTAATAAAGATCATCATCCGTTGAAACCAGGATGCCTCGATTGTTTGTTTCCAACCCAATATAGGTTCAAACTGAAGCATTTGACTATAAAACTGATCGTTTAAAGTGACGTCAGTTTTAACTGACACTAGGGACGTAAGTTTTAACTAATCAGTCTGACCGTACAGTTGTAAAACTGAAGGTGTGTGGCCCGCTTTTTGTACCGTTATGTTTTTTTTTCTACTTGCATATAAATTTGCATTGGTCGCATCAAATTTTAAGTTGTTTATTTTATTCTATCGTACTGTATTTGTTGTTTTTTTTTGTATCTGTACTAGCGTACTCGTCTTGGTTTCCGTACGGCAAGTCCAAGGTGAGCACTGAAAATCAGCGCCATGCTGTGAATCCCCCACGGCACAGCATCATCATTATAAATAACTACCTTTTTTCCCGTGGCCTATCCCGTATAAGCTACTTTTTTTGAATAAAATTAGCATTTGACACTCTGCGATATAGACTAAGAGCCCACCGTTTAAACCTGAACATATCTGTCTTTTTGATAAAACTTTATTTTGATGAATGATTCTTGCTAGTAAAATTGATAACTGCAGGGTTGCTTGGTAATATCTAGACGCATGTATCTATAAACAAATAAATTGTAATTCCCTTCTTATATTTTATTTTCAAGAGATTAGGAGGCTATCCAGCTGCTTGACAATACATACTTAGTGCGTAGGCTAAAAAGTACTAAATCTTTTGAATGAGTGCAGTGAACAAATTGAATGAATAATAGTGACAACGCTGTGCTATACATATAACACATGAACATAGTGTTTTTATAAATCATATCAGACTCTCAGAAAGCACTTTCTACGGACTTGTGTAAAAGTGCAAATGGACACTATTCTTAGTTTTTACATAATCTATCACGTGACATATTAAGTTTGAGTTAAATTGCGTATTAGTCTTTTAAGCTAGATCGTAATTATTTTTTAAGAATTTTGTTCTTACTAATATAAAATAAAAATAAAAAAAACGAGATTATGATCCAAATATACACTTATGAAATTTTGCACACATGTTTATAAGCCTAATTGGAGTAAAATATGTGAATATTGTGCAATGCCAACAATATTACATACATACGTGTCGAATTGATGACCTCCTTTTTTGAAGTTGGTAAAAATGTTTGCCAGCTCTCAATTAGCTACAATCTATTGGTTACCAATTAACTCCTAGTAATACATGCATTCCTTCTAACTGCGAGCCGGTAACCATTTTCATCCCTACTTCCTACATATATTTTCAAATGACTTAGACTACATTAAGGATCATTCGTGTTAATTAATTTTTTATCAAAAAGGTACCTGCAGGTTTAAGCGCTGGGATCTTGTACTGATAGTTTATTTTTGTATCAGTGAGTACACGCAAAGATTACCCCTTACAAATGTACAATTTTACCTCTTTATGATAGTAATTAAGACAGATATCGACGGTAGGTCAACCAACCAGAGCCTCTAGACGAAGTGTGTTCTATCAGCGTTGGCGATGGTCCTAATGCCAATACTTAAGGGATTGCTCACGTGACATTTCAATAGCGTTTGGCCCATTATTTTTAACTTTTAATGATTATTTATATTAATTTATTATATTATATGAATTTATAGCATCTAAACATAAACTTATAGAAGACAATAATGATTGGTCTTTCTTTATATCTCACCTCAATTGCTGGTACCCGACGCGCTGCCGCAGAACAATTACGCTTAAACTAGCTGCCGGCTGCCGCCCGCGGCTCCACCCGCTTTTAATTAGTATTTTCCCTAATATATTTAGAAATTATTGCCTATATGCTATTCTGATGTTTAAGCTATATTAAGTTGATATGGTGTAAAATAGTAACAAGCATCCATTCGTCCATGCTCACAAACTTTAACATTTAGAATATTCAAAAAAATATTATATTTTGTTTTTTGGTTGTTGGTTTAATGTTGTCATTTATAATATTTATTCTTTCAAATGTTCGTTTGCGAGATCGGATAATTTCTAGGATCCTTCGCGAAAGTACAAATAAGTTGACACAGTTTTATCCAAATTGAGAGTAGATTAACCGTGGGGACAAACAGTACAACACTTTTCATCCATTTGTATAAATACTAAGAGACAAATATTGATTTTACATTTATCAAATGGACTAATTTTGGTGTCCAGTGGCCGATTTCAGAATTGAGTATATATATAGTGATATTAATTTTTTACTTGTTAAAGCTACACGGTGGATATTGAAAGACATGAGGGTAGCAATTACTCAAGTAAAAATTATAACACGAATTTGAATAGTTTATACAAACGCAGAGTTGACCAGCTATTCTGATGTCAGAATGGCTAGTCATTTTTAAGTCCCTTTATTTTGTTTCAAAGTAAGGTAGCTTTTAATTGATTATAGGTAGTAAAAAGTAGCAAATAGATAGACATTTTTGGTCACCAGCCTGACGCGAACCGTTTAGCAAACAGCCATTCAGACGCACACAGAAATCGGGGGTAGGACGTCTCGCCACCTCTGCTTGTAGATCTATGCTGTCAAAATTTCACCGTGAAAACTTATGTGGAGTAACCATGAAGTGAACTGTCAAACTATCCAATCAGGGTGGAAAGATACGAGTAGTTAACTTTTAACTCACTCCAGCGAAGTTTTCACAGTGATATGTTTACTGAATACACCGAATGGGTCGGCCTCGGCGCGCCACTCGTCCATCCAAGATGCCTACCGCAAGGGCTGGTTCCGAACGATACCTGGAAGTGTGTCTGCGAAGCCTTTTCCCAGCTGTGGGGCAGTGTGGACTAAGTAAAAATAAAATAGATTTTGAATGTATTTTAATTGTTTATTAATTTATATTATTAGGTACACCAACAGCATTTAATACAGATCTGTTTATAGCAAATAATATAATTATATAGTTGCTAGTATGTATACGTTATAACTTTTCAGAAGAAAATGCCATGCCCTCACCAAGTCAAGCCATATGAAGAAGCATCAGTAATTAATTAAGTATAAATGTCTAAAACATAAATATTAAACTAATATAAAATAGCAAATTTAAAAACATAATAAAAATAAAACCTACAAATTTAAAAACAGAGAGAATAAAACCTACAAATTTAAAAACAGAGAGAATAATAATAAAAATAATGTCATTATGTTTTACTAAAAGTACAAGAAAATAACAAAAACAATAATGTCTATATTATGTAGGTTTGTTCAGGGCGATATTAATCAAACAATTTTATTGAGTAAGATTTATTCGGTTTAATACATAATACTTTTGTTACAACCTTAAGTTACAATCACTTGACGCACCATAAGCATTTTAATTAACTTTGTACGTACATATATTCAAAGTCAAGGCACATTTATTTATTTATACTTTATTGTACACCACAAAAAACATACAGGACAATTGTTCAAATATACAAGTGTACAATGGGCGGTCTTATCGCACTAGGCAATCTCTTACAGACAACCTTTGGATGGACTGAAAGATCGGAGAAGAATTTAGGGCTGTCAGTGTACAAAATATCAAAAATAATATTACTTGGACTTAATAACATACAATACATACATACAATATTACATAATATACTAATACATATCAAATATATAACAGAGAAAGGAGAAGAATAAAACTTATAGTGAAAGGTAATGCTCCTTCACCATTTTCTTGAACGTTGGCAGTGTTTGAGCACGTCTCACTTCAATAGGTAATACATTCCACAACCGAGCCGCTTGAATCGTGAAAGATTTGTCAAAGAAGGAAGTGGAATGCATACGAATACTTAATTTTAGATTTTCCGATGATCTCAAGGACCTAGAATGGGTGTCACAGAGGAACTGAAAGCGTTCTTTGAGATAAAAAGGAGTAAAAGGATTAAATAGCACATTTTAAAGCAAAGAAAGTATATGGGCATTCCGGCGAAGGCGAATAGGAAGCCATTTGAGCTTAGTACGAAATTCGGAAACGTGATCATACTTGCGCAAGCCAAATATGAACCTGATACAGAGATTTTGAAGTCGCTCAAGCTTGTCCAATTGGTCTTGGGTGAGATCAAGATAGCTGGCATCAGCATAGTCTAGAATAGGTAGAAGAAGAGATTGAGCTATCGCAATTTTAGTGGTGATGGGAAGAAAATTACGAAGACGTCTCAGAGAACCCGCAGAGGCAAACAGTTTTCGACTGACTTCCTGCAGTTGTTTGGTCCAGGAAAGGTTGCTGTCGATATAAATCCCCAAGTTCTTCACAATATGATTTATAGGAATAATAGTATTATTGAAAGAAACCTGGGGAAGTATCGACCAGTCAATCCTAGAGACAGTCCGGGAACTGCCAACAACCGTTACTTGAGTCTTCGTTGGATTGATCGTCAACCCGAACTCATTGCTCCAGTCACCTATTCGAGCCAGGTCTGTATTAATTGTCTCAATGGCTTTAGATAACTCACCGAGAGGGGCTTGGGTATAAATTTGAAGATCGTCAGCATATAGGTGGTAGAAAGAAGAAAGTCGTTGAGTGATAGAATTAATAAAGAGTGCGAAGAGAAGAGGAGATAAAACGCCACCCTGAGGCACACCGGCAGACAGTTGACACCAAGAGGAGAAAGATTCATCAGTGCAAATACGCTGCCGACGGCCAAACAGATAACTATGAAACCAGTCAATTACCGGAGGAGATATGTTAAAAGAGCATAGGACGCCAAGCAAAATGTCGAAGTCAACAGTATTGAAAGCATTGCTAAAGTCGAGCAGAGCAAGTACTGTTAACTTCCCCATATCCATGCCTGACCTGATATCGTCCGTGATGTGCACAAGTGCTGAGGTAGTGCTGTGGCCACGTCGAAAACCAGATTGGAAAGGATTTAAAAGATTGTGTTTGGAAAGGAATGTGTTGAGCTGATGATGAACAAGCTTTTCAAGGACTTTAGATAGGAAAGAAAGAATAGAAATGGGACGATAGTCAGAGAATGATGCAGGATGTGATTTTTTGGGTAAAGGAATAATTTGGGCATCTTTCCAGGCTTGTGGGAAGACACCACTGGAAATAGAGAAGTTGAGGATGTAAAGAATGACATGAAGAATGTTATCAAGGATGGTGATGATCATCTTACGGCTGACACAGTCACTACCAACAGCGTTGGATGTAATCGAAACAATACTCTTTTTAACATCACAAGCAGTGAATTGACTTATAACAAAAATTAATTAAATTTAGCACCAATTGCACGAAAAACTTATCTCTAGAGTTAGTTGCAGTATAATAAATATAAACTCTGAGTAAAGTTTTTTATACAAGTGGGTTAGCGTTATTTTTAACCCCCGACAGAAAAAAAGGGGTGTTATAAGTTTGTCGTGTGTTGCTGTGTATCTGTGTGTCTGTCTGTGGCATCATAGCGCCTAAACGGATGAACCGATTTTGATTTAATTTTTTTTTGTTTGAAAGGTGATGTTGTCTAGAGTGTTTCAAATTCAAATTCAAAACTTTATTGCTCAACACAGTACATAAATATACATTGCCAGGTGTTAGGTGAATGCGCAGTTCACTGTGTTGTACCAGTTTAGGCATGCAAAATTATTATTTAAATTATACAATGTCACAAATTATTACTAATATCATACCATGTCATAAATATTATTCAAATTATACAACTTCATAACCTGTTACTCAAATATACAATGTCATCAACTATCACTAAACATGTCATAAATTAAAATGTATACAATGTCTTAGATTGAAATAACAAAATAATTTCAGTGTAAAAACAAAAATAAAAAATGTCATAATAATAAAAAAAACAATACGTAAAATAATGTCAGAGTCTAGTACATAGGACAACACATAATAAATTAATTACAGTAAATAAATGAAAATAAATCGGACTCAAATATTAATACTAATAATTATTGTATAGATAAATTTCTGTCTGACATGTATTCGTGTATTGTGTAGTACGTCTTATTTAACAGTAACTTATTCAGTTGCTTTTTAAACATATTGATATCGTTAATATTTAATATATCGTTCGGCAGTTTATTGTAGATCTGTGGTGCCATTCCTAGAATGTTCTTATGAAATACCGCTTTTTTGTGTTGTCTACCGCTTATCTTATTTTTATGTCGGGCGCTGTGTAGTGTTTCAAATAAGTGCAAGTTATTTTTTACAAAAAGAGCCACTTCATATATGTAGAGGCAGGGTACTGTTAATATACGAAAATATACAAAGACTTGTTTACAGCTCTCCGTGCTTTTAATGCCGCATAACGCCCTAACACACATTTTTTGCGCTCTAAACACAGTGTCCGTATTTGTGGAGTTACCCCAATATATAATCCCGTAGCGTAACGTAGACGTAACATATGCATGATACGCTGTAACCAAAACTTTTTGGTGTACCTCCTTTGCGAGATTTCGTAAATCATATGAATGCTGGCTCAGGCGTTTACATACATTGTCAGTGTGCGTTTTCCACGACATGTCTCTGTCCAGTTCCAGTCCCAAGAATTTTGTAGTTGTCGTTTCTGATATTATCTTGTCTCGAAATTTTATGTCAGGTTTTTTATGGTTGCTCCTTTGCTCAAACGTCATTATTTTAGTTTTGCCAATATTAATGTTTAAATTATTCGCGCCCATCCATTCTATTAATACTTGGAGACAGTTGTTTATCTCTCCCTCAAGTGTCGTCGCATCATTAATATTACTAAAAACGACCGTGCTATCATCAGCAAACAAAACCATCGGGTGATGTGTTTCTCTGGGCATGTCATTGATAGAAATAATAAATAATAAAGATCCTAAAATACCTCCTTGGGGTACACCGTAGTTATTAGCTCTCTGACTTGATAGATGTTGTTCTTAGCTATGTTTGAATAAAATTAGTTCAGCCGTTCAAAAATTATGGGCGTTTTACTGTTTGAATCGGGTTGTTTTCGCAAGATATTGTGTCATAATTACATCCCGTTCCCAATTCAAAATAAAGAGGTAAACAAATAAAGTGCTACATCAGGTAAATTATTCATGCCCGGTTCCCGGAGAGTAATATGAAGAGGCAAATCTGAACAGTTGACAGCGAGGGAGCAAGACCTTCGCTACGAGCCGAAAGAGGACGGCAAAGCCCGTCGAAGCCTTCTTTGAGTATTTTAGCGGGCAACGAGCATTTTCTTTTCAACGTCTTCAATGTCGAAAAACCGCCCGATCAGGTTTCTAAATATCAGTCAAGGATATAGAAAATACTAACTTTTAGCATACACATTCAATGCTATAGCTAATGTGACAGATTTCAGTCTGCAAGTCAGAAGCTATTTAAGATCCAAAATCTGAATTAATATGATGTGTGATGTCCAAAGTGTACTTTCAGCCACATGGGAGGAGCCATCTGACGACGCTGGCTAAATCGAGTAGGGATATCGTCGTTTCGAGGCCGGAGATTCTTTCGGAAGTAGAAGACTTCTACAGCCAACTGTACGCTTCGCATGCATGTCGGCCTGATCCCAAAATTGAGTATTCTAGAGCCGCCTTTATCCGCCATTTTACAGAAGACCTGCCTGAAGTAAGGCAAGATGAAATCGAGTCGGCTCTAAAACAGCTTAAAATGGAAAAGCCCCTGGCGAGGATGGGATTACAACCGAGCACCTGAAAGCGGGAGGACACCCGGTATTGAAGGAGCTTGGGGAGCTCTTTAACTCTGTCCTGTTCTCTGGGAGAACTCCAAGGGCGTGGCAGAGGAGCGTGGTCGTTCTTTTCTTCAAAAAGGGTGACCCTTTTGAAGAATTACAGACCCATTTCGCTTCTTAGTCACGTTTATAAGTTGTTTTCGAGAGTCGTCACGAATCGTCTAGCGCGAAAACTCGACGAGTTTCAGCCACCGGAGCAGGCCGGGTTCCGAGGAGGATACAACACCATAGACCACATCCACACAGTGCGGCAAATTATACAAAAGTCCGAAGAGTATAATCGGCACTTGTGATTTGCTTGCCAAGTGCGATGCCAAGTTGACTGGCGAATCATCCAAGTGCTGAGATGTCTTTATGAAAACGCAACAATGGCCGTCCAAAGTCAGGACCGGCAAACTAGACATATCTCACTGCGTCGAGGGGTTAGACAAGGGCACGTAATTTCCCGTAAAATTTAGAAATGGCGTCCGCTGGACTGGGAAGGACACGGCATTAATATAAACGGCGAGTACATCTCACACTTGAGATTTGTGGATGACATCGTCATAATCGATGCACGACTTGCAGCAGATGCTGGATAGCCTAGCTGATTCTTCTGCACGCATCGGTCTCCGGATGAACTTGGACAAAACTCAGGTTTTTCAACTCTCAATTCACACGTCACTCCGGGATCGATGGTGGTCAATGGCGGTTCGAGAATACGTTTACCTCGGGCAAACTCTGCAGTTTGGTAAGACCAACTTTGAGAAGGAGGCTAGCAGAAGAATACAGCTGGGCTGGGCGGCCTTTGGAAAACTTCGTCGAGTCTTCTCGTCGCAGTTCCCACAAAGCCTGAAGACTAAAGTCTTCAACCAGTGCGTCCTACCTGTTATGACCTACGGTGCCGAGACGTGGCTGTAAATCAAGCTGGTTAATCAGTTCAAAGTTGCTCAGCGAGCTATGGAAAGGGCTATGCTCGGAGTCTCTCTAATGGATCGAATCCGAAACGAGCTGATCCGGCAGAGAACCAAAGTTGTCGACGGAGAAATAAATCTGCAGAGTTGACTACGAGATAGCAAATATTTCGCTACAAGTCATAAGAGATGGCAGGATTCTTCGTTTGTTATCCTTGGCAGCTGACTTCGGCAGATCCATCGTCATGCGCCGACGCCGTTACGGAGGAGTTGCGACAGGAGATGGAGTACTACATTCCATTCTCTGACGTAACAATATCTAGCGTAGACCGACCATAGTTAAGTGTAGAGTGTAATAGCGCCGACGGGGTTAAACACAAGGCGTTTCTATACTACCTAAATCTAAACTGCCCCGTAAAAGGAATGGGGAGTAAGGGGTTAACAAGAAGAAACGACGGTGAAGGAGCAAATCTTTTTGTAGAAAAAAATAAGAAGCTACAGAGAAAGCTTCGCCTCTCTCACTTCAAATCTAGTAGAAGTCATGTCGATACTATGTTGCACCTACTGATTTAAAAAACTGAAACATTTTATACAAAATTTAATAACACTAGAACACACACTTATTGATATAGCTAATGTGACAGATTTCAGTCTGCAAGTTAGGAGCTACTTCAGATAATTGCAACATGCTTACAATAATATTACAAACCTCCGATTGAAAAACTCGTAATCCTCACTCATCATCTGAAAAAGGGCCTTCATTCCCAACATAACTCAATCTACTTCGGGGGTTAGTTAAACTGTTGCAACAGCTGGATCGAGTAAACTATTCATGGTCCCCGTTAAGAACCGAATCCAACGCATTTGCAATTGTTAATAAAAATGGATGGAGTGCATTGTGGTTTGGTAAAATTGCTGGATCAGGAATAGTATTCTTAGTCCCGTTCGCGAAGACATATTTTTACAACAGGAGTTTAACTTTCAAACCACTCGGCGAGACTTTGTTGAGCTGTTAAAGAGCGACCATATCCTCAATGACTTGTACTACAATACTTTGTCATCGCACAAGACACACACGGAGAGACACGCAGACGCTACTGCTGATAAAGTCTTACCTCGATCCTAATCATTGGTAAGAGCTTCCATGCCAAACGTTACACCCTCTACTTTGGGGAACAGTTATCTCGTGCCAGGAAAACTTCTGACTGATCTCATTATATGAGTTTATAATTTCCATAACTTTAATAATAATGGCTAATGGCGCCCGTTCCTGAAGTCGATATGGAGTAGCAAATATCAGCGCTAGAAGCTAGTGATGAAAGTGCTGGATTAGGTGTACATTTAATAGTTACCGTTCCCGAAGTTATACTATTCGTAAAATTATAGAAGAAAATAAAGAAGTATTATTATTTAGCAATAGTTAATTCGATGCGATAACTAATCCTGAAACGATCAAGCAATTGCTTGAGGTTACCTTGGTTGATGCCAGACGTTCCAAACGACCAGACGTTCCAGACGTTGCCAAATAAAACAGGCGATGTGGCGGATAAAAATAACTACAGGCCTATATCGCTTGCAACTGTAGTGGCGAAGGTATTTGACGGTGTGCTTAACACGCAGTTAAATAAACATGTGACACTTCATGATAACCAGTTTGGTTTTCGACCAAAACTGTCCACAGAGAGTGCAATACTGTGTTTAAAGCACACCGTTAAATATTACACGAAGAGAAAGATTCCGTTATACGCGTGCTTCCTCAATTTATCCAAGGCCTTTGACCTCGTCTCGTACGATATCCTCCGGGGGAAGCTGCAGAGAACGGGCTTACCGTGGGAACTCATCAGCATGCTCAGGTACTGGTACGGGCACCAGGTCAATAGTGTCCGGTGGGCGGGGGTGATGTCGGACCCTTATATTAGCGAATGTGGCGTAAGGCAGGGCGGTCTGACCTCGCCAACATTGTTCAACCTATATGTTGATGAACTGATCGTCTCGCTCAGCAGTCAGCATGTCGGTTGTTATGTGGACGGAATTTGTGTCAACAATATGAGTTATGCGGACGACATGGTGCTGCTGAGCGCGTCGATATGTGGGCTGAGGAGGCTAGTCAGTACGTGTACGGAATACGCGCATGGTCATGGGTTGAAATATAATGTAAAGAAGACCAAATACATGGTTTTTCGGGCCATCGGTGTGTCGAGCCCTATGAACATACCAGCTGTTCATCTTGAGGGTGCTCCAATAGACCGAGTGGATCAATTTAAATATCTAGGGCATCTACTCACCGCGGACCTTAAAGACCATGCTGACATTGAGAGGGAACACAGGGCGCCGTCGGTGCGAGCCAACATGATAGCCCGCAAGTTTTCACGTTGTTCTGTTGGTGTGAAGGTCATGCTTTTTAAAGCGTACTGCACATCACTGTACACGTGCAGCTTGTGGGTTGACTATACTGAAAGGGCGTACAGCGCCCTCCGTGTCCAGTACAATAATGCGTGCCGGGCGGTGTTGGGGCTGCCCCGTTTCTGTAGCGCATCAGGGATGTTCGCAATGGCGCGCACTGATTGTTTTCACGCTGCTATGCGTAAGCGTTGTGCGTCCCTGGTGCGCCGGGTGCGCGCCAGCCCCAATAACATCCTGGCAATGATCGCTGACAGACTAGACTGCCCTTATGTCCGGCATGGATGTGGCAAGCATGTTGCGTTTCCAATGCCGGTTAGAAAACTATAATATTTATGTTTTTATTTTATTGTGTAATTTTAATTCAAATGACATTTTTTTTTTTATTTAGTTTATTTTTAATGTATAAAATTTTGATTATTGTATTTTATTCGATTTTTAATTAATGTGACTGCGTGTGCTGCTATTATTTTTATTATGTTATGAGTCTGTGTTACTTGAAATAAATGAATATGAATGAATGAATGTTACACCGTCTACTTTGGGGCCTGGTCATCCCGTACCAGGAAAACTGCAAAAGTAGAAGGAAAAAAACTTATGAATAGTGACGAAAGCCCAGTTTACACTCCGCCACCAGCTAACCAGCTACCGACACCTCGGTGGATAATCAACGAAATACACACTGACACTGGAAGAGTAACCATAGCCGAAGGTACAGAGCGCTGACACTGCCCTGTCCGGTCAACAAAGCAGAGCCTTGTAGATGCTCTCTTGGTCGACGCCAGCGTCGCTCAGCACCGCTCCGACGCACTGGAGCCATCAACATCGCTCTGACACACTGGAGCCAGCAGTACTATTAGTTGGGCAGTACTATAACTGATATTTTTTTGTAATGTTAAGAATTTTTGCATACTGAAATTTAGCAAAATGTGTGAAACCATTTGTATCTTATCCATAGTATTTGTATTTTCCATTTGTATGTATGACCTAGGTCTGAGAATGTAAATTCTATATTTAATGTAAATAAAAGATATTCAACTTAACTCGAACACACTATCTGAGTAAACAAATAATTATTATTATTGTTTACAAAAGGCGACGAGAACGCCCGAACACTGACGGAGACACCTGAAGTGGGCAAGAGGATCATTAAGGGATGTGCAAGCGCACAAAACCATGGACAATAATAATAAATCGATCTCAGTTACCAACTATCTGAAGAGTTTAGATTAATAATCCTTTTTTAACACGCTTTTAGTAGCTTGGTATGTATGTGTCTATGTATCGGAATCTATAAACGTGATGTTCACCGCCTTCAAAACGTCAGATTAATTTGAAACTTTGCACATTTATCAAGGACCGATGAAAATGCAATAATTTTAATAGTTTAGGATTAGCGATTGAACTAACAAAAAAATAAAATAGTTTAAAAAATACTTAAAACCACGGTGTAATAGAAAACCAAACTGCTTGATGTCAATCGTTAGAATATTTTATTAAAAGATATTGGTAAAAGTAATTATTTTGAAAATATTTTAAAAAGCACCCTACGCTTTTTTTAATCACACTTTTCTTTTTTTCAAGAATTTTCAATAAATTGAAATTATTGAAAATTCTTTTCTACTTTTTGGTTTTCTATTAAAGTGTTTTTGTTGTTTTTAGGGTTCCGTACCTCAAAAGGTAAAAAAGGAACCCTTATAAGATCACTTTCTTGTCCGTCTGTCCGTCTGTCTGTCTGTCTGTCCGTGTGTCACCACCGATTTTCTCAGGAACGGGTGGACCTAGCAAGTTGAAATTTATACCAGATACTGAGGTCTATAGTCCCTATTAGTTGTATAAAAACCAAGGCCCTGAGTCACCGCGATAAAAAGATAAAAGCAAATTTAGTTTTTCGCGAAAACTTGTAAGTACCAAAATTTGGGTAAGTACCAAAAGTACTGAAACGGGCTCAGCATCCAGCATCTCACAAGAACTCCCTAGCGATGACATTAAAACAAACCGATTTCTAAAAAGTTTTGCAATATCCTTCGCATCACTCACACCATTCACACTAACAGGCAGGCCTGGCCGAATGCTCAATTTATTAGCGCTCTTCCAGAAACCGCGAAAATCACGCTTAGAATGCTTAGAGGCAATTATGTCCATCTTTATCGGAATCTTTGTCTGTATAATGGGTAGGTACGGAACCCTCGGCGCACGAGTTTGACTCGCACTTGGCCGGTTTTTTTTAAACTATTGTTTATTTCATTCAATAATTTTTTGACTATGTAAGATATTTTCAAAATGACAACTTTCACCAATATAATATGTCAATAAAATATTATAATAATTGTCATCAAGCATCCCACGCTTTTTTATAATAAAAAGAATAGTCCTGTCAAACATGGATGAAGGCATCCGAAAGTAATCTTAAGTTGTTGTGGGGGTGTAGTTTTTTTCCTGTATCGGAAAAAAAAAACTAGATCCGGTAATCTTGTCACGGCCGCCTATCTCCTTCTGGAGTCCAGAAACATTGAAAGAGACAAAAGCGAGGAAGAAAACCTTTCACCGTCTACTTTGAGGTATAGTTAATATAATAGGGATAGTTCTCATGTGCCAGGAAAACTGCTGAACTCATTAAATGAGTTTATAATTTCAATAAAGTTAATGACTCATGGCCCCCGTTCCTGAAATCCATATGGAGTAGCAAACATCAGCGCTAAAAGCTAGTGAAGAAAATGTTGGATCAGGTATATATTTAATGGCCCCCGTTTCCGAAGTCATACTATAAGTATATTTATGAAAGAAAATGGAGAAATATTATTACTGCGCAGTAGTGCATTCGATTTTCGATAAATAATCCTGAAACGATCAAGCACTTGCAAGAACAAAAACAGATTACAAAAGAAGCCTCACCTTACTCACTCAAAATAAATTCGTATTTATTGACCCAAGAACTTATCCGGAACGCCAACATGTAAAACTAACTTGTAACACTAGTTGGTGATCCTTAAATAAATAAATAGAGCAAGTCCAACGATACGACAAGACCAGAGTCCAGACACGCAGACGCTGCTTCTTAAAGTGTCCCCGGATCCTCAACATTGGCCATGCCAGACGTTACCAGTCTACTTTGAGGGATAGTTTTCCTGTGCCAGGAAATGTGCTGAATTCATTTATGAAAATTATTAATGGACCCCGATCCCCAAATCAAAATAAACGGGTAAATAAAGTGCTAGATCAGGTAAATTATTCATGCCCCGTTCCCGAGGATCAATATGAAGAGACAAATCTGAAGAGTTGACAGCGTGGGAGCAAGTGCTTGGCAGCTCACCTCGGACGTGTCATCGTCATGCGATGACGGATGTGTTGCGGCAGGCAATAGAGTACTACATTCCATTCTCTGACGTAGCAAATTCTAGCGTAGACCGACCATAGTCGCGCCGACGGGGTTAAACGCTAGGCGTATCTATACTCCCTATATAGATATAACCTAACCTCTCCGGAAAGAAACAAGAATCTACAGAGAAAGCTTCGCCTCTCTCACTTAAAATCTAGTAGAAGTTATGTCGATACTCGGTTGCACCTACTGATTTTAAAAACTGAAACATTTTTATACAAAAAATAATAACACACACACAATAGTAGAACACTCATTTATTGATATAGCTAATGTGACAGATTTTAGTCTGCAAGTTAGTTGCTACTTTAGATCTTAAATGTGAATAAATATTACGTGTGTTCCTTCATTGTCTAAACCTAATTTCGATGCCGACTTAAGATATACATGACAAAACAGGCATCGCTATCGCAAGGCCCAATTTATTCTATATCTTATTTTTTTTTGTTATAATGGCATTTTGAATATGTCGCTAATAAACTATTTTCTTCTTTAACAGGTATGTTCGTGATGATGAAAATGCCCGACAAAACGTAACGTACTTTTTACCTATAACATACTAGTTTTAGTCTGTTAAAGTCTTAGATTTCCATATATTTTTTATGAAACCTAATTAAATTAATTTGCTTATAATTAATTAACTTTGATGATTTTTCTTCATTAGTATACCTACTTAAGCGCCACGACACGTTTTTAATAATTGCAACATGCGGACAACAATATTACAAACCTGAATATTAAAAACGTAATCCTCACTCATCATCTGAGTAAGGGCCTTCATTACCAACATAACTCAATCTACTTCGGGGGTTAGTTAAACTGTTGCAACAGCTGGATCGAGTAAACTTTCATGGTCCCCGTTGAGAACCGGATCCAACGCGTGGCTCGGGCCGCACAGCAAACACGGTCATCGTGATCTACACGACGTCGGTGTGCGCAGGCGCGGCTCGGCGGTGACACCACGCAAAACCATTTACCAATCACACGATGGCACGACAAGACCAGACGCGCAGACGCTACTGCTGAGAAAGTTATACCTCGATCCTCAACATTAGTAAGAGCCTCCATGCCAGACTTTAACTAGTCTACTTTGGGGGTTAGTTATCCCGTGCCAGGAAAACTTCAGAACTGATGTAAATTAATAGACTCTGTTTCCGAACTCAATATGGAGTGACGGAAACATCTTCAGGAGGAAAAAGTGCAAGATCAGGTCAATTATTCATGCCCCCGTTCCCGAAGACCAATGTGAAGAGACACAAGTAAACATAGCTAGTGTCGGTCATTGACCCGTATATGTTAATGGCCGCGCTAGCAATATGCTAGGTCCAGTGGACATCATAGCGACGGGTTCGCTGATGCGGGCCCCGGTGCTGCACCCGCGGGCTGGGAACGCTGTTCCGGCACCGCTCGCCTCGCCCCCTTACGGGGGCGAAGCGACTTCCAGTGGAGCCAGTAGCGAACGAGTATTTTTGTGTTGAAGCAAAGTTATTTTAGTGTTAATCTTCAAAAATGAGCCGATGTCAAGGTTGTGATATCTTCGAGGACGAGTTTTACAAATTAGTAAGTATTAATATTTTCATCAACTATCTGAAGAGTTTAGATTAATAATTTAATCTATAATATGTAACGGATTCTATGAACGTGATTTTCACCCCCTTCAAAACGTCAAAGTTGCCGTTACATTTTGTGTTCAAGGTTGAATGAATTTTCAACAGCCAATCACAGAAGATAACGCGTGCTTTACAATTTGTCACATTAATTCTCAGATAATTTAAAGCTGGGAAACTGAGAGATAGATACATACATAGCAAGCTAATAAAAACGTGTTAAAATGTACATAATTATCTTGCTTCTTACATATACTTATTACTTATCTTACTAATATTATAAATGCAAAATTTGGAATGGATGTGTGTATGTAATATTTTAACTCCGCCCCTAAGACGACCCACTGACCAATATTTTTGTTACTCAATCACGCTAGAACGGCTAAACTGATCTGGATGAAATTTAGCACAGATATAGATTAATCTGCACATAGGCTACTTTCAGCCCGATACAATGCTCCCTCAGTAAAAGAAAACACGTTTCACGCGGGCGAAGCCGCTGTCAGAAGTTAGTAAAACAATAAACATCATTTCAATTACATAATGTTTAATCATATAGTAGCTCCGTATTATTATCACAATCAATAGAGAACACAAAATTGACATTCCAATTAAAAATCAATTACAATAAAAAATTGCAATTTCTATTAGTTGTGCAAGTGTTACATTGTTTGATGTTAAATAGTTTACTGTCATTATAGATTTTATTTGTGGCTAATAAGTAGTGATATGGAAATGCGACAGTTTGTATGTTTGTGTTTCAATCTTGCAACAGATGAACGGATTTGAATGAAATTTTGCACACAGATAGTTTATAACCTGGATTAACATACATTACTTTTTATCGCGATAAACTCGATATAATGATCCCTTGATTAATAAAACTCTTTCACGCGCATGAAGCCGTGGGAAGAAGCTACTCAATATTTTTAGAATAGAATATACTTTATTGTACACCACAAAATTACACATCTCTTAAAGCCTTAGTTTAACCAAATTGTATTATAGTTTGACAAAAAGTACCCAGCTTGTATAACTAAGTATACATTTAATATTTTGTTGTCAACAGGAGGTGAATTTACAAAGTATTAGACGGGCTTTAGTGGAACTATTGGATAGTGACGATCGAATCCCAGTTTTCAAAGTATTCGACGGGCTTTAGTGGAACTATTGGATAGTGACGATCGAATCCCAGTTTTATTCGCCACTTCACCACCAGCTAATCAGCTGCCAACACGTCGGTGGGTAAGAGTAACCCCATGGCCGAAGGTGCAAAATGCTGACACTGCACCTTCGGCCCGTCAACGAAGCAGAGCCGTATAATGATGCTCTCCTGGTCGACGCCAGCACCGCACAACACCACTATGACCCACTATCTACATCGCTCTCACCCACTGGAGCACTGGGATATCATCACCCCGACTCACTGGGGCACCAGCGCCCACTGCCTAGGTGGCATGCCATTAATTTTAATATTTAATTGATTAAATAGTTTAATTTATCAATTAAAAGTACAAAGTACAAAACCGTTTTGTTTTTATAAAAATCTTTATTTATTGTATTTCTGGGTATAAGATTGTATGTTTAGTAACTGATAAAATGATTATTCTTATAATAATGTTACATGTAAGTAAAATACATGAAAAAGTACAAAATTAATTGTAAAAGGAACATTGTAATTATAGCCATATCCATTCTGAATATTCCTTAATAGTGATATCATCATCATCAATATTCTGACCATCAACATTATGTTCTATGAGATAGATGTACCTAGTTATACATGAATTAAGTATTAATTTATACATTGTGTGTATTTTAAACCCCCGACACAAAAAGAGGGGTGTTATAAGTTTGACGTGTGTTGCTGTGTGTCTGTGTATCTGTGTGTCTGTGTATCTGTGTATCTGTGTGTCTGTGTATCTGTGTGTCTGTGTATCTGTGTGTCTGTCTGTGGCATCATAGCGTCACGGGTGAAGCGATTTTGATTTAGTATATTTTGTTTAAAAGGTGACTCAATCGAAAGTGTTCTTAGCTATGTTTAAATAAAATCGGTTCAGCCGTTCAAAAGTTATGGGCATTGAATCGGGGTGTTTTCGCAAGATATCGTGTCATAATTACGTATTCAATAGATTGCCGATCGAAGCGTGTCTACTATATCTATACTAATATTATAAAGAGGTAAAGTTTGTGAGTTTGTTACGTTGTAAGGGGTAATCTCTGGATCTACTGAACCGATTATGAAAATTCTTTCACCAGTAGAAAGCTACATTATTCCTGAGTGTATATGTATATGTATGGCTATAATATAATTTAAAAAAAAATAGAGATCCTTATGAAAATTGCAATAAGGTAACCCGGAGTAGCAAAATGTTGCCTGTACAATACTTTATTTGGCGTGCGCTGAGAAAACTATTGATGATAGATAAAAATTTGTAGGCAGGGTAGCCAGGGTAGCCAGGGTAGGCAGGGTAGGCAGGGTAGCCAGGGTAGCCAGGGTAGCCAGGGCAGCCAGGGTATGCAGGGTAGGCAGGCTAGGTAGATAGGTAGCCAGTTGACGGGAGCGAAGCCCCGAGGGTCAGCTAGTACTAGATAAATTATGTAGCATGAAATAAAAATAGTGTCGGGGGTTTTAAATTTTGAAATTTTACTTGTTTATATTTTTTTACTTGAAGTAAAAAAGTACATAGTAATTAAATAAATAAGACATTATTTAATTTTGTTTTTTCTATAATAAGTACTTATTAGACTTAATTTTATTTATTAAAAGTTATTTTAAACTGAGAATAAAACTTTGAATAAAATATTTTTCATACAAACTTAATTATTTTGTTTAATTTACAAAATAACCGTAAATTTCAAGCACACAATATATATTACATATACAAGTAAAACTTCAAAATTTAAAAAACCCCGACATTTTTATCTTGTGAAAACAATCCGATTGAAACAGGACAAGTAAAATTTCAAAATGTAAAAATCTCCCGACACATTTTTTATTTCATGCTACATAATTTATCTAGTACTAACTGACCCTCGGGGCTTTGCTCCCGTCAACTGGCTACCTATTTACCTAGCCTGCCTACCCTGCATACCCTGCCTACCCTGCCCCTACCCTGCTTACCCTGCCTACCCTGCCTAACCTGGCTACCCTGGCTACCCTGGCTGCCCTGACTACCCTGGCTTCCCTGGCTATCCTGCCTATTCTGGCTACCCTGCCTACCCAGTCTTCCCTGGCTTCCATGGTATACCCTGGCTCCCCTGCCTACCCTGGCTAACCTGGCTACCCTGCCTACCCTACCTACCCTACCTACAATTTTTTATCTGTCATCAATAGTTTTCTCAGCGCTCACCAAATAATGTATTTTACAGGCAACATTTTGCTACCTTGGGTTACCTTATTGCAATTTTGATAAGGATCCCTATTTTGTTTTAAATTATATTATAGCCTATGACACTCAGGAATAATTTACCTTTCTACTGGTGAAAGAATTTTCAAAATCGGTTCAGTAGATCCAGAGATTACCCCTTACAACGTCAAGAACACACAAACTCACAAACTTTACCTTTTTATAATATTAGTATAGATATAGTAGACACGCTTCGATCGGCAATCTATTGAATACGTAATTATGACACGATATCTTGCGAAAACACCCCGATTCAATGAGTAAAATGCCCATAACTTTTGAACGGCCGAACCGATTTTATTCAAACATAGCTAAGAACACTCTCGATTAAGTCACATTTTAAACAAAAAAAACTAAATCAAAATCGAATCACCCGTTTGGACGCTATGATGCCACAGACAGACACAGATACACAGACACAGATCAATCACACGTCAAACTTATAACACCCCTCTTTTTTTTTTAAACTAAAGAGCATCTACTAAGACCACATTCTGATGTTGTTAATAAAAGAGATTATATTATAAACATGATGTGGAAGAAGTGCTGGATCAGGAATATTATTCTTAGTCCCCGTTCCCTAAGACATATTTTTCCCACAGGAGTTTAATTAGCGATGAAAGCCCGAAGACGTTCCAAATAAAACACTCGACCAACAGCTAACCAATTGCTGGCACCACAATGGATAATCAGATACGTACACACAGATGCAAAAATAGTATCGCCCTGTAATATGGGTAAAGTAATCCATGCCGAAAGTAATCTTTAATACTCTGGGGCCTTGTTCAAGAAAATCTAGAACCGGGAATCTTGTCATAGCCGCCAATCTCCATCTGGAGTCCAGAAACATTGAAAGAGACAAAAGCGAGGGAGAAACCCCAGCAAAGGGGACGGCAAAGTTTCTGTGCAACCTTTTATCAAAAACAATAGGGGGAATCGCGCAATATCTTTTTAAAACGAGCATTTTCTTTCTCAACGAGTTAGGGGTTTCATTCCCAACATAACACAATCTACTTCGGGTAAACTATTCATGGCCCTCTTCCCAAAGACCAATATGATGACACAAAACTCAAGAGTTGACAGGCAGGAAGTCCCTATGAGCCGTAAGGAGACGGAAATAGTCTCATCGAAGCCTTCTTTAATCATTGTAGCTGGAAACCAGCCATAGCCGAGAACACATTCAGATGATGATGTAAAAATGGATGAATACAATATGGAATCCGAGAAATAGAACAAGTGCTAGATCAGGTCAATAATTCTAACCCCGTGTCCAAAGAGAAACATAAAGAGATAAAACTCAAAAGTTGTCAGCCAGGGAGCAAGTCCTTCCCCACTAGCCGTAAGAATACGGCAATAGTGCCGTCGTAGTCAGAAGCCTACTCCAGATAAAATTCATAAAGAATAAAGTATTTTATTGGGGAACGAGCGTTGTCTGAGACGACGTTTAGTAAGCAAATTTTTAATAATTGCAACATGCGGACATTACAAACCTGACATATTACAAATCTGAATATTAAAAACTCGTAATCCTCACTCATCATCTGAGTAGGGGCCTTCATTCCCAACATAACTCAATCTACTTCGGGGGTTAGTTAAACTGTTGCAACAGCTGGATCGAGTAAACTTTCATGGTCCCCGTTAAGAACCGGATCCAACGCGTGGCTCGGGCCGCACAGCAAACACGGTCATCGTGATATACACGACGTCGGTGTGCGCAGGCGCGGCTCGGCGGTGACACCACGCAAAACCATTTACGAATCACACGATGGCACGACAAGACCAGACACGCAGACGCTACTGCTGAGAAAGTCATTCCTCGATCCTCAACATTAGTAAGAGCCTCCATGCCATACTTTAACTAGTCTACTTTGGGGGTTAGTTATCCCGTGCCAGGAAAACTTCAGAACTGATGTAAATTAATAGACTCTGTTTCCGAACTCAATATGGAGTGACGGAAACATCTTCAGGAGGAAAAAGTGCAAGATCAGGTCAATTATTCATGCCCCCGTTCCCGAAGACCAATGTGAAGAGACAAAATTAAAGAGCATCTACTAAGACCACATTCTGATGTTGTTAATAAAACCGGAGATTATATTATAAACATGATGTGGAAGAAGTGCTGGATCAGGCATATTATTCTTAGTCCCCGTTCCCGAAGACATATTTTTCCCACAGGAGTTTAGTTAGCGATGAAAGCCCGAAGACGTTCCAAATAAAACACTCCACCAACAGCTAACTAATTGCTGACACCACAATGGATAATCAGATACGTACACACAGATGCAAAAATAGTATCGCCCTGTAACATGGGTAAATGCATCCATGCCGAAAGTAATCTTAAGTACTTTGGGTCCTTGTTCAAGAAAATCTAGAACAGGGAAACTTGTCATAGCCGCCTATCTCCATCTGGAGTCCAGAAACATTGAAAGAGACAAAAGCGAGCGAGAAACCCCAGTATTCCCAAGGGGACGGCAAAGTTTCTGTGCAACCTTTTATCAAAAACAATAGCGGGAATCGCGCAATATCTTTTTAAAACGAGCATTTTCTCACTCAACGAGCTAGGGGTTTCATTCCCAACATAACACAATCTACTTCGGGTAAACTATTCATGGCTTTCTTCCCGAAGACCAATATGATGATACAAAACTCAAGAGTTGACAGCCAGGAAGTCCCTATGAGCCGTAAGGAGACGGCAATAGTCTCGTCGAAGCCTTATTTAAGCATTGTAGCGGGAAACTAGCCATAGCCGAGACCACATTCAGATGATGATGTAAAATATACATACGTATCCGAAGTGATATTTTTTGCCACCAGGGTTTGAGCTTTGAGCTTGCAAACCATTCGGCTGGTGTAGAGTGTACAGCCTGCCAAATTTGCAAGAGAGCGACCATACCTTCAAGTATCTAGTAGTACTTGTCTCATAAAATATGCTAGGCTGTAGGCCTGGATTTAAAATAGTCTCTCGAAATGTCTCTCTTGGCCTAAGTGTAAATACACTACTGCGTGACTGTGACTGACGCTAACAGAGTTAGAACGCGGTAAATTAATTGAGATTGTGTACAAAGTAGCGCAGTAGATAAATAGGAAGAAAGTCGTTCGAAAACCCGTGCCCAGGAAAACTTAAAACTTTATTCTGTAAATAAGTGGTTAGGGCAAAGGAAACCTTGGCGCCCCCTTAATCCTCAACCGAATCTGTCGTCAGTATCGCGCAAAACAGCTCACACAAACATCTCATTCATTTCAGACACGTCGAATCCTTCTTTAATTATATTAGCGGGAAAAGAGAATTTTCCAAAAAAGACTACATTCGGATACATACATACATAACCTCACGCCTTTTTGCCTTCGCCCATGGGGGTAGGCAGAAACTACAGAACGCCACCTGCTACGATCCTTACATACTTACATTATACTTACATTCGGATGTTAATGTTAAAAATAAACCGAACGCAAAGAAGAGTTTCAGAGAGCTAGATCAGGTATATTATTAAATATTCATTTCCGAAGTTATATTTTTTGCCGGCCAGAGTTAAAATTAAACCATTCGGCGAAACTTAATCGAATTGCTAGACAGCGACCATGCCTCAATGATGTTTACTGCAATACTGCCAATAGCCCGACGGCATGGCAAGACGACGTCTGAGAAAGTCTTACCTGTATCCTCAACATTGTAAGAGCCTCCATGCCAAGCCTTACCCAGTCTACTTTACTACTTATCCTGGACCAGGAGAATTAAAAATTATTCGAGATGTGGAAAAAGTGCTGGATCAGGTCAATTATTAATTGATCCCGTTCCCGAAGACCAATATTAAGAGGCAAAACTCAAGAGCTATCAGCGAGGTAGCAAATCGTTCGCTACGAAGCCGTAAGGGGAAGGCAATGGTCAAACACCACCGTAAAGCAGTGACAGAACTTCCTTAACGAAAGTGACCAAGATCTAACGATGTGATACAATGCTGCTCCACCATAGACTACGCACCCAACACCGCGATGCCACAAGCACCGGCAACGTACACAAACAATAGAACTATAGCAGGAATAAAGCAACTTTATCATTAAAGTATTAGACGGGCTTTAGTGGAACTATTGGATAGTGACGATCGAATCCCAGTTTTTAAAGTATTAGACGGGCTTTAGTGGAACTATTGGATAGTGACGATCGAATCCCAGTTTTCAAAGTATTAGACGGACTTTAGTGGAACTATTGGATAGTGACGATCGAATCCCAGTTTTCTTCGCCACTTCGCCACCAGCTAATCAGCTGCCAACACGTTGGTGGGTAAGAGTAACCCCATGGCCGAAGGTGCAAAATGCTGACACTGCACCTTCGGCCCGTCAACGAAGCAGAGCCGTATGATGATGCTCTCCTGGTCGACGCCAGCACCGCACAGCACCACTCTGACCCACTATCTATATCGCTCTCACCCACTGGAGCACTGGGATATCATCACCCCGACTCACTGGGGCACCAGCGCCCACTGCCTAGGTGGCATGCCATTAATTTTAATATTTAATTGATTAAATAGTTTAATTTATCAATTAAAAGTACAAAGTACAAAACCGTTTTGTTTTTATAATAATCTTTATTTATTGTATTTCTGGGTATAAGATTGTATGTTTAGTAACTGATAAAATGATTATACTTATAATAATGTAACATGTAAGTAAAATACATGGAAAAGTACAAAATTAATTGTAAAAGGAACATTGTAATTATAGCCATATCCATTCTGAATATTCCTTAATAGTGATATCATCATCATCAATATTCTGACCATCAACATTATGTTCTATGAGATGTACCTAGTTATATATGAATTAAGTAATAATTTATACATTGTGTGTATTTTTAACCCCCGACATAAAAAGAGGGGTGTTATAAATTTGACGTGTGTTGCTGTGTGTCTGTGTATCTGTGTGTCTGTGTATCTGTGTGTCTGTCTGTGGCATCATAGCGTCCAAACGGGTGAAGCGATTTTGATTTAGTTTTTTTTTGTTTAAAAGGTGATTTAATCGAGAGTGTTCTAGCTATGTTTAAATAAAATCGGTTCAGCCGTTCAAAAGTTATGGGCATTTTACTGTTTGAATCGGGGTGTTTTCGCAAGATATCGTATCATAATTACGTATTCAATAGATTGCCGATCGAAGCGTGTCTACTATATCTATACTAATATTATAAAGAGGTAAAGTTTGTGAGTTTGTTTCGTTGTAAGGGGTAATCTCTGGATCTACTGAACCGATTATGAAAATTCTTTCACTAGTAGAAAACTACATTATTCCTGAGTGTATATGTATATGTATGGCTACAATATAATTTAAAAAAAAACAGAGATCCTTATGAAAATTGCATTAAGGTAACCCGGAGTAGCAAAATGTTGCCTGTAAAATACTTTATTTGGCGTGCGCTGAGAAAACTATTGATGATAGATAAAAAATTGTAGGCAGAGTAGCCAGGTTAAGCAGGGTAGCCAGGGTAGCCAGGGTAGGCAAGGTAGGCAGGGTAGCCAGGTTAGGTAGGGTAGGCAGGGTAGGCAGGGTAAGCAGGGTAGGCAGGGTAGGCAGGGTATGCAGGGTAGGCAGGCTAGGTAGATAGGTAGCCAGTTGACGGGAGCGAAGCCCCGAGGGTCAGCTAGTACTAGATAAATTATGTAGCATGAAATAAAAATAGTGTCGGGGGTTTTAAATTTTGAAATTTTACTTGTTTATATTTTTTTACTTGAAGTAAAAAAGTACATAGTAATTAAATAAATAAGACATTATTTAATTTTGTTTTTTCTATAATATGTACTTATTAAACTTAATTTTATTTATTAAAAGTTATTTTAAACTGAGAATAAAACTTTGAATAAAATATTTTTCATACAAACTTAATTATTTTGTTTAATTTACAAAATAACCGTAAATTTCAAGCACACAATATATATTACATATACAAGTAAAACTTCAAAATTTAAAAAAACCCCGACATTTTTATCTTGTGAAAACAATCCGATTGAAACAGGACAAGTAAAATTTCAAAATGAAAAAAATCTCCCGACACATTTTTTATTTCATGCTACATAATTTATCTAGTACTAGCTGACCCTCGGGGCTTTGCTCCCGTCAACTGGCTACCTATTTACCTAGCCTGCCTACCCTTCATACCCTGCCTACCCTGCCCCTACCCTGCTTACCCTGCCTACCCTGCCTAACCTGGCTACCCTGGCTACCCTGGCTGCCCTGACTACCCTGGCTTCCCTGGCTATCCTGCCTATTCTGGCTACCCTGCCTACCCAGTCTTCCCTGGCTTCCATGGTATACCCTTGCTCCCCTGCCTACCCTGGCTAACCTGGCTACCCTGCCTACCCTACCTACAATTTTTTATCTGTCATCAATAGTTTTCTCAGCGCTCACCAAATAATGTATTTTACAGGCAACATTTTGCTACCTTGGGTTACCTTATTGCAATTTTGATAAGGATCCCTATTTTGTTTTAAATTATATTATAGCCTATGACACTCAGGAATAATGTACCTTTCTACTGGTGAAAGAATTTTCAAAATCGGTTCAGTAGATCCAGAGATTACCCCTTACAACGTCAAGAACACACAAACTCACAAACTTTACCTTTTTATTATAATATTAGTATAGATATAGTAGACACGCTTCGATCGGCAATCTATTGAATACGTAATTATGACACGATATCTTGCGAAAACACCCCGATTTAATGAGTAAAATGCCCATAACTTTTGAACGGCCGAACCGATTTTATTCAAACATAGCTAAGAACACTCTCGATTAAGTCACATTTTAAACAAAAAAAACTAAATCAAAATCGAATCACCCGTTTGGACGCTATGATGCCACAGACAGACACACAGATACACAGATGCACAGACACACAGATCAAACACACTTCAAACTTATAACACCCCTCTTTTTTTTTTAAACTAAAGAGCATCTACTAAGACCACATTCTGATGTTGTTAATAAAAGAGATTATATTATAAACATGATGTGGAAGAAGTGCTGGATCAGGAATATTATTCTTAGTCCCCGTTCCCTAAGACATATTTTTCCCACAGGAGTTTAATTAGCGATGAAAGCCCGAAGACGTTCCAAATAAAACACTCGACCAACAGCTAACCAATTACTGACACCACAATGGATAATCAGATACGTACACACAGATGCAAAAATAGTATCGCCCTGTAACATGGGTAAAGTAATCTTCAATACTTTGGGGCCTTGTTCAAGAAAATCTAGAACCGGGAATCTTGTCATAGCCGCCAATCTCCATCTGGAGTCCAGAAACATTGAAAGAGACAAAAGCGAGGGAGAAACCCCAGCATTGCCAAGGGGACGGCAAAGTTTCTGTGCAACCTTTTATCAAAAACAATAGGGGGAATCGCGCAATATCTTTTTAAAACGAGCATTTTCTTTCTCAACGAGTTAGGGGTTTCATTCCCAACATAACACAATCTACTTCGGGTAAACTATTCATGGCCCTCTTCCCAAAGACCAATATGATGACACAAAACTCAAGAGTTGACAGGCAGGAAGTCCCTATGAGCCGTAAGGAGACGGAAATAGTCTCATCGAAGCCTTCTTTAATCATTGTAGCTGGAAACTAGCCATAGCCGAGACCACATTCAGATGATGATGTAAAATATACATACGTATCCGAAGTAATATTTTTTGCCAACAGGGTTTGAGCTTTGAGCTTTCAAACCATTCGGCTGGTGTAGAGTGTACAGCCTGCCAAATTGGCAAGAGAGCGACCATACCTTCAAGTATCTAGTAGTACTTGTCTCATAAAATATGTTAGGCTGTAGGCCTGGATTTAAAATAGTCTCTCGAAATGTCTCTCTTGGCCTAAGTGTAAATACACTACTGCGTGACTGTGACTGACGCTAACAGAGTTAGAACGCGGTAAATTAATTGAGATTGTGTAGAAAAGTAGCGCAGTAGATAAATAGGAAGAAAGTCGTTCGAAAACCCGTGCCCAGGAAAACTTAAAATTTTATTCTGTAAATAAGTGGTTAGGGCAAAGGAAACCTTGGCGCCCCCTTGATCCTCAACCGAATCTGTCGTCAGTATCGCGCAAAACAGCTCACACAAACATCTCATTCATTTCAGACACGTCGAATCCTTCTTTAATTATATTAGCGGGAAAAAAGAATTTTCCAAAAAAGACTATATTCGGATACATACATACATACATAAACTCACGCCTTTTTCCCATGGGGGTAGGCAGAAACTACAGAACGCCACCTGCTACGATCCTTACATACTTACATTATACTTACATTCGGATGTTAATGTTAAAAATAAACCGAACGCAAAGAAGAGTTTCAGAGAGCTAGATCAGGTATATTATTAAATATTCATTTCCGAAGTTTTTTGCCGGCCAGAGTTAAAATTAAACCATTCGGCGAAACTTAATCGAATTGCTAGACAGCGACCATGCCTCAATGACGTTTACTGCAATACTGCCAATAGCCCGACGGCATGGCAAGACGACGTCTGAGAAAGTCTTACCTGTATCCTCAACATTGTAAGAGCCTCCATGCCAAGCCTTACCCAGTCTACTTTACTACTTATTCTGGGCCAGGAGAATTAAAAATTGTTCAAGATGTGGAAAAAGTGCTGGATCAGGTCAATTATTAATTGATCCCGTTCCCGAAGACCAATATTAAGAGGCAAAACTCAAGAGCTATCAGCGAGGTAGCAAATCGTTCGCTACGAAGCCGTAAGGGGAAGGCAACGGTCAAACACCACCGTAAAGCAGTGACAGAACTTCCTTAACGAAAGTGACCAAGATCTAACGATGTGATACAATGCTGCTCCACCATAGACTACGCACCCAACACCGCGATGCCACTAGCACCGGCAACGTACACAAACAATAGAACTATAGCAGGAATAAAGCAACTTTTTTCTGAGAAATTGTTCAAGTCACGCTTCGGAAAAGTTTCTACAAAGCGATTGGGGGCAATAGTTATAATGATTTAAGGATTATAGTCCCGTCGAAGCCTTCTTTAAGTATTTTAGCTGGATATCAGCATCGTACATACAAAAGCAGCTTTGGGCAAAGTCTCGCCGCTCTCACTCAACATCAGTAAGGCCTTCCATACTCAAACCAATTAAATTGAGAGTTAAGTCTTTCTGAACCGAGAAGACTGCTGGATCAAGTAAACTACATAACCCTGTTGCCGCAAGACTTTAGACTTTGGGGGGAAACGGGAATTCCTATGTTTTGGTGAAATCACCAAAATGCGAAAGCGGTAGAATAGTACAAATATTCTTGGTGAATAAGAAAATATTCACCATAGGAGCAGCCATAATAATTTTCGAATATACACACTTGAAATATAAACAAACACCCAGATCCGGAAAAACTAGTAGCCCCTAAAAATATTTGTTCCGTGCGGCAAACAAACACGCAATGCGCAGCACTGCAGTTTTTTAACAACTTTACTAACGTCCTCTTCTCGCTTGTGATCTATGGGACTTGTGTCCGAAACAAAGATTATTATTATAGGTACCCGATGAATTTCCTAGGTACACATACAGGGTGTCCCAGAAATCGACGTCAAACTCCGTTTCTAATTCGATAGAGACGGAGAGAGTCATTTTACGAAGTGTGAGCGAGATAAGAAATCGAAATTTTACGTAATTTAAGAGCAAAGTTATGATAGTGATTCAACCTTTTCAAGACGTAAATGGGTGATAGACCAAGTTATAACAGTTCTCAGAAAAATACGAAAAAAAACTATCTCATGTTTTTAAAAATTTATGGTCACTTTAAAAATTTACTAAAAAAATCAATCCCTGTAATGGTTCTTTAACTCCAATTGCTACAAATCCCATAATGAGACTCTCTCCGTCTCTATCGAATTAGAAACGGAGTTTAGCAAAGCTTTAGGTAAGCTAAAGTCATTTTAAGGAAGTATGGACATTTTGGGTAAAAACCGATACTATTTACAAAAAAAAATTTGACCAATTATTGAAAACGTAATCTAGCAAGTGTTACACCATTTTTGAATCCTTATTAAATGCGCCAATTTTTCATGTTACTTGCCAAACTAGCGTAGTACATTTTTTTTTCAGTACAGTCAGTTAAAGTTGGGCGAAACAGTAAATTTGAATAATTTGGTTTTGAAAAAGTTTAATTTTCTTCTAAGTAGGAGGAGTTGGCTTTAAATTTTAGGCAAAAATCTACACAAGCATTATTCAAGATTACATAATAATAAAAAAAATTGATAAATTATGGGATTTGTAGCAATTAGAGTTAATGAACCATTACAGGGATTGATTTTTTTAGTAAATTTTTAAAGTGAACATAATTTTTTAAAAACATGAGATAGATTTTTTTTTCGTATTTTTCTGAGAACTGTTATAACTTGGTCTATCACCCATTTACGGCTTGACGTCGATTTCTGGGACACCCTGTAGAATAGAATAGAAATACATTTATTCGACACAGACACAACACAACAGAAAATATTTCCCTGTAGAGATAAGCATCACCTTTGTACCTATTTTCTGTTCCTTAGTATTGTATGTTTATTGTAAGTGTGTACATTGTCATTAAATAAATAAACAGCAACAAATAAGAGTAAAAGTTGGCATGCCCCACAACCCACAGGCAGGGGCCCGGCTGGCAAACGTCATTACGACTAAGTTTATGACAAGGCCGACGCTGGTAACCCTAAACGACTCAAAACTGTAAGGTGACCTCTGGTGGTTTCACCGCTTTAGGAACTTCAGGAGCCACAGCAGTACAGCCCGTCTTTATAAACAAGGCAGCACAATATACTATGAGCGAGTTAGTAACGAACGTCGTACCGGCATCGTCAGCGATCAGTTCATGCATCTCCTCCGGCGTGGGGATGTCGTCGGTGAAACGTGAGGAACATGCTGGTGACACGCAGCTGCAGCTACACTGAGGGATGCCCACCAACAACAGGCGGCAACAAGCTGGTCAGCGCTCCGTCAGCCACCACTCTTAAGGTCCTGTGGGACAGAAAGATCAGACCACTTTATTTTTGCTTTTTAAACGTTGCCCCCACACGGGCAAAATCAGCATATGTTATTCAACTATGTCTCTTTCTCCCTTTTCTAAACACTGTTCTGCTAAAGTGGGCGAATCCTGTTGGTCGGTAGGAATCGCTAAGTTCGCCCTTCTACACTATGTATACAACAATTAATAAAAAAGTGTTTATTTGCGCCAGGTACGAAAAATACCATAAAAAGAACAAAAAAAAAACTTAAATACGTATAAGGGGGAAGTATGCATCACAATCGCGCAAAACTGTACTCGCTCGGCATAATGAGTCGAGTCAGAGCCACCGCGCTGGTTTTCAGCTATAGTTAAAAGCCAAACAAACATTGACATTACATTGTATATAAATAATGTCTGGCTATACATATGTACGAAAACAAAACATATTATATTACGTTTACAACAGTCCGACAACAACTATCCAGCAGTAATTGTCCACCTGACAACACCCGTCTGGTCAGAGGATCCTCCAAGGCCTTTGGGCTCAATATGTCCAATTCTCACAACGTCCAAATCATAAATTGTTCTATTCGCAAATAATCCAAATCACAAATTGTCCAATTAGCAAATGGTCCAGTTCGCAAATTGACCAATTCAAATTTCAGTCGTTTATCAGGTATAGATATCCTTTTAAGGTTTTTAATGTTCTTAAATCTCTTTAATATACGTAGATTATTGTGCTTTAGAACCGCATCTAAATACCATAATTATGTTGATTCCATTTTATAAAATCTAATTTCTGCCAGCGGCTTCGCCCGCGTGAAAAGTTTTGGCGCGTTTGAATACTCGTAACAAAGATACATTCATCCAAATTTTCATATTTATAATATGAGTAATATTTAAAAATACCTGCATTATAATTATATTATGGTGATTCCATTTTATATAAATACTTATTACTGCCTAAATTGCTACATTACGTGATATGTCATGTGTTTATTTTTGTTCTTAATTAATAGCGATATTATGCTTTATTAGTGATTTCACCCAATCTCACGTGGGGTTAGTAAAAACACCTCTCGTAATCAAGGATGCTTCCTAATGGTGAACTGGACCAATTGCGTATTGGACCAATTGCAAATTGAACCAATTGCGAACTGGACCATTTGCGAACTAGAACAATTGCGAACTGGACCAATTGAGAATTAGACAGTTGGACATTTTGCGAATTGGACATAATGCGTGGGGATTTACACACAGTTCTGAATACTTCTATGAATAGAATAGAATAGAATAATGATTTATTTGCACAGAAAGTCGGTACATGATATGTTATTATACTGTTGAGCTCACCATAGCATAGGTTGAGGATGTACTTGCTGACTTCACTCGGTCTGCTGTAACCTATGCACCCGCACCATGAACGCCCTTCTGATGTTAACACAGCTCGGAGAACAGGTTCATCATGGTGCTGGAAAATGTGGAATCATGATGTTAGTTCACTTATCAGGGTACACATAACATCACGACTGTGTTCCCAGATGTGTTAGGCAGAGGTTACACAATAGTACCACCCACATTTCGATAGTTATGTTTGAACAAATAAACACTTTTTGAATCTTGTGAATCGAACTAAGTCATCACGGTCATCAGCATTTAACTTTTCTGACTCCTAAGTCACAGGAATATTTAGGGCACACCTAGTTTAGGAGTCAGAGTATCTAAAAATTACCTAATGTATAAAGCTTTTTATATTTTTAACTAATATGAATGTTTGTAAGAGAGGCTTTTTGGTGAAATAATTAAATTATTAAATTAACTATTTCAAGACTAATAATACTACAAAAAAACCTAAAACAAATTGCTTCATAATATTTTCACACAATTAAAACTTCTTTACAAACCAACTTTTAATGAACTGAAAAGTACGAAATATAATATTGTTGGTCAATACATATCCAATGATCCCAAATACGGTGATGCTATCTCATCTGGTTGAGTAGTTGCTATGGATATCTTCCGGCTCCATCATGAGACCAGCTCCATAGTAAGATATTATTTAAATGTTTCCAATGTTACATATGGGCCTTATCAGAAAGCTTAAAGTCACCCAAAGGGCAATGGAGAGGGCTATGCTCGGAATTGCCTTGCGTGATCACACGTCAGAAATGATGATATCCGCAGGAGAACAAAAGTTACCGACATAACCCGAAGAATTTCCAAACTTAAATAAGATAAAGATAAGATAAATTTATTAGGACACCTTTCTTTAGATACATTAAGCAAAAAATAGTAAAAATTATAACACAAGAAAATACAAATATTTAGTGCATTCAAGAAACCCTAGACCCCACACTAGGATACCCTGTGTCGTGGGATCTAGTTTTTTCGTCGTTAATGACACATTATTTTAAGTGCACTTGGAGGTAGTTAGCAAATATCCGGCTACAACACCAAACAATAATTAAACTTAACTTACTTAACTAATGGTAACATACAAAATTAAAATAGGAATTTATTCAAAGGTATGTGAAGTGTGTAGGTATGTAAGTGTATATCTTTGTATGTGTAGTGTGTGTCTGTTTGTGTGTGTAGTGTGTGTCTAGTGTAGTTTATATGTATGTCTGAGAGGGATTTGTTACGCCTAAGTGAGTCATAACGATGGATTTATTGTAAGGGAATCAGGAGAGCTTCAGTCTGCGCATAATCTTGAGCTGATAGCCATTTGATTAGTTTAACTTTACAAGTACGTTTTGAGCATCGTACTATGTTCAAAATCTTGTTAATGTTTTGATAAATGAATGGACCCGTGTATCTAGGTGACCTATTAGCGAATTTGAAAAAAAAAAAGCAAATGGCAGTGGGCAGGGCACATTGCTCGCAGAACGGATGGCCGATGGAAGACGAAAAGTTCTAGAATGGCGACCGCGAACCGGAAGACGATACGTTGGAAGGCCTCCCACTAGGTGGACCGACGACCTGGTTAAGGTTGCGGCAAGGCGCTGGATGCGAGACGCGCAGCATCGGTCAATGTGGTGACGCCTGGGGGAGGCCTATGTCCAGCAGTGGACGTCTTTCGGCTGAAATGATGATGATGAATGTTACATAAGTACGCCAAGATTCAGCTTAATCGGATGCCGGGAAGTGCTTGGAAAATTCATTATTAGTTGCTGGAAACACATACGAAATCAAGTTAGAGTGTGTAACAATAAATTCAAAATAGTTTTTTTTTCTCTATGTTCAAATAAAACTTTTATCCACAATACCTACAACTATCTTTACAGAATATGTACCTACATACTTAACTAATTAAACTATAATAACTTATCAATAGATCTTAGAATAGGTCTTTATTTGCTTAGAATGTATGTACATAAAAATTATATGTTACATTATAAAATAGGATCCATGTACATTCTGCCTTAATATAGCATGCAAATGTGATACAAAGTATAGGTTATTAAAGATATTACAAAAAAATATAATTTAAGAAATCCTGCACTGAATAATAACATTTATTTACAAGTAATTCTGTGAAACGTTTTTTAAACTTTTGCAACGGTAAGTTTTTGAGTTGGTCAGGTATATTATTAAAGATTACAGGAGCTATACAGATAACATTTATTTTTAATAAACTAGTTTTAAAAGCGCCCGTGCATAATAGATTCTGGTATTGAGATCTCATAGCTGTACTTCGTTTCCTTTGGAAATAGACATCGATTAGTTATAACAAATATTGCTAAATCAAGGATATAGAGGCATGGGACGGTTAATCTATACTAATATTATAAAGCTGAAGAGTTTGTTTGTTTGTTTGTTTGTTTGTTTGTTTGTTTGAACGCGCTAATCTCAGAAACTACTGGTTGGAATTGAAAAATTCTTTTTGTGTTGGATAGTCCATTTATTGAGGAAGGTTATAGGCTATATAACATCACGCTACGACCAACAGGAGCAGAGCATAAATGAAAAATGTTGCAAAAACGGGCAAAATTTTTGTCTTTTTGTGAGCTTCCGTTGCGTGCGCTGCGTAAACGGTTTAATTACACAACAATCATGTATGTAGAGTAGGTAGGGTTGATGGGTAGGTAGGTAGCCAGTTGACGGGAGCGAAGCCGCGTGGGACAGCTAGTAATTTATAAGATTAAATGTAGGTACGCAACTGTCTGTTACTTTAAGACCAAATATAGCTCTTATGCAGCGCTTTTGAGCTCTGAAAATGCTTTGTCGTTTACTACAGTGACCCCAAAATATTATATCAAATCTTAAGATGGATATTACTAGACCATGGTAAGCCACTAAACTACTAGGCAACTTAGTTATTACCATCGCTACTTAGGTACTTTAGTACTATCTTGATTATTTCGAAACCTAACTTGAACATCATGAGTAACGTGACTTTAGAAAACCAACAATAATATACCTACTATTGTTGCAGTGATTTCCACTATAGGGCAACCTCTATTTAACTGAACACAAATTCGGAAATTTGCCAGAAATATAGCAAACAAGTTTTGGATTAACTTGATACACTCTAGACAACATTTCAAAGGATCATTCCAAACTTAACTTCAGAAAAAAATATTAGGCAGGTACTAATACTGCGGGTAACTGAAAAACAAAAACCTATTATCTGGGAACCGAAAACTAGTAATAATAATTTCAACTATGGTTGCCTTTCTTAAAATACATATTTCATCCCGATCAACAAAAAATAAATTGTTTTGCATAGGTACTCGAGTAATCGCTAAGATCTATTGTAACTATTCTTTTATAATGAAATACTTCAGGTACAGTCATTAAAATTAAAGATTTTTCTAACAATTAAGTACGCACCTTATTCCCAAAACCTAAAGTTGAAAATCATGTAGCAAGTAACTTTGCAAAATATTAAAATACCCTCCATAACGATGGTTTACAACTTTGCTAAATTACCTAAAGGTTACGTTGTAGTAAATATCAATTGGAAGGATATTGACTACAGTAATTGCATCTATTGTTTTGTAAAACTGCAGATGGGTAAATCCTTTGTTATGTTCTGACGAAACATTTCTATTGTTTTTGATTGAAAAGGTACTGCAGATTAGATAAATAAAAGCTGGCCCACCTTTTATTTAACGTGGGAATTGTAAAGATAAATACTTCCGACAAAAAAATATACTGAAACAAATCTTTAACTTTTGTGGGAAAACGTGGGTAGTTGTGTGTTGATGGCAATAGGCTCGCCCCCTATAACATGCGACTTAAAAAATATCTGGAGGATTGTAGGTGCACCTCTGTCAACCCCTTCAGGGAATACAGTCGCGATGTTGGGTTATGTATGTGCGTAGGAAGTAATGAAACCTACGCAAAAAGCCACTGCCAATTCTTAAGCCAGTAAATCCTCTGTAACAAATAATATTGCAACTTACTGGTCAACGCTACGGGAACCCGCCTGATGCGAGACAAGCAGGGCGGTCGATGTGGTGACACTTGGGGCCTGTGTCCAGCAGTGGACATCTTGCAGCTGAAATGATGATAATTATTTATTAGTCTTGTTACAATATAACAGAAGAGCGGAGATGGCCCAGTAGTTACGGCCCCGAGTTCTTTGTGTATTAGCTCGTGGTCACTTTACTTTGTTTAAACTATTTCATCACCACTGCTCTAAAAATGGTGAAGGCATGTCCTAGAACCAAAAATTCAAAGGCTTGTGGCAACTATCTACCAACTTTTGATATGCAACATAAATGTGAGAATCCTGGTACCCTTAACAAAAGTAAAATATTTCATTGGGTGGCAGAAGTCAATACAAATACCACTGACTTACATTGTTACTCGCTAAATATGAATTTGTTATTTTTGCAAAAAGTTGTTCTTAAGTGTTTGACAGTACAAATGTTTTAGTTCCAATACACAATTTATTTATAACCCGGACTGGGCCCGCGTGGTGTATTAAGACCCATTCTCTCTCAGAGAGGAGGGCTGTGTCCCAGCAAGTGGGCACGTTGAAAGGCTAATTTTATCATTATTAGTACAATATTGATTTGAAGGCTCTCTAAAGTAAACATAATGAGAAACATACTTAATATTATAAAGGTGAAAGTTAGTGAGTGTGCATGTTTGTTATTTCTTCACGCACAAACGGCTGAACGGAGCTGGATGGAATTTGGCACAGAGATGAATTATAGTCATGAATAGCCCATAGGATAATTTTTATCCCGGGCATATATTCCATCAGGATAATTTTCGACTTTCACGCGGGTGAAGCCGCTAGCAGAAGCTAATATCGAATTAAGCTCAAGTGGCTGCCAATCCGCTTTCGCCGGAATGCCCATATTTTGTCATTACTCTACAGTATTCTGTTTATTCCTACAACCCCCACGTATCTCAAAGAACGATTTAAGTTCCTTCATGACACACATTCTAGACACTTGAGATCATCGGAGAATTTGAATCTTTTGATGCCTGCTCATTCCACTAAGTTTTACGACAAATCGTTTACGGTCCAGGCTGTGCGATTGTGGAATGAGTTGCCGTTGTCAGTTAGACAAGCCCAGTCACTGGTTTCTTTTAAAAACGTGGTTAAAAACCATTTCCTTTCTCTCTAAAGCTTTTCTATTCTGATCGAATCTCTGTCATCATTATTTAACCGTTTTTCTTTTTGTTTCTCTCTCTTTCTATAAATTTCATGTAATATTATGTATGCTTATATATAGGTTTATGTATAGTATTTATTATAGTAATATAATCTTGTATATATTTATGTTTTTATCTAATAGCAGTACACCGCAGACTACCCCCCTTTTTTATTTTAAGTTTTTTTTCAGTCCATCCAAAGGTTGTCTGGTAGATATCGCTGTCAGCGATAAGACCGCCTTTGTACCCGTTTTTATATGTTTTTCTTGTAATTGTTTATAATTTTATGGTGTACAATAAAGTATATTCTATTCTATTCTATTCTATTCTATTCTATTCTATTCTATTCTATTCTATTCTAATATCGAATAAGCCGCGGACATCTACCCGACACTTACAACATTATTAATTAAAAACTTTTTGTCAACTTTTTTGTATTCTTCTCAGCAAAGCCTTTCATTTGATACACAGATCTTGGTCATACAACAAAATTAATTGATCAGCCGTCTTTGGGAGCCCGCCATATTGGATTTAGAATGATGACTCTAAGCTAACCGTATATTGTTATACAAACCTAGCGACACGGTGTATGCCAATTTTCAGCTCAATCGTTTGGGGATATTGAAAATTCAGTTGAAAGAATTGAGCCATACGTACTAACTAACACGGTCAGTTAAATAAAAGCTTTTGAAAAGCATATTTTATTGAGACTGTCATGTCACCCACGATGCCTGAACGAGGCGCGCCGTACCCAAAGGGTAAAACGGGACCCTATTACTAAGACTCCGCGGTCCGTCTGTCTGTCTGTCACCAGGTTGCATCTCATGAACCGTGATAGCTAGACTGTTGAAATTTTCACAGATTATGTATTTCTGTTGCCGCTATAACAAAAAATACTAAAAACAGAATACAATTAATATTTAAGTGGGGCTCCCATACAACAAACGTGATATTTTTGCCCGTTTTTTGTGTTAATAGTACGGAACACTTCGTGCGCGAGTCCAACTCGCACTTGGCCGGTTTTGTACAAGCATTGACAAACCACGACATTTTATGCGTATGGCGTTACCGGTTAATGCACGTGTCTTCACAGGCTGGTATTATTATATTATCTAGGTACAGAACCTAGATAATATAATAATACCAGCCTGTGCAGTCTTCACAATTCCGCCGACACGACGACCCACTGACCAATATTTCCATAAAGAAAGCACTAACACAGTTACAAAAAACCCTATTAAACACTATTAAATTTGAATTTGAATTAACTTACCTATCGTTTTAAAACACGAATAATCTCAATATGAAACACGTATGTACCCTTGATGATATTATGAATAACGCCTCCAATTAAAGTGGTCACATTCAGGCCCAAACAGTATGATTAAATATGTACCGCGACACGAAAAGAAGAAGTAACTTATCTATGATTGTAATAAGTAAATTGTATTAATTACAATAAATAAAAATCTAATTTGTGACACGTGGCGACCGCGCGAGATCGCCAGCGCTGTCTCCACAGACGGGCAATAATTTTGATACGCAATCATTCTATTCGTTTCACAAGTACCCACATTGTTTGGATATTTGTAGCATGTCAATTTATTGTGGGTAAAATATTGACGGTAGGACATCCAAACCACCATGAATAATTGCAGAACGTGATAGAAGGTTTATTCGCCAGTTTTTCAAAATCATGCTACTGAAAGTGTTCAGAATTTAGGATTTTACACATTGACGGTTTACATTTATAAGCAAATAAGACCTTGTGTTACATTATTGCTATTTCTGGAGGGATGTGAAAAACTACAAAAAAAATTGCCTGTTACGCCGGAACAATGAAGCTTTCCATAAAATCTGTTATGTAGTTTGTGAATTTATCTATTACAAACAATCAAATCTTTCCTCTTTTTAATATTATTGTAGAAAGTATTTTTTTGTTTTTACCGCGATAAAAAAAACTATCGTATGACCTTCCCAGGGCATCAAAGTATCTCCATACAAAATTACATATAAATTGGTTCAGCCGTTTAGTCGTAAAAAGATAACAACAGAGTTACTTTCGTATTTATATCCTTTATTCAATTTATTTTCTTACTGTCTACATTTTTAAATATTTTTATAAAACATACAAAATAAAAAAACATTTAAAAATTTAGAAAACAGGCCCACCGGTATCGGGAGCAGGGTCCAAGCTATCGGCGGTCAGAGCTCCAGAGAGAGGAACGTCCTAACAATGCTAGCCGTGTCCAGCAGTACTGCTTTCTGGGTCAGACCCTTGACCCAGCCGCCTAACGAGAGCCTCCTAAGGTGTTGGTCGAGGCTCGTGGCTATTAAGCCATTGGCTGACACGACTATCGGTACAATGATCGCTGTGTCCACATCCCACATATCGACAACCTCGCGAGCCAAGTCAAGATACTTGATTTGCTTATCTTTCTCGGCTTTCACGAGGTTCCCGTCATACGAGACGGTTCTTCTGTACGCCTCTCGATTCCGTCCACCACCACTATATCAGGCTTATTGGCTACAATATTCCTGTCAGTGATGATGGACCGATCCCAGTACAATGTGATATTGCCATTTTCGAGAACGGGGTCGGGCACATACTTGTAGTACGATACCACCGATGCCACAAGAGTGTATTTCAGAGCAAGTTGCTGGTGAATGATCCTGGCTACAAGGTTGTGTCTATGCAAGTACTCCTCGTTTCGTCATGATAACTTCGTCCATAATTGCAGACAAAACCTTCGGTTTCCCCAAAGAGGTCACCGAAACGCAGGCATTATATATTATAGTATTATTGGTGATGTTCTTCAGAAAGGCCAGGTGCGCAGTACTCATACCCTGCGTTCGTGTATGACTTGAAGCAAAAGAAGTATAGAAGGATCTTAGCAGTCGGCGTTCTGTAGTTTCTGCCTAACTCACGGAAAAAAGGCGTGAGTTTATGTACGTATGTGTGTTACTACAATATCGATTTGAACTCTTTTGGTAGTTAAAATACCCTGATGAGGTAACGAACATTGAACCCAAATAATAAGGTATCAGACTATTATTAACAAGTTCAGACCTAACAAGTCAGCAACCGCCATTTTAAATCTTATTATATTTTCAATTTATTTTAGTTAAAAGTTCGACTGACATTCATATTTTATTTTCAACATGTACCTTTCCACAAATATGTATGAGGGCCTAGACAAAGTTATATTCTACCAGCGTTAACAATGATTGTCAACCGACGACTAAATCCAAAATTACTTTCTTATTTCTACTAACGTTAACGGGTCGCGCGTCCATAATTACCGAAACAATAGATAAACCTTTGCGTTTAGCGTGGATCCACGTCTTAAACATACGAAATGTTTATTTCGGAAGTCGGTATCTTTAATACTGTTTCTTTATTTTTTACACAGACTTTTGAAATTGAAGTTGTAATGCACTTTGTAGTGCTTTGGAAGTCGGTTTACTTTTTGTGAAAAAGTTATTTTTCTTGATTTTTATTATTTACTCGAGACCGGTACTCTTACCTATATTTGTAGGTATATAATTCCCCCACGTTTTAGAATATTTTCCATCATTAAATATAGTGAATACAGTTACAATAATTTTCTCAAAAATGGTATGTAATGTTGCCGTAACATCTCTAAAAAGTATCCAGAAAGTAAACTTTACCGGAGACTTATTCACAACTGTCCAGTAAGTAAGTATGTAATTTACTTACTGGACAGTTGGTCATCCTCTTTAGATCTCCTTAGAAAAAAAAACATGGTATCAGACACAGATTAGTGTTTAGCCATTATAACATGGTTATAGGGGGGAGTCTCCAAATATATATTTATCTCTCTTTTTGGTTTAACATTTTATGAGATAGATATATTTTTGGAGCCATCCATTTTATACTCTGTGACACTTACCGCAACGCAGAAAAAGTACGCACATTGCGTTTTGTACTTAGTAATGTTGTAGAATTATAGTGTGGGATTTTATGTTTGTATTTAGTAATTTAAGTTTATAAATAATGTTGGATTAAAACTTTCCATTCCAATATTAACATGGAGTTTCAAATTTTTTTTTTTTTACTATTAATGTTTTTTTTTACATTCATGTCATGTAAAAATAGAACGCATTGTTCAAAACTAAACGCAAATTTTATAGTAAAAAAAAAACAATTTTAACACCTGGCGGGATTTCAATTGTGTTTTAATTTACCGCGTGAACATAGATAATCCCAAAAAAATTGTTCAAGCGAATCTGATTCGGCAATAGATAGCACTCCTCCTGATTTAAAAGCTGAGGCCGAATTAGCAAAACAAATATAAATGCCCCTGGTAAATCGATCACCATATCTATCAGTAATTGCCCTAATATGAATGTAAGCTTCAATATTAATTAAACGAATTTGTTGTTAAACTTTCTTACATTTTTGAGAAAAGCATTATACAAGCCTCAACCAGTAAGAAAGCCATCCTGGCCTCGTACATAACCGGACCTCACCTGCGGTTCGGTCCGATTAACTCATACTTGGCCAGGAAGTCTTACTTACTGGATTCTGCAGTAATGTACTATTACCCTACTAAACTTTTTCAACCTTACCTTAGTAAAACAATGGTTTCAAGTAACAAATGACTCTTTGCACTGATAAATGACCTGACATGAATCTCAAAATAAAATCCCTTCACTTCGAAGGATGTATTTAGTAACTTTATTCTGTAAATTGTAGTTATAACTTTAAGCAATTATTATTTGTATAATGTCGATGTGACACTTTAGGCGTGCTTTAGGTGGCTAGCTCGCTAGCTCTGTACAAAACGATGACTCGAAGATTGTGAGACGGAGTCAAGTACCCACTTTTGAAAATTGTGTGAGAATTATTGTTGGTAATATTCTGCAATAGTTTAGTATTATACCCTTATGCCCGCTATACACGATCCGTCAAGACGTTTGCAGTACGCTTGAAGCGGCGTCCAGTTTGCTGTGCATTCATATAGACTACTCACGTTCAAGTTTGCCATCAAGTTTGCATGATGCTGCACCAGTTGAAACCATAGCATCATCAGTGACGAACGATTAAGAAAGTAAAGATCGTTCAGTGCGGTGCAAAAACTGGTTATTAAAATGATAAAGAATATCTCATATAAATTTAGTGAAACATGCCGATGCCGACTAACGTTATGCATATTAGACAGCTCATACACACGTTCAAATTTACATGACGCTGCAAGCTTGATCAAGTCGGCAGAATCGAAATTAAATTTTAGCTTCACACCGTAAAATTTACCGAATGCCACGTCAAGCGCGCTACAAATTTGACGGTAAGCTGGATCATGTATGGCGAGCATTACAAGATGAAAATAAAGAAGTGATGGACAAGTGAAAAGTGACTGGAAAAAAAAAGATTACTTTTTTTATTCGATTTATGTTTTCACTGGCTCAACACGCTCAACATTGGGCTGCGGGAGTCCGGCGGATGCAAGACGCACAGGGCCGATCAGTGTGGCGCTTGGGGGAGACCTATGTCCAGCATTGAACGGCTTTTGGCTGAAATTATGATGATTATGATTATGATGGCTTAACACGTCACATTAGCATATCGATGACATGAACACTTAAGTTTTGAACCTACCAAATATCGCTCAACGCGCCTAAAGAAGTTAATAAAATCTTAAAACCCTACTGATGAGGCGAACTAAAAGAGGTAAAAAAGAAGAAAATCAGTCGGAGGATACAAATATGGTTTTGGTCAGTCAGCTCGTGAATATGTATCCTCAGACTGATTTTCTTCTTGTTTATACATCTTTTTAGTTCACTTCAGCAGTCGTTTATTAACTTTTTTATTTACAACTTTTAAGTTAACATTTTTTTTCTAATTACTTTTAAACATAGAAGTGGGATATGTTTTTGTAATCGCCTCTAAAACCCCCTTCATTTTGATACCCCACTCAATGGGTTGAGAAGAAAAAAAAATAGGACGCCCACAATATGGCGCCCAAAATCCGCCAGGTTTGTTTTTTTTAAGAACACTTAGGCGGTCAAGACTTATCTATAGATATCTCAATTACATAACTCGTCTAGTGATTTGAAAGATATGAGGTAATAAATAATATTACATACATACAAACATACGTAGATACAAGATACGCACGAAAAACAAATCTTTCCTTGCAGTCGGGTAAAAATACTGAAGGTAGAGTACGACCGGTAAGTTGTGGCCCGTCTGAAGTTACCGCCAAGTGGTTGCGCAGAACATAATTTACGAACCAAATGGCTGTTTTCTTCACGAATGGTACATGCGCGAAAACTCGCAAAGTCTATGTCCAGATGGGCCACGCACTACTCATCGGTGAAGTTGGTGGTTTGGTTGGTTTAGTCATCGAAGCAGGGTTATTGTTCAGCCCTCCGACTTCGCTCCGGACAAATTCGCTTTTTTATTGCGTAAAGTGGCATCTCCAGACTGTGTAGAATGCAACCTTGTTGAAGATGTTTACCATATCATGATAGATTGTGTCCGGAACGAGCCGGAGAGACAAGATTTCTGAATGGTATTTAATAATATGAACGAGACTGGGGTATTTTACAGCGTCCTTGCTGCTCCTACATCGAAAGCAGCCAGGATGATGTAAAGACTCGTTATCATTGAGATAAAACGCAGGGGTAATTTGCGATAAAGAGTAATTTATTTTAGTTCTTTTAGTTTATAAGTTGATTTGTAACGATGAGGGTGGCATAATCTGTTTAAATTAAACCCTCTTTAAATAAATAAAGATTAAAAAAAATAATTGCGGTTGTGTAAGACCTTAATCGCAAGTTGATTTTAAAAATGGTTAAAATTTTATACTTATAAAATAATAATAGAATATTACAAACCAAACAAAGATGTAAAATATTAAATTAGGATAAAAAAATATAAACAATTGACGAGTATTATACAGAACAACAGAAACAATGTGTGATGTACCTAATATATCCTGATCTAGCATTCTTTACAGAACGCAATGCACTCCGTAAACCGTAAAAACATTTTATACTTATAAAATAATAATAGAATATTGAAAACAAAACAAAGATATAAAACATTCAATTAAGATACAAAAAAAATAAACAGTTGACAAAATGTAGGTACAAGAAAAATTAAAGAAAAAAAAAATTGCACACAGATTTTGCCAATCACAAATTAATATAACTTTAAAACACATTTCACAACACTTGATAAGACATTATAAAAACAACAAAATATTAAAAATAAGATCTTATACCTAGAATTCACACACACAGATTGATTTTAAAATTGCTACCTAGGCTGTGGCTTAAAAACCATAAAGCCTAATCCAACACTTTTTCACAACGCAATGGACTCCATAATGCAGTTTTGACATCAACTTGCGAATGTGGAATAACACAAGTTTATGTTAAAAACGGTGGTGAAAAGGGGATGGAATAGTTGTTGGGGCCTTCCCGAAGTTTCAATTTTTCACTGAATAAAGACTTCGGGAACGAGCAAGTCCAATAGTTTCCCTGGTGGAAAACTAACCCCCGAAGTAGATTTGGTAAAAGTCTCGCCTCGACATGTTACATTATTATAAGTATAATCATTTTATCAGTTACTAAACATACAATCGTATATCCAGAATTACAATAAATAAAGATTTTTATAAAAATAAACGGTTTTGTACTTTGTACTTTTAATCAATAAATTAAACTATTTAATCAATTAAATACTATAACTATTTAATAATAAAATTATAAATGGCACTGCCACCTAGGCAGTGGGCGGTGGTGCCCCAGTGAGTCGGGGTAATGATATCCCAGTGCTCCAGCGATGTAGATAGTGGGTCAGAGTGGTGCTGTGCGGTGCTGGCGTCGACCAGGAGAGCACCATCATACGGCTCTGCTTCGTTGACGGGCCGAAGGTGCAGTGTCAGCACTCTGCACCTTCGGGGTTACCTTCGGGGTTCTTGCCCACCGATTTGTTGGCAGCTGATTAGCTGGTGGCGAAGTGGCGAAGAAAATTGGGATTCGATCGTCACTATCCAATAGTTCCACTAAAGCCCGTCTAATACTTTGTAAATTCACCTCCTGTTGACAACAAAATATTAAATGAATACTTAGTTATACAAGCTGGGTACTTTTTGTCAAATTATATAATCCTTTTTTTTTAGTTGTTGTAATACAATTTGTTTAAACTATGGCTTTTAGAGATGTGTAACTTTTTGGTCTACAATAAAGTATATTCTATTCTATGAAATATTAAGTAACTTCTTCCCGCGGCTTCATGCGCGTGAAAGAGTTTTATTAATCAACGGATCATTATATCGAGTTTATCGCGATAAAAAGTATTGTATGGTTAATCCAGGTCATAAACTATCTGTGTGCAAAATTTTGGAAAAGATTCGACCTATTTTAACCATGAAGTAGGGGTACACTAACTTACTTTCTGAGCAGGATTTCTAGGTTATTATAAAAATGAATAAAAAAGTTGTCGAAGAAAACCATATTAAATACCAAGAAACACAAAAAGCACATTCCCGCGACTCGGAGAGAAACGGAATGAATGAAAACAAATGACACTGACATGTCACCCATGATGCAAATTCCAGTTTTTTTTAATTTTTATGTTCCGTTTCAACAATTTTGCTCGAAATATTGCTCCACAGACAATATACCGGTACTGTTTTGGTTGTCAATCGCCCATTTTGACGTTCGTTTTCACTGTTTATCTGATTGAGGTTAGAATTGTTTTTTGTTATTTTCTCGAAAAATATGCAATACCTTGTAATAAGAGTGGTAGTGATTTAATCAGGGACCCATCCCCTACCACTTTTAACCCTCTACTCCTGCCAAACGATACTAAACCCAAGCCATTTTGCGTTTATAGTGTTTGGTTTAGATTACCTCCATGTAAATACAAAAGTATTTTTCTTGCTTCTTACATTGCCATGATAACTATCCAAAATTAAGTAAAGGGCGTATGCACTTAAGAATCGTAGCAGGCAACATTCTTTAGTTTCTGCTTATCCCCGTGGAAAATGGCGTGAGTTTATGTGTGGTTACTATCCACTTTCTATCGGACCTCCTTCATTCTTTTAAATATCTTCAACAAAAACTACAGTAAAATAATTGGATGTGTAAAAGTCCTGGCAACAGAACTATGTTAGTATCTATCAATCTGTTTCAACCTTACATGAACATGAATAACTTACCAGTCTTCTCAAAAAATAACTCGACGAATCACCTCACTTGAATTAAATTTGAATTAAACTGGATTCATTAGAATAAGTAATTACTGTAAAATATCGATATGATACGACACGTGGCGACCACGCGAGCTTGTTACATCTGTCAATTTTTCCTCCTCTTTAGATCTGAGCCGACGACTGCCCGACTGCCAGTGTTAAAATGACGGGCCCTCATTTTGTGACATTCATTTTATTTATGATTTCGTGTAAAGTACCCACGGTTTTGAGGATATTCTGTAGACTGTAGAGTATCAATCCATTGAGGGTAAATATTCTGCTTTAGTTTGGTATCGTACCATACTATTGAATATTATACAAATATAGTAGGTAGGTCATCTAAGCGGGTTCCCTACTTGATTTCGAAATTCGATGATTCGATTTTTATTATATCGAACACGGTGTGTCGATAATTCAGTTGTATGATGTTTTATTCCATCGATGCTTTATTGGTGCGATGTAACGTTTGTGCGAAAAATCCTGTTGCGAAGAACCCTACAGCGATAGCTCATTAGTTCGCTAATTTATTAGTTCGATAGTATGTCGGTTCGAAACAAGACATTTAATTAATAACCTTATTTTGCATTATAGAATTAAGTAAAGGAAATACATTTTGTTCTTTGAATTATTGCAAGCCGAGATAGAAGACTTATTCGCCAGTTTTTTGCACATTAATAGTGCCGAATTTCATTAATACGAGTGCATGATGTGATTTATTGAAATATAGATTATTAATTTCAACATCATCATCAGCCTTTTATTGTCTCCACTGCTGGGACGCAGGCCTCCTCGCTGTGAGCGAGGGAATGGCCCTTAATCCACCACGCAGGCCCAGTTTGGTGTTGGTGGACGTCACATGACATGCCGGTTTCCTTACGATGTTTTCCTTCACCATGTTTAGGGTTCCGTACCCGAAGTCACGTGTCCGTCCGTCTGTCCGTCGTCTGTCACAAAATTTTATTTCGTTTTTTTTTTTAATTTCCCATTGACCTATGAACTTGAAATTTGCTGTTAATGTTTATTATCTATACCAATATTATAAAGAGGAAAGATTTTTTTGTTTGTTTGTATGTTTGTTTGTTTGTACCGAATAGGCTCCGAAACTACTGGACCGATTTCGAAAATTCTTTCATCTATGGAAAGCTACATTATTCCCGAGTAACATAGGCTATAATTTTGACGGGAGCGAAGCCGCGGGGGTCAGCTAGTTAAGTATATTTTACTAACAAATATCAATCTATACTGTATACTAATGTTTAAATTATAAAGAGAAAAGGTTTTTTTGTTTGTTTGTACCGAATAGGCTCCGAAACTACTGGACCGATTTAAAAAATACTTTCTCCAATAGAAGCTACATTATTACTGAGTGACATTGGCTAGTTTTTATCCAAAAAACAGGTCCTGTGGGTTGGGCCACGGAAGTGAAGTCTCGGGGAACAGCTATTATTATATTATACACTAGAGGACGCCTCGCGGTTTCACCCGCGTAGTTCCCGTTCCCGTGGGAATACAGGGATAAAAAGTAGCCTATGTCACCCGGGGATAGAGTAGCTTCCCAAGGGTGAAAGAATTTTTGAAATCGGTCCAGTAGTTTTGGAGCCTATTCGGTACAAACAAACAAACAAAAAACAAAAAAATCTTTCCTCTTTATAATAGTGGTATAGATTTGGTACGGAAACCCAAATGTGCGAAGTGCAGCACGAACTTGGCCGGTTTTTAGAGCAGTGGTAATGAAATAACTCCTTCGCCTGCCTGGGTTTGAACCCACGCGATCCACAACTCGGGGTCGTTACCACCAATTATTTATTTATTTACATTCACTGGTAAATTGTGCCAGGTGCCAGCGTCTAAACTTTATTTTAGGAATTTGGTGTAATTTTTAACCCCCGCCGCCAAAAGAGGGGTGTTATGAGTTTGACGTGTTGCTGTGTATCTGTGTGTCTGTCTGGCATCCTACCGTCCAAATGGGTGTACTGATTTTAATTTAGTTTTTAACCGACTTCGCATAAAGGAGGAGGTTATCAATTCGAATGTATTTTTTTTATGTGTGTTACCTCAGAACTTTTTATTGGGTGAACCGATTTTGATGACTCTTTTTTATTTGAACGCTGGTACTTGTCATGTGGTCCCATTTAATTTTCATCAAGATCTGATAAAGAACTTCGGAGATAACAACAGAACTCTTCAATAAATGACGGCAAATCACTCGGGATAGCTGCAATCGCATATCTGTTTATTGTTTACACCATTTCGTAACATAACATCACACTGGTAATCGCTCTAAAGGGGTACGCAGATGTGAACAGTTCACCCTGGTATACTCTCATTCTACAGTTTTGTTTAAATTTCATGTTATTGGGTTAATCTATTCTGGTTTCTTTTTGGGCATTATAGGTAGCCTATAGAACTGGTCCATTATGTATCACAACTAAAAGGTGAAAAATAAAAAACATTTTTACAAAAATTACAACCGACTTCAAAACAAAAACACTAAAAAGTGAAAAATAACTTCATCGTTTTTTGACACCGACTTCCGAAATTGAAGTTATTTTTCACTTTGTAGTGTTTTTGTTTGGAAGTCGGTTGTAATATTTTTTTTTTGTTTCTCTTTGACTTAATCGAGAGTGTTCTTAGCTATGTTTGAATAAAATTGGTTCAGCCGTTCAAAAGCTATGGTCGTTTTACTGTTTCAATATCCGATAGGTGTTTTCACAAGATAAATGTTTTTTACATACATAAGATACAAATGCTTTCACACTTTTTGCTAATTTTCAGCTTGCAAAAATTCTTAACATTACCTTAAATGATCAGGTATACAGTACTGCCCAACCATCGCCGTGAGATTAGGGGTGATGATATCCCAGTGCTCCAGTGGGTGAGCGCGATGTAGATAGTGGGTCAGAGTGGTGCTGTGCGGTGCTGGCGTCGACCAGGAGAGCATCATCATACGGCTCTGCTTCGTTGACGGGCCGAAGGTGCAGTGTCAGCACCGAGGTGTTGGCAGCTGATTAGCTGGTGGTGAAGTGGCGAAGAAAACTGGGATTCGATCGTCACTATCCAATAGTTCCACTAACGCCCGTCTAATACTTTGTAAATTCACCTCCTGTTGACAACAAAATATTAAATGTATACTTAGTTATACAAGCTGGGTACTTTTGTCAAATTATAAAATCCTTTTGTTTTGTGTTGTTGTAATACAATTTGTTTAAACTATGGCTTTTAGAGATGTGTAACTTTTTGGTGTACAATAAAGTATATTATATTCTATAAAATATGAAGTAGCTTCTGCCCGCGGCTTCATGCGCGTGAAAGAGTTTTATTAATCAAGGGATCATTATATCGAGTTTATCGCGATAAAAAGTATGCAAAATTTCATTCAAATCAGTTCATCTGTTGCAAGATTGAAACACAAACATACTAACTGTCGCATTTCCATATCACTACTTATTAGCCACAAATAAAATCTATAATGACAGTAAACTATTTAACATCAAACAATGTAACACTTGCACAACTAATAGAAATTGCAATTTTTAATTGTAATTGATTTTTAATTGGAATGTCAATTTTGTGTTCTCTATTGATTGTGGTAATAATACGGAGCTACTATATGATTAAACATTATGTAATTGAAATGATGTTTATGGTTTTACTAACTTCTGACAGCGGCTTCGCCCGCGTGAAACGTGTTTTCTTTTACTAAGGGAGCATTGTATCGGGCTGAAAGTAGCCTATGTGCAGATTAATCTATATCTGTGCTAAATTTCATCCAGATCAGTTTAGCCGTTCTAGCGTGATTGAGTAACAAAAATATTGGTCAGTGGGTCGTCTTAGGGGCGGAGTTAATCCACACATCCATTCCAACTTTTGCATTTATAATATTAGTAAGATAAATAATAAGTATATGTAAGAAAGAAGTAAGATAAAATTATGTACATTTTGACTTCAACTTCGCTTCAACACAAAAAGAATCGTTCGCTACCGGCAGGCAACTGAGATCGATTTTAATATTTTCAATGGTTTTGTGCGCTTGCACATCCCTTAGTGACCCCTCTCCTTCCCCACTTCGGGTGTCTCCGTCAGTGACCGGGAGTTCCCATCGCCTTTTGTAAACAATAATAATAATTATATGTTTACTCAGATAGTAAATGTGTGTGTTGTTTATTATTAACTTACTTTGTTAATGTCCTCAAAATTATGTTTGCAAATCATATAATAAACAAAATATTTTGAAAACATTGTTCTAATGGCTTTATGTGATCATTATACGTATAATTAAATCATGTTTACTATTAGATTATCTGTGAAATAAACATGTCGTTTCCTATTAATCACCTATTCATTTGTTATTAACCAACTTCAAAAAAGAAGAGGTGGTCAATTTGGCTGTATTTGTTACATCTTCAATTATACATTTTCAGTCTGAATATTTTCGAGACACAATAATATAGTCTCAACCTGTATAATTATGTCATATCATTCGTCATTATATATACGCGGAGTCGTCTATTTGCATAATGCAGGCATTATTTATTATGCCTATGGCAGTTTGATGATAATGATGATGCATTTCGTCTAGAGTCATATGTTAGGGTATATAAGATGGACAGACAAATAATAATAACGTATCTTACGATATGACGCCGGTTTTTCTATGTACACTCAACTATAGTGTTAGCGTTATAAAGTTTCGTTATCTGAATTACTTCCTTCCGTTTATAAACAAACAATTTTAGCTCTTTATAATATGCATTATTTTGGGTACACACATTTAATGCTAATTGTTCCTCAAAATAAGAATAAGCCGGCAAAGGCCTTTGTTTATTTTTATTATTACTGACCAGCTCGCGTTTGACCACTATCTTACCTGAGGGAAAGTGATGATGTGGTCGACGAGGAGTAGCTTGCCTAGAAGTAACATATTCACTCTTGACTTAAAGACTCCCAGATTGTAGCTATCAGGAAATGCTGACTCGTGTGTTTCTCATGGAAGCTCTTTTTATACACCCCTACAAATCCAATACCGAAATATTTAAGTACGACGAAAGTGAAATTGGTCGATAGGGTAGTTGACTGCAAATTAGTTTTCAATCTGACTGCCCGTCGGGTCAGAACCCGACGGGCAGTCAGATTGTAGCTATCGGGAAACACAGACTCCAGCTGTATATAATATTGAATGCATGAATGAAATATATAAGAAAGACTGTTTGACTATGCATTGTCTTTGAATTATATAGAATGTGCTTTTTACAAAATGCCTATTGACTAATTGATGTTCAGTTCACGATAGTTGAAACTAGTGTATGAAACCCCTGCACAAGGGTCTCTGTAAAAACCATAGGAAAGGATACCAACAATATTAACGTCGACCATCCTTGAGCTGGTGAGTAAGACTTATTGATAAGACAGCCACAGCTCGGTTAGGGTACGCCACAATAGCGACGAGACCCGTTATGATGGAATGGCTAGAGAGATGGCTCGGCGCACTTACTTTCCGGCTGACACAGGTAGAATAGGATAGAATACACACACAGGTACTATCCGGACATAGGTGTTTTGGTAAGTTCCTGTGCCGCATAGCCACGTCAATACATCGATTAAAATGCATCCTTTGTCGTAATCCAGATTATAGTCAATCAGTGTGTCAATTTTTATTCGCAATATTACACATTTATACTCATAATATTAGAAGGCTTTACCCACAGTTCCATTTCTGAAGCCAGGGTCTCCCTGCTGCTCCTCACTCCAGTACACTGTAACATACTCGTACAATAACACATAACATTACGCCTGTGTACTCCGGAGGGTAAGGCAGGGATCTACCTGAAGTACACTTACATTTTGACAGTTATATTTTAGCCCCATGAAAAAGGGGGCGAGCCTTTTATCATCACCTCTCTGGATACCTTCTTACTTACCTATTAAACTAATCTTAAGTTATTGTACCTGCCGTTGCATAGCTGAAGTCATTTTCTCCCTGCCTCACTCCAATACACAGTACAAAGAATAAAATTAACAACCGTGCCCGTTTGAGCGCTATCTTCAATAGAAATAACACAGCTTCCTATAACAGTACTCGTGAGGTACGCATACTTTCCGAGACGGTTACTAAGACACGCGACTGGGTAAAGCTGAACAGGCTTCTTCTGGGTAAGCTCACTCCATCGTCGGCTCTGTCTCTGTCACCTCTGACCTAGACTAGAGTCAAGAGCAAACCCATCACAAATAAAAAAAAGCTGCAAATACTGTGCAAATGTTATAGTCTACTTATCTAATCAGATCTTTCAGTTTTCAAGATTTACTCTAGATATTCAAATGACAGACAAAGCGTTGGAAGGCTTCCCTCTAAATGGACCTATAACCTGGTTAAGGCGCGAGAATCCGGTGAATGCAAGGCGTACAGAACCGATCAGTGTGGCGACGGTTGGATGTGACCTATGTCCAATAGTGGACGTCTTTCGGCTGAAATGATGATAACAAGAACAACATATAGAAGATAAAGACCCTAAACAACTTTAAGTTAGATTTCACATAGGTATTACTCCAAATTAACCAGTAATTGGTTTATGGTACTTAGTCATAAAGTTATGGGAGTTTTACTGTTTGTATCGGAGTGTTCATAGTTACGTGTTCAATGCAGTCGCTTCATGTAATATATTCTGCCAGCGGCTTCGCCCGCTTGAAAAGTGCTTTTTTATCCCCAGGGAAAACTATACCGGGATAAAGTAGCCTATATGCCATTCGAGACTACAATCTATATCAGTGCCAAATTTCATCCAGATCCGTGCAGCCGTTCTGGCGTGATTGAGTAACAAACATATTTCCATCCAAACTTTCGCATTTATAATATTTGTAAGAAGTAAGATCTACTGGTACTCAGCTGCATTCGATTTATTAGACTGAGAAACGACCCAAACATTATTAACCGAGCGAGCGCGAAGCACGAGCGAAGCGTCTTCGTTTCAGCTTGGGCAAACATTATTTCGCATTTCCGGTGGATGTGCGGATGTTCTCCTCTACAGGTCGCATTTCTCAACCGATTCTCATGAAATTTTGTGAGCTTCATTAATTATATGGCATATTTGGCCGATTAGTTAAAAATAAAATTAAAAAAACTGAATCGAAAAAGACAGACTCGCGAGATCTACAGCTCACAGAGCCACTTGTGTTGTTTGGAAAAGGATAGGCTAGGTAATTAAAATGATCTAATTGAGGAGACAAAAATATTATTCATACAACTAAATTCTGCGTTCGCCGACAGTAAAACCAGTATTCAAACAACTTTAGACAAGGGACTTTCTTTTACAGAATACCAAAATATATCGGCATTGACGTGAGCTGTTGAAATGTGTTTTGACTTATCGACAACCATTATTGCTTTGTCTCGAGCCTCTTGTTCTTGTTTAACAAAACGCATAACAAAATAACACGCCAGTAATCCCCGAAGGTTTGGGCAGAGGTGTACCTCGAGCACAGGTAACATAGGAGGCGAGTTTATTACTAACAAGCAACTACCAAATGACAGAAACGATAACCCATTATTTTCGAAAATTTTAATGTGCTATTTTATATTTAAAGCAAAAATCTGACAACCATTTTTACTTATGTTGTTTTATTCTTATCTGTACCTTTCACGCTTAAACGGCTGAATTCAAATTCAAAATATTTATTTGGAAAAAGATACATTGTTCAACAAGGGAAGACCTTAAAGCCTAAAAGTTATTGTATTCTGCCTGCAATCAAGGGTGCAAATTACTTTCAATAATAAAGTCATTAAGTTTTCAGAAATCATACCCAAAACACAATTGTAAACATTAGATAATAAAAACAGACCAAACCAAAACAACATTGATGCATTCCAATACTTTCAATTGTCAGATTATAAAACTTTAATCGTCTTTAAACGTCAATAATTAAAATTTAAAATGTCAATAATTAACACCGATTCAGATGAAATTTGGTATGGAGATAGTTTGAGACCCTGGGCAGTACATACAATAGTTTTGATCCCGATAGTGTAGTGTTTCTATGGGATGAAAATAGTAGTTTATGAAACTAAAATTGTAATAATTTAATTAAGATTTTGTGTGTTGTGCTGTGTCTTTTGTGTGCACTAAATAAATGATTTATCTATCTATCTATCTAAACTGTTGCATAATGAGGGGTATTAAAACATGAGTGTGTGTGCTGAATGCCCATGTTACACCTACTCCTATTATGGTCGGAGACTATACACTCGAAGTTGTGGGCGACTATGTCTACCTGGGACAAACGATCCAGTTGGGTAGGGCCAACTTCAAGAAAGAGGTCAACCGTCGAATCCGACTCGGCTGGGCAGCGTTCGGGAAGTTGCGCGGTATCTTCTCGTCTAACTTACCACAGTGTCTCAAGACGAAAGTGTGTGTTGCCAGTGATGACTTATGGCTCTGAGACGTGGTCGCTTACAATGGGCCTCATCAGAAAGCTTACAGTCACCCAAAGGGCAATGGAGAGGGCTATGCTCGGAGTATCCTTGCGTGATCGAATCAGAAATGTAGCGATCCGCAAGAGAACCAGGGTTACCAACATAGCCCGAAGAATTGCCAAACTTAAGTGGCAGTGGGCAGGGCACATTGCTCGCCAATGGATGGCCAATGGGGCAGAAAGGTTCTGGAGTGGCGACCGCGAACCGGAAGACGTTGCGTTGGAAGGCCTCCCACCAGGTGGACCGACGACCTGGTGAAGATTGCAGGGATACGCTGGTTGCGAGACGCACGGGACCGGTCAAAGTGGCGACAATTGGGGGAGGCCTATGTCCAGCAGTGGACGTCTTTCGGCTGATATAATGATGATGATGTGTGTGTGTTTAATAGTTTTCACACGAATGTTTTAATACCTAGTTATGTGTAGTTTCATACACTACTTTATCTACACTCATAAATTGGGATTGCACCTACTAAATACCTCTTTTGGCATTTTCCATGCCATAAATTCGTGATAGCATTTGTCATATAATTTTCTCGACTTTGCTGGTAATAATTTAAGAGTAATTTCCTTCGCCGCATCTAAAATATCGGGCGGAGTCAAATTTTCTTCACATTCAGTGATATCAGACATTTTTAAACAATAATTTAAATAACTCATGAAACTCAGTACAGCAAAACTTGCAAAACATATGAATGGCGCCAAAACCCAGCATATCACCGCATTAACCGCGCATGCGCTAAGGCTTAGCACGCACTGCGATCTTTATTCGCACGATTTTTTTTCCGGCCATTCTGCGACCTATGGAATTGTATGAAGTTGTTCGCATTGCGGTAATGAAATCGTGCGGAAATAAAACCGCAAGAAATTCGTGTTTTGCCACAGAATCCACCGCACCACGGCGTGAATTTTATTCGCCCGAATATTTTGAGCTCTATGAACAGGTAGAAGGAAACAAAATTCGCGTGAATAAAAATCGCAGTGCGTGCTAAGTCTAAAGCGGGCATTGTCATAGACAATTTAAAATTGATATCAAATCTTTTTATAATAGGTACTATAAAATGGCATTACAAAAAAATATTGATGGAAACTCCTTAGTGATTAAGGCGCTACCCCGAGCAAAACGCCGCGCTAGCCGTTTTTCGTGCAGTTTTTAGGAGCTATCTACTCGTTATTTAAAATGAAATATCAACTAATAAAAATACATTAAATTTCTACATATTATTGATTCCAAAGTTGTAGAATTATTATTTTTTAATTGTAGTATATATTTCACTAATCTCCTTCCAACAAAATCATAAAAATGAGAAATAATGATTGATAGCATGCATCTCCTCGTAAAGTGTTCATTAATATTTTTTTGTACTAACACTAATGGATAGACAATTTGATAACGAACATTTTAGTAGATTTATATTTTCAAAAGACCAATATTCGATTTTTTTGTTTGTTTGTTTGTTTGTACCGAATAGGCTCCAAAACTACTAGACCTATTTCAAAAATTCTTTCACCGTTGTGAAGCTACTCTATCCCCGGGTGACATAGGCTACTTTTTATCCCTGTATTCCCACGGGAACGGGAACTACGCGGGTGAAACCGCGAGGCGTCTTCTAGTCTATACCAATATTATAAAGAGGAAAGATTTTTTTGTTTGTTTGTACCGAATAGGCTCCAAAACTACTGGACCGATTTCAAAAATTATTTCACCATTGGGAAGCTACTCTATCCCCGGGTGACATAGGCTACTTTTTATCCCTGTATTCCCACGGGAACGGGAACTACGCGGGTGAAACCGCGAGGTTTCCTCTAGTACTTTATAAGCCGGTGAAGACGCGGGCAGAAGCTAGTGGGTTATGGTTAATTTAAATATAAAAAATTATATTAACCTAAACCAAGCCAACATCATCATCGGCCTTTTAATGTCCCCCCTGCTGGGACGCAGGCCTCCTCTCTGTGAGCGAGGGAATGGCCCTTAATCCACCACGCATGCCCAGTTTGGTGTTGGTAGATGTCACATGTCTTCGAATTTTTGGTTCTAGTGCATGCCGGTTTCCTTCACCATGTTTAGGGTTCCGTACTCGAAGGGTCCAAACGGAGCCCTATTGCTGTCAGTCACGTGTCCGTCCGTCTGTCACATTTTACTTTAACTTCCCATTGACCTATGAACTTGAAATTTGCTGATAATGTTTATTATTAAGTATATTTTACTAACAAATACCAATACATTATGTACGGAAACCTAAATGTGCGAAGTCCAACACGAACTTGACTGGTTTTTAGAGCAGTGATAATGAAATAACTCCTTCGCCTGCGTGGGTTTGAACCCACGCGACCCACAACTCGGGGTCGTTACCGCTAATTAATTATTTCTTTACAATTACTGGTAAATTGTGCCAGGTGTCAGCGTCTAAACTTTAATTTAGGAATTTGTGTTTGGTGTCATTTTATCAATATATACTTATAATAAATCTGTAGAAAAGTCGTTTTTGTACATCGAAAATATTTCCAAAAAAATAGCCAGGGTGTTAGACGAGAACCAGCAGAACCCATTTCCAGCATTTTTGTAATTTTTGTCTGTTTGTCTGTTTATCTGATTGTCTGTTTATTTGTGCACGCTTCACGTAAAATGTACGAAACCAATGTAGATAACTTTTATACATAAATATTGAGCGTAACTTGAAGTATTACTTAGTTTTTGTTTCATCGCAATCGGTTCACTCTATCAAAAGTTAGATGAATTTAAAGTGTTCAAGAAGTAAAATATCGCAACATACGCAATTCAGATATTCGGACTGTTGAACTCCATATTCGATAGATGGCGTTGTGCATTTCGCGTCATTTTCTGAATGGCGGTGTTATGATTTACTGCGGAAGAAAGAATATTAAAAAAACCGGCCAAGTACGAGTCGGACTCGCTCACGAAGGGTTCCGTACCATTTTCGCAAATACGGCAAAAATATCGCGTTTGTTGTATGGGAGCCCCACTTAAATATTTATTTTATTCTGTGTTTAGTATGTGTTGTTATAGCGGCAACCGAAATACATCAATCATCTGTGAAAATTTCAGCGGTCTAACTATCACGGTTCATGAGATACAGCCTGGTGACAGACAGACAGACGGACCGCGGAGTCTTAGTAATAGGGTCCCGTTTTTCCCCCCAAAAAGGAGGAGGGTCGACATTAGGTTTGTTTTTCTTCCCCCGATATCGCCGTCAATCGTGGACCGATTTTGAAAATTCTTTTTTTATTTGAAAGAGTATGTTCCCAATTTGGTGAAGATCTGATGAAGAACTCGGAGAAATTTATACAATAGAACTCTTCAATAAATGACGGCAAATCTTTTGGGATTGCTGCAATCGCATGTCTGTTTATTGCTTATACCATTTTATAGCATAGCATCACGCCAGTACGCTCTAAAGGAGTACGCAGATGTGTACAGTTCACTTTGGTACACCCTCATTTCACCATTTCACATTTCGACTATGTTCAAGTTTCATGATATTTGGGTAATCTATTTGGCATTATAGGCACCTTATTAAAGAACTTGCCTATTAGGTACAACTAAAAAGTGAAAAATAAAAAAAATATAATTCAAATAAATACTACCGACTTCCAAATAAAAACATTACAAAGTGAAAACGTCCATAAAGAAAATTTTGGTACCCACCAAAGACAACGACTTCCAAAAAGAAATAAATTTTTCACTTTGTAGTGTTTTTATTTAGAAAGTAGATAGTATTTTTTAAAAAAAAACTTTTTTTAATGTTTTCGTTTCGGTGTGGTGTTCTGGATTGCTACTAGATGGCGCACAGCAAATCTGTCCTTACTTTTTTTGTATGAATTCGATATTCTTCTCCCTAGAGTAAGTATAGATTCAGGTAGGTACAGGAAGGTAGGTAAGTAGGTAGGATAGGCAGTTAACGGGAGCGAAGCCGCGGGCTCTGCTAGTATGTAATAAACGTATATATTGTGTACTTGGAATTTACGGGTATTTTGTAAATTAAACAAAATAATGAAGTTTGTATGAAAAATATTTTTATTCATAGTTTTATTCTCAGTTTATAATAACTTTTAATAAATAAAATTAATTCTAATAAATACTTATAAATAAAACAAAACGGTTTTGTACTTTGTACTTTTAATCAATAAATTAAACTATTTAATCAATTAAATACTAAAATTAATGGCACTGCCACCTAGGCAGTGGGCGGTGGTGCCCCAGTGAGTCGGGGTGATGATATCCCAGTGCTCCAGCGATGTAGATAGAATAGAATAGAATAGAATACTCTTTATTATGTACACCAAATAAGTTACAGAAAGTATAGATAAAGAAAAAAATACACTGGGTGACACAATGGGCGGCCTTATCGCTAAAAGCGATCTTTTCAAGACAACCTTTGGATGGATTTTAAAAAAGAAAGGAAAGAAAGTACTGTAGGTAGTCTATTGGTGTACTATTTATATATAAAATAAATACATATATATAAACATACTATATATAAAAATATATACAGTTATAAGTATGGAACAAAAACATAGAAATCAAGAAAACAACTACTAAAGAGAGAGGTAGTGATTCTTTACCATAAGTTTTAAAAATGGGCAGAGATTGAGATAGTGGTCAGAGTGGTGTTGTGCGGTGCTGGCGTCGACCAGGAGAGCACCATCATACGGCTCTGCTTCGTTGACGGGCCGAAGGTGCAGTGTCAGCACTATGCACCTTCGGGGTTACTCTTGCCCACCGAGGTGTTGGCAGCTGATTAGCTGGTGGTGAAGTGGCGAAGAAAACTGGGACTTTATCGTCACTGTCTAATACTTCCACTAACGCCCGTCTGATGTTTTGTAAATTCACCTCCTGTTGACAACAAAATATTAAATGAATACTTAGTTATACAAGCTGGGTACTTTTTGTCAAATTATATAATCCTTTTTTTTTTGTTGTTGTAATACAATTTGTTTATACTTTGGCTTTTAGAGATGTGTAACTTTTTGGTGTACAATAAAGTATATTCTATTCTATAAAATATTAAGTAGCTTCTGCCCACGGCTTCATGCGCGTGAAAGAGTTTTATTAATCAAGGGATCATTATATCGAGTTTATCGCGATAAAATGTATTGTATGTTAATCCAGGTTATAAACTGCAAAATTGTGTGCAAAATTTCATTCAAATCCGTTCATCTGTTACAAGATTGAAACACAAACATACTAACTGTCGCATTTCCATATCACTACTTATTAGCCACAAATAAAATCTATAATGACAGTAAACTATTTAACATCAAACAATGTAACACTTGCACAACTAATAGAAATTGCAATTTTTTAATGTAATTGATTTTTAATTGGAATGTCAATTTTGTGTTCTCTATTGATTGTGGTAATAATACGGAGCTACTATATGATTAAACATTATGTAATTGAAATGATGTTTATGGTTTTACTAACTTCTGACAGCGGCTTCGCCCGCGTGAAACGTGTTTTCTTATCCTAAGGGAGCATTGTACTAGGCTGAAAGTAGCCTATGTGCAGACTGAAATCTATATATGTGCTAAATTTCATCCAGATCAGTTTAGCCGTTCTAGCGTGATTGAGTAACAAAAATATTGGTCAGTGGGTCGTCTTAGGGGCGGAGTTAAAATATTACATCCACACATCCATTCCAACTTTTGCATTTATAATATTAGTAAGATAAGCAATAAGTATATGTAAGAAGTAAGATAATTATGTACATTTTAACACGTTTTTATGAGCTTGCTATGTATGTATCTATGTAATCTTTGAACATGATTTTCACCCCCTTCAAAAATTCGGAATAATTTGCAACTTTGCACACTTATCAAGCACCGATGACAATACAATAATTTAAATAGTTTGTCTCATTATCCTCACCAGGATCTTCAGATATAGCGATTTTTTTTATATCCAATACCCGATAGTGTCTTTGTGCCAAGTACTAAGGCTCGTGCTAAGACATGCGCATGGCTTAATTTTTAGTTATATCCAAAAACCAAGTACACGTATTAAATAAATGTTCTGAAGGCCTGAGAAATGGCTGTTACACCCAGGGAAGGTACGCTATTTACCCACTCCCATCACTGTGATAAATTATCGTTTAAAAACTAAAAATCACGCTTTATTGGTAAATTGAATTAAACAGTAAAAAATAAATAATAGTTTTAAGAAACTAAAGACCAAGCTTTAATAGAAAAGCAAACCCAAAAGCAGAAAAGAATTTTTAATAAATTGTAATTAATAATAGTATGATTAACAAAAAAAAATAGTTTATTTAAATATTAATACTTACTAATTTATATAACTCGTCCTCGAAGATATCACAACCTTGACATTGACTCATTTTTGAAGATTAACACAAAAATAACTTCGCTTCAACACAAAAAGAATCGTTCGCTACCGGCAGGCAACTGAGATCGATTTTAATATTTTCAATGGTTTTGTGCGCTTGCACATCCCTTAATGACCCCCCTCCTTCCCCACTTCGGGTGTCTCCGTCAGTGATCGGGAGTTCCCGTCGCCTTTTGTAAACAATAATAATAATTATATGTTTACTCAGATAGTAAATGTGTGTGTTGTTTATTGTTAACTTACTTTGTTAATGTCCTCAAAATCATGTTTGCAAATCATATAATAAACAAAAATATTTTGAAAACATTGTTCTAATGGCTATAAGTGATGATTATAATTAAATCTTGTTCACTATGAGATTATAAAAATGAAAAAGTGGTCAATTTGGCTGTATTTGTTTCATTTGCAATTGTTAATTTTCAGTCTGAACATATCGAGACACAATAGTATAGTCTTATCCTGTTTAATTATGTCATATCATTCGTCATTATATTATTTATTTATGTACACACAAAAACACTTAACAGAGAAAAGTAATAATACAGATTGAAGAGCACAAAAATTATTTCATACCAATTGTTTACGCGGAGTCGTCTGTTTGCATAACGCTGGCATTATGTATTGTATAATGTCTATGGCAATTTCATGATAATGATGATGCATTTCGTCTAGAGTCATATGTTAGGGTATATAAGATGGACGGATAAATAATAATAATGTATCTGACGATATGACGCCGGTTTTTCTATGTACACTCAACTATAGTGTTAGCGTTATATCAGCAAAAGAAGTTTCGTTATCTGAATTACTTCCTTCCCTTTATAAAGAAACAATTGGCCTCTTTATAATATCCATTATTTTGGGTACACACAATTAATGCTAATTGTTCCTCAAAATAAGAATAAGCCTTTGCCCCTTTGTTTATTTTTATTATTATTGACCGGCTTGCGTTTGACCACTATCTTACCTGATTGTAAGCAGTGATGTGGTCGACGGTGACGCACGCTTTCCTAGTAGTAACCTATTCACTCGTGACTTAAAGACTCCCAAGTTGTAGCTATCAGGAAATTCTGACTCGTGTGTTTCTCATGGAAGCTCTTTTTATACACCCCTACTAATCCAATACTGAAATATTTCACGTAAGACGAAAGTGAAATTGGTCGATAGGGTGGTTGACTGAAAATTTGTTTTTTGTCCGTCTGGCCCGACGGGCAGTCGGGTTGTAACTATCAGGAAACACAGACTCCAGCTGTAAATAATATTGAGTGCATATGTATTAGAAAGACTGTTTGACTATGCATTGTCTTTGCATTATATAGAATTTGCTTTCTAATAAAACGTGTATTGACTAATTGAGCTCGTGGCTTCAGTCACACGGGTCGATCTTCAAGGTTAAGCAACGCTTGACGAGGTCCATCCGTGGATGATTGACCATTTCAACATACCGAATTTACCGTGCTTCGGAAAGCACGTTAAGCCTTTGGTCCCGACTGTCATTTGAAGATCTTGGCAGTCTTTACGAGTAGTCAGAAGCTTGAGATCTGACACCAGTCTAGCCAAGAGATATAGTGTTACCCAGTTACTGGGTTGTGTAGGTCAGATAGGCAGTCGCTCCATGTAAAACACTAGTCCTCAGCTGAATCCGGTTAGACTGGAAGCCGACCCCAACATAGTTGGGAAAAGGCTAGGCAGGTTGATTGATTGTTTGAATATTGAAAATAGTGTGTGAAAACCCTTGCACAAGGGTCTCTGTAAAAACCATAGGAATGTTTGCCAAAAATATTAATGTCGACCACCCTTGAGCTGGTGACTAAGAATTGATAAGACAGCCACAGGTCAGTTAGGGTACGCCACAATAGCGACGAGACCTATTATGAGGGAATGGCAATAGAGATGGCTTGGCGCACTTACTTTACGGCTGACACAGGTAGAATAGAATAGAATACACAAACACTGGTACTATCCGGACATAGGCGTTTTGGTAAGTTCCTGTGCCGCATAGCCACGACAATACATCGATTAAAATGCATCCTTTGTCGTAATCCAGATTATAGTCAATCAGTGTGTCAAGTTTCATTCAAATTCCTTCAACAGTTCAGGCGTGATTGATTGACACATCCAAACACACAGACTTTTACATTTATATTCATAATATTAGTTGACTTAACCCACAGTTCCATTGCTGAAGCCAGTGTCTCCCTGCTTCACTCCTGTACACTGTAACCGTAACATAACATAAAGCCTGTGTACCTGAAGTACACTTAAATTTTGGCAGTTATATTTTTGCTCGTGAGCTACGCATACTTTCCGAGACGGTTCCTATGACACGCAACCGGGTAAAGCTGAACAGGCTTCTTCTGGGTAAGCTCACTCCATCGTCGACTCTGTCTCTGTCACCTCTGACCTAGACTAGAGTCAAGAGCAAAACCATCACAAATAAAAAAAGCTGCAAATACCAGTATCTATTAGTCTATAACTTATCTAATCAGATCTTTCAGTTTTAAAGATTTACTCTAGATATTCAAATGACAGACGCAGCGTTGGAAGGCCTTGCTCTAAATGGACCTATAACCTGGTTAAGGCGCGAGAATCCGGTGAATGCAAGGCGTACAGAACCGATCAGTGTGGCGACGGTTGGATGTGACCTATGTCCAGTCGTGGACGTCATTCAGCTGAAATGATGATAACAACAACAACATATAGAAGATGAAGACCCTAAACAACTTTAAGTTAGATTTCACATAGGTATTACTCCAAATTGACCAGTAATGGGATTATGGTACTTAGTCATAAAGTTATGGGAGTTTTACTGTTTGTATCGGAGTGTTCATAGTTACGTGTTCAATGCAGTCGCTTCATGTAATATATTCTGCCAGCGGCTTCGCCCGCTTGAAAAGTGCTTTTTTATCCCCAGGGAAAACTATACCGGGATAAAGTAGCCTATATGCCATTCGAGACTACAATCTATCTCAGTGCCAAATTTCATCCAGATCCCTGCAGCCGTTCTGGCGTGATTAAGTAACAAACATACATCCATCCAAACTTTCGCATTTATAATATTATTAATATAAAGAAAGAAGTAATATCTACTGTTACTCAGCTGCATTCGATTTATTAGACTGAGAAACGACCCACACATTATTTACCGAGCGAGCGCGAAGCACGAGCGAAGCGCGGAGACGTCACGTGTCAGCTTGGGAAAAATTATTTCGTATTTCCGGTAGATGTCCGGATGTTCTCCTTTACAGGTCGCATTTCTCAACCGATTCTCTTGAAATTTTGTGAGCAGGTTCATTAATTATAATATGGCATTTCTGACCGACAAGTAAAAAAAAAACTGTCGAAAAAGACAGACTCGCAAGGTCTACAGCTCACAGAGCCACTTGTGTTGTTTGGAAAAGGATAGGCTAGATAATTAAAATGATCTAATTAAGGAGACTAAAATATTAGTCATACAAATAAATAAATGTGCATCGACAATGAAACCGGTATTGAAACAACCTTAGACTTTAGACAAGGGACTTTCTTTCACAGAATTCCGAAATATATAGGCATTGACGTGAGCTGTTGAAATGTGTTGTGACTTATCGACAACTATTATTGCTTTGTCTCGAGCCTCTTCTTCTTGTTTAACAAAAGGCATAACAAAATAACACGCCAGTAATCCCCGAAGGTTTGGGCAGAGGTGTACCTCGAGCACAGGTAACATAGGAGGCGAGTTTATTACTAATAAGCAACTACCTAATGACAGAAACGATAACCCATTATTTTCAAAAATGTCCTATGTTGAATTTAAACAAAAATCTGACAACCATTTTTACTTATGTTGTTTTATTGTATTCTGTCTGTTACCTTTTCATGTTTAAACGGCTGTATTCAAATTCAAAATATTTATTTGCAAAAAAATACATTGTTCAACAAGAGAAGATCTTAAATCCTAAAAGTTGTTGTATTCTGCCTGTAATCAAGCGTGCAAATTACTTTCAATAATAAAGTCATTAAGTTTTCAGAAATCATACCCAAAACACAATTGATGCATTCCAATACTTTCAATTGTCAGATTATAAAACTTTAAAAATGAAATAAATTCAAATGTCAATAATTAAAAATGTCATTAATTAAAATCGATTCAGATGAATTTTTGTATGGAGATAGTTTGTGACCCTGGGCAGTACATACAATAGTTTTGATCCCGATAGTGTGTTCAAATGGGATGAAAAAACACTTAATACTGTGAAGAAGCGGGCAGAAGCTAGTGATTATATATGTATCTAAATTAACCAAAATCCAGTAAAAAAAAACATATAAATAAAATAGCATATCTTCCAATCTGACCTATCTCCTCATATGGCCGGTATTTGGCATGACTGACTGACTGCTGTAATTAAGGCACCACAGCTTCCAGTGCGGTGTGCTGTCCGTTTGTCTCGATGAGATTATAGTGTTGGAACATGAACATGTCGATACATTTCAAGATTGTTGCAAGTAAAAGAAAGAAAGAAAATAAAGGAATATATATAACAAAAACCTTAAGAGCACAACAATATACGAGTATCAGGATAAACAAATAAAATAAAATAATATAAAGCTTTTCTGTATGTTTCAAGTACTTGCACAACATATCATAAATACTGAAAGATGTTGAATATTTTTTGCTGAATAGCATATTTCAATCTGCAAAAGAGGAATTATGATCTGCGTAAGTTCCTGAATATATATCTATACTTCTATAATAGTATTATAAAGAGGTAAGATTTGTATTTTTATATGTAACGAATAAACTTAAAAATTACTGGACCGATTTCAGAAATTCTTTCACCGTTGGGAAGCTACTCTATCCCCGGGTGACATAGGCTACTTTTTATCCCTGTATTCCCACGGGACGGGAACTACGCGGGTGAAACTAGCGAGGCGTCCGGTAGTTGCTTACATTTTGAAGTCTACTAAGTTACGTTTTAGTAGCTTATGTAGTTTATAAGATAGGTATAATATTGAAGTCCTTAATAATAAATAAAGAGAAAGACTTCATTGATGTATAATAAAAAAAGCTATCTACTAAACGTCCAATTATGATATTACATAAATACCTTGTTTAGCATTTTGAATATGTCACTAATAAAAAACTCTTCTTTTACAGGTAAGTTCGTGATTATGAACATCGCCGAGAAAATTTCACTAGTAGGTACTTTTTTTCTTTATAAAGCACGTTTAGTTCCAGCCTGTTACGTACAGCAAAGTCTTGGCTTTGATTTTTTTCTTGATTGATATACCTACTTAATTAATAGAAATAATATACCTAAGCAAAAATATCGAAATACACAAAACTAATAATGCCTTCTTTAAACATAATTTATAAGGGCATTGAACCAATATACCCATTGCCAATTTGATTTTTCTTTAATATAAGGGCACATAATGACACTGCCATGTAGGTTTGGATAGATAACACTATACATCAAGATATGCTTTTTAATATGGTGGCCTAAAGTGCCGCATTTCTGAGATATTTGCAGACAAAGTTCGCTAATTAATAACTTTACTTCCAAATATCTCGCTAACGTGGCACTTTAGGATCAACACCAACTTTACTGTGATATATTTAATTTCTGGTATTTTTAGGGTTCCGGTATTATAGTTCGGTTTATAGTCCCTATTAGGTGTATAAAAAACACGATAAAAAGATATGGGCAAATTTAGATTTTTGCGAAAACTTGTAAGTACCAAATTTTACTTTAATTTTCAACTTTTTTTTTATTTTTCTGCATTTTCCCTTTACTTTTGCTGTAAGACCTTGCTTTTAACTAAAATTTACAATTCTAGGTCAACCGGAAGTACCCTATAGGTTTTGGGTCGAAAACTTATAAGGTAGTTCCCGTTGACCTAGTTACCTAATTATGTTGGTGAATGTAGCTGTTTGTACGGAACTCTCGATGCGCGAGCCCGACTCGCACATGACCGGTTTTTTTGTTTGTATTTTATACATTAGTCATCTTATTAAACTAAAATGTATAAATAGATAGAATATACTTTATCATACCCTAAATTAGTTACGCAACTCTTTTACAAAACATGATACATGAATGGATCCTTCATATAACTTTACTACAAATAGTTCCACAAAGGAACTGCCACTAACCCATTACCCCACTACATTCAATAAACCCCATTATCTCCCCATTTAAGTGAAAAGCACATCAGCGATCGATATCTCATATAGCCAGCAATAGCCAGCATTGTCTCCCAACATTGCGAAGAATGCCATCTTAATATGCGAGCGGCAAATATCGAGCGCGGCACTTCACTATGCTAGGAATGCCACTGACGCGTAAGGACGTGACCGGATTATCGATACCAATATTGCGATGGAATATTTTTTAAATTGGAGAAAATTTCGAGATGTCTGTTGATTTTATAAGCGGTGCGTGGTAAGGAGGCTTTTGAATTGTAAGCTGTTATTGATAAAACGCATATTTGGTTAGCTAAAAAGTTGTAGTAAAATCGTAAAGAAAAGAAAAAATACGCCTGTATTCCTCGAAGGGCTACACAAAAGTTTACATTGGGAAACAACCGTAATAGAAATGAACAAAAAAGACTAATCATATTAGCTAATTTAAAATTAACGAAACAATGAAATAATTAGTTATTTAGGCAAATATCAGTTAATTTAGCTTTAAGTATATAGAAAGGGAGAACACGTAACATTGTTTGTAACGAAAAAAATACTTACTTTTAGTAACAAAGTAAGCTATAAAACATTATGCCCTTCAATCTAACTACCATACAATTACTTCATCCACCCAACATTTTCAACTACAATCATCGACTACAAGCGATTATAAAGACCCATTTACATACGTCCGTACTGCGGCTGCGTGAACGCCGCGTTTCAATTTAAACTCATAGGTATTCATAGACACTAATGTTAATCCTCTCGTTAGTTGCAAATGACATTTGAACAGAGTTGTTAGTAACTGTAGTGGCGTTACGATTCTGCTATTTCAATTCCGTTTTGCAAATTTTGAATTGAATTTAGTCTAATTTATCTTATACTATTTTAATACGGTGTTGTGACATGAGTCTCCCAGGTTGAATTATCAAGAATCATTATTAATTTTCTGACGTTATATTATAACATTAATTGACTATTTATCAAGTAAGATAACACCACAATTTCAATAAAAAATCACCTAGTAACTGCTATCGATAGCTGACCACTGAAAAAGAGATAGTAAACACAGTCAAAATATTATTATAATAATATCAGCCTGTTATTGCCCCACTGCAGGGCAAAGGCCTATTCTCATATAGAAAGTCATGAGCATTATCACCACGCTTACGCTTGCTCAATGCGAGTTTGATATTTCAAACTTATATTAACTATTCATAACTCCAGGTTTACTCAAGATGTTTCAACGTTGCCAGCGATGTCCAAGATAATCTTAGAAAAACATATGAGTTAAAAAGTCAGAAAACATCTATATTATTAAATAGCTTATGAAAAACAGGGAAGAATGCATAACACCTACCCCTTAACCCGACCCCAGTTGATATTCTTACGGCGTCCTGTTCCGGTATTCGTACCCGTTCCTTGTCCCCCGTTCCGATCCGTCACGACACCGCACATTCCTCGCCCGTTATGAGCCATAAAGTGCTTCGTAATAAACCCCTTTTTATATCTAATCATGTAATGGATTGCACGGCGATAATATTTGATAGGTGGAAGGTGAAGGTGGATTTTGGTAGATTCGTCTTTGTGATATGTCATTGTTGAGGAAAGAATTATGAATGAATGTCGATTGTTGAATATTGCTTTGTGGTGTATATAAAGTTGTATAAATTATCATGTGTATAAAACTGGCCAAGTGCGAGCCAGACTCGCGCACGAAGGGTTCCGTACCATTATCGCACAAACCGCCTTAGTGCGAGTCGGACTCGCGCACGAAGTGTTCCTTACCATTATCGCAAAAAACGACAAAATAATCACGTTTGTTGTATGGGAGCCCCACTTAGATATTTATATTATTCTGTTTTTAGTATTTTTTGTTATAGCGGCAACAGAAATACATCATCTGTAAAAATTTCAACTGTCTAGCTATCACGGTTCATGAGATACGGCCTGGTGACAGACAGACTGACCGCGGAGTCTTAGTAATAGGGTCCCGTTTTTACCATTTGGTTACGGAACCCTAACAACTACGTATAAGGTTTATTTATTTATAAATAGAACTACGAGTATGTGTAGGGTTTGTCTAAATAAAAGAACAAAAGTTTAGAAGTTGTTAGAATTTTTAATGTGTTGCATTTTCTGAGATAAACCAATGGATATAAATCGAAACCAAAATAACTTATTTGCTTGATCACACAATCCAATAGGATCTCGTGGAGGAGCTGGTGGCTAAATAATAACAGCCACACGGGTCGATCTTCAAGGTTAAGCAACGCTTGACGAGGTCGGTCCGTGGGTGGCCGACCATTTCAACATACCAAAATTCCTCCGTGCCTCGGCAAGCATACTAAGCCGCTGGTCCCGGCTGTCGTTTGAAGAAATCCATCGAAAAGAAGGGTTAAATGTGCCATCGAATCGAAAAGAAGAAGAAGTTGTTACGGGTAATCAGAAGCCTGAGATCTGACACCAGTCTAGCCAAGGGGTACCGTGTTACGCAGTTACTGGGTGGTGGAGATCAGACAGGCAGTCGCTCCATGTAAAACACTGGTACTCAGCTGAATCCGGTAATCAGACTGGAGAACAATCCCAACGTAATTGGGAAAAGGCTAGGAAGATTTTATACAACCCAATATTTTCATTTTACCTAAAGAGGTTTGCAATAATCTATGTCAATTAAGTTTAAATGCCTGCAATATCCAAAGATAGATTTGAAAAAACTACTCATGAAATAGCAAGCAAATACAAAAATATAACTAAGTACCTCGAACAACCAACACCATAAAACGGCATAAAACCGCCGTCTAAACAAAATATCACTCCTCATTTTATGCATAGTACAAAATAGCGAAAAACATCGATATCTTAAAGATCGAAGTCAGCCCATCACTACCCATAACGAGGGGGCGTGGCTAGACGTGTCGTCACCATGACAACTGTACGACTTACCCGCGCGTCGGAAACATACGGGAGAAGGAATTTAAAGCGGGTGCGCGCGGTTTTTTGAGGAAGGTATTTTTGTAATGTGGTGGTATGCGAGAGAACTGGAGCACATACTTTGGAAATTATTCATCGATTGAACAAGAATGCTTCTTATTTAAATTACATAAGGGTGAACAGTGATCAAAGATGATACTGTAGGACATATATTAATCCTACTTATAATTAATTCTAGTAATATTATAAAGGCGAAAGTTTGGATGGATATCGATATTTGTTTATCAAACACGACAGAACGGCTAAACGGATCTGTATGAAATTTGACACACAGATAGATGATAATCTGGAATAGCACAAAGGCTATCTTTCATCTCGATATAATGTTCTCTTGTGATAAGAAAACACTTTTCACGCGGGCGAAGCTGCTGGCAGAAGCTAGTATTGACATAAAAACACCACGTGTTGCTTTTGTTAACGGAGGAGGACGTCTGAAGTACTACCTCTTTCTATGACTAGTCATTGAATTGTTCAGTATATTCTTCACGTTACGAAGCTACATTATGGTGGATCCAGTTATATTTTCCTTTTAATCAATGATTTGAATTCGACATCATGTTTGTGGAGATCGATGACTGTAATAGAAATTACCAAGGTTTACAGAACCGATGGCCGAAAAGTTCTGGAGTGGCGGAAGACGCAACGTTGAAAGGCCTCCCTCTAGGTGGAGCGACGTCCTGGTCAAGGCTGCGGGAGTCCGGTGGAAGCGAGACGCACAGGACCGATCAGTGTGGCGACGCTTGGGGGTGGCCTTACGGCAATCAAATCTGTAACTTGACAATAACAAGACATGAGAAAATACTCATCATTTAGGTTTTCTAAACCTATTGGATGAGACTATAAAGGTACATGTTGTACCTCCTAGTAGGAATATAATTCCCTCAATAAGCACTTTTAGGTTACAAAGGAAGTATTTCGGCCTCAGTGACAATGTAGCTTTCTATAATTATATTATGTTAAATAATTGTCGGACACACATCAGATTGACAGAAAAAAACCTTTAAACAGCTTACAGGTTTTCACAGGCAAGAGATCCAGGCACCCATAAATTTATAATTACAAAAACATTAAATGGGCATACAATTTTAACAATAAACATAAAATAATAATAATAACAGTAATCAAATAAAAACATAGTAAAAAAACTGCAACATTAGCGTTTCGTTTAAAAGGTAATTCTCGCGCGCCCGTCCGAAATGCTTGCCCGTGTATTCTTCAATAAAGTCATAACACGGCACAATAGCTGTATTTGATCCCGACGCAGCGCTTCACGCTTATTTATTTACTCAACGCATAGTATTGAGAACTATCAGTTAATATTCAAATATACAGAAAAGTTGTAAAACGAAAGATGGCGTCTTTTTTCACTCATTAGTGATGTCTCGATAATGTTGGAATCAATTTTATTTTATTTTACATAGGCCTACATGGACACTTATAAAACGTCGACAAAACGTGCACGGTTCGGGTTGGTCGTTTCCTATGGAGAAGAACCGGCAAGAAACTCCATGGTTACTCTTTTAAAAATGGTTTGGGTTTACAATATTTCCATTTCTTAATTCTTTATTGTACACAAAAAAAAATACATATACAACATGAGTGATTATAAAGTTGATGTACAAAGGCGAGCTTAACTCAAAGAAGAGTTTTCTACCAGCAAACCTTAGAGTGATAGAGACAGTTTACAAAAGGAAGAAGAGAAGTAGTCCAGTGTACAATTTTAGAATAATATAAAATAAATCATAAATATACATACATACATAAGTACAAAATATACATAATATATACTAATATTATGTCATTCCGAAAGAAAATGATCCTTGATTTTCCTCTTGAAGACATTCAGAGACGGGCTGTCGCGTAGGGAATGTGGTAGAGAGTTCCAGAGACGCACTGCAGTAACAGAGAAGGAGCCATCATAGCGGCTGGAAGTGTGACGTGGGGTACGAAGAAGAAGAGAAGTGGAAGTGCGACAGGGTTTACCCCTCGGCACAAAATACTCAAAGTGTTCACGAAGGTATTGAGGAGAATTAGGATTGTGTAGGATAGTACAGAGGAGAGATAGGATATGGGTATCTCGACGACGCCGAATCGGCAGCCACTTCAATTTAGTCTGAAACTCTGACACGTGGTCGTATTTGCGGAGGCCAAAAATAAAGCGGATGCACAAGTTCTGCAATCGCTCGAGTTTATTTAGGAGTACCTCCGTTGCGTCTAGAAAACAGACATCCGCATAGTCTATGAGCGGTAGAAGAAGAGATTGAGCAAGAGTGACCTTAGTGCGAAATGGTAAGAATTTTTGGAGACGTTTAAGAGACTGAAAAGATTAGAAGACCCTCTTACTTACATCTGCAACATGAACGTCCCAAGAGAGGTTAGTATCCATATAGACGCCTAGGTTTTTCACGCTTTTCGAATAACATATGGGCACTGAATCATAAACTACTGGTGGGTTCCATGTTACAGCATTAGTACTATGGGGGGACAACGTAGGCCCGACAATAAGTCGTAAATAATAAAAAAAAGTTTATATAATATATAAAAAAGTTAACAAATGTTAACTAACATCTAGAAGGCCTACAATGTTCACACATTCACAAAATAATCAGTAAAAGAATCTATACAAAGTTAAAAAAATATATATATAACTTACAAGACTAAATTTAACATGTGGCACAAATGTTGTTATCAGTGCTGTAACTATTTGTAAATTTGTAATCGTTTTTCATATTTTAAGATATCTATTTTTACAACAAAAGTTTTTTGAATACTGTTGGTCGTGGTAAATAGTCTTAAATATTCTTGGCGCTCTGAATTCATACATCGTTCCTAAAAGATCTTGTATTTCTTATTTTGTGTCTTTTTGATTTAGAGTATTTATGTTCTCAAGTTGATATGGTACTACTTAGGACGACAACATGAAAGCTGACATTTTTTTTTAATGTATATATATTGTATTTTTTGGATTTTTTTATGTAATTTTCTAATTAACTTTTCTGATTTTGTATTATTTTCTTAATTTAACGAATGTATGTTCAGATAACTATAATTTACCACACGGTCCTGTCCCCCGTCACGCTATCACTGACTCCCTTTTATTTCATATCATTCCTCACACAGCCCATCCATCTTTTCTTTGACATTCCTCTCCCTCTCCATCCATCCATATTTATATTCATAAGTCATTTAGTAACATGTGTTTCACGTAAACTGTACTCGTAAATATAAGTCCGTATATGTTCTGCCTATTTTCGAAGAATTATACGCTGAATTAATTTGAGGGATTATGTCAGTTAAAATTTAATTGAAAATCTTAATCAATCTCTAGAAAAAGTAATAAAGAATTTAAAGTAAAATGATCCTATCCCTTGATTTCATTAAGTTAATACTTTCAAATCTTTTGACTTCTAAGTTAATCTTCTCCAAGCTTCTGTAAAATATAATTTACTTCTTTATGATAATATTATTTATCTATGTAAACAAGTGTAGAACAAAAATAAATTAGGCTGAATACTTCTCACACAAATTAGGCTGAATACTTCTCACACTTGCATGACAATATATTTTTCCAAAAAAAAACAAAGTTCTTCATTTTGACAACAATTTTAGGAGGTCCCTGACCCAATTGGCTTAATGCAAGGACCAAATACAAAGTAGTTAATTCTATTTTTACTAAAATACCCGAGAATAATAATTTTGCTATTGAAAACCAAATGCAACTTAACAATTATATAGGTACTAATCATCATCATCATTTCAGCCGAAAGACGTCCACTGCTGGACATAGGCCAGCAGGTAGGTACTAATAATTCTACCTACAAACTGATAATAAGAATTATGTACAAGCGCCTATAACCAAAGGGAGAGGGGAAGAAGTCATTGGACATCAAAAAATCTTATAAAAAATACATAGTGAATCTTTAATAGAAAAAGCAAAAATCAACCACTACGTTACCCATATAATCTTCTAAAACCATCTAAATCCCTAAAACAAAAAGCTGTAGAATTGAAATTTAATGCATAAAAACATGTCACCGTATTTACAAAGATATATTCCTTTCTGATCCGCGACGATATAAAAATTTATACGTGGACAATCCTTAGGTCATAAACAGGGATTATTTCGGATACGCGGATATAACTCACGGTTTGCGAGCGATAAGGTCGGATACTAGCGGGTGTGGGTCGGATATGCGGATATCGCGACTGTGAATAGATTTGTTAGGCAATTGTTCGATGTTCGAATAGTAGTTTGAACGTTTTTTTTTTTTATGTAGTGCAGTGAATTTGTTTCGTGTTATGTAAATGAAAAGCTCAATTTTTTGGGTCATTCCAGTTTCAATTGATGGAAATGGGTTAGAGTACCCCGGTGTTGTTAGGTGTTTTTTTTATTTATTTGGCTGTAATATTATTCTACTAAGTTTTCTTTTAAACTCTTGTCATGTGGATTTGAACTTGTTCAGAGTAAAAATTAGAAAGAGAAATTCCAGAAAAATCAGAAGCTTTCTTTTATAATTTAAATTAAAAAATAAACTATTCCGGTACAAATCAGGAATGATTTTGGGGAGGCCTTTGCCCAGTAGTGGGAAAACAATGGTAATAGAAGCTGGTCACGGTAGTTCACTACTACAAAAAAGTGTTTTTTTACATTTGCCTTTACTAAAATGGTCGCTACTGCTTTAGTTAGCTCATACGATACGATTGGTATTGCTACGCCGTAGCAATAAACATCTACGGCGTAGCAACCAGCTACGTCGTAGCCAAAAGAACGTTTTTAATCAAAGTTTTAAAAACCAACACCCTAACCGAAGGTTTCGGGTTAAAATGCCATTAAGGTTAAACAAGTAAATATATATGTTGGCAATGACAGGCTATATATCTTTCACAAGCCGTTAAATACAAGTAGTTGCGGCGAAAAGTTAAACTTAATGGTCTGACGGCCGTAAAATAAATCTTCTGTCAACTAACTCAGTTAATAAGTAAACTAGGCTTAATATAACAAGTAACTTGTCAGCGTGAAGCATGGCCTTAATCTTTGCTTAACCTCGTACATAAGGTACAGTACCTAAATCAAAATGCAGTTGAAAAATAACGAATAGCTTAAAAAAGATTTTACAATCAGATTTATTTCCTCAACTTGCTTTTTGCCAGGCATTTGCATTTTTCAATGATAGAAACTATCTAATGCCACTTATTGATAGTGTACCATACCCATAGTGAAAGAATATCGAAATAGAATCAGTATCATCATCCTCTTACAAACAACCACAAAAAAATATTTCGGTCACTTTATTTGAGATGTCATCTCTCTTAATATCCCAAGTCCGCGAAAAAATCAAATCAAGGACCATATCCGTAATATTAAAAGCAGACGGAACCCTAAAACAATTACGTTCGCCAGCGAAGCGCGCAGGGCTGTCCTCCACGATAGCGTCGCCTCGCCGCGCACCAATGTGTTGTGACACCCCTACCTACCCCCGTATTTATGTGCCCGCAATAATGTGGACCCTGTCGACGCTGTTTGTTGAAAAGTTAAATGCTTGCCTTGGCTTTAATGGGAAGATTTTGAAAGGTGTTCGTGAAGAATCTTAGAGGAAAATTTGTGTGATTTTTTTTTGTTTGATCGTGAGTTGTTTTCGTTTTTTTTCTAATGATGCTTCCTATAAGCTTCATTATGAATTTTTTTAGCTTCAGTATTACCACACTGAACGGTCAAAGGGAAAATTGCCACAGACACCGCTGAAGATAAGAATAGCTTCAAGTAAAACTCCCTTCCTTCTTACGGAGAGGAGACCTGTGACCCAGCAGGAGGAACATTACAAAAAGTCTGATGATGTTGATTTTCTTAGCCCAGTATTTGTAAAAAAAAACATAATGCTTCAAATCCCCATTTAAGAACAGACAATTACCACCAAGAACAATGCATCACCCAGAAAAAAATCACTTAATATCCATAACTGAAGGGTCCTCTACATAGTCCATAGCCCGATAATTTGGCGGGTTTCCGGTCGGCGGGCAAGATGGCGCAGGCAATTTCCGTTCAGCGCACTTTGAGTCAGCCAGTGCGTTTGACGCGCGAAGTGCCTTTGCTCAAATAATTGGCGCTCTCTCTTCACAAGTTGGCGTATTTCATTTTTGTGGGTGAGTGTGGGGGAGCACGTATTGTTTGTTAATTAGAGGTTGTTCTATGAGCAGCTCGTGGCTAAATAATAACTGTCACATGGAACGATCTTCAAGGTTAAGCAACGCTTGCCGAGGTCGATCCGTGGATGGGTGACCATCTTAACATAGCGAGTTACATCCGTGCCTTGGCAAGCATCTTGAGCCGTTGATCCCGGCTCTCATTTGAAGATTATTGACAGTCGATACGGATAGTCAGAAGCCTGATATCTGACACCAGTCTTGTCAATGGGTGTCGTGTTACCCATGTACTGGGTTGTGGAGGACAGATAGGCAATCGCTCCAGATAAAATACCTACTGATAGTCAGTTCTGAAAGCCAACCCCAACACAGTTGGGTTTGCATTTAGATGAATTGTTATTGTTTTAAGGTCTCGATGACGGTTGTGTGGTATTTGTTTCGGTAATTGAGAAGTGTCAATAAGTTATAAGAATATTCGACTTTTTAGCTCCTAAGAATCTGAATAGAATCTAGAAAATCATCTCGTCAAAATATCACCGCTAACCAGGTGAGACAGTGGTCAACCCGCGAGCCTATCACATATTAAACAAATATAAAAAGTACTTACATAATGTCAATACTATTTGAAATAAGTTAACTTTACTGTACGTAAGAAAGTATCAAAGGTGTACAGAAAGTCCAATAAATAAGTATCTAAGATTTTAAGTCCTTAACTGGAAGCTTCATAATTATATACACTTAATTGTTGTTCACACTCAATTATACTGCACTATATTGCAATCTAATGCTGCTATCACACGTCACACGGCATAACACCACACTTTTCTTTACGGTATCAACAGCGGGGTGTTGCCTACAAAACAATCACGGCTTACTCACCAAAATCGGTTAAATCTTAATAAGACATTTAAGGAAGTCTGAACAGTAACATTTTAGATATAATAAATTAATATTTCCAGAACCAATTCCTTGTCACACGCCAATTGTATCAAACACAATACCGAAATCAAAGAGCCGCCTATCTCCGTTGCAAAGTTTAGCTACTAAATAAAAGGCGCCTTCTCGCCGGTAATCCGTTTAGGCGCTCTTTGATTACGTAAATCACTGTTCTTAAGGCGAGGCGGTTCCGCTAATTTCATTATTTCGCTGCCTTCATGTATTGTGCTGCGTTTAAGCGGGCTGGATACTGGAGGATACTGATGTTTCGTTTGAAGATTTTCTTTTTCTTGTTTTGTTGTTTTCTTCTTATTGACATTAATATAAGATAGTGAATATTGATTTATTTATTCATTCGGTTTGGTAATCAATCAGTTGGTCTTGTCGGTCACGTGTATTGTGTAGCACTTAGACAGTCGATACGTTAAACGGAACCCCGAAAGCCTACCAACGAATCTTTCCAAAGTGTGTCGTGTTATCCATTAACTTTGTTTAACATTTTTATTCTTTTTAGAATAGCTTCATCCAGTTAGACTGGAAGCCGACCCATAATTGGACAAAAAGGCTTAGTTAAAAATAGTAGTTTTAGCTAATTAAACTAAGTTGTCTCATGATGATATTAAAATTATGGATAGAATAGTTTTCCTCACTACTTCCAAACTAACACCCTGTTTACTAATCTGTTACATTTTCATAAACTTTTATGAAGACAGCTTAACTGAAATCGTCAACAATTTCTGATAGACCGTTAAAAATACAATAAAATACAATGTTTATCAAATACCAGATCCATCTGATAACAACTTTATTATTTTGTATTTCAACACTTTCTGAAGGTACCGTATAAAATATTACAATACTGTAATGACCGGTAATTTGTCCATTATTTATCCATTACGGAATACCAATTATTTGGTATGGTTTTGTATCGAAAATATACGTACGAGTAATATAGAAGACATCATAATAATTTATATTGCTGGGTAAGCGGGTATTCATAAAGAGGTCGTATGACTTTTGAGTTGGACAATAAATGAAATTGTAAACATATACTTTAATTCAATTCTAATTCAATATAATCTTACTTTAAATATATTAATGTTTGTAAAAGGGATTAAAGTCACATTTCTTTTCTCATAACATGTAGTTTAGTCCGTAGCAGCTTAAAGCTTTTTAGCTTAAAAATCCGCTTCGTTTAAAGGCAAAGCATAATCAGATTATAGGCTTATTATGCTATGCTTATATTGTGCCAACTGCTGGGATACAGGCCTCCGATCTGTGGGAGGAAGTGGGTCGTAACCCACTACTCGGGCCTGGTGAATGGCATATGTCTTAGAATCCTAGCCAAATATCTTCCGCTTATAAAAAAAAATAAAAATATAACTATCATTTACAAAAAGCAGTATAATAAATACAAAACTACAGAATAAGAAACTTTGCAAAGAAAATGAATCAATTCACCGTATTCGTCTTAAAACAAACCAAGGCAGCTGAAACACAAATCTGTTTAACAAGCCCCATTCACTTTGCCTCCGCACTAAACCAATTGAACGCAGCATAATATACTGCTAGCGGATTTATTAGGGTTAATCAAAACGAAGCAAAGCATCGCTTCCGAGTCTTACTTGATTTATTTATAATAAACATTTTGTACTGCGACTAGCGAGCATCTTAGTTGAGAATTTGATAATGGACCAAAAGAATGAGGTTTCGATTGTATCTTTGCGTGAAATTAACAGAAAAAAAACCGGCCAAGTGCGATTCGAACTCGTGCGCCGAGGGTTCCGTACCTACCAATTATACAGGCAAAGATACAGATAAAGATGGACATAATTGCCTCTAAGCATTCAAAGCGTGATTTTCGCGGTTTCTGGAAGAGCGCTAATAAATTGAGCATTCGGCTAGGCCTGCCTGTTAGTGTGAATGGTGTGAGTGATGCGAAGGATATTGCAAACCTTTTTAGAAATCAGTTTGTTTTATAGTCACAGCTACGCAGCTCTTGTCAGGTGCTGGATGCTTAGCCCCGTTGTGGCAAGATGAACACACGTTTCAGTGCCAAAGATGTAGTGGACTTAAGTCCCCTGGGACATGACGGGCTCAGTAGCTCATCGTTTGCAATACGCCGGTCCTCACTTACCGAGGGTTAACCTAACGAGGACGATTGTGGTTACCATTGTTAAAAGTAAAACAGGTGATCTTTCGGATAGGGGAAACTTTAGACCTATTTCTCTAGCAACCAGTCGCTAAGGTGCATGATGGTTTGCTTGGTGGTCTGCTTGATACACAGCTAAACGAACATCTTGTGCTGCACGACAATCAGTTCGGGTTTCGGCCAGGACTTTGTAAAGAGAGGGCAGGGGGGATGACCTCCCCTGCCCTCTTTAATTTGTATATGAATGCCCTGATTGAGGCGCTTAGCAGTCAACATGTCGGTTGGCATATTGACGGTGTATGTGTCAATAATAAGCTTTAAAGGACAATGCTGACATTGAAAATGGAACGGAACGGTGGGCTGTTTCCGTGCGTGCGAATATGATAGCTCGCAGGTTTGCACGTTGTACTGCAGAAGTAAAGGTGACGCTCTTTAAAGCATTCTGTACCACCTTCTACACTTGCAGCCTGAGGGAGCAGTATTCGCGGGCGTCGTATGGAGCCCTTCGTGTCCAGTATAATAACGCGTTCAGATAACTGATGGGGTTACCTTGGCGTTGTATTGCGTCAGGGATGTTTGCGGCGGCGCGTGTGGATTGTTTTTACGCGATAATGCGCAAGCGCGCAACATCAATGGTGGCCCGAGTTATGGACAGCCCTAACAGGTTTCTGAAAATGATTGTTGATAGACTGTCCGTATATAGTTCACTGCTGTCAGTTACATGTGTCATCGTATCGTGTTGTTTACTAATGCTTAGTTTTAATGCACATTGTTACTAACCCTTTAAGAGTCTTCGCTCGAAATAAAGATTTAGAATTTGAATTTTACCGCCATAATAAAATTGGTTATTGGTGACTAAGTATTAAAGACATACGCAAATCTAGATTTTCGCGAAAACTTGAAAGTACCATCACATCATCAGCCTATTAATGTTCCCACTGCTGGGACACAGGCCTCCTCTCTGTGAGAGGAAAATGGGCAGTAATCCACCACGCGTGCCCAGTGTGGGTTGGTAGATGTCACATTTCTTTGAATTGTTGGATCTAGGACATGCCGGTTTCCTCACGATGTTTTCCTTCACCGTTTTGAGAGCAGTGGTGATGAAATAATTAACACAAAGAAAAGCGCCTGCCTGGGCTCAAACCCACGAACTACAACTTGTAAGTCGCCGCCGATACCACTGGACCACAACTGCTCTAAAGTACCATAATTTATCTTAAATTTCAACTTTTTTAATTTATTGTAATTTTTCCTTTGTTTGCGCTGTAAGACCTTACTTTTTGCCAAATTTCGTGATTCTAGGTAAACGGGAACTACTATATAGGTTTTTGACCCAAAACCTATAGGGTACTTCCGGTTGACCTAGAATTGTCAATTTGGGTTGAAGGCAAGGTCTTACAGCACAAGTAAAGAGAAAATTCCGAAAAATAAAAAAAGATGAAAATTAAGGTAAATTTTGGTACTTACAAGTTTTCGTGAAAATCTAAATTTGCTTATATCTTTTTATCGTGTTGACTCAAGACCTTGATTTTTATACACCTAATAGGGACTATAGACCTCAGTATCTGTTATTAATTTCAACTTGCTAGGTCTACCCGTTCCTGAGAAAATCGGTGGTGACACACGGACAGACAAACAGACGGACAAGAAAGTGATCTTATAAGGGTTCCTTTTTTACCTTATATGGTACGGAACCCTAAAAACATGAATAATTCGTATTTTATGAACAGTTTACTGATACTATTATGGATTTCTGTGAACCGGAAGACGTTGCGTTGGAAGGCCTCTCACTAGGTGGACCAATGACCTGTTGAAGGTTGAGATAATCCGCTAGATGAGAGATGCACGGGACCGATCGATACAGTGGCGGTTATTTTTCTTTAGTTTTATATAGACGTTCTGCTATACAGACCATCTGGTAGTTGGACGTTTTTCTACATGGACATTACTTACTGCTCAGCATACGTGCCTGGTATAGTGTGCCGCCTTTTATAACGTAATGTTGGTGAAGGAGGCCACTATAGGAAATCTCAGTAGACAAATAGGGGTATGCTCAGCATACGTTTCGCTGTGTTGGACATTTAGCTACTTAGATCTTTTGATCATGGGGGAAATTTCCAGCTACTGTAATTTTTATAATCTGAACAACACAAGAAAACATCATCATTTTATCCAAAATACTGTAAGAATTATTTCGACAAACAAGCCTCGTCACAAAAAGAATTTCTTCTAGTTATCTAAGTAAATATTAAAACTGCCTAAGAAAGGGAAAATGATCGGCAAGAAACAGCTACACTAATATTATTACAATATCATAACCACTTAATCTGAAAACAGACCCTAGGCCCCATTAGTCAAAACCTAACACAGTCATACCGAAACTAAAGTAAACCTACCCAACAAAATCTTATCGTCAACCCTCTCCCGCTGATGTCATCTATCAGTCATGTTCTGATTAATCGCGCGGTAATTAATCAGCACGACGAGGGTTATCCCGGCCGTGCGGGTGCTCTTATGAACATGTGACTGAGAAATAGATGGCTAGGAGAAAGGCGGAAAATGTATAGGGATTTATTGATGTTAGTTTTGTGAAAGTGCTACTTCGTAAGTTTTTTTCTTTTTATAGTATATTCTATTTAGATAGTGGTCAAGCGCAAGCCCGCTTGACCACTATCTCAATTATTGGTAAGCGATGATGTGGTCGTAGTATGCTTGCCTAGAAGAAACTTATTTACTCTTGACTTACAGACTTCCAGGTTGTAGCTACAACGAACAAAGACACAGTGTTCAAAGCACAAAAGCGTTGTGTACGGGCTATGTTTCGGTTGCAAACTATGGACAGTTGCAGACCAATGTTCATAAAGCACAGAATTTTAACACTTCCGTCTTTCTACATATTGGAAATGGCTGTATTTGTAAAAAGTAATCCTCAATGGTTTTCACTTTTATCAAATAATAGAAATAGACGTGAGCAATATAGACTTTGGGTTCAGTCACACTCGGCCAAAACAGCACTTCTGAGAAAAAGTGTTGTATGCATGGCCCCAGAATATACAATAAAATTCCGAATGACATGAAGCAATTGAATTTTATTTGATTTAAGAAATCACTTAAAAAGCTACTTACTGATAAGTGCTACTATAACATTGTTGATTATTTAAATGATAAATTTCGAATTTTATTTTGATTTAAATTTATTCTATATTGACATATTTTGTATGTAATTAATTTTGACTACATTTTGTACTGACTCTGATTGTATGTTGAATTATTGATAACATTTTGTGCTGACTCGATTTTTTTATATATGAAACTGACATTAATTTATTCAATTTATAATTGCTAATTTAATTTTAATTAATAACTATAATTAATATTTTCATTTTGTACGCCGAGTGAGGCAAAGCATGTTGGTCCGGTAAAATTATGTTTCCATCTATATGTGCATATTCATGTATCATGTTACACATGTTTAAACAAATAAATTTATCTTTATCTTAGTTATCAGGCAATAAAGACTGCGGCAGGGAATACCACTCTTTTGATGTGCGCATAATAAAAGTATTCTCAAAACGTTTGGTGCGTATGGGTGGGATGTCCACCATGTACCGATGACGCATCGCCGTACATCTTGTAGTCTGATGATGGAACGGGCTAGGAGGAATGAGTTCATGCAATTCCAACGCACACTCCACGAAATGTAACCGATAAAAACTCGACAGGCTGGCAACTCGGCGCCGATGTTCAAGGCTCTGGAGCCTAGACTCGACCAGTATCTCATTGCCGATGAGCCTCTTGGCCCGTTTTTCGATCGACTCAAGTGCATCCAGCTGTTATATGGCAGATCCATCCCAAAGATGAGAGCAGTACTCCATGCATGATAGTATAGTAGTGTCTTATTGGAATCTGGAAAAATATGAATTTAATTATGGAGGTGTTTTTTCTTAATAGAAAACAAGCTTTTTTAGTTTTTTTTTTAATTGTTGCACATTTTTTAAATTGATAATTGTCATGATAAAAAAAACGTTTTTGCTAAATTTCAGCTCAGTCAAACACAGGGAAGTAGATCAAATTTCAGCTCAGTAAAACACAGGGAAGTAGATCAAATTTTACTTGCACTAACTAATTATATGATTAACAAGAAACATTGTTAAAACCAACATTATTAAACTAGCGATAATGTCATCCCTTTAGACAGGGATATTCTCAAAACACACTGCCACACCTGTAAAACCGCACTCAAAATTTCAAATTCAACAGCCATGAAACAGCGTTGTGATGAAGTTCGAAATCGAGACACTTTTCGACGTAGCTATCATTCTCCAATAAGCAACTTTGTTCCATAATAGTGTAATTTATTCGACTTCAATAAATTCCTCCTTATAATAACAGCTAGAGGACGCCTCGCGGTTTCACCCGCGTAATGCCCGTTCCCGTGGGAATACAGGGATAAAAAGTAGCCTATGTCACCCTGGGATAGAGTAGCTTCCCAACGGTGAAAGATTTTTTGAAATCGGTCCAGTAGTTTTGGAGCCTATTCGGTACAAACAAACAAACAATCAAACAAACAAACAAAAAAATCTTTCCTCTTTATAATATTGGTATAGGTAATAGGGTTGATTATTTTTTAATCTGTCAAGTAGATTATTAAAAATATTGGATTGGTATTTTTGCTTTTGTCATGTAAACAAAAAATAACGACTATACAATCGAAATTCTATGACCAGTGTGTGTTGCCAGTGATTACTTACGGGACAGAAACGTGGACGCTCACAATGGGCCTCATCAGAAGGCTTAAAGTCACCCAAAGGGTAATGGAGAGAGCTATGCTCGGAGTTTCCTTGCGTGATCGAATCTGCCAGAGAACCCAGGTTTCCAACATTGGCACATTGCTCACAGAACAGATGGCCGTTGGGGCCAATAAGTTGTAGAGTGGCGACCGCGTACCGGAAGACGCAGCATTGGAAGGCCTCCCTCTTAGTGACTTGGTCAAGTTTGCGGCAACGCTTGGGGGAGGCCTATGTCCAGCAGTAGGCGTCTTTCGGCTGCAATTACGATGATGATGCATTCAGTGCTTTATATACCTACCTTATTTTCTTCCCTTTTTAATAAAATCAATACCAAAACCAATTTGATCTAATTATTCGGTCTTTTATGTCACTTTTTAACTCTTTCGTCAATGTTATAAGCATGAACTGTAAAGGATCAATAAAATCAAACTGCCACTGAAAGAAAAAAATAAAAGACATTTTCTTACTATGAAGATGCAGTGGTTAGAAAGTGTGGCGGGCTTATCCCATTAAAAAAAGAAATATTCAAGCCATATAAAGCACTTGTAAAAATGATCGCTATGGGTATTATAATAGCGATCACTTTTACTAGTGATCCGAAGACATCCGCTTCGCTTTGGAGGCGCAGTGACAGTCACGCGCGACCCTTTCACGATGCATTACGCTTAGCACTACGAAAGTGTGGTGTGCGTCATGGGAGGTAGCGGGGCGAGTAGGAAACTGTGTGAAAAAAGTGTAATGATTTATGAGAGAGAGTTTTCAATTTAAATAGGAATTTAAAGGTTGGGGCTCTTTTCTTTTCAAGTTAGAAATATTTGTTACAAGTAAAGGATTAAAAAGAATATGAGATTTTTAACTTTAAGCCGGGAAAAATGCAGCTGGTTTTTAAATAAACACATTAGCATGTATTGTATGACTAACAATCTGTGCCTAGTTAAATATGACGAAAATTTGGATAAATAAAAATTTGTTTAACAACATAATATATCTAAGCTAAGAAAACACTCAAAAGTACACGACAAATTCTCACGATTTTCTCTTCTCGCATTAGCTTTTATCTTGTCCCACTAACCAAGACATCTTGAGAGCACGACTAGTACAGCAATAAGTTAGAATTCTCCTAATAACAGCTGAGTGTAGGTGCGAGTAGAAATGAGCGCGAAAAGCCGGATAATGGCGGCTGAAATATGGCCGCCATGTCTCTTTGCGAGATTTTTTAGTTCTCTCTATTTGGAAAGTTACTTTAGAACTGTCGGGCTTTTAGTTAGGAAAGAAAGATGGTCTTTGCTAGTTGCAAGACGTTATCACTCCTTGGTTGAGCTTTTTTTCAATGTTAAGAACGTTGTGCTTGTCAGATTTGAAATAAAATTGGAACACAATTTTTGTTTTGTCTTTTTTAAAAGTCATGTTTTTACTAAATATTGTCAGCAGTTTAAAAGTAAATCACTTGCAACTTTGCAAGAAAATTGTTTTGAGCCAGTATATGTTATAGTCTGCATTTCTTAAACAGGATGAGTGAGAAGTGTGAAATGCAGATCTTTGTACTGCGATCGAAAGGACACCTGTTGATTCTTCCTAAAGTTATATCATGTTTCGTAGAAACGAGTTGTATTTAAAAGTTGCATAAAATACAGTGCATATTTTAACAATAACTTAGTCCAAGATTCTTAAAGGATAAAGAATTAACAGAAAATATTAAAGGCTTTGAGAGAAGTAAAACAAAACATAGCATAACATGAGCATACATGGATGAAATTCCTTTTTTACCCTCTGATATAGGCTTTCTTTATGTCTTCTTCTTCTTCGTTGTATCTTGTCAGAGCGGTCGTGATCACGATGAATTTTGTCCAATCACTGGTCTTGCCTCTCGCCTCACGATCCCTCCATTGGTTCTGTTAGATGCAAGTTCGGCGCATTCATTTACAGGCCTATTTCTCTATGTATTTCAACATACTTTTAACTTAAAATACTTAAGGTTAAGACGGCCTGGTGTCCGCAACTCTACGTCCAAGCGCGTATTTTGCGTACGGGTGGATTCATCTTCCACCCCATCGCTTCGAAGAAGACCAGCAGCGCTTTGGTGTGGCCGGCTTTCTCCTGCATGGAACCTGGGTCACCGAGGTATTTGTTCCTGTAACCAGCGATTACTGGACAGCTTAGGAGCAGGTGTGCTGTCTCGTCCTCCTCCATGCATGCTTAGCTCGTGGGCTGTCCGTGAACCCTAAGACAAAAAGGTCCTTAATAAAGGTCTGGCCAATTGTTATAGCTGTGACTGCTCGTAACTGTAGTTTAGTTAGACGCAGGGCGTTCTGCGTGAAACGGCCATCTAAAGAGGGAAGTGCCTTCTTAGCCTACCTGCACTCGCTATGGTCATTCCACAATTTGTAGTGCTTGTGCAAGTGACATAAAATACTTTGGAATGTATTGAAAAAGTATTGTATTGTAGTTTGTTATTGTATTGTTTGTCTCGACACAAATCTACCCAAGAAAGACTAAAGCCGAAGACACTTAACTTGAAACCTGAGAAACAAAAGCTTCTTAACCCGAATTAATATGTCCCCCTCCCCTCTACCCCTATAACCCCTACCTATAGAATAATTTCAGAAAGCGTTCTCTCATTTCTCCTCAACTCCATATGTATGAGACACTCGGCCGATTGTCGGCACAATTAATATGTATGGACTTAACCCTTGGCTCGCTCGCTGTGTAGTTGTAGTGAGATCGTAGTCAACTGTTTAGGGTTATTGGTACTCTTTGTAATTGTTCGTGGTTGTTTTAGTTCTGTTTGATTGTATTGTGGTACTACGTTTCCTGTTGAATGGGTCCAGCAATGAATCTTTGCTTTAGTCAATAGATATCCACAACATTATTATGCAAAGGTACTGTACTGCTTGTCGTTAGGCGTTTTCCCAGAAATAATCAATCAACATTCGATAAATAGATACTAAGGATCTAGACAGGTGGCATTCGATGTCAGTGAAGACGATAGTCGAAATATCAAATTGTAAGCGATTGATCACGTGACTTAACGATATCGCTTGTCAATCCCATACTAAACACATCAACACGGTCTAGGGATATTTTTAAAAAAGCGAATTACTATCAATGTGTTAATTATTTATATGACATGTATATATTTAAAAGATACGTTATTTAATATTCTACCATTTTTTAATAATAGTTAAGGTACTTCGATTAAAATTTCAGGATTTTATGGAAAAAAATGAAGCATAGACGGAAACTGTATATGAATTAACTTTTAATTTATGAGTAAAAACTGAAAAAAATAGAAAAATCATTTAATTTGTGTTTATAAACTTGAAGTTAGTAGTCTGAGAAAGCGCCCATGATGTTCATAACACATCGGCAACGATTCGGCATGCTCAGAACAAGGTTGTCAATGTCTTGCTGCGGAATATTGTCCCATGTCCTTCTGAGGTGCGCAAAAAGTTGATCTTCTGTAGCCAGATTTTCAGGAACTTCCTTCAGAGCTCTTCTTTGCAGCATATCCCACGCATGCTCAATGGGATTTAGATCTGGCGATTGAGCAGGCCAGTCTAAGGCCCTAACATTGTGTGTATGTAACCAAGCTGCTACCGTTCTCACCGTGTGTGCCCGGGCATTGTCGTGCATGAGCAGGAAATCTTGCCCCATTTGTGTTCTGTGGGGCAAGATTACGGGCCCCAGCACCTGTTGGACGTATCGTTCTGCCGTCATATTGCCCCGCACCCAAACGAGATCCGTCCGTCCTCCAAGACGAATTCCTGCCCAAACCATAATTGTTCCTCCTTGGTATGGGTGAACTTCCTGAGGGTTCTGAAGACGGCTCCATCGTCCAGGAACTCGCCAAACACGCGTCCTTCGTGAATCTGTATGGAAGCCGAACCTGGATTCATCCGTGAACAGCACATTGGACCATTGCTCACGGCCCCAGTCCACGTGGTTCCGAACCCATTCTAATCGTCGTCCACGATTGCCTCTCCGTAAAGGTGTGACCCGGAGTGGTCTACGAGAGCGTAGATTGCTTTCATGCAGTCGCCTTCTTACAGTTTGGTCACTCACAAGCACTTGGTGTTCCACTCGCAGCCTTTGGACCAATTGAGTCGCCGTTGCATTTGGTTGAGCTCGCGCAGTAAATTGCTAAAATCGGTCTTGTCTGGGGGTAGTGATGCGACTTGGCCCCCGGTGCCTCTCCGCTACTTCACCTGTGGCACGATAGCGTATCCACAATCTTGAAATTACATTTTGGTGGGTCCCTATGGCCTCAGCAACATTACGCTGAACAGACCCAGCTTCCAGCATTCCCACAGCTCGTAACATCTCCGCCCTCGTCAAATGTTGGCGGTGCATGGCTACAATACCTCAATTTTAACTTTATCTTTCGTTTAAAAATGAAAAAAAACTGTAACTAAACGTAATTCGTATTGTTTTCTAAATTATTTCGCACAACTGAAAATTCCCTCTCCTACACATCAAGACATTTTTATGCCACAGAAACAAAAGAATTTTCAAAAATTTGAATTTGGAATTAGTCTGAGATAAATTACAAACAAATCGGTGTATAAAAGATTCCAATGCGGCCAGTACTTTTCGAGTTATTAAATTGAGTATGAAATATCCCTAGACCATGTTGATGTGTGTATTTTGCCTTTTTGAAAATCACTATCGCCCCGCTTTCGATGATAGAATGACAATTGTTTAGGGCTTCTGGTTCCCATTTCCTGAAATGAGATTGACAACGCGTCAAAAATTTAACGCAATACAAGTGATTCAATCTACACAACTCAACATTAGTTGATTAAAGATAATAAATCCGTTCCAGAAACTGGCAGTCTTATCAATATCAAGGAAATGTCCCCCAATCTTACGTAATGTTTCAAGGGACTCATTTCAACGCTGTTAACGACTGGGGATGATAAGAAACTGCTGCAGAAATGCCGTCAACTTTACTTATGCTACACCTCACATCCTTTTACAGAGCTAAATCCCAGGAAATTGAAAGGTATGATTTTATTGTAGTTAAGTTGCGGTCAAATATTTGTCAACGCATTCCCGCTGGACATCAAGTAATTGATTGTTCAATACCATTTGATTGACCGAATCTATTTGTTCATTCAATTAATGCATATTTCGCATTCAGCTCGTGTTTTACGTGGCGAGTTGAATTCTAAACAAGTTAGTTTGCGGTTTAAATCAATTATTATTTATTTATGGATTACATTACTGAATGTATTCTATGAAATTCCACCGCTAAAATAGAGGCGTTTTGTGATGAAACTATCAGGTGAGGTATCATTACAGTAGTTAATTATTGCTATCCACTGTAACAATGCAATGCTCCCAGCGTTCTGGGTACTTTTCCCATTGACAACGACGTGGACGATTTTTTGACGCCCAATGAGCCCTCTCCTTTTTATACGCGTTTTTATACAAGTATGTTATGTATTAGTTTATAAAGTTTTTTTTATTGCAATCTCTTGAAAATAATAAACGTATATAGTACATTATAAAACTGAAAAGTAAACACACATAGTTAAGTATATATAATAATATTAAGTGTATATAATAAGTTTTAGCCTAGGTTTAAATTCCTAAGTTCGATGTCCCGTACAGATAGTTGTTTCAAGTTTGTTATCCATTTTTTTCAGCCTTGTTATAAATCTTCAGATTAATCCTTTAGTCTACCATATGTGACATGGCTGTAGTTTCTTTGCATTAAAAAAATACTGTAATTAAACTGATCAAGTTAAAAACACTTATAATTCTGAAGAGGAGACTGTATTTTTTTTTTCTTCTCCAGAATACTTTAATCAGAGATACTTTTAGAATTCAGAATCTAGAAGTGTGTCCGTGGAGTTTCTAGCACGTTCTTCTCCTACTGATGCTTGCGAAGGTGCAATTAGCTTCATCTTTTGCTTGACCATTCAAAATTACATTTTAAATGGTTTAATCGAAACAAATTATATGATTTTGAGTAGGATTCCCGTACCATCATCGAACTTCAAGACGTACGGCGCCATCGGCACATGGTAGACATCACGTTCGCACTTAACTAACTTAAAATTTTGGGAATACTATCATTGTGCGTCGAGCAAAGGAATTTCCTGGCTGTGTAACCTGATAGCACCATCCTGAGCGTCTTTAATTCAAGAGTGAATACGTAAGTAGTGAATATGCTTCACTATCATCGCTGGGATCAGGTGAGATAGCGGCTAAAATCGAGCTTATTTTTATATTATCAGTAGGCTCGCGCCAACAAATAAGAACACAAACTTACAATTACCCAGTCTCTATAATAATAACAACAAACAATATTCACCTTTCAAACCCATTCTCCCACAATATAACTCATAATTAAGAGCAAGTCATCAAGACGTATGTGCAAATCAATCTTGTGAATGAGCGGCACTTTCTTAAGGGCAGCAACCCTTTATTAATCGAAGAACATTGCTGGAGCTGGGGTGGCCCAGCCCCGAGTATGATCAATGGCAGTGAGAGCTATTGTTGGGGCGGACAATCGGCGGTGATTGGTCGAATTGATTGTTGATTGCGTTATTTTGAATTGGATTGCTTAGATAGAGTAGTTTATGCAAAATGTTGTGTTTCACTAAACTCTTTCGAAATACTGTCATTGTGCGTACAGCTAAGGAGTGAAATTCCCTGCTGGAGTCTTTGTTTCCCGATAGCTACAGCCTAGGGGTATTTAAGTCAAGTGTGGATAGGTTGCTTCTAGGTCCGCGTGCTTCACCGTCGACCACATCGTCGTATCGCAAATTTTATAGTTTATTACGCACGGAAATTTCGTTTTGCTAGCTGACCCGGGGTCTAGTCTAACTATTTATATTATATTTATTTGTTAAGAGTACTGCAACATCATACATATTAATCACGTTAAAAGAAATGTTTCTCCTAAATTGATCCTAAATTTCAACTAGTTAATTTACTAGATCTTTTTAGACTAGAGATAAAGACTATTGTTGTTCCTGTTTTGGGTAACCTAACCTAACCTAACAACAATAGTCTTTATCAAATCTAGGTCTCAAAACCACCTACCACCCCATGTAATCTCTGAATAAGCAAGTAATTACCCAGTACGAAACGATCGTCATCATGCAAGTACTATCAACCACCATCGAACGTTACACTTGACTTTTAAAAACCTTCCTTAATGCTATGACATAGATTCGCTGTTAATGTCAAACTGATACGATGTGCGTGGGGTTGAGTGTATTTGTTAGACGCAAGTCATTGTATAAGTACTTGCGATAGTTTGCAAGTCATTCCGGCATCGTTTGCAGGCTCGTTGGTCACTCTTAGTTTAATTAATTGTGCAGTACTTTTAATGTGAGATAATTATTTATGAGGTTTACTTTCAAAGAGGAGTTTCTGACTTGCTTGTTGTTTAAAATATTGACGTTACATGACAATAAGTTATAGATAGGGTAACGCGTCCCTAACCTATGCTTACATAATGTAGGAATTCAGTATATTATAAATATGAAAAGCGCAACTGATGAGAGATGTGAATTATGGAAACATGGAGTAGGGTGTGTCCTACTCCTCCACACTTCATCACTCTGGCAGAGAATCTGCCGCCTGGAAACGAACTGCACGACGGACCCAGGTTGGCCGCTGTAAAAACAACCGGGCCAAATGGAATATCATAGACCCATCCAAAACTCAGTGCCAGTGTGGGGCCCCTTCGCAAGATATGGCCCACCTCCTTGTCTGCCCTTCATGCCCGACGAGCTGCACCGTACGGGATTTGAACGTAGCAAACGATAGAGCTGTCCGAGTAGCTACATACTGGTCGGACAAAATCTGAATGGTTGTATATTTCGAGTTAATCGACACACACGAAAGAAGATGAAGAATATGAAAAATAAACAGTTTAAAAAACAACTAAAACTCGAAAATCGCGCAAAAAGTATGAAACAAGAAAATATACTTAGATGATAGCCGTGGTCGTCTGCCAACTTGCCTGAAAGATTTCTTACTACCTACTGTTATAATGTATAGTTGTGTTAACAACCCGAAGGTGCCATAAGACCCTGTTATCCTTCTTTTGGTTTCCTTCTTACTTATACTTATTTAAATCAAAATGTTCCCATATTATATTAGTCCCCATATTAGCTTTATTTATTCGTGTCTCAAAATAAAATAATCGTTTGTTATGCACATGGTTACTTTGTTCGTATTTCCAATTCAATTAGACTGAAATTATTTAACCTCTCCGTAAGTTCACGAAACTTTAATAACATAGTTTTGTTTCATTGGGGCTATTAAGGTTACAATTTATTAATTTCCTTACCCGTCTTTGTTCCTTAAATATTGTTCTCGAACCGTTACTACTCGTATAATAAAAATGTTGGTGCGTCAGAATCTTACGTGCTGTCGTGGTTTCAAATCCGGGCGTATACAAATGTGACTTTTTCAATTCATTGTATACTTTCTAAGGTGTCAAATCTTGGACATTGCTGACAACGGTGAAGGAAAACATCGTGAGGAAACCTGTATAAGTTTGAAATCTCCAACGAGCAAGCGCGCTGATTAATGCTTGTGCTTTCTCTGTATGACAAGAGGCCTTTGCCCACTTTGCCTAGCTGTGGGACAGTTACAGTCTCATATTATATTAGAAACTTACGTAATCTTCATAGCAAAAAACCGGCCAAGTGCGACTCGGACTCGCGCACCGAGGGTTCCGTACAAACCTCAGCTTAAAGTTATTATAGACCTGAGTATTTGATATGAATTTCAATTTCATACCTCTACGCGTTCATGAGGAAAGTAATATGTTTAAAATTATAAAAAAAAAATTACTATATGATGTAACTGAAAATTTTCGGTTTTCACAATTTTTCCTTTATCTTTTTTCCTTTTCCTTTAAGACGTTGCTTCGTACCAAATTTCAAGATTCTGAGTTCACAGGAAGTACCCTGTAGGTTTTGATTCCCTTGCGAGTGTCGAAAATTTGCGGAAATTTGCGGCATTAACGGCTGTATCTTTTGATTACGTTGGCTTAGAAGTTTGATTTTTTCACAGTTTTAAGGGACAGTAGACCTGAGTATTTGATATAAATTTCAGCTTGATACCTTTTCGCGTTCCTGAGAAAAAAGGTCTTGACAGACAGACGGACGGACAACAAAGTGATCCTATAAGGGTTCCGTTTTTTCCTTTCGAGGTACGGAACCCTAAAAATCAATCAAATTCATACATTAGTTCGAAAACCCAACCACATTCACTTCAACAGCAAATAAAAATAAAACAAAACAGCAACACTCCGCATTCACGTTAAAATATTACACCGAAAAACAATCCAAAACAAGAAACGTGTTCGTTAAATATTCCGGTTGTACATCAGCCGAAGCGGATCGGATCCGTCACCGTCCGGTTCGAACACGGCGTCCGTCAAGCCGTCGATGTATGCTAATAATTCGGACTCGTCCATTCATTTAGCCGGAAAAAACCGGGGGAGAAATGGGATGAGTCCGGTAAAGGTAAGGAAATTAAATAGAAGGTTGTTTGTGTAGGGGTTAGGGTAGTTTTATTTAAAGTTAAGGTTATTTTGTTATTATTGATAGACTCGCGTGTGACCACTATCTCACCTGATGGTAAGCAATGGTGTGGTCGGCGATGAGGCACGCTTGCCTAAAAGTAGTCTATTCACTCTTGACTTAAAGACCCCTGGGTTAAAGTTAGCAGGAATTTAAATAGGTACAGATTCCGGCAGGGAATTCCACTCTCAAGCTGTGCGCACAATAAAAGTATTCCTTTCGTTTGCTGCGTATAGGTGGGATGTCCCCCTGATTGATTTTTGATGAAAAGTTTATTTCGTAATTGATTTAAGTATTCTTTTGACAAAAACAGTATATTCATAAGGAACTGTGTGTATTTAAGATTTCTAAATGACATACAACTTTAGGGTGACATATCAATAGCGAGATCGGCTTTAACTTGACTAGAATTCAGTAATACATATTAATTATTGTCATATCGTCTTAGCGTAAGGTAGATTTCGAATGAAAACATACACAGAGAGCAGTTTACAATGCCTTTTTATGTGTCAGAATTTTCGTAATTTTATTACCGTAAAACGAGGTTAAATTGATTAATTTTGAAATTAAAATTGACATAACTATTTCAATTATATTTTGAAAAATATGAATAAAATGCAGTGTTGGTGACTTCACAAATGATTATATATTTCGTAATACAATTTTTTTTTCATAGTTTGGGCGGAAATAAAAAAAAACGAGCCTATGAACGCTAAAATAAAAATGGGGTTACTTTGATACCCCATTGTTTTTTCATTGCAATATAAATTAACCCCAATTTACAATGTATTTTAATGAACTCACACTGTACAATTCGTTTCGTTTTCACGGAGTGAGCTTTAAAAAACCTAAGAAAATAAAGTTATCATCAAAGTTACCCCAGATCTCAATGTAACCCCGTTTAACCGATACCAGTAGACTTTCACTGTTCATTTGTCGCATTTCAAGTCCTGAAAATAAGACTAATGTTACTGAGAAAGGTCTAAAAGAATTTTAATATCAATCATCTTCCTCATAATTTTTGGCTTTAGCCTATTTAAGATAGACGCAACACATCTTCATCCTACTTCCTTCTAATATTATAAGCCTACTAATCCGACTATCTTACAAATATTATAAATGCGAAAATTTGGACGTATGGATGTGTGGTTGTTTGTCAATCAATCACCCCAGAATGACTGAACGGATCTGGATGAAATTTGGCACAGCGATAGATTATAGTCTTGAATAGCAAATAGTCTGCTTTTTATTCGCGCATGCAGATCGCTAGTTTTCCAAACTTTTCTATTAGGCGTCAGCTCTGCAGCCACCTACAGTCTTATCATCAATATAATTAATTTTAACTGCATTAACACCCTCTTCTAAGCAAAGGTGTTCCAATAAAATACCAATAAATTCTACAATACGTTCCAAGAATTTAATCTTAACCTACCATGCTTCGAACAGCCAGGGTCTGAGCTGCTAACTACATCACTAAAGGCGTTGCCGATATACGCCAATATCCGATAATATCCGCCTCTCAATAAATAATAATAGTCGATTATCGAATGTCCGCTGTTTTAGCTTATTTCCTGTTTCTGAGGCTGATAGATTTCAATTTGTTACTAGATTGGGGACTAAATGTGAAATAACAATGTTGAGGACTTAGGGAATAATAATTCTCCAACTTTAAATTTTGATTGGCAATAAAACAGTATTTTATGTATTTATTTAGTATATAATTTTTGTATTTTTTCTGGTGTAGTTATTCAATCTTTACAAGAGTTCAGTTAAATAACTAATTTTATTTTCATTGAAAATTTTAACACAGATATTTATTTATTTCTACACTACTGAGTACGTTTTATGAACTATTACCACCATATTTGTACAACTTCCGATAGGCATATAAATCTTGACATCTATATGAAGACAAATAATAATTTTACTAATGATAAAACTATAATTTGAACACTTGAGAAAGAGTCAAAAGATTGCATAGTATCCGAGCGACTTGAATGCGATGTGTCCGTTGATATCCTTATGGCTTTGAACATTCAGGTGAAGCAGGCACTAGATAATCTCAACATAATAATTACTATATCCCCGTGGTTAACGGACGTGACTTACAAGTTGTGGGTTCGAACCCAGGAAGCCACTTAACTTCGTGTAAATTATTTCATCACCACTGCACTCAAAACGATGAAGGAAAACATCGTGAGGAAGCCGGCATGTCCTAGAACCAAAAATTCGAAGACATATTGTGTGGATTACGGCGCTACGAACATTTACAAGGCTGGTGATGATGAATAATTACTAGTGTCTCATTAGCCATCACTTGATTAGTAAATCTATCAAAAACATACTCGAAATCACCAACAAAACTTTTCATTTCCTACTTTACAAAGCTTAATTTAACAGTAAATTTCAAAAAGATATAACTAAAATTGCATATACTTAATCTGTAGTAAGTAGTGGAAGTGGCTCACATAGCCTGTGGAAGCCTGTCAGTGGCAGGAGGAGAACAAAGCTTTGTCTCTGGCCAAAGGACGTCCGCGTCATGCTCCTAAAACTGTAACGAAACTGTTTTGGGAGTTCTCGAGAACTTATTACTGGTGAATTTAAACTGGAGACCGGTTTTTTTAGCTTGTTAGGTAATTGTAATGTGTAATTATATAATTAGCAATTATTTTACATAGAATATAATAGAAAACAATTATTCGTTACAAATAGTAAAAAAGTATTTTATTTTCACTTTTAATGGTATATAATGGACAAGTTCTTTAGTCAGGTACCTATAATGCCCACAGTGATGCCAGAATAACTTGAACATAACCAAATGACAGTGTACCAGGATAAACAATACACATCTGCGTACCCGTTTAGAGCATACTGGCGTGATTGTATGTTATGAAATGGTGTAAACAAAAACAGACATGCGATTGCAGCAATCCCGATTGAGTTGCCTCATTTATTGAAGAGTTCTGTTGTATATCACCGAAGTTCTTCATCAGAATTTTACTAAATTTAAATGGGACCATTTGGAAATAAATTCCTTTCGAACAAAAAAAAGAATTTCGCAAACCCGTTTATATATGACGGAGTTGTGCCCGAACATACATAAAAAATGTCTTCTGGGATACATACAATCCTTTTTGGGAAGTCGGTTAAAAAGAAGAATAGTGTTAAAAGTACAATCAATATTTGAGCACACATTAAAAAAGTCCACATATTCTTTGTGTCAATTAAAATATGAAGTGCGTTTGTTTCAAAACACACTTTAGATTGCACAGTATATTTTAAATCCTTCTTTGAAAGACCAATTATGAACCGTTACCAGCTAACCCCTGAAAAATGAATTTAAAGTTGAGTATTTATCACTCTACGTTAGCCTGAAAACCTGTCAAACTTTGGCATTAATTTAGAGTTTGGTACGTTCTTAACTCCAAATACTCAAATCAGAAGTGCTAAAATGCATCTTGGCAGCAGGAAATAGATTTTTCGTCAGTACTTTTCCTAGCGAGTTCATTCGCAGGGAACTTGCAATACTGAATGGATTGACGCAAGACGTGTATGTATAACGATATCAATGATTAACAACATTTATTTTTAAATACCAAGAAATTACAATACAAAATAATATGTAACTACAGTAGTGTCAAATTATTGATTAATTATCTTATAAAACAAGCTCATTTATCCATCGTGAAATATTGCAATTGACATTTTCTTGGTTCGTCGGCCACATCCACATTATTGTCTAGGTAGGGCCGCTCGGCTGGGCGGCGTTCGGGAAGTTGCGTGGTATCTTCTCGTCCAATTTACCGCAGTGTCACAAGACAAAAGTCTATGACCAGTGTGTGTTGCCAGTGATCACCTATGGGACCGAGACGTGGTCGCTCACAATGGGCCTTATCAGAAAGGTCAAAGTCACACAAAGGGCAATGGAGAGGGCTATGCTCGGAATTTCCTTGCGTGATCACGTCAGAAATGATGATATCCGCAGGAGAACCAAAGTTACCGACATAGCCCAATAGAAGAATTGCCAAACTTAAATGGCAGTGGGCAGGCCACATTGCTCGCAGAACGGATGGCCGATGGGGCCGAAAAGTTCTGGAATGGCGACCGCGAACCGGAAGACGATGCGTTGGAAGACCTCCCACTAGGTGGACTGATGACCTGGTTAAGGTTGCGGGAAGGCGCTGGATGCGAGACACCCGGGATCGGTCAATGTGGCGACGCCTGGGGGAGGCCTATGTCCAGCAGTGAACGTCTTTCGGCTGAAATGATGATGATGAGGGCCGCTCCATCATCATCATCATCATCACGCTCCATCGTCGATGCCGAATAACTAGGCTATTGGTTTAAATTTATGTCTTGTGCCGCGAATACACACATGCAAGTTGCACGGATTATTGAGATAATGATTCTTGATCTCAGCCAACCTATCACTAAACTAAAGGACCGGTCTATGACTAGGACTATGTAGATATAGCATGCAACTTAAAAGCAAAGAGGTCAAGACGATAGGAAAACGCGTCTGAATCGCCTTCTGTTTCAATAGGTGTGAGCTTTCTTTAAATAATGTGTGATGTAAGGTGAAAATTACAAACTTTTTTTTCTACAAGTTTGGTGCCTGATGAAATATTCCATCGGCAAAAATGATTAAATGGGAATATAATATGTATTGAAAGCATGATAAAAACGTCAAAATATTATACTTCAATATTTCATTATTTCAGTTATTAGTCTAAATATCTTTGATGCTTTAACACTTTCGAACATTCCAATTTGCTGGTCTTACAAAGTAAAATTTCTTAAGATCCCAAATGATTTTATAAAAAATCCCCTATTTTACTCAACAAGCAAATTGGCGTAGAAAGTTCAATGCATTTTCACTTCAACAAAAATAAAACCCCAAGACTTACCTCCCTCATCCAACACGAAGACAATCGAAGTTAATTCTCCCTTTCGAACAAAATGCGAGTTAATTGCGCGTGCCTCGTAACGGCTAATTAAGTGAGTGTGGCTATTAGCTTACGTTCAATCCTTGTGTCAATCCGGACTGTCAGTCCCGACTGTCAAGCCGGACTGGGGAGGATGCGCCTTTAAGTAGTGGCTTAAGTGATGGGTGGAAGTGGTATGTGGTGTTGGATAAGAAAGGCAATTAATTTCAATGCAGTTCTATTGTGTGAAATAATTGATGATTTTTATAAGATCGTGAAAAGATTTCCTAAAAGGACTTAACGGGACGGCTTTTGCAGAGCAGTAGGACAGTATTGACTAAAATGTTAAGCTATTCTATCTTCATAAAGTCTTAAATTGATTAATTCAATATCAGACAATGCTGAGCCTAAATCTAGATGTAGCTATGAAAATAGCAATTTCTGAAATAAGAATGAAAGAATTTAGAAAATCTTTTTTAACTGCCAAAAGAAAAGTTCATACAGTTGCAAAGTTGGTCCTAAACATTGTTTTCCTTACAAGAGCTTATATAAAAAATGGCTGATGTACTTAATAGGATAGTCATACTTCTTTCTTCTGTTACATTGAAACTATTGTAAACATATATCGAAACAAAATTTAAAAAAATCAACATTTTGTTTTTTATTCTCTTGGTCATCAGAGGCTCTAGACAGGTGGCATTCGATGTTATCTAAGGCGATAGGTGAAATGTCAAAGTGTAAGGGATTGATCACGTGATTTTTCGATATCGCTTGTCAATCCACACAATTTTGCCTTTTTGACAATCGCTATCGTCACGCTTTTAGATCTTAGGATTGGTTCACAATTACCCAGTACTGGAAAGAAAGAAAAAGGAAACACAAGACAGAAAGAAAGCTTCATTTCTTTCTTATGTTCCTTGCCTTTGCCCAGCAGTGGGACAGAGCTGATTTAAAATAAAATGTTATTGCCCTGCAAATACTTTTAATCTGCGGCATCCGTTTACCGGAAACCGACCGCAACATGAAATCTCTTGGAAGATTGGTCAATGCCTTTCCAACCAGTTTCTACTAATCAAAACAACCAGTACTATCCTAAACAATAGCTCACCTCAACTCACTCGTCCGCAGCCAGTCCGTTATCACATTCCCCACATCCCATATTCCCCTCGATACACTGAAAAGCTCCTAATTACAAATCCAAACAAACCATTAACACTTACTGGAAAACCGTTTCCAGTGTGTACACGTCCTCGAGGGTCAGCAGAGAAGGGGCACGGAGGGTAAGGTAGGAAAGGGGAGGGTAGAGAGGAATAAGAAAACGTATTTACCCCCGGACCACTTGCGTTCAGACGTAACTTTATACCTAAACGGTCGTAGGGCTGTGACGAAAGAAAGATTTTTATTGTGCGTAAATAAAAATACTTTAATTCAGTAATAACCACTTATAAACTTTATGAAGGTTTTTAATTTTTTTGGATGAAAATTAAACTGACCCGAAACTTGAGCAATGGTTCTGTTCAATTTGAGTAAGTGTTCTTTTTTAATTCGTTTCCCACAGCTGTGCAAAGTTATCCCAAAATTTTACATGCATCCTTGCACGTTTTTAGTTCCAGTAACTTTCATGTTTCTTTTAACTTTGCATGAAATAAAAGGTTTTTTTTTTATTTTTTTAACTTTCTTTGCGACTTAATAAGACTACGATAACTCTAAAGCCTATTTAAAATTAAATACTTAGAAAAACCGTAGGTTTATCTACCCAAACCGTATCTTAGGAATACGAGCAAAAAAAAAAAAAAAAAACCCAAATTAATATTATTAAAACCATACTCCAAAACCTTTTATCACGCACTAAAATCAAACAGCAAAAATCAACCGACATGAAATGCAAACCCGCCTCATCCATATAAACAAATACATTCCCATCGGATCCCCCTTCAGACTTGACGCGGGGCAGCCCTATCACGTCCATCAAAGATCCGCGCTAAGTATATCAAATGAATTGTAAATGAAATCAGACGCGAGTGGGGCTCGGTTTATCGCTCCGGTACGTATCGCTGACCTACCGGTATATCGCGTACGTACCGCTAGTTTCCGCTTGTGTGCCGCTTATGTGCTGGTTGAGGTATACAGTGTTCTACATAATGTGGCGGAATAGTAATTGTAATTAATGTAATGCTATATTTTTAGATTCCAATCGTAAACAAAAATAAATAAAATAATATTAACTTAAATGCCATTAATTGGTGAATAATCTGTCGTACCTGCGATTTCTTGTACAATGAGGATTTTTTGTATTAGAAATCTGTTAAATATCTGTAATAATACATTGTACTATAATTAATGTACACAGAGTATAATACATACAGAAAACACATCAAGGCAATGGAGTACAAAGGCTTATTTTTAGAAACCAGCAGATCCAAGAAAATGAAGAAAATAGTAGACAACACCATATTTTTATAAACCGTAACATAGGCAACTAGTACTTCCTACTGGATAAAGGTGAAACGACGAATGTTCAGGACTAGGGCCTGCCTGATATAATATAATTATGTACCTAGACACTTCAGTGTCCATTACCTTCAATAAAGTATTATAAAGTTGCTTAGCAGTAGGTATTTAAAAATATACTTATTGAAGATACTCGTACATAAAATTAATAAGTACTCAAATTTTTCTACAAGTATTAAATTTAAAAGTATCATTAAGTCTTTCCACGCAGAACTAAATTGTAATATTTTCTCAAAACTTAATTCTTTTCAACATACTATACTATAATATTATATATTGCCTGTAACTACAAAAAGTAGCATACTTACAAACAAATTTACAAATGAAATAAAGTTATGTAAATTATTTAACTTCATGAAAACTCGCTTAAACAAAGACCCTTCATACCTCAAGTTTTAAAAACTACCCGCATCTTAAGAAACTTTAAAAATGAAAGGAATTGAATAGAACAAACTGAATTCTTCAATGTAAAGGCAACCAAGTACATTGCATTATCACAAAATAGAAAGTATACAGAAGGGCCACTCCCGCCGTTTCAAAAATTGACAGCTAAACTTGACAGATTCACTAGGGTTGCTACTATATTGATTCAGAATTTTAAAATAGAGTAGGTTGTTTAAGTTACAAACATAAATACTTCGATTCGTCTAAACATACATCAAATCATGCTTACATGCCTTAGAGGGTAGACAAAGCATCAAATATCCATTAAAAATCACGACTCCGCATACGAAGAAGATTGGATGGTAACAAGAAGTAAAAATGGTGTAATAATGATGCCACTAAAAAAAAATATAAATGTGAAATAAAATTAATAAAATGAAAAATCCCGACTGCTTAAGAAGCGAACTAAAAAGATGTACTTAAACAAGAAGAAGCTGTGCAGTCGGAGGAAATATATTTGTGAGCTGCATGCACACAAATATATTTCCTCCGACTGACCGACATCCACATGCATGACTTAAACCATATTATTATGACAAGTTTCATAGCCGTTCCAATTTCGTCTACGGACTTAAGATTATTTTTCTAGATATTGAAATTCTAAGTTGTCATCTTGAAATATTTAATGACCTTTAAAACATAAAAATGTATGAAAGAACGAATTAAAAGAATTAATTTGAAGTATATTCGGTCTCTAACAATTAATAAAGGTAACCCAGCCAATGCAACCTCGTTACAGTACTTTATGTATGAATGACGTGACAAACGCCCGCACAGAGCACTCGTGACAGCCGCGACTGAGCTCGGTCCAATATTGCCCAATATTCCCTGTAAAATCGCAATGTCAATGTGTGTGTTCAAAATGACGCTTTGTTCATAGTGGCCCCTCTGTCTGCGGCGCGCCGCCGCTTATGTACTTTGTGGCATTATTCTTTTGTCCGAGCGCTACGTTTTTCGTAGCGGTAGCTACGCCGTAGCGATATAGCTAAGCCGTAGCGATATAGCTACGCCGTAGCGTTATACTACGATTCTTGCGCAATAATATGGTTTGTTGAATCTCTTTTGTTTTTGTAATGAAAAACTTTACTTTGGTTGATTATTTTTATTATGTTGTCAAATTTAGAATAAATTATTTCTTGCAAAAAAAGAAAAATGGGTACAAAATAAAGTTAAATTACAATTTACGGCAACAGTTAAAGATTTTTTTTTAACGGTAGTCACGCTTTTGACCACTATCTCGCCTGAAGATAAGCGATGATGAGGACGACGGTGAAGCACGCTTGCTTAAAAGGCCCCAAGGTTGTAAATATCAGGAAACAAAGACTCCGACAGGGAACTGCACATCTTAGCTGTGCGCATAATTAAAGTATTCGCAAAACGCTTTGTACGTATGGGTGGGATGTCCACCATGTACCGGTGGCACATTGCCGTACGTCTTATTCAATTATTACTTTAGCTTAATACTACATGAACTCAAACAGTTCCAGTGTAATTAGTTACGTATATAATTAGTCATTTGAATGTCTTACTAATGTTAAACTCTCTTATTTTGCAGGTAAACATCACACTCACGAAAACTAAGGAAATCATCATCGAAAAGTAAGACCGTTCCCTTTTAGCAAAGTCAATTAACTTCTTTAAAGTAAGTATTCCAGTAATATCTTCTTCCTACTTCCCACTATATAAATCACTATAAAAAGCCACGATTTCTCTAAAAACTAGTCATATTCAGTATTACAATCACGCGCTCAGAATCTTTTCCTTTGTCAAAAATCACTTACTCACCACAGCCTATACGGTTTTCCATAAGTGTGAGCGAGACAGTCATACTTCCGTCAGCTTCGCGGCGAGGACAATTTGCGCGTACAACCCCGGTAAGAGGTTTCGACTTTTATTTTTACGGTAATGCATACTTTCTTTGGCGCGACTTATTGGGTGGGCTTGAGTAAAGTGGACCAGTTGGTTTTATGAAAAGCATAATTCTTGAATATTGCCCCCTTTCAGGCTTTTACTTCCGAACGATTGGGATTAAAAAAGTTTATATGATTTTTTATGATGACGATCGTTTTTGACTTTTTTAAGTGGGCTCTTTTTTCCCTTTGAAAGAGTACAATTGTTGCTTGCTAGGGTGGTTAGCTGTGAAATCTGTTTCCCTTTGCTGGCAATCGTTTGTTGTTGTTACTTTTCTTTGAGAAGAACAAGTACTTTAGGATTTATATTTCCATTTAGATTCCCACACGGAACATATATTTGTATGGCCCACAGATAATTGTACCATACCATATGTGAGTTTAAATATATGGAAAAGCATCCACGATACAGGAAGAAATTCCTAGAGAGGCAACAAGATTTAAAACCTTTTACCTATCGTGTTTCTTACTCTCATTCGTACGGTCATAATATTAAACCCGCAATATTTAATCAATTATACAGCCGTACATCTTAAAACATACATTCTAGACAAAGATATAAAGATTGTCGGAAATCCAATATTTGGATTTCACCACATAACATTTCGGTAGCACATAATATGTCACTCCCGTCAAACATTTTGGAATTTTCAAAAATCTTTATGATAAAATGTCACTTTTTCTGAAGCCTGAGTTTCGCTATAAAAGCTATCGGCTATTCCTACAGGAAAATATAGACACCCCTTACACAGACGCCTCTAAGCCCAGGCACAATAAAATTAAACCATTAAAACTCAAAAACCAATTAAAATTCTCTTCGCCCGAGCATTTCCACACAACACAACATATTATTAACAATATTATATAATAATAAATGAAGGCACATATATTATATAAAAATAAATGGAGGAACTTTTATTATATAACAATAAACGAAGGAACTATTTATAATAACATCCTGTTTATGTCACCGTTTAATATAATATTCAAATGAGTGCAGAACGCGGGTAGTCTGAAGTTGGAGCTGAATCTTAATCGAGGATTATGAGCTCGCCAGTCTATGCAGGAATCTTGTGAATGTCAATATTGTGGATGTGGGTTCGCGGAATTAACTTTTCGATGAATGGATGTAAGTTTTAGGATTTTAAATTTATATGTAAAGTCATTCTTCTCTAATCGACTCAATCTTGACCCAAATTGACATTTATAGAATACAGGATATCCTTATTCGAGTATTCTTGATTTAAAAATGGTTAGAAAAAGCATAAACTTATTCATTATTTTGGGACTTGGCATAACAATACTCGTCGTAGAGTATCATCGTTATGAATTCTGGCAATTTATTACAGAAAAACAAAACCCAAAGAAACAATTGAATAATTAGGTATCTAATTTTCATAAAGGAATTGGACATAAAAGATTTATAATAATCTCTGATCTGTTTAGCAGAGGTAGAATGTACTAAACAGTGTCGGTATTTAAATAAATAAAGGTGATGTTTTAAGTAAATTCGTTGGTTAAGACCTAATAATTAAAAAAAAAAAAAATGTTAGGCTCGCGCTTGACTACTGTCTAGTTATAACTTTACTTGTTTTATTGCCAATAACTCAGTCCAGTGCCCAGTGCCTGTAACACGGGTTACTTCCTAGCGCGGGACTGGGTCTTGCTCTGCCCTCTGCTGCAGCGCGCCACATTCACCTGCTATATTTATGTGGTAGTACTAAGGATATTTATGTAACCAAAAATTTGTTGTTGAATATAATTGAATTGAATTGAATAATGAAGCGTACTTTTTAGGAACCGAAAAAGAGAAGATTACGCCAGTGAAAAAAAAAAATTTGCGATCTTGATCACAGAATTGAGCAGTAAAATAACAAGAAAAAGCTTAAAATCAGGATCAAAGCAAACAATTTTAGGCTATGCTACCCGGGCTATAATAACGAATCGATTGACACCTTATTCATCCAATCGAAAATAAATATTTAAGACGATACGCAGGAACATACGTAAATACAAAAATACATACATAGCTTACCCTTCCTTTTGGCTTCGCCGTAGTCGGGTAAAAATTCAACGTTAGAGTAGGTATGCTGATACTTGGCACTAGTAAGTTTCAGTAACAACTCATCCTCAACTAATAATAAGAATGTGAAAATTTGTTCTTCAGTCACGAGAAGACATTTGAATAGAATTGGATGAAATTTCGCACACAGATAGTTAACTTGGATTAAGATGTAGGATACTTTTCATCCAGGTATAATGTTGCCTTGTGATAAACAAACATTATCATGCAGGCCATGCCGTGGAATAATAGGTGGTTTATAAATAGATTTCAACTAGTCAATTAAAACATACTGAAAGCTTTTAAACCTGATAAACTATAATAGATCGCTAAGAAAATGCTTTCCATAGTTCAGTAGCATAATTGGCATTGGAAACCACCCTATATCTTTACAAAGACTTCCCAGCAATAGAACAACGTCCTAAGTAAACGTTCCCGACACGGAAACGGTTAAAAATACGGAATCGAGCCGTGCCGCCGGCCCGTCAACCGGCCGCGAACCGTATCTCAACCGGCCTCTGTCAAATGCAAGGTATAATACTAAATTACTTAATGCATCGACCTATAAAAGATTTAACGCACGCACACACACTCGAGGCCACATCCCCGCCGCGCACCCTTTGTTCTTACACCCCACACATGCGCAATCCGCACGGGTGGGGGTGCCCTTGTGTGCGTTAAGGGGGTTGAAATACGCATCCAATTTTTCTCACTTACATTTTATTTATCGTCATCCCAGCGTGTAGCGATTGAATTTTAGATTTTAACGATTATTTCATGGTAAAAAATACGCAACATTTTTTCCTTTCACCAGAGTTTTAAGGATAAGCTTTGATTTCTTAAATTGGTGCTATCTTTTCCCGAGGGCTTCGCTGAGAAATCTAGGAAAAAAAAACGCTCAATAAAGATAATTACGATCATTATTAAAAGTACAATTTGACGGGAATCAATTTTACCATTTCCATTACGTCGACAAAGGCGGAACGATTTCCCTTGTGCGCCCTCTTAAGTGGTGCGCCTGTGTGGGTGAGTGAGCGGGTGGGAGAGGGGGGTTTTAGTCCACACAGGGCTTAAATACCCTCGGCGCGCGCTCCAGGCAGCATTGGCTTCCCGCCGCTCGCGTCGGACAGACGTTCTCTCCGTTCAAACATGTCATAGCTTCTTACGTACTTCTCTTTCTTCTTCTTATAATGATACGTATCATGTATTTTCTAATGTAGGCAAAATTTGGTGCTCAATATTACAAATTAAAAGTATTTTTTATATACGGACTTTATGGCGACTTGTTATTAGATTGTAGGATATATAGTATATTTATTATATTTTTGGTACGGAAAGTGTGATAGCAGCAGCAAGATGAACTTCATCGGTAAGTTTTTTGTACTTTTACACGATTTTTTTTAATTTTGTAATCTTCATAGCTTTTCTTCTTTGACTTAATTTTTCCTTCCTTTGCTCTTTCAAGCTTTCCCATACTAAGTAAATCTTTGTAAATGTGTTTTCCGTTCAAGCACGTTTTAAAGCCATTTTCTTTGAGTTTTTTGGAAACGCATATCTTCATTTCAACCCTTTTGTCAGCGAAATCCTTTTTCCGTTTTTCCGCCTATGTTTCCGGGTTACGTATAAAATGCGGGTTTTACATGTTCCCTCAAGTATTCGGCGCACGTACGTTGCCTTCTTTTTGATAAAATAACCTCTAAACATACAAAGCCGAGCCGACGTATTTTCCGAACGTATTTTTCAGAGTTTTCCTTGAAAACTACGCTAGAGTTTCCTATGCGTAGGAAACTTCTTTCCTACTTTGCAATAATGAAATTACGAAAACTCCTTGCATTAAGCTGAAAAGATTAAGGACATCAACTTTCATGTATTAAGTAGGTATTTAGAATTAGCATTTCAACTAACGGAAAACATAGTCCACTGCAGTACTTTTTGTTAATCGATAAGGAGTTTTATAGGGTTTCATATTGATAATTCTGCAAGCCTTACTAAACTTTACAATAGAAAACCCATTCTTTTCTAAAACTTAGAAGAAGACTTCCTTGCAAATTACTTTAGAACATCTACATTTATAAAATAAACTTGATACAAGCTAACAATTTACATTAGAACAACCCTAGACAATTTACTACAAGAAAAAATCTTGGCAAATCTCCCACGACCTTCACCCGAATCTTTTTCTCTAGAAAACAAAACGACATCAATTTTCTTTTTCATTTCGTGGCAACCCATACTACACTGCTGATACAGGCAAATCCTGGGCAAGCTTGAGGCTCAGCCATACGCGTTGACCGACTTCTTTCAAGGCCACTGGCAACTTGCCAACTGGGTTGGCGGGGTTGGCCCAGCCAGAGCCGAAATAGGTTGACAGTGGAAGCCTCGAAACCTGGCTGAATCGTACTTTATATAAATAATTTAGCCAAGTTAGGGAATTTTGAGTTTAATAGTTTTGTGAACGCGTGAAGTATGAGGAGTTAAACTAGTGTTGTGTTCGGTGTGAGGCTCTTTAGTTTCAGAAATAGTTTAGCGAAGAGTTGTAGGTTTGGGCAATCTTTTTAACGTGGTTTTAGTGAATTTAGGAAGTATGAAGAACACTTTATCGTATAAGGACACCCCGCGTGGTGGATTACGGCCCATTCCCTCTCAAAGAGAGGAAGCCTGTCCCCCAGCAGTGGGAACATTAAAAAAGCAGACGATGATGATGATGATGATGAAGAACACAAAAGAAAATCAACGTGGGATGTTTTTCCATCATCTTACCAAAGAAAAGATGTAATGTTGTTGATGGATAGATACATATACAGATTATATTTTTATTTGCTATCCCAGCAAAGTTGAAAAAGGCTAGCCAGAAAATCAGGCAAATTAGATTATATCTCTTATCTAAAATGAGTACGACAAATAATCTAAATCATATTTGCCAAACAAAAAAACTTTTTGTACATTGTCATCCAAACCAAACATTAAGCATAACTGCTTTAAAATTCAGTTCCAAGGTGTGACCCAAACATACATACATACATTGCAAGTTATTAAAGTTTGTTTTATAAGATAATTAATCAATAATTTGACAGTACTGTAGTTACATATTCTTTTGTATTGTAATTTATTTGTAAAATGTCAATAAATACTTTAATTCAAAAATAAAGAAAGTACTCTTCCACCCTTTCAAATTCATTAAGCTATCATCTACTCTCAGCCGCTAACCTACTATTTTATATTTAAGCTAGTGGCGCACCCCGGCTTTGCCTGGGTCATAATTATTTATAGCCTATAACTTTAAAATGGTGAAAGATTTTATCAAGAGATTACACTACACATGAGAACAAACTCACAAAAATTGAGCACTCTCTTTATTAGGTAAGAAAAAACTCGACTGAATCAAAACTCAACTTATCGACAAAAATCAGTCCTTAACGACACAACTCTACGCGACTTAGTTCAGTTGGTAGCGCGACTCGTTCAAATGAGTTCAGTTCATGAGGCTTTCATTGAAATTTATACCAACACAAACTTCAGTACGTTTGTGCTATTTACAGGCAGGCAGTTTCAGCACTAATTTGAAAGGATTTTTTTCTTTGAGTTCGCGAAAAATTTTGTATGTTCGTAAAAAATTATGACGTTATTGTTTTGTGGCAAACAATTTTTTGTTTCTGAAATGCGTTTCTCAGAATGGTGATGAGAATGTTTAATATTTGAGCAGATACTCAGAAATGCAATTATGGTTTTTACTCGAAAATCTTTGCCGAAAAACCTCGTTTTTCGCGAAAGAAAAGGGTCTGAATAAAAACTGAGAAAATGATGCTGGCAAAGGCCATTATTTAATAGAAGACAGGATTAAAATGTAAATTTTTGAAGATAATATGCTAAACTATAAGCAAGCAAAATGTACTAGACAATATTTTCAATACAATCAATCTACCTACCATTTGCCCAACTAAGTTGCGATTGGCTACGAGTCTAACCAGATGCAACTAAGTACCAGTATATAACATTAGCTGACCCCGCGGCTTCGCTCCCGTCAAAATTATAGCCTATGTTACTCGGGAATAATGTAGCTTTCCATAGGTGAAAGAATTTTCGAAATCGGTCCAGTAGTTTCGGAGCCTATTCGGTACAAACAAACGAACAAACAAAAAAATCTTTCCTCTTTTTAATATTGGTATAGATGAATGCGACTCCCTATCTTACCTCCAGAACGCAGTAACTGGGTAACACGATAGCCGTTTGCAATTACCTTGACAATTCTCCCAATAAAAGGAACATAAAAAACTTAATTCTAAAATATAAATGAACATATTAAATTAAAGTTGAAAATCATCAAACATAAAAACAATTTCGACATTTCAATGAGTTAATTTTTTTTTAAACTTTTTCGTCACGTAGCACTCGCTACGAACTCTGTATTATATTCGTAGCACTTGCTACGAACGCCACATTATATTCGTAGCATTTGCTACAAACGCCACGTTATATTCGTAGCAGGGTTTACGCCGTAGTCTCGTAGCTAAGAATTTTACATATTAACATAAAATTGTCTTGACTGCCTCATTGGCTTAGTGGTCGCAAGCGCTACTACTGAGTTTGAGGTCTTAGGTTTGATTCCCAGATCGGTCCAAATTTAACTGGGTTCTTCCATCTTGTACTTCTCAGTAGCAATCTGGAGTCTGGATTAGTGCCCCATAATAAGAATAGTTATGGTAATAGGAATTAAAATATAACTGTCGAAATATACCCATACATAGAACTCTCTGCCTATCCCTTCGGGGAACACCAGCGTAATGTTATGTAACATAAAAGTTATGGCTCTTGTAATGTTAGGGTCACCGTTTCATTGTTATATATTCATGGATTACATAATATGATATTCAATAAATACAACTTTTACATTCGGACGATAACTTTTACATTTTTATGTGGATGCGACATATTTTATAGGATTCAGATTTTTTCGTATTACAGTCCGTCTGGGTTAGGTTGATATATCACTCATACATACATAGATAAGCATCATACTTGTTATCCCAAAAAAGGATAGACAGAGAAGCCCTGCTTCTCATTAAGATGATGAAATAAACTTTTTTTTATTTGTCAATTTGTAATAATATTACTATAACACCTACAAAATATTAGAACTTTCCTATTATTATCTTAGTGGAATGACCTCTTCTTAAAAAGATAGAAATTATAAGTATTCATGACCACACTTGCTCAGTGGTGAATTAGCGAGTTCAGAAATAATATAAATAAATTACCGGATTTCCTCACGATGATTTTTGCACCGAATGCAATTTGTCAACGATTTCCAAGGTAAACTAGAATCTAGAAAAGAATTACAATAATAACCATCACATACGTCGTAAATTTGGTTTACTAATAATATGTATAAAATAGTCATTATTTACATTAGCATTACGAAATTTAGCATAATGATCATAAAGCATAATATTATTAGGCATAAATGTTTTGCTATAAATATTGTTCGCATAATAATAATGAAGCATAATGTTATAAACGCATAATGATATTTACGATATCAAAACAAACATGTTCGTGGCTCAAGGGTGATACAAATAACACGTATTATTTATTTTCCAGATTGAAAAAATATTATGCCTTCAAAATGTATACAGCTCTAAATAATGCCAAAACAAATTAGACCAAATGACAGTTATGCTAACCTTTGCACTATGCCAAAGTATTACCATGCCAATGTACTATTATGCTGATGAAAGTTATGCGAAGGCATTATACCAAAAAATATTATGCCCTAAAGTGTTTTACCAAGAGGGAGATTCTCCGTAAATTCCAATTCCAGAAAAATATGAGTATACCGAATCCTTCGGGGAATAAAGGTCTGATGTTACCAGCATCCTAAATTACTTTGTATCATACATCATACACATATAACCGGCGTGCGTGTATGACTAGATGTATGAAAGTAAATGAAGCAAAAGGAGAATGTAAAGATTGTAGCAGGTGGCGTTCCGTAGTTTCTGCCTACCCCATAGGAAAAAAGCGTCAGATTAAGTACTTACACGTACATAATCTGACGCTTTTTTCCCATACTGTGTATCCTGCATACTATATATCCATACTATAATAATATATAATATACATATCGTATAATATTATTATATATTAATAATATTATAAAGAGGAAAGATTTGTATATTTGTATGTAACGTATAAACTTAAAAACTACTGGACCGATTTGAAAAATTCTTTACTTTTTATCCCTATATTCCCACGGGAACGGGAGCTACGTGGGTGAAACCGAGAGGCGTCCGCTACAATATTATAAATGCGAAAGTATCTCACAAGTATCTTAAACCACTGAACCGCTTTAGATAAAATTTGGTATGGAGATACTTTGAGATCCTGGAAAGGACATAGGGTAGTTTTAGGCCGGAAATCATCCTTAAGGGGGTGTAAAGGGGGGTGGAAGTTTCTCAAGTAAGGCGGCACCTTCAATATTACTGCGCGATATAAAAATAGCCTTTACGAAATACTAATGTTACGCAGACGAAGTCACAGGCAACAGCTAGTATAATCATAACATCTTCCCGTTTGATCTGACTACCTACAAAGCCTCTGGTCGGTAACTGAATTACCGCTCGGAGGTTAATCTAATGAGCATGCCAGTTTATGCCAGTATTGCCAGTAGATGCCAGGATGGCTGGCACCGTGCCAGGCTACTTCAGGGAGGCTTCATATTTTGTGTAACTTGGACGTGTCTTGTATTTTAAATGAGGGTTTCTTCTGGGAATTATTATCTTCAGACGGTTTGTAATTTTAGTTGGTTTTGTGAAGCTTGGTAGGTATTTTTTTTCTTATTTGAAGTAAAAGTAATGTGGTATTTGTAAATTAAACGGCTTTTCTTATTTTACTGACAGACAATGCTAAGCCTAAACTGCTGGTTAATTGAAAAAGAACATCTTTTCAATAGAAGTTTATAATTTTTTGGAAATTCTACGGGCATACGTTCGGGTCTGTACTACATAAATTAATTAATTGAAGTAACTTTTGCAACCTAAACCTACTTTAGAGAATTTCATTAAACAGTTCGATGTGCTTAAGGAAATCTTTATGATTTTTGCTGACAGAAATAACACTTTTCATCAGTTAAACCATCAGACTATCCTCCACAAAAATCCTCCAAGTCTACTCCAATATTTCGGAATCTCAATTATGTCAAAAACTCCAAAAATGTTACCCACTAAAAAACATCTACTTATAAAGACCCCTCCCCCCCTCTTTCTCCCTAAGACACACACTCTTCCACAAATCTTAGAGAGGGCGAACTTTTTAACGACAGCGTAAAAAATACCCTCTAGCAAGTACTGGCCATTACCGGTCCTCCATCCCTGTCTCCCCTATAGGGGGTAAGAGACACATACACTTTAAACGAATGGTGAGCTGACCAAACATACATCGGTATGCTTTTAGAAGGCCGCCGGGATTATGTTCGAGATAATGTATGAGTGCTTCATAATAATACGGGATTATTTTCTTGGATTAAAAGCTGTGTTTTTTGTGAGTTATGAGTATTAGTAGGTTTTTATACTTTATGTGGGAGTAAAATTATTTTTGTTAGGTTTTTTAAAAGGTCATAATATGGTAGCTCAAAAGTAAGTCATATTTAAGTTAACTTTATATAAGTTAAAGTTCCAACGGCCATCGGATTCCTTTATTTTCTTATCTCAAGTGAACCTACCGGGAGTCTTAATAAAAAGTTTCCTATGCCAAAAATTCGTCAAAATTGGTTCAGCAGATGATGCTTCATGTGAAAACAAAACGTATCAAATAAACAGGCCGAGTTACTTTTGCATTTATTATATTAGTTTGGATTCTTCTGGATCGAAGCCATTTTCAAATGCCAATAAAAAGTAATCAACAATGGTGCAATTCTGAAAATGAAAATTGACAAAAAAAAATACAATTAAATACTTTTTTAGTTATTCAAGTCACATGAATAATCTAGCTGAAATTATATTTCCTACAGAGTTTGGTCCCAATTAAACTAATTTTTTAATAGTTCGCTGAACGTGTTGCATACACACAAAACTAACGAACTCACTATAAACTTACTGCAAATATTTTGTTGCAAACGGTTGACAACATTCGTTTTAGTGTTAGTATTTCTAACCCATACTTCTGTTCGTTATAATCATTACTGGCGCAGCAATGGTCAAATTAAGTTAAGAACTTAATGTCATGTAGAACAAAATGTCCTTGTTAAAAATTCCAGGAATATCTTTTGTTTTCTTTAACCATGTTTTCAAAACTATCAGTCGACTTTTCCATAACCTCTAAACATACTTGGTACTTGAAATTATACGCACTATTTTTCTCATATTAAATTTCAATTGCATATTGCGACAATCTCCTATACAATAAAACATGTAAGAGTTGCCAATCAAATTGGTTTACAGCCTGCCAGTGCGTCTGGAAATCTGCCTCAAATGAGCCGCAGTTGCCAGTATTGCTGGCAATGTTAGTCTAGCATTAAAGTGACGGTTTAGTGCCGCTGTGATTGCTTTGACGCTTTTAATTGAATGTCTGTGAATGCTTAGGTTAGTTAATAACACTGTACTTTGCTCGTTGAAAAACATAAAGATCTTGTGGAAACAACTTATAAGTTATTATAATATTTAGTTATTACAGCTATTTTTGGAACCAAACCTCTAAAACACCACTCGTATAGTTTTATAACAAAATTTATTTAAGAGTCATTAAAACTCTCGTGTTTATTCGCCGTGAAACGAGCTTTACAAATAAGTTTTGAAATTATAGGCAACAAACTTATGGGAGAAAAATAATAATTATTTAAATAATAGTAACCCGTTGGTCTTGAAAATAAGGCTACAGCTGTCAGACACAAGGACACATAAATCGTAATAAGAGCGTTGGTTTACTACTTGAACTTTTTACACTATTCATACTAGGCGTTTTGTATTTATTTTTTTGCCCCACACTAGGAATTTCTTCCTATATCGTGGGTGCGCTCACTAACATTTAAACTCACATACACAAGTCACCCAGATCCAAAACAACTATATTATGTAGGCCATACAAATACTTGTTCATTACGGGAATCGAACCCGCGACACGCAGCGCAGTAGCCGATCGCTCAACCACTACGCCAACCATGTCGTCATCATTATAAACATTTAAGACTATGCATTTAGACTAGGAAATAAACTATACCATGCATACTAATATATATATATATATATATATGGTGAGCTGATATATGGTGTATATTATAAACGTTAAAGTTTGTGATGGATGTTTGTTATCTTTAACGCAAAAACTACTGAACGGATTTTGATGGAACTGTACAGAAATAAAGCTTATTCATCACAATAACACAGGCTGTAATTTATAAAAATATTGGGAGAAGTACTAATACCACGCGGGTGGTGCCGGGGCCGGTAGCTAGTTTCTTTATAATATACAAAAACCAACAAGCTTAAATTGCTCTTTAGACAAGAAGTCAGGTAGGAACTTTAAAAAAAATATCGCCTAAGGGTACATGCTTGCAAGGTAGCCCAGTACCATACGCTTCCAAGTCCACTTTAATCTAACATGCTCATCTAGAACCAGTCTGCAATAACGATAAATCTACAGATTTATCTCGTACTGCGGTTACCTTAGTACCCGTAATTACAACTAGAATAATATACGTTTAGCATAACTATTGTAGATATGTAGAGAATACGTTTGTTTTACATTATACCTCTGAGACCAGAGCAAGGATGAACTGGACTTTATGTTTAGACAATGCTTATTCCTTCTCTCTATGAGAAAATATCTATTGGGGTTTACGAAATAATACTATCTAAATTAAGTATATGTTTTAAATTATATTATGAAGTAGTTTGTTGAATACAAGCTTCGTAAATTCGAATTCGGTACGAATATTCTTTCACCCACCGCGTACCGGAAGACGCAACGTTGGTGCGGTCTCTCTCTAGGTGGGGTGACGAGCTGGTCAAGGCTAGTTCAAAGTTATAAGTGACAAGTGTTTTATAATAAATAAATCTACACACATTACATTACATACATCACATTACAATTTGGGATTATTTGAAGAAAACTAATATTTTGTTGAGGTTTTGATCTGACCTGGTGTTCTTACAACTTATAAACCAGAACTAGCCTGCCTTCAAGTCAATAACATGTCGTGAATCCTCACATACATTGAGAGACTTACGTCTAAAGAAACCATCGTTGGATAGAAAAAATATTGACATTCGCCCATTTACCTTCCATTTCGCGTGTTTACTAAGCATAAAGCCATCAAACAAACCAAAAACAAACCTAAGTCTACGACAATAAAGTCCAGATTCAATTAATAATCGAAAAACAAAAAAGAGTCGAATAAAATCTTATTTTATTGTAGCTTGCTGGCTACATACAAAAAACGTTAGCTTTTTATTTTTATAACCATTCGTTGTACAACGAAAATCAATATTTGGGTCACGGAACGCCGCCAATTCGGTTTAAATCATCGTGGTTTGATTTACAGGAGGACGCGAACTGAACGAAATGAATGAATGAACAAAATGTACGACAGTATTCGGTATGTCAGTTGAGCTTGTGTTGCAGATTTATTTGTTGGTTGCGTTATTTTATCGCTGCTGTCTGATTTTTTTGCAATCGGTAGTATGTCAAAAATTGAGAATGAAATTACAATGTTTCACTATTTTTGGTGATATTTTAAATAGTGTAGTAATAAATGTGATTTAAACCCCAGGTCTGGAAGGATTGTTAGGCTCCTCCATTACGAAAATTTCAGTAACATGGAGTCAGTATTTGTACCCGGTATCTACTCTTCTGCTATCCTTTCGAAAATAAAGTTAGTATCACGTAATAAAAATCCCATTTAATTGTTTTTTACTTTTACCTCGATTTTCCAGCGGCCAGTAAAGTCCTGAACTTTAATCCTATCACAAAGATTATTTATTATTTGAAGACAAGTGACATCTACCAACCCGCACGTGGGACCATTCCTTTTCTCACAGAGAGGAAGCCTGTGTCCCAGCAGTGGGAACTTTAAAAGAATGATTTTGATATGCAGATTACTATGCTACTACAGTCACTGAAGTCTTTTTACTTTTTTCAAACTAAAGAAAATAGTAAACTGTAATCAGTGTACAACTTACGCCACTATCTTCCGCTAAAATTTACATGTAGCAGTTAGAATCGCGTGCAGTTCGTAACACCGAACACCGGCCTGGTAGGAGTTCAGACGAGGGGAAACTAGGCTGAGTCGTACTTTACATGCTAGGCTAATACTTCGCTTATATACGGGCAATTGTAGCAGCTATTATTGGTCGGAGGAAATGCAATTTAGTTTTAATTTCAAGAAAACGGTTCAATATTTAAGTGCGCACACCACTAATAAAAAAACTTAAAATAAATACCGAACCATACAAAAAAATATTCGATTCGGTATTTATTTTTATTTCATTCAGAAGGCATTATGTATTGCTCATAAAAGTACTGAATAGTATTCGGCAGTATTTCTATCAAACATTTCCACATAATCGCAGCAAATTGCAGCATAGTCTGAGCAATTTAAGTTCACATGTAAGCGTACTTTCAGCTTAGTCGAAACAAAACTAGGCTGATCCGTATTTAACTTAATTTCTTTTCGGAAATTAATAATAATAGGTACGTTGATTGGTTGGTATTATTGTAATTGTATTAAATTTTAAGACTAGATACTTTTAGTTTGAGCTATTTTCAATAGGGGATAGAATTAGTTAGGAAGGCATTGACAAGCCTATAATCACAATAATAATACCAGTCTGTTACTTCCCCACTGCGGGGCAAAATCATATCTGGCCATATACGTTGTTGTTGATTGTTTTCTTTAATTGTAGATTCTCGTCACCTGTGCTACGAAATTGAACTCCCGACCTCTAAATCACCGTTCCAACCTCTAAGTTGTTGTTTATTGTCTTTGAAGATTAGATTAGATGGTCTAGACTTTTTCAGATTACAGAAGGCACGTCCAATAAGAAAATTATTTATCTACAGCCAAGTTACACCCACTACACATACTAAGATTTTTTTTATTTTAGATAGCTAGGCTCATGCTTGACAACTATCTCACCTGATGGTAAGCGACGATGTGGTCGACGGTGTAGCAGCGTGCCTAGAAGTATCCTATTCACTCTTGACTTAAAGACCCCGAGGTTGTAGCTAGTAAGTAAGTTCAGTTCAAGTTATTTCTACAGAGTTTATTTATTTTATTAGTTTATTAAGGAGACCATTCATAGCACTAGGAAATTAAAGCCTAAATAGTTAAAATATTCTGATGGATTTTATCTCAAAATAAGTAAGTAAAATTCTGGTAGTGGTTTGCATGCGGTTAGATTGGAGCCGACCCCAACATAGCTGAGAAAAATCTAAGTGCATTATGTATGACCCTAGATTTACATGAAATCTCTAACACAATTAGTGTAGCTAGTTCTCAATCTCTGAACAGAATATCAATGTTCTATGATAGGAATCTATATATTACCTAAATGGACTGTCGTTATCGTAATTAATATCTAATAAGCCAATATTAATGTCAAAGCCTACATATAGGATCCAACTAATATTATAATAATCTTGTTAAATCTCAAGTTCGAAACTCAACATTAGTTGGTACGACTTTCATGTACACAAAATAAAATATTATGTCTATATTCTCGCAAGGGATAAGCGTACAAAACATAATATTTCTTCAAAAATTACTTGCTGAAGTCATATGTAATATTGAGGGTATTTCCATTTACCGGGCACAAACCCAGACTCCATTCTGTTACGGAAAAGTCACTAAAAAGAAACTCAATTGCCCCAACCTGGGAATCGTACCCACATTCGGCAGTATGCTACTTCTTCGACCTTGCCACTTCCCATAACTCGGGTTAGGCTTTCATAGTGCTGAGGCGCCACTTGTTCCGCTGATAAGCATCGTCAGTAGATAGACCGCACTTCTTCATGTTTTCCAAGATACACTCGTCCTTCAAGATGTCAGCGGGCTGTCTCCGCCTGTTTTATGTGTCGTCATGGAAAGGCATTTTTTTATAACGTGGTTATCTGGTCTCCGCAACAGATGTCCGTACCATCTGAGCAGTACTCCGCATATGCTTGCAACCTACTAAACCAACGAGGTATTCATTGTCGTTAACATTTAATATTGATGGCGACTAAACGTGACTGCGACCGTCCCCTACAGACTGATCATTAGTATAACCAAAGGGGAAGTATTATAACCCTACTTGTTCATACAGTCAAGCGACTTTGTTATCTGTTGTTGAAAGGAAAAAACGTATCCTTTGTACATTAATTTTGTTATCAAATTGTTTTATTGTATTGCCTTGGTGTATAATAAAGAATTAAGACTCACAACGGAATTTTGACTGTAGGACGGATTCAAATAATAATCTGACCAAAAACTTGAAAAATAGACAACTACATAAAGAAGTAAGTTGACAATTTCATTTATAAAACTAATACAACTAAATTTACTTTAAAATACTTAAAAACCTTTGTCAGAAGGTTCATAAAAAAACTCAACACATGGCCAACACAAAATAGTAACCTCGGAATAGTTTTATCTCCCGTTAACTCGCCCTCTGAAGACAGAACACAGTTCATTAATCTGGAGCCAACGTAGGGGGCGTTAGTGTGCTCGTTTTTTAATTTACACTGACAAGGATGTAGTGTTCAATATGTTGTATTTGTGAGACTAGATGAGGCTGGGATAGGAACCTTTTTGGCCTCGCACTCTTTTTAAAAGTAAGTACTTGTGGGATTTTTTTTGTTTTTTTTACGTGTGGGAGAAAAAATTGGTGATTTTTCTGAATAGTTACTCGTAAATGGAACTTCTAGGTTTAAATAATGACGATATTTAGTTCACGTTCCCTTCTTAAATTTTTTTTTACTTGACTTCATAATGTTTAAAATTATAAAAGTGAACTGGTGAATGAATTGGTGTTTAAACTTTTTTATGTGTATCTCTCATGGACCACAATATTAAGTCGTAAACTTTTAAGAACCTAAAAATACATACAGTATTTAATACGTAGTCGTAAAATTATTATTACTATAAAATTTCTACGTTAGATTGTTAAAATAACAATATTAATTTTATAAAAGCGCTGTCGCATTAGGTATTAGGTACCTGTAATGATAGTTGTAAGGGAGATTTTAATAAATAAATAAATAATAAATAAATAAATAAAAGTAATTGGCTTTTCCGTCGGCAAAAATGTACAACTTATATGCAATCTTGCATTCCCTGTGAAACTATTTTAAGGGATGAATTAACGAAAATCTTCATTAGAGTAGGACGTAGTGGTTGAGCTAACGGCTGCTGCGCTGCGTGTCGCGGGTTCAATTCCCGCTCGGAACAAATATTTGTATGGCCTACAGATAGTTGTTCCGGACCTGGGTGTCATGTGTATTTGAGTTTAAATGTTTGTAAACGCACCCACAATACATGAAGAAATTCATAGAGTGGGGCAAACTAAAAAAAAAAACTAATGTCAACAGCGCATTATCTGCCAGTGAATGAATTTAAGATCTTTATTTAGTTTCAGAAGGTCGTACTTGTTTATCTTATACTAACTACTGCCTAGCGGCATCGTCCGCGTCCACGCCGGATATTATCTCATAGGAACCTTCTTCCGAGATAAAAACTTACCTTTGTCACAATCCAGAACAGACAGACAAAGTTACTTTCGCATTTATGTATATTCTTCTATACTAATATTATAAAGAGGAAAGATTTGTATTTTTGTATGTAACGAATGAACTTAAAAACTACTGGACCGATTTCAAAAAAATCTTTCACCGTTGGGAAGCTACACTATCCCCGGGTGACATAGGCTACTTTTTATTCCTGTGTTACTACGGGAACGGGAACTACGTGGATGAAACCGTGAAGCGTCCGCTAATTCTTAATAAATCAGTTCATGTTCAAAATCTCCGTACTATCTCTTCCAGCCTGCCAACATTAGCCACACACGGATTTTTACTTAATTAAAAGTTTCCACGTCGAGCGTATCTTTTTATTATACAGTTAGTTGTGACTTGCACCCCAACTATGTACGTACATGTGGGTAACACGCTCTGGAACAGGCTTCTCATTTTGTGGGCGTTTGTAAATAATGTTAGATTAGTATTTGGCAATGTTAGTGAAGTTGGGAAAAGTCCAAGTTCAAAGGTCAATGAAAGGTCGGTTGTTATTTGTAAATCTTCGACAGTCGTTACGGGTAATCAGAAGCCCGAAGGTACTAAACATGACAGTGACATACAAAAAGAGATAATAAAAAAATATATAATGTATGTTAATGACCTTGGTTAATATATCACGTCGTTTATTTCGAGTAAGCTTTTATTAGTTTTGTAACACTCATTGTTGATCCGTAAATAAATAATTAACCTTCGGCATACAGGCTCCTCACCCATACAACTTGGGGTTAAGTTACCCCCACAAGGCATTGTCTCTACTTTATGCATGCATGAGGCAAATAGTTTCAAGAATAAAACACAAAAAATATAATTTAATATTTTTTGTGTTTTATTCTCGAAACTATTCACACACTTATAATAAAAAAAATACTTGTAATTACGAAACATTGCCGTGAAATCAACAAAATGTCATTAGGTTGCAATAAAAAATCTATAAAAATATTTCATAAAACACACAATTATTTTAATTAAATTGAGACATATTTGGCTATATAAAATACAATTCTTTGCTTATGGCTATATGAGCGTTCGAAATCTAAATCTAGTTTTTTTTTCAGTAAAATTGAGACAAAAAAATCCCCTGTTTTTTTTTACACATCGCGGCATTACATTTGAAACAACCGTTCAGAGTGTTCCTATATTTGTTTCCTGGACATAAGAAACATCTATGAGACCTTCTTGGTTGCTTTTGTGGTGATTGTGGAACTTTTCATGCAAAATTTACATAATTTTTACGACGACCCATACAACGTGGGGTTAAAATCACCCCAGAACCACTTTACGTGCGGTATACTCACGTCGCTGGGGCGTTTAGTATGGATCAGACGCTGTGATTGCACGTGACAATGTTTAAACTCCACCTATTAAGAAAATCTACTTATTTGGTTGCCTTTTAATATACAGTCAACGCATTTTAAAAGTGTTGGGGTTAAAATAACCCCACATTGTATGCCGAAGGTTAAATTACTTGACAATGTATCAGTGACTGATACATTGTCACTGTGTTTAGAGTCTAGAAAGTCTGGCAACTATTCTTACCAAGGGTATCGTGGTACCCGGCAACTGGGTTGCGGTAATCAAAGAGGGCTGTCGTGCTTGTACTACTTCAGAGTTCATGTCCCAAAAGTTATTTTGAAAAACAGCAAACTATCGTATCAGTTAATGACCATCATTCGATAGCCATCAAACAGTTTATTCTTTATCCATTTTTACATAATTACAGCTTTTTTATCCGTAGTTAATTGAACCAATAGTGAAATATGCTAACCAACGTTTTCAAATTTCGCTACAACTCGTTTGTTCATCAATTCTAATTCTAATTTATTTGACTATTTGTGAGGCTAACAACTGAAGAAAAATGGCATTTTACCGAAATTGCAACCATTGGTTAGCATATCAAATAACCATTGGTTGAGGTAACTACGGATAAAAAAACTGGGCCTAAATCAACCTGAATCAAATCAAAACACTTTTATTTGAAGCAATAGGCATAGATTCTGATCATCATTACTAAGCGATTCCTCAGAAATAGCCATAGTTACGATACTAAGTCTTGCTCCTGACTATGTCTGTATAGCAGGTTCATTACTGGAAGCACGCGATTTCCAGTAACTTGGTATCTGTTCCATTAAATCTGTTGTAAATCGTTTCATGTGGCTGAATATAATTGTGAGTTCTTCGTAAATGGTATCATTATGTGTAATCGTATGAATGTTAAGTCTTTCTTCCCTTTATGTATTAAGTTTTTATTTATTAATGATAACGTGGATAAATCTCTTTTTAAACCTGCATCGTCGGTCTAGTGTTCTTAAGCGCTACTGCTGAGCATAAGGTCCTGCGTTCGGTTCCCGGGTCAGCCCAAGTGTTATTGGGTTTTACTATCTGAAATTTGTCAGTAGCAGTCTGGACTTGTGTACGGTTGATGGCAATAGGCTCGAACCCTAGTACATGGGTCTTAAACTTAACCGGTGGAATGTGTGTACTATAGGAGCAACTTTGACAGGCGTGATTTTTTTATGTTGTTACAAGCTTTTCTTTAACTTGCAATGTATGTATGTAAGTGTGTTCGGGTCAAATCTTGCAAATGAATTTTAAAGCAGTTATCATCAACCAATTAAGATGAAATTTTGCATACACGTTTAGTTTGGATGACAATGCATGGTTAGCTTAGTGACGTCATTCTAGTTCCAAAATATGTTACATACAGTGTAAAGATATGTTATTTAAAAAAAAGATTTTTAATATGTTATGTACAGTGCCAAGATATGTTATTTAAAAAAAAGATTTTTTTGTGAATAAGTTTATTTTACCTCTATTTATTACAAGGGACGTTCTTTTGCGCTATCTTTGTTTGTGGTCGGTACAACATCACTGCTTTCATACTCTTCTATCAGTCGTCATCTCAGTCGTCACTCCCTTTCTAGACATAGGTATCATGTTTTCACTCAATCCTTCCAGTGCTTTTTTCTTTGGTATTTAATAACTCTGACAACATATAATAGGTATATTAAACACCTGTACATCCTATTCTATAAACAAACTTCTGCCAGCGGCTTCGCCCGCGTTGGTGTCGAGAATTATCCCATGGGAACATTATACCGAAATGTAATCTATCTCTGTGCCAAATTTCATCCAGATCCGTTCAGCCGTTCTGGTGTGATTATTTTGCATAAACTTTGAATTATACTTATTTTGGCCAAAACATCAACAAGATATGTATGTAGATGAGACATACTCCTTAACTCTCTCCTCTCCATAACAGAGTTATCAAGTTACATAACTCAAAGGGAACATCCCTCAAACTGCATTAACAATAACAAACACGATTCAGTAATTGATGTCTACGGCAGATGTCTACGAAACTTGCCTGGCTACGACACCGCTACGACACTGCTACGCCGTAGCATCGGTGCTACGAGTAGCTACAAAGTTAATCAGTTTGACTAATTTAAGTTTGCTTATTGGATTTTATTGTTTTGAGTTTCTTTTGTACGTTCAAAAAGTAATGTTTTAGAAATGCTCCAATTTCTATGTCAAGTATTTCAGATTGACATTCAGTTGAAGATAAATCTTGAAATAATGTTTAGTATTTAAGTCTGAAGTCATCAAAAAGTAATGAAAAAGACATACAATTCTCATAATTTCTCTGTATGAGAAGAGGCTTTTGCCCTCGAGTTCAGTGGTACAGTAAATGGGACGTATACATGGCAAAAACACACTAATTTACTATATTTTTGGTGAACAATAAAGAAATAAATTGTACCCTCTGTTCAAACAAAGTTCAAAATAATACTATTCAAAGTTCAAAATAAAAACAATTTATAACACTGAATTCAAAACGAATCTACATTTTTTGTAAAATCCGACAAAAATATTCCCTGTTAATTAAAAAAAAAACAAAAACACATATGCAAACTCGTTTTACAAAAATTGCAATAAATTGCACCAAATCATCAATTTTAAAACAACAATCGATGTCCATACTTTTATTCCGCGATATCTATTCTGAGAACTGGGTTACAGTGTTGCTACGCTGAAATAATAGCTTGTTCAAGCGAGCGAATTATTTACGTTGGCAGCCCTGATTGTATCGCGGCCGGCGATATATTAATATTGCTATCTAACGGTTGGTATACGGTGTTTGTTGGCGGGTCAGTTGAGAATCGACCATAGACTAAAGTTGTAGATGTAGATAGGAATTTATACAGGATAATGAATGCTTTCTAAGTAAACTTTGTAGTAGCTTCTAAAGTCCGGTTAATGAATCGAGAATTTGAATTTAGGAACGCGTCAAAATCTATAACAGGTGTTCAGGCTCAAGTTGGAGAAATACCTAAATGATTCTAAAGAATTCAGAATTCTGGGGTAAGAGTTATTCCTCGGTACCAAAATCATCTTTTATTTTAACTTATATCACATGGAATGCAAAAACTTTATGTTATGCAGTCATATGTTACACCATGATAAGACTGAAGACAGACTACTTATAGCCGCTTTTATGTAACCATATACTTTAATTATATTTTTGTTAGCGCTGGACACGGCCCTGTAAATTATTCTTTTCTTAAATACTTTTCCCCATAAACGCCTCAACAAAACTCGAAGTAATTAAACTATTCAAGAAAAAAAACAAATAAAAAAAGTAAAAAACTTTCCTAAAAAATTAGTTTAATTTCCTCAAAAGAGCGATTCGAGGAAGATTCCATACTTCACATTGTTCCCCAGAAACTTTCCTAAAGACTTTTTTTTAATTAACCGCAAAAACTTCCGACTTTTTCTGAAAACGTCTGAAAGTTCAGAATTCCTTTTGCGTTTAATTGGCGAGTTATCTGTTAGGCACTTCCGGTTTGTGAAAGGACTGCTATCTGAGGTTAGAAGAAGATTTTCTTTTGTCATGTACTTACTTACTTTTTTATTTTGTTTCATAAACAGTACGGCTAGTTGACACTTTGCGTGACCCAAGGGCGGGCTTTTACCTTGGTCAGAATATAAGCATTGCCATACAACGTTGCAATGCTGCCAGCTTTTGAGGCACCCTACCAGTAAACATATTTTAGACATGTATATTTTTAAACTTAGTTAGTTAGTAGTTTTTGATTTAAGTGTTTGTAGTTACTAGCTTCTGCCAGCGGCTTCGTCCGCGTGATAAGTGTTTTATCATTCCAAGGAAACATTATACCAGGAAACATTAGGAAAAGGAAACATTATACTAGGCAATGTACTATGCCAGACGATAATCTTTCCCTGTGCCAAATTTCATCCAGATTCATCCATCCATCCAAACTTTCGCATTTATAATATTAGTAAGATTAAGTATTTTACAGCGTATACATAATTATCTGCCTGAATAAATAAAATAGTTCTACAGTATTTGGTACTTACACTTAAGCAGTGGGTACTATAGGTATACAAAGTTATCTTTATCAGCCTTAATCCAAGTAATAAGATCGTATAATTTCAAGTAACATAAAAAATAAGGTGGCCCCGGTAAGCCTTAAAAGTAAGTATTCATTTTTTTACGCTATGTTGCTGCCTTAGCATTGCAGAGAAATAAACATAGCAGGAAATGAATGAAAGAAGAAATAGAAAAAGGCTAACAATAATTTTCACCTTATTTTCCAACCAAAAGAGGTTTTACATTCAAAGTTGATCTCTTGAAATACGTAGAATTGTAATCTGAAATAATCAAACAACATTAAGTACTCATAAAAACATAGAACATGAAGAAAGGTTCTTACCATACTTTAACTATCGTGACTTTTCTCATTTACATAAAAATATAGCTTTTTTTTCCTAGAAATGGGCAATGAACAGTTGGATAGGTTAAAAACCACTTTATTGCATAACTGTAGGTTACTGAACTGTACTAGGGGTGTTTCCCATCGATTATGTAATAGGTGGCTTTTCTATTTATGGGGAATCGATTGCTAGTTTTATTCAAGGTTATTATTGCTTCAATTATTTATTAAATGGTCATTCTGACCTAAACCAGTCTATTATAAATGTAGAAGTCTACAAGTTCGGACGTTTGTTATTCAATCATGTCTCAACGGCTGAATGGATTTAGATGTTCGAGATACGGGTAGACATACTCATAAAATCACAGCCTATTTTCCTTAAGGGTATGTAGAAACTCCAGAACGCCACCTGCTTCGTTATGGTAGATTAAGCCATAATATTTTTATCGCGGTAATAGATAAGTTTCTGTGAGATTATTTTCGACGAAGCCACTTGCTAAAGTTATTTTCTTTTATAAAACTAGTACCCAAAGAGTATTGCCTGTGAATATGTATCAAAATTAACACAATCAATACTCTGTAGCAAAACAACTAACCACATGTCAAGGCTACAACACTACTACAACGCAACACATTACTACGCCATTACAATACGCCACCACGCGACTACGCCAACAATGTCTTACATACTCGTGTACAAAGTAAAGCCTTCTGAACTCGAGACCCGATTCGAATCAAAGTTAATAATTCAAGACAAGTAGGAAGAGTGACGGAACTTCGCGTTATTAAAGGTTTGAACTTATCGTTAACCATAGAGCATAGCAGCGTCTAGAGGCGGCAAGTAAAATCAAAAACCATTTATTTAAATAAAGCTGAAAATCAGCACTTTTTGAAAACAAAAGACGGTCTCCGAAAATGCCCGCAAGTCGTAAGTATTTCCTTGTGTTCCTAGGCTGTTCCCACCCCAATATTAGTGAAACAAGGCTAGGAAAATTAGCAGACCTTCACAACCCAGACAATAGGTAAAAGCCATTACGTAAAAGGCCGTTAATTCGGGTCAGTGCAACACGTTTTCTTCTTGCATTCCGTCCTGTCAACTGTCACGGTAGCACTGACTGCCTTTTCTTTCATATTTCTTTCTCCTTACACAATCCATCCATTTGCCCAAAGATTTTAAGGATTTTTTGACGGTAGATTGATTGCTTGATTATTATGAAAAGTATTGACGACGTCGCCTCCAACCTTTAAGTGATCTGTGACTTTAACTTACAGTAACTTAAGTATAACTTGGGGAGTTAAGTTGGCCACAATTATGATAACGACCTCTCTTTGTACTACTTAACTGCGACTTTTGAAATGACGGTGACTTTCTTGTGTTCTTCGGGTATTGTGATTTTGAAGGCTATTGAGTGTGGCTTTGTCAAATACCAAGTAATGTTCGTTTATAATTGCACAACATTAATGATTACCCATAAGTTTATTTGAAAGAGCTGTTATTTAAATTCATGGAACAATACATCGTTCAAATCTAACATGATGGGATACTGTTTACAATTTGTCATTTTATCGAGTAGTTAGGTCATAAATTTTCTTGACGTTTCTCCGTACTGTATAAAAATTTCTCAAATATTTACCACAATCGGTATGATCTGATGAACTATCATAATCAGTTCCGTGTCCGTGTATATCCCATTTAAAATAATCTATTTAAAAAAAACATACATTTAACTGAGTTGCTTCATCTACTCAACTTTAAACCCACCTTAAAAACCCTACAATATCTTGCACACTTCAAAGCACCACTTTTGTTTTCACCGCAGTAGTTGTATGTTCAGCGGATTTAGTTCAACAAACTCCAACGAAGCCGACGGATATCGATCGCGCTAATAATAGCCGCCCGGCGCCGCCTGTCGCCACTACCAATACCACTAGGTACTTACTAGCTATAGACTTAATACACCAGTCTGCCGGCCTCAAGCTATAGTGCCGCTATCTGACAAAAACATATTTCGAGTAAAAGATACAAAAGAAAATACTAATTAATTAAAAGTCATGCTATTTATCCTATCCTACTAATATTATAAACAAGTGTTTATTACTCAATCACGCTAGCACTAGTCCGAGTTACTCAATCACGCTAGTACGGATCTGTAAAATTGACACAGAGATGGTTTATAGTCTGGAATAGCTCAAAAGCTAGTTTTTAGCCCGATATAATGTTACCAAGTGTAATAAAACACTTTTCGCGCGAGAGATGCCGCAGGCAAAAACTAGTAAACTATAAATATATATGCGAGAGTTTCCGATGTTAAAAAATATATCTTATTGCGCACTTTCGAATAGACATTGTTAGATTATATCAATAATTTAATCCTATCGCAAATAGCTGTAATTACACAGCAATTTGGGGAACTTAACGGCGTGTTTTTTTTTTTTCCGTAGTCTATTAATAGTTGAAAAATACTGCTTAGCTAGGTAGATGGAGATTTTTAAACATATAAACTCACATACACAAACAACCAGACCGGAACAACTATCTGTAGGCCATACAAATATTTGTTCCAATCTGGCAATTGGTCGATCCGAAAAATCTAAGATCGACCAATTGCCAGATAGTGGCATTTGAGCTTTAGGACTACTGCACTGCCACCTACCTATAATAGGCTTATAGTCAGGAAGGACAAATCATTGTGGGGTTTGTCACCGATCCAATGATTCAGCCCTCTGGATAGTCAATATCATATTTACGTACATACCGTTATGTATATGTTTACTGTTATCAGTGAGTAGGTTGATGATTTTGTCATCATCATTTTAAATGGTAATTTTGATTGTTATTATGGCTGATTGATCTATTAATTAGATTCCTGAGAGGGCTAGTCATTAGTTAGAATGGCCATATTTCTGGGTATATTGAGATTTCCTTTCAAGCATTTGCCTGCGTTCTTGTATGTTATTGAATGAGGTCCATGTTCTCCTTCATGTTGCTGTCACGACAGTTATTTAGGTTTTTCTAGCCCAGAATTTAGCCACTTCCACGGCATAGTCCAAGTCGGCAGCAGCGCGTAGGCCACTTTGGCTGCATGTTTTGGGACACAAACAACAGGACACAAGGACTAGATTGCGACTCGGCTCCACATTCACACATTCATTGAAGGACGCCGAAACCTATCACAGATATTTCGAGCGCAATAAAAGAAAGATTAATTAATTGAGAGGGACAACTTGTACTGAAAATGTACTTGCCCGAAGCTCAATCCCAATAGTATCGTGTTTGCCAGTTACCAAACAAAACCAAAATAAAATATAATCATAATCGATGTATACATATCGATAAAAGGCGATATTCTGGACGTGTATTACTTAATCTTTTCGAACGAAGCAACAAAAGTATAATTTTGATTTTCTCTATGACCACGAGAATATTGTTAACTCCTATTACCAAAGATGTCGAAAAAGAACTAATAACAAAAAAATACAACACTTCCAAATTACCGATAATTTCACTACAACACATACTAATAACAAAATACCCGAAAATAAAAACACTAAATAAAATAAAAAACACAATATTAAAAAAGGCTTTTTGGCGAAAAAACACGTAATACACGTTATCATAATAAAATAAAACCTTCCCTGAAAGCTTAGGTGAGCGATAAGGATTCCTGAAAAACTCGGTCGTGATTACATTTAGTCCCTTCGAGTTTAGTCGCGTTAGGTAGTGGACTGAGTGTAGAGAGCGGAAAATTGGTGAAGGAATTACGAAATATGGGTGGGTTGGCTCTGCTCAACCCTTAATCGAATACAGGCGCGATGTTCTGATTTATTTATTTGATTGGGGTGAGATAAAGAGGGGTTAGTTTATTTTATTAAAGGTGTTTTTGTCGTGTGATATTGTTAAAAGATTAATTCGGGGTGGCTATCAACCCGGAAACTGGGTATTGTAGTTTTCGTTGAAAATTATCTCTGAAAATTATGTTTTTTTTTTGTTGTATGGTTGTTGAATACTGAATCAATTTATAAATGTATGTACCTAGAGAAAAGTACATGATTAGAAACCTTGTTCGAATTCCTAAAATCATTTTTTTCATTACTATTTGCCGACATATGGTAACACAATCATGCTGGGTCACGGTTAAATTTTTCTTTGTATTTGACGGTTGAAACACAAAGCAAAATTACAGATGCTCATCTCAAAATTCTTTGAGAATATTATTCCATAACAAAAGACAGTTCCAAACGTTAGGAGTCTTTTCATGCATGGAAAGTCGCTTCTCGCCCCCGCTCCGCTCATCATTATACACCATCCGAACGTATCAATTTCGGGTCGTCCCATAGGCAAAGAAAAGGTATTACATTAGGCCTCCATGTCATGTACTATCTACTACATATTACACATAGTAACGTACATACATCTCTATAAACAAATCGGATGTATGTTTGTCCTTCTCTTTTTTAACCGATTACACAAAAAATATTTTAAACAAAAATATTAAACCGAATTTAATGCTCCGTGCTTCTCATGTGGTCCCATTTAAATTTGATCCAGATGTGAGTAGTTTTTTAATTATCATTAATAATGCGTATTTTCATGGTCATATAAGGAACCAAAATTTAAAAATATTTTTTTTATTACAAAAAAATTGAGCCGACCTATTTTTATTTACATGTGAAAGAGACGGAATTAGGATGAACAACGAATGTGTGTTTTGTCCTTTTCTTTTTATTTGCATATGAAAGAGATGGAGTTAATGGGGTTTATCTCGAAAATTTAATGACTTGTATCTTTGTAATGGGGTACATGGTCAAGTTAATGTCTGTAATTTTTTTTCTCTTTACGGGATGTCCGTGTCAGCTTTTTTTTCTACTGTAACATGTTTTATTAACCGACTTCGCAAAAAGGAGGAGGTTCTCAATTCGGCTGTATTTTTTTTTTTTTTTATGTGTGTTACCTCAGAACTTTTTACTGGGTGGACCGATTTTAATGAATCTTGTTTCATTTGAAAGCTGGTGCTTGTCATGTGGTCCCATTTAAATTTCATCAAGATCTGATGAAGAACTTCGGAGATATACATCAGAACTCTTCAATAAATGACGGCAAATCACTCGGGATAGCTGCAATCGCATTTCTGTTTATTGTTTACACCATTTCATAACATAACATCACACGAGTACGCTCTAAAGGGGTACGCAGGTGTGAACAGTTCACCTTGGTATACTCTTATTCCACCGGTTTTGTTTGAGTTTCATGTTATTGGGTTAATCTATTCTGGCTTCACTTTGGGCATTATTGGTACCTAGCCTATATAACTGGTCCATTAAATACCACAACTAAAAAGTATAAAATAAAAAAACTTTTTACAAAAAATACAACCGACTTCCAAATAAAAACACTACAAAGTGAAAAATAACTTGAATTTCGGAAGTCGGTGTCAAAAAACGTAGAAACGAAAACAAGAACACCGACTTCCGAAATTGAAGTTATTTTTCACTTTGTAGTGTTTTTATTTGGAAGTCGGTTGTATTTTTTGTAAAAAGTTTTTTTTGCTGATGTTACATAATATCACGCCTGTATGCTCGAACATACATACACACACATACACACGTACATTATAAGAATTTATTTTGATATTTTGTGGTGATTTAGACCAAAGGTATTTTTGTAAAACTAGCCATGTGTGAAAAATGTCGGACTTGAATCCCATTTAGGAGACGAATTGCAAAATTTGAAAATCCTGTTATAGTACACAACTTCACTTCACTTCAACTTCACTTCCTTCATCATATTCATCATCAGCCTTTTTAATGTGCCCACTGCTGGGACACAGGCCTCCTCTCTGTGAGAGGGGATGGGCCGTAATCCACCATGCGGGCCCAGTGCGGGTTGGTGGATGTCACATGTGTCATTATAATATGTGGAAATATTGTGAAAATGTTCATGCTTCAAGACCCAGGTTCAGGCTGTGTGTTGTCTGACAGTGAATGAATTTCGGAGTTTTAAGTAAGATGCAGTTTTGTTCTCAAAGTGTTCATGAAATATTTGTCTTTTTTTTCTTCTCTTTTATAAAAAGCTTTCTCCCTGCTGTGAGAGTATTTCAAAATAATCAAATTGTCTCCCTAGAACAAACCTGATGATTAATGCTCGCTCATGCCTTTTTTGTATGAGATGAGCTATTTTCCCTGCAGTGGCACAATACAAGCCTGATATCTTTACGACGTCATTTCAAATGAGTACCTACAACCATAACAATCTCCATTGTTACATAATTTCGAAGCAAAAGGAAGCGATAATTCATTCTGCATCCCTTAGGAGCGATAAATATTAAGTTGCTATAAAAGTATACCTTTTATGTGGCACCACGTTATTTATATCTTAAGTCTGGCGAATATTCGTCATTTTAAAAACAGCCAGTCGTGCCAAGAGATATCCTGCAGTTGCCTATTTACTGGGATTAGACCTCAATATACATATTTGGGATAATGTCGAACATAGAACCTCCTCCTTTTTGGGAAGTCGGTTAAAAAGTATAAAGAGGTAGATTGATTTCAATTCATTTCTTTTCATAATTCCCTGTAGTGTATACTATAAGATGATTTTTTAAGAGCCAATTTCTTGGGAAAACGGTCAAGCGTTTTTTAACAGCGGCTAGGCTAGCCTTCATTTAATTTAGTTTTTATAAGTAAAGGGACGGTAAAGGGTTTAGCGGTTAGACCTTTTTTATTATTGAAAATATGAGTTCTAAGTTCTCACTATGACTACGTTCTGATCTTCATAAGATAACCCTTTGGAACATGTTTCGCGTCATTTTCAATACAATTCAATTTTGTTTGAAACTGTATAGTATTGGCAAGGAATGGTATCAATTGTGTGAACCTCTCATTGTTGTCTTCTTTCATATTTCTGGAAGCAAGTCAAGCAAATGTGGAATGCAATACAATATACATGCAAGTTAGCACAATACCCTACCCGATGGAGGTTATTATAATTTTCAAACTTTTAACCGACGTAGCTTAAAGCTGGTATTGCCTGAATTCAACCACATTTGCAGGCAATAATTCATCTACAGTTTTTTGTATATGACTTAAATTCAATATCTATACGTATCCTGAATTGCCCTTATCAATCTATCTAGCCTTTGTCCAACTGCATTCTGTATTAACCAACTGTTGAAAAATGCCTTCTTCTATCTTGTCCACACACTGCCCTTTGCTATTTTGAGTCAATCCTATCGCATACAATAGCACATAGTACTTTCACACTACACATATATTAAATCTAAACAAACGCCAAAAGGCAACGCGGAAACAAGAATTTGAACAAGTGCGGTGATTAATATTCGTGTCTTCTATAAATGAGAAGAGGCCTTTGCCCTGCAGTGGAACAAGCTGATATTATTATTTATCACATAACAAATAACATAACAACACGCCAGTATTCTCCGAAGGGTAAGGCATGTTATATTTATGTCCCATGATTATATTATTAATCGTCACATTAAAATTCTACCCCCAACTGTGCCCCACTCTCAATCACACTCCATAAAACCTGTATCTAAACTGCACTTAACCTGCACATTTCATCCCCCAAAAATCTTGCCCCGCTCCCCCGAATATGGGCGATAATAACAGCATCGCAGCTTTCCGTTCCAATTAACTTTATGAGTTTGTTTACGGGACGCCCGGGCCATTAATGTAATGACCTCGTTACCGATACTTGGTTTATGACTGTATTTGCTTTGCTAAGTGACCGATACGCCATCGCCATCTTGTTGGGATTGATCTAGTGATTTTTTGGATGGAAACGTGTGATGCTCTATGCCTTTTAGGCTATACTGTTGTCCGTGTGACAGTGATAGACACTGAGACGTCTCGGTGGTGTGGAGAAATGGTATTGTCAAAACTATCCGTACAAACAAAGGGTGTCAGTCTGATTCAGAAATTGACGGCCCGTGACAGTTGTGACTGCGGTGTGACAAACGAAACAGGCGATGTTTTCAGCGTACATTGAGTGACCAGGGATATGATTGGTAATGAAGTATGTAGTCACTGATTCCGTGCACTGTTTTATCCAAATTGATAAATTTATAGAGGAAAATATCCTTGAGTAGAAAAGCCAGTTACCATTCTTGGGGTCTAAACCAGCTTTTAAAAAATCTAAAGAAAAAAGTAAAACTATAACTTGAAAACACACACACAACTCTTGATTATCCTCTAGAAATCCTGCTTGCCAATCTGCAACATAAACAAAATAATCTCGGTAAATATCAAAAACCTAATGATTCCTCAAGCTTATTCAAAAACATCCAAGTCCCACTAATAGATATATGTACTATAGTTTCACCAACTGAAACCAAATTTCCAAAATTTCCTAAAATCTACTTCCTCAATACACGATAACACAGAAATCAAATCCGACGAACTCGGCTAAGTCTGGCCTCAGTTCGGTCTGGCTAGAACGGACTAGGTAGACTGGAGGATAGCAATTCAATTACAAGGAGAAGCCATACTGCTGCAATCGCTTGTGATGTTATTATCTTGTTGTCAATTTTCCTGTGCTGTGTGTGTGTGTGTTTTCTTGTGTAGGTATATGTTGGTTTGTGGTATTAGTGTTAATTGGCGGCATTAAGTTTAATAGGTTAGGCTGTCTTTAAGACGATACAATTAAGTAAAGTTGAGACATTGCGGGTTGTCGATTTCAGATTTATATTAAATACCAGCTTTTACCCGGGCTTCGCCCGCGTAAAAAGTGTTTTATCATCCCAAGGGAACACACTACTGAGATAAAAACTGGGTCTAAAACTATCTCCATACCAAAATTCATCTAATTCGGTTCAGCTGTGTAAGCGTGAAAGTTAACTAAAAGACAGATCCGAGTTACTTTCGCATGCATAATATTATTAGTATGCATGAATTCAGGATTCCTCACGATATTTTTCTTTAGTGATGGTCAGCATTGCGAAGAAAAATTTAGAAAAACAAACGTATTCCTTGTTTTTGCTCATTCTTAAATGCCTAGTAGCGACGTTTAGGGGTAGCCTGTGTCCAGCACTCTTTCCAATGTAATGATGATGCATACAATATTTTTATATGCCTTAACTATTATTTTTATGTCGTACAAAAATGTAGTATTCACCCAACATAGGCAGTATATAAAAATCATTTATTTATTCATACGTATAAGTATTGTGTTGGGACATTTTACCACCCAAAAAATATTCACTATATTTTCCAACCGAAGGAATACAAGAAGAAATTCCAATTCAATCCATTCACCTTGTTCATACAAAACCATTGAGCAAAAAATTATTCATAACACAACCCAACACAAACAACAAATTCATTATTATTTAAATCTAAAAATAACGAATTAATATTCAGAAAACGTAAAGTAAAAAAGTTAGACGGATATTTAATTTAAAAAGCGTCTTCGCCGCGTTCCGCAGTCCCACTTCAAAATTATTGAATTTGAATTTGTTGAATCGAACTCATTATACTGTCAGAGACACGATACGATCAATTAAAGGTCCAATAGCACCCTTAGAGCTCCGTTATAGCACCATGTACGACCGCCTTTTTCTTAATGGGCATCATTTATTGAGAAGGCACGAGCAAATTGAATTGTTGAGACGCTTTCGCCTTCGGAATTCGTTTATGTTCGGTATTCAATGCTGGGACATTGTTGGGGCCCGGTATGGAAATGAGTGGAACTCTTTTGGCGGTTGGAATGCTTAGAGCGCGTGTATGGTATATAAGATGAGCTGGTGACATGTAAGGGGTTGTAGAGGGGTTGATGAAGTGTGAATGTGTAGAGGCTATGTTGTGTAAGGTCACATGTGTGTAGGAAGGGTCGAACACTTTAGTTTCAATTCTTTATATATTTTTTATTGGGACGGCTACCCTTGCTTCGTTTTCTCAATGTTGAGGATCGTGACCATATTATGTTTTCAAGACTTTATCTTTAATTATGTTCTTTCACTTGCTACTACTTTTAGCAATAGGTGTAGTTATCGGCTTCCGAGGTTTTTATGTTCAACGATATTCGAATTTGGTCTGACCAGCGGCGTAAAAGAGAAGAATTTGAACGGTGTTACTGGATTTTTTTCTTTAATATTTCATCTTTTCAACCCTATTAAGTTATAAATTTAAAAAAAAAACCTCCCGCTTGAAGTCTGGAATTATGAATTCAAATATCATATTGTGCAACTTGCGTACATCTGGTTTTATCTGCAAAACGACAGACGGTCTAAGCTTTCAAGAATTTCTTGTAAGAAGCTTATGAAAAAACCCATTTCAAGTTACATTTTATATTCGTAGACGTAAAGAAACGACACAAACATTTTTGCACACAAGTTTTCTGTAGACACACTTCTTTTAACATAAATAATCTTTTGGATGTTGAATTTTGTTCATGGATTAACTCAACATTACAAAAATACAGTCTGGACTTTTGTACTTCTGTTTCTTCATTTATTTTACAATAAAAGTTTACTTACAAAACATGCAAATCAAACAAACCAATAAACACTCCACGCATTCCAACACATATCTCAATATTCTAAACACGAACCACAGACAATACAAAAAAAAATGCCAGCCATTTTTTTTTCAAGAGAATAGAAAATTGTATGCGAAGCGTTCGCGCCAACGCGTGCGTTCGACGTTCGAATTGTTCAGATTGACGCGAAATGGATTTTTGAATAGCAGCCCTGTTAGATCGGCCACTCGACCGGATGAAACCGGTTAGAGGCGGTTTGAGACGGTTCAGACCGACCGTGAGCGGTTCGGAGTGGTGCAAATGTTTTATCTAATTTCAATGCGTTCAGATGATGAGGGAGAATTGTTTTTAAATTAGTTTTTCTTGATGTTCTCATGATGAATATGGGGAAATAGGGAAAAGGGACGTTCTTATTTTCATTTTACATCAGCTGTGCTAGTTTCAAGTTTTGATTTGATGAATTTTTGGATTTTACTGAATTTCGTCTGTATTTAATTTAATTTAATTATCATTTATTTCTGGAAGTATTTCCCATATAAAGCACTACAAATTACATTGAATATACATAATAATTCATATACATTAATTTACACATTAATAACATTGCATGCAAAAAAAAACAAAAAATGCAAAACAAAAGATGCAATGAACTTTCAACTTATGCTACTGGTGGCTTTTTTCCTTAATTTTATGAAGGATCATCACCTTTACTGCCTTGCAGTTCCTTCAAAGTCGCCTAGGAAAGTAAATGATCCATTATACACATTGTCAGTTCATAGGTACTTTTAAGTGCCATTTTCACAAACACCAGCGTAACATTTTATATCAGTGTTTATTTAGCTCCCTAAACAACACTTCTGTTGTACTAACCTCGTTGTTAGCGGTTCTATTCCAAGATTACTTGATAAGGTTTTTGTTAACAACAAAAGGTTCTAAAAGTAAGCTCGGGTGCTTAATCAAGAGAGTAGTTACAAAGGCTCTGTTAATTCAAACGTCAACGGGTTCTTCCTTGTTTTATATTACTGTTTCACAGAGTTATGTTGGAGAGCTAAATTAAATAGTTAAGATTGAAATATTCTGGAGTTATAATATTCTGGAGTGGAGGAGAAATCTGCCTTGACTTCATGTCCTTCATTTAATAGTGATTTGTCTTTTATAGTTAGAATATTAGCTGACACACTAGGCATAAGAATATTTGTTGACACACTAGACATTAGCAATCATAACTAATTGTTCTGACCAATATAAGGTTCTCTGTAATATTTAATTAAGTTAAACACCAAGTTATTAATTATATAAACTCTGTATTTTAGTCGACATGTTTTACAGGCCCATTTACCAGTATCGCTGTGTTGCCACATGCAACCAACGCGTGTTCCACAGATCTCATAAACATCTAGACAAATAATCATATCAAACATCCCCCGTAAAGATAAACAGTTTACATGTAGCATTTAAGTCAACTCATATTCTTTTAAATACAATGGCATTTTAGTGACTCTACCTGATCTCGTTCTACTCTCAGGAATGACTTCTGCATGAGCAGTATCTGTTACATTATCATTAGCACTATCCAATATTTCAATTTGAGATCCTTGCCCAATATCCTCCCATTGACTTTCAAGCAACTTATCAGGTACACTGTCATGCTTAATAATTAACTTATTTTTACTTGGTCTAATATGTCTCTCATTTCTCCTAACCAAATTACCTTTTTCATTTTTTACAATGAAAGATCTAGGACCATCAGCTTCACCCATAATTTTACCAGCACACCAATCTTTATTTGGTGCATTTTGTATTATTACATTATCCCCCAAACTAAAAGATTTCTTTGCCTTTGCAGTTTTATAATATATGGTCATCGATTTTTCCTTGTTTGACATCAATTGCTCTCTAACATTTAGTGGTACTCTATGTTTTAATAATTCTTGTGAAGCTCTGGTTCCCGAGAGGGAGCGTGGGTTCGAACCTCCACACCTGACACCATGTTCTGACCAATATAAGGTTCTCTGTAATATTTAATTAAGTTAAACACCAAGTTATTAATTATATAAACTCTGTATTTTAGTCGACATGTTTTACAGGTCCAGTTACCAGTATCGCTGTGTTGCCACATGCAACCAACGCGTGTTCCACAGATCTCATAAACATCCAGACAAATAATCATATCAAACACTAATCTTATTAAATTTCAAAGACTTATGAAAGGATTATTGCAAAAATAAGCGTTTAAGAAAAGAACCCACTTATTCACTCCCTGAGGATGCCTGTGTGCCAGCAGTGCGAATTAAATATAAAAGGGCTATCTGTTCGGTAGTTATTATCTTAGTTTGAGGTAAACATTATAGACTGATAATTATAAGTGGCTAACCATCCTTATTTCCTTGTTATAGGGGCAGTCGGTGGTGACGGAGATGACAGCGATGACAAGGAAAAGGAAGAGGAAGCAGAACGCGAACGACAAGAAGCCATCCGTGAGGCCGAGGATCGACGCAAGGAGAAGCATCGCAAGATGGAGGAGGAGCGCGAGAAGATGCGCCAGGAGATCAGGGACAAGGTAAGGAGATAGAAGATGATATACTAGGACAACAAGAAGTCAAAGAGCGTTGCAAAGAGGGGTATCACATATTTATGATATAATAAGGGAACAAAAAGCCAAAGAGCATCGCAAGGAGAAGGATCGTAAGATTGAGATCAGGGACGAGGTAAGGAATAAAGAGTAGATGAAGGCTTCCCTCATACGGGCGCGATGTGACAATACGACAATATTTTTTTAAATACGAACACATTTTTTTACGAGAGCCATGAATTGGGATTATAGGAACTTAAGATAACTATTAAGTAATCTGTGCTGAAGATGAAAAGAGACGTACAGAGATCATGAACTAGGTAAAGGTTAGAGAGAAGTTGGATTAAATAGAAGATATTGACGAGAATGGATGCCGTTAGAAACTACAGATAAAAGGGAGGTATAGAGATCATGAACTAGGTAGAACTAGAGAAAACTGAAAATAAAATTGTAAACAATAATAGGACTAGATGCAAGATTGAGAAAAGGATAAGCTTAAAAAAAAAGAACTAAATTTTACACAATAAAGGACAGGCTATCAAGAAGATAAGGGACTTAAAGGAGCTAGTAATTACAATGATGTTAGATAAGATAACGTGGTAAAAAGGTCCTCGAAAATAGCGTAGGTAGCAAGGAAAAGAGATTATTTTGAGAGCAAGGAAGAGAGAGACAATTTAAAGCGATATCTTAAAAATATTTAGAGAGTTGGGTTGAGCTAGATAATTTTAACAACTACTTATTATTTGAGAAACTTAACTATGTAAATTCTGAAGTTCAAATTTTACGAAACCTAACATCAGCTTTGCCCACAATACCTAGCCTGCTGTCACACAAACAAGTCAACAATTAATGCGGACGCTCAGAAGTATGTCAAGAGCTCTCACGCCTCTTCACACATGTCAGATAATTTGTTCGACACGCGTCGAGTGCGCTCCGCCCGCGAGTGTGGGTTCACCTATATATTTCTGTTTTTCGGTAATTGAGTGGTCGGAAAAATTGAGTGTTTTCTGTGTATGAATATATTTTTGGTAATTTATTTGATTTTTGGTGTAGACTGTGAATATATTCATAAATGGATAGAAGATATGCGATGTGGTTAATATTTACGTACATACAACTCACGCTTTTTGCCCAAGTTTGAATCTGATCTACAGTTCTGTCTTTCCTTTCATTCTTAAAATCCATCCAAAGGTTGTCTTGAAAATATCGCTTTTAGCGATAAGGCCGCCCATTGTGTCACCCAGTGTAATGTTTTCTTCGTCAATACTTTCTGTAACTTATATGGTGTACAAAAGAAAGAGTATTCTATTCTATTCGATTCTGACCCACAGGTCACTCCGTTCTTGTCCTAAGTCTTAATAAATCCTGCAATATAAGTACAGAAAAAAATAAGAAACTAAGACAGATTCCCAGCAAAACAACATAATCCAACCTCACCATTTACTCTCAAAAGCTTCAAAAATAAATGTTAAACCTTCCAAAGCATGTCAAGGATAATTTAACAATGAAAATATCATCTGCGAACCCTAAAAACCCGCCAAGCTATCCGGCTAATTAAAAAATCTCTTTAAGACCGCCTTTATAACATTTAAATTGACCTAAAACTGACATAAATCGCAAGCGAAATAAAATCGCGTCTTCATTTACGAAACAAAAGAACTCCGGGTGGGGTTCACTTATTCTTAATTAAAAAATTCTAATAATCCTCCCGACCACGGTATGCGGACCACGACATTTTTATGGGGTTCCGTGGTACCCCAGTAACCCCAGTGTGAGGATTGTAATTGAAGATTCCGTTCAGCGCTCTATTAAGGCTTTGGGGTACATAATAGGGGTGATATCGGCAGGAATTTAATATAGAATATTATGGATTGCTCGCATTTTTCGAAGTGTTCGCGTGAAATACGTGATGGTTTTCAGTTTAGCGCTGGCATGTTAGTTCTTGGGATACTTACATAATTGTAAGGCTTAGTTATAATAATTTACAGTTTATAATTAATATATATACATCCTTTATTTATTGATAAACTAATTACAATATAATTAATTTATTTATCTTACTAATATAGCCTATAAATGTGAAAGTTTGTATGAATGGACGTGTGTGTGGATGTATTTTTGTTACTCAATCACTCCAGAACGGCTGAGCGGATCTGGATGAAATATGGCACAGAGATAGATTATAGTCTGGAATAGCACATAGGATATTTTTATCCCGGTATAATGTTTCCTTAGGATAATAAAACACTTTTCACGCGGGTGAAGCAGCTGGCAGAAGCTAGTTATTTATAAAACAACACAAAACATAAAGTATTACACTTCGGTGTCTTCGCCCATTAGCGCGCCCCTTGACGCATATTCGTCCTCCAGGCTCCGGCATTTAACGTTCGATATAACAGTTACCATATCGAATGAATTATTTAATTTATTAAGCTGAATATATGACAGGTTCTGTCGAAATACAAAAATTGGTCACGTAACTTTTCGATGGCGCTTGACAGTCCTATACGTTTTTGTCATTTTTCTAATCGCTATAGTGACGCTTTCTTTGATAGTTTGAATAAATGTCTAAAGCCTCAGGAACTTTAAACTTTTCTTCTTTAACTAACCCAGTGAGATCAAATTAAATTATTTATTTTTCACGGACGTACGGAACTCTTCCACTTAATGAAGACGCTCTTGGCATTTTGTTATTTCGGTCGTATCACTTTTCATCCGTGCGGAAGAGGAAGATAAAAATGTGATGAATGAAAATGTGGTGTGGACATTATACTAATTATATTCATTAATTTTATGTTCATTATGCGAATTACTTTCATGGAAAATAAGAATTATATTTAGATATAAGAAATTCGCCTCCTTTACATGGGACTTAAACATAACTGGCGATATGTGGGTGTACTGTAGGTGCATCTCCGCCTAACCTTTCGGGGCATACAGGCGTTATAGTTTGTGTGTGATATGTATGAAAGACTTCAATCAAAATAGAAAAGAAAAAAAAAACTGGACTACTTAAAAAGCCAACTAAACAAGAATAACATGTTGTGCAGTCGGAGGATTCACACATGGTTTTGGTCAGTCAGCTGAAGAACATCACAAAATAAGATCTGTGTATGTTTTTCTAGGGCGTTCTCTCCCCTAAAACATCAAAACAATAACATTCGTCTACAGAGTGTGTGCAAAACATTATTAATACTAAACAATATAATCTACGCTCGCCATGTTTACGTAGCAGATTAAAGGGGCCCCGATTGGTCCGGCCATAAGCAAACACCCTGTAGCAAACGGTTGACAAACAACATGATGTATATGAAGGGATTAACTTGAGAATGTTGTGTTATTTCCTCTTTTTACGGAGAAGTTCAATTTCCGTGAAAAGACACGTGTGACATTCATCTGCTCTTGAGGAAAATCGAAAAAGACTGCCTTAATATAACTGCGGTATTATTAAGTAAATAAATGAAAAAAAAGGTCGAATGAATAAAACTAATACGTCTTTTGCACTATTTAGTCAAACAAATTTTTGATAGTAATAATATTATGTAGTATAGAATATTATTATGCCTAAGCTTCTCTCGACACCACTGACTGTACTGAGATTTTTTAACTTACAATTATTATCAAATACAAATATGAATTTATGTTTCAAACTTCATGCAACATAAGGGTACATAGGCGGCCTTAGTCATTTTCTACCATTCAGCCAAATAAATTATATAAAACAAAATATCATTGTAGCCCAACAAACAAACCATTAAATAATAATAAAGCTGTGCATTAATTTTCAGAGGAACATTTAGTTCCTCCGCCTAAGATTATAAAAGTGCTAACTGCAAATATGTATCAAAATCGGTTCTGTAGTTTAATTACTTTGAAAACTTTCCCATAATATAATAAAACATTTCACGAAATAAATAAATCACCCACAAACACGTAGAGTGCTTCCTAAATACAACATTTGGGAGCTTTTAGCGTTTCAGCGCTTTTGAATAAATCCTAAGCTGAGAGCTTAGCTGTTTTGTGCTCAAAGTTAGCCGCTGTATTTTATGATGTTGTGTTATTTATGAAATATAAACTGAATAAGTGAAGCAAAAGGAGATTGCAAGGATAGTAGGAGATGGCTTGTATAGTAAGTATAACACAAGAATTAAATTCATTGAGGATAGCCGTGATCTTTAATATCTACTGTTATAATTTATTGTTTTGTAAACAACTTATTTTGGCTTCGCCGTAGTTAGGTTAGGTTAGGTGAACACTGTTTTCATTCGTTCCGTTTATTTCTAGTTCAAAGAAAGACAGAAAATCTCGAAAAAAATGGACTGCGATGAGCACAAAATGCAATTTTACTTTCCATTTATGAGTATGTTTGGCGTAATTTTAGTCTAAAGTCTGTTTTTTTTCTCTAAGACAAAGTTGACACATGCAAATGTCGTTACGCATATAGTCTCAAATACTATAATAGGTCTAAATGGAATTATATATAACATACCTCAGCCCTAAAAAAAGTAATTTGACAAATGCATGAGTCAATTTTGCCTCAGAGATAAAAAAGCAGACTTTAGCACTCTAATATACTTTAATTCACATTTAGCTAAACGTAGATGTAATCGTTTTACTCGTGGCTACCAGACAGTAGGCACCTAATCATAGTACAATTATAAGGCCTAATTGCACTTTGATTCGATTCCATCTTCCATATCAAAATCAACTCGAGAAATTACTTTCCTAGACGTACCTTCCATGAGGTAAGACCACATACAAAGTCCCACTAATTCCACAGATTCAATTGCACAAATGGAATCACTAGCTCCGCCTGTGGCGGCACCTGCCGTCACCATTTACATAATTGGTGCACCTTGAGGCTTACACAAATACAATATCTGTGCTTTGTATATTGGTGTGTATGCTAATATTTGAATGCCCGTGTTGTCTGGTAGAAGCGGTACATAGGGGGTAAAATGGATTAGTTTTGTTATAATCTAACGTGTTATAATAAATTGTCAGTACTCCAGTACGGAATATAAAAACAAGATAGTGATTAGGAAACCAGAATGATAAGGTTTTCGGCTCTTTAGAAATAGTAAATAAAATAGGTAATATGTTCATAATACAAACTCATTGATGACTTACGAGGCATGAAACAGAAAAGCTCAATAACATTATATTTCCTTTTAAAATAACCCTTAAATTGCCATTTAATATAATTCCTCCAGTATTAAATCTAATAAATATCTCACTGGGTTCACTTCATCACCAACGTCACTGCAAAACCGTTAAACAAAACGCAACATGTCAAGTCTCAATTGAAAACCATAGTGCCCTGCACTAAAACCTAAAAATGAACACACCACCTCCAATTAACCCCATTATATGCACTATAATATTCAACACATTTTTCCATAAAAATAAGTAGCACTAAACGCCCTAGTTCCCCTCTTACCCCCCGTTTCCTTAACTTTCCTAACCGGCGTAAAGACGAAGTGCCACTTTACCCGCGTAATTCGCCGCGCCCGCCATTGTGCAGCCTTCCCGCCAAATTACCAGCAATTTGCGCGTGTAAAAAGCCCAGAAGTTCCCGCGAGAAAAGTGACTCGACTTAGGACTAGATTGGCTAGGCGAATGATTGGGTTGAGATGTCGATTTTATTTTGTTTGAGTTGAATTGTCACCTTTTCAATAACTTAAAAGTCTTCTGACACTCCCTCATTCGGTAGCAGCTCCTTGTGAAAAATAGATTTTGGCAAGTAGGTACTAACTAGAAATAAAGATTAATTCATATCCCATTCAAAACAGATAGCTACTTAGAGACAAACAAATAACACTTTTATCTTTATATATGGATAAAAAACCAATCACACAAACCAGTAAAACAATTGCCCGGCAGTAACTGCCTATTTACATGAGGTGGATAGTTTACTTATTTTGTCAAATCTTGAAATTCCTTACCTAAGTTCTCAGGGTTACTGATTTCAAACCATCATATGGCTAGAATAACTCGGCTATCATCAACTACTCATATGCAAAGTGGTGCATTAAAATAAGTATGGAGAAGGTTCTCTTTTTTAACCGACTTCAAAAAAGGAGGAGGTTCTCAATTCGACTGTTTTTTTTTTATGTTTGTTACCTCAGAACTTGTTACTGGGTGAACCGATTTTGATGATTCTTTTTTTATTTGAAAGCTGGTGTTTGTCATGTGGTCCCATTTAATTTTCATCAAGATCTGATAAAGAACTTCGGAGATACACATCAGAACTCTTCAATAAATGACGGCAAATCACTTGGGATAGCTGCAATCGCATTTATGTTTATTGTTTACACCATTTCATAACATCACACTAGTACGCTCTAAAGGGGTACGCAGGTGTAAACAGTTCACCTTGGTGTACCCTTATACGACCGGTTTAGTTTAAGTTTCATGTTATTGGGTAAATCTATTCTGGTTTCACTTTGGGCAATATTGGTACCCGGCCTATATAAATTATGTAGCACAACTAAAAAGTGAAAAATAAAAAAAAACTTTTTACAAAAAATACAACCGACTTCCATAGAAAAACAAAAAAGTGTAAAATAACTTCAATTTCGGAAGTCGGTGTCAAAAAACGAAGAAAATAAAACAAGAACACCGACTTCCGAAATTGAAGTTATTTTACACCTTTTTGTTTTTCTATGGAAGTCGGTTGTATTTTTTGTAAAAAGTTTTTTCTATTTAATGTTACCTTAACCTTCAATGTGGAACTCACATTGGCTGGTCACATCTCAACATCAACACACACCGAAATATCGCGCATATATTGCCAAAGGGGTTAAGCAGTGGTATACCGAGTGCACCCATATCTACGACTATCATAACAAAACACGATCACTTTTCAAAAATCTATCCAGCCAGCTCATAATTGGCGTCACTTTAAAACTGTAACACTTGCATTAGGTGCCGTCGCCTCGCCGCCCGGGCGGACTATTAGCCAGGCCATTACGACGCTGCGCCGAAGTGTGCCGACGCTTCCCCGCACTAATAAAATTTGTACCTAAATGGCTACGTCAAAGGACCCTCGGTAATTTCGAGTTGGGTGCCTGTACTCCTGTAGGGTCTCAGGTAGGAGCGGCCGCGGGTTTGGGAATCGCTGCCTGTTGTAATAGAATCTTAAGCTTGTGAATTGAGATCGGGTACAGACAAAATATTTCAAGGGATCTGAGTTTTGGCAAGGGATAGCAAAAAAACAGTAACCTAAACTTCTACAAGTAATGGATATTACCCTCAAGGGAAACCTTATCCAAAGTTGTTCCATACTTAATACTAACAAAAAGAAAATAAGGTTAAATTGATAAACAGAATTTCGTATTGTAGTATGATTATTGCAGATACTTGAAAAGTTAATAATTGCTTATAACTATTAAAAGTTTATTAACCATTTCAATATTTAAATGATTTTTAAAGGTAAAAACTATAGCATGTTTTTAAATATTCGTACAAAATTCAAATTCCTAGACAGAGTCATAAAACGCAATACCAAATTGAGGAAAATGTTGTTTCCTATGAAGGTTACGTTCAGAAACCCGATGTTTGGCAAAGGGTTGTAAAGCGATATGTCACTTGCGTACGGCCTCGCAAATGTCTAAACAAATAATGTTGAGGGCGCTTGAAAACCGTATCTTAGAAGGAAAACTGTCATGGTGGTTTTTTTAGTAGCAAACTGCCTATTTTGTTTTGTATTTTGATGACATTACTCCATTTTCGACCTCTTGTTCGGTAAAAATCCTTTGAATACCCAAGTGGCATGCAAAGTTATCTATTGTAAAATATAAAAAATTCTACCAAAACATTTGTTTGCATAATAAAGGTTAAAAATCATTTACAAAAGAACAACTAGCACGCTGTATTTACAACATAATGGTGTACAGATGCATACAATATGATGAGCACCGTTTAGTTTACTAGGAACCAAGGTTGGTTCAATATTAGGTTAATAGTCTCTTGAAATCATTCATTTTAAAGGCAAAATCATTTTAATTTAATTATTTATCCTTTGTTTTAGGCCAGAATTTCTGCTTCGTGGTGGTATAAAAAGCCAATTTTCTAACACGCCTAAGTATCACCGTAAAATAATATCTGCTAATTATAGTGTCGCCATCTGACGAGTTCCTCAGTAAACTTGATTCTTGATCTTATTAATATCCGTTCCGTCCCCGTCTTGCCCCCTATTACTTTGTAGAAAGTTCTGCCCCTTATCCATAAAGTGGGGCAAATTATACTTTTGATGTTTTGTCTGTAGACCCCAGTATTGAAAACCGCCCCTTTTTCCTTTTAATGCTTTGGTAAGTACCCAATATACTTGCTTGCTTGCTAAGAAACTACGTAATAATTAATTAAGAAGTGTGGAAATCGTGATTGGGTTCTAAGAACAGCAATCCAGAAAATGCAGTGCTATTTCTTCAGTAGCTGGGTACCAGTACAGCAACTCTAAATTTGCAATGTAATTTTCAGTACCGCTACTGACGACGACGTTACGACATTAGGTAGCGACTGGTTAAGTTAATTTAAATAAATGTAACTGTGCAATGTAGACTATTCGTCTGACTTGTTCATTTATCGATTTAATGCAAAACACGTACGAAAAACGTGCTCTTGAAACCAACATTAGAGGCATAATTTCTGCAAATGCCAATACAATTTGCACAAAAAAACGAACTTTATACTCTTTTTATTTTTCTAATTAAATCTTACCCTAAAAATCTTCCAATACTGACTCCCCATCGACGTTTAATAAAAGCACTTATTTCGCCGAGTTTCTTCAACTATGAGCATTACGTAGCGCCCCCATCGGGGCCTGCCTGACCCAACAATTAAAACTTGCAGTACCGGAACTTTTACGCGAGTTGTCGCAACTTTCCGCAAATGTTCGTGCGAACGTGACGGACCGACTTTGATGACGACTCTTTAATTAAGTGTAGCGAACTCTGTGCGGATTATGAGCGCCTGGTATTTTTGATCTGATTAATAGACCTGTGTTTTATTGGGGGATCATATTCTTTCAAATTTTTGCGACTTTATCTACTAATGAATGCAATACACTCCAATATGATCTGTCTTAAAGTTAGTAGTTAGTTATTTACCCTGGTGTAGTTTACCTTTAAAATCGTTCTCAACTATTTTATACTCACCTAAGTACCTATCTATACCTGTTTTTAACCCCCGACGAAAAAAGAGGGGTGTTATAAGTTTGACGTGTGTTGCTGTGTATCTGTGTGTCTGTCTGTTGCAGTATAGCGCCTAAACGGATGAACCAATTTTGATTTAGTATTTTTTGTATGAAAGGTGATTTTGTCGAGAGTGTTCTTAGCTATGTTTGAATAAAATCAGTTTAGCTGTTTAAAAGTTATGGGCGTTTTACTGTTTAAATCGGGGTGTTTTCGCAAGATATCATGTCAAAATTAGTGTTCAATAGATTGCCGATCGAAGCGTATCTACTAAGTACTAGATAAAATATGTAGCATGAAATAAAAATGTGCCGGGGGTTTTTTAAATTTTGAAATTTTACTTGTATTGAATGGGTGTGCGTGAACCGCAAATCAGTACCTTTAATTTCATTTGTTTCGTGACAAATGGAAATAATGTAACAAAAATACACGAATAAAATAGAAAAAAATAACCCCAAAGTCCAGACAGACGTCCGTAATAAACACTTGTATGTGACTTAACTTGGTACGTGGCAAAATAGTGTTCGTACCGAATTTGACATAGTTTACGTATTTTTGAAACAAATTAGGCTTGTGGCCATTGTACCACCCGTCAACTTTAAATAATCGTTAATTAACCTGAATGTACTACAAGTGAGGCGGTTACGAACAAATCGACATAAAACGATAATTGTAATCGCGTGACTGACAACAGAGTGCGTGAATGTTACCAGCCTTCACGTAAATAATTTATTAAATGGCTATTGGCAATGGGCTGGCACTAGACAGCCTAATAATTTTCATTATGATAGACGTATTGTGAATTATGTATTATTCGGCATTATTGAATAGTTTCAGTGTATTATTGACAGCATCGTTGTTGGAATTATTAATGAAATTGTTGATTAAACATTCATAGCCTAAGTTCTCTATGACATAATCTTATTTTCTTGTCTTGAAAGATGCCTCACTCCACACATTTCACATTGTGAATGATATTGGGTCTCAAAATTCTAAAAAGGTTAACTCTTTTTCCTTTCGCTTTTGCTCAGTAGTGGGATAATATAGGTTGACAAAAACAACACCACCAAGCTTTTATGTAACCTGGAAATCGAACCTAGTACAGCTCCTATACTCAAACCTACGCTCGACATTTCAGTAACTTAAACCTCTACTTAGCGGATTATGCAAAAGTAATAGGAGCCCATATCCAGCAAAGGGTCACCCATATCCTATAACGACTATAATAGTTATGGAATCATAAAATTTACTAGGTCACAAGGCCCTAAGGTTCGGCTTTTATTAGTAATTCTCCGGGCGAGCGATTATAGACCTTCTGTCCCAGCTGACGATTATCCGCTTTCCAATCAATTAGATTTAAATTGCCTATCACCATGCAGCGGGTAGATTTGAATTTTATTTGTTAAAGGTTCTGTAGGACTGAGGGTTAATTCTTTAGGGGAATGGAAAATGGCTGATTCGGATAAGCACGAAAGAAATATAAGCTAAATTATCATTTTGACTGCTTTGGGTCTAGTAGTTGGAAGAGCTACTACTCATGAGATCCTGGGTTCGATTTTTAGGTTGAACTAAGTGTTATTGGTCAAATCCATTAGCAATTTTATGATTTGTGTTCGGTTGATGGCAACAGAGTCAGAGAGCCTATCGCTCTATGCAAAATACGACTCCGCATCAAAATTGCGATAATTGACAATGTGAGGGCGACAGTACGATATGTCGACCATCACTAGTGCTACAACACATCAGCTCGATTACGTTAGTGCGATTACTGGTATTCCAAATACATCCAGTTGGAAGGCACGACGCCGATTCCAACACAGTTAGGAAAAGTCTAGGCAAAAACTAAAAATGAGCCTTAACCATACCTGGTGAAAAGTAAGTATAAAACAATACTCCCTTCCTCTTCTTGATGTTAGGATATAACATGTTCAAGAGTTAACACATAGGATACATTTTGTTTACCCTTCAACATAAACGATTTTGCTTAGAACACAAAACTTAAAATCTATTCTTCCATAACCATATCAGACTACTAGGACACTATGAAAACCGAAGAGGTAGAGGAAACCTAAAATAAAATCCCTTAAAATGACAATATAAGGTTAGCAACTGGTAAAAACTATTCTGCCATAACCATTATCAAAGTACCAGAAGACTATGAAACCCGAAGAGGTACACGTAAGTATCGATAAGTACGCTTTGGATTAAAACATGGTACACTATTCATCCCTAAACATAATGCGGGCGGGAACTAGTGAAAAACTATTCTTCCATAACCATATGAAAGTACCAGGAGACCATGAAACCCAAAGAGGCACTCCTGTGCAAAATAAAGAGTGGCAGTGGACGCGTTGGCAATACTTCCGATACATTAGGCTCGCCACACGACGTCCGTAGCGACAGCAAATATGATTAGACGAACGGTTTGTTTTGGCGCACGTTTTAAGTGGATTTTCATGTTGTACATAGGTTCCTATAAATAAATTGTGTTGAGAAAATGGAAAATAAGTACCTAACAAAAAGTTAAAACGATAAAAATCGGTAGCCGATTGATCTATACTAATATTATAAAGAGGAAAGATTTGTGTGAACATCCTTTCACCAGTAGAAAGCTACATTCTTCCTGAGGTACATAGGCTATTTTTGATCTCGAAAACGGGTCCAATGGGGTGGGCTGCGGGGAAATGCTAGTGTAATATATTTATAGGCAAGCGAATAAGTAATAGCCAACATAAGTCTCGTAACAATATATTAAAACAACACGATCAATACACTGCATTACCACTATCTAAATGAACTCCTATCTCCCACTATCAAACGATATGAAACAACTCAATATACGTCTAACAGACGCACCAAACTAATAAACGCCGCTTACTTCAAAATAAGTACACAGGATACGTCTCCGAGACTCCCCCATAAAAAGGCGTAGAAATCCCTGTTTATGCAAACCGTACTTGCGAACGTTTTACACGTCATTTTCCGAAGCCATGCGCCCCATAAACTTTCCTATAGCAATTTTCCACCATAGCACACACACATATATGTTTAAATGCGTGAATAAACGATCTTATAGCGATTTTGCACGGCATACACACACTAAGAAACCGACATTGCGTATTTGTACATACTCACATACATATACTTTACTGATATGTGTGTGCATGTTCTTATTGCTTTCTATACACACAATGATGACGTAATTGGGTATGTATATATAATGTATAGTTATGTTGAGTATTGGAAGGTCTCGTAGCAATTATGCGTCATGCAACACAAAGGGTGTGTTTCATGCGTATGTACGTCGATGCATTTATGCATTATTGTGTGAGATTAATACCGACATACATACAAGATTAATTCTTAATATAGACTAATTATTATAAATTACTAATCTAATAACTAAAGCAAATTATATTATAGAGAAAAATGGAGTCCATGAGCACTCGCGCAGTTTGAAAAGATGTTAATTTGCCCAAAAATAAGTATTCAAACTCAAAGCATTCATTTGATTAAAACATTTACAGGCACTTATGAATTGTCAAGGAGTAGTTGTTTCAGAAAGATGAGGTTATTTGCACATTACAAAGCGTAGATCTCTATAGAGGAGAACGTGCAAGGAACTCCATGGACACTGTTTTAAACATATTATTATATTTCCCTAGACAGTCTAGAGCTGCAACAGGCAGCAAACTACATTTGTTTTAATCAAACGTGACAAAATTATTATATGTTACAGGAAAAAACCGACATTATTAACCTCCATGCCAAAATAATAACAAGGACAATACCACGGCAAACCAGTAAATTATAATACATAATGTGGGCGACGAAGTGTGAAAGTCCTTTAGTCAATTTTCCGCATTGCACACACACCCTCAATCTTTACACACACATATACATACTGTCTGTATACGTACGTGTGTGTTTTATGACCCGCACATGGATAGGTTAGAAACAATAAAAAAATATAGACGGTCGAGTAAATATAAAGCTATTTTTATGGAATAGCTTTTCATTCGAAAACATATTGCATACTCCATGTATCGTTTAGTCTATGTTTTTCTGAGTCAATCACTAAACTCATATGGTTATTTGTCAAATTCTTCTTTAGCCTGAAAACCTATAAAATTTTGGCTTTAAAGTAGGGTTTGATACGTTCTTAACTTCAAATATTTAATTCAGAAACCGGGGATACATATCCCTTCAACATAATCCATCCCTGATCGCTACAATTATCGAATAAAAACCATCCAACTAAATATCCCCGAGTACATCCAACTATGTGTCCCCGAGTACATCCACCATCCACTGGTGGCCTCTCAATTTCTGTTCAGATGAGTTTCGTAACTCGTTTAGTGCGCCCGACGGCAATCTTGCGCAAATTGGAAGCATCACAACGGCTAATGATAACGGTTACTGGAGCCGATATTCGAAACTTATCGTTGGGGGACAGTACAACGTTATTTAGTGTCTAGTTTGTAATAATTTATTAATGGAAGTTTACATTTTTAGCGTTACTTCTTCTTGAAAGACTCTTCCTGGTAATTTTTATTATTATTTATTTATTATATACTTTACTGTACACCACAAAATATGTACAGGACAAACATTCAAGAAAACAAGTGTAAAATGGGTGGTCTAATCGCACAGGGCAATCTCTTACAGACAACCTTTGGATGGACTGAACGATAGGAGAAGAATTTAGGGCTTTACTTTTCAACAGTGTTTAAGTTCACTACTTATTCCTTTTGTCAGGCGACCAATTGATTGCCTCATTATGATAGTATGGGATTTCCTTGAGGCTGAACGCTATTTCGATTACATAATGTATTTCCAACTTCTGACTGATACTGATGACTAGGTACTATCATTAAAACTGTCATTAATTTATCAGTTCAAAATAAAGTAGTTATATAGTTGTACATTTCAAAACGTAGGTAGATTTCTACATAGAAGAACGTGCAAGAAACTCCTTTATATCAGTAAATAATCTGTGAAGCATGAAATAAATATAATTAAAACATTAATGTTTTGAACGATATATGGAAAGAAACTATTGGATATCCGAAACTTTTACGAGCTTCACGAAAATCAATTACGGGAAACCGCTGTTGTTTATTTCAATTTACTAATTAATATGTCGGAGCTGGATCGAAAAATTATAACGTAAAAAATACGAGTATATTAAAACTTTGTTTTCTAATCTGACACGTTTATATAGTTCTACTCAAAATTTCTTCGTATGTTCTATTGAAATTAAGTAATTGTTTTGTTGTTAATCATGCCTTACATGATCATTATTCTATTTGTCATGAGCTCATCATCATCATCATCATTTCAGCCGAAAGACGTCCACTGCTGGACATAGGCCTCCCCCAGGCGTCGCCACATTGACCGGTCCTGAATTTACATCCATCATCAAGAAGCACCCATCGGTTGACAGAAGTGCCGAGAAGTAAGAAGACAAAGCTCTTGGATGTTAAATTGACTCTAGTAGGGAGTCCGTATTAACGCGCGACTCCCTAATCGAGTCAGGTTGACTTCTTTGAGGCTAACACAGCGCCAGAAGAGGAGAGAAGAAGACAAAAGGAGGCAGAAGATTTGTTTGTTTCATTGTGCTGTTATATTGTAATATCTATGTAGTTTTATTCCTATCCAGTGAAAATATCAATCAACAAAAACCTGGTCTTGTAGTTAAATATAAGTTTGTAATCGCCAACCCGACTTGAGCGATGCTCATGCCTTCTCTGAATGAGAAGAGTCCTAGGCCCTGCAGTGGGACAGTTACAGGCTGGTATTATTATTATTGAAGTCACATAATTTTTCAAGCAATGAACATAGTTCTATTTTATCTACCACCAAAAATTTAATATAATATTCTTTTTAAAACATTACCGCAAGTAAAGGCGACTATATTTCAGCTTCATTTTAATTAATCAAATCCCGGGAAATCCCCGGGCATCGCTAAGCCGGTGATTATTTAAAATTGTGCCATCTACATGATTAAGGAAAATGGTATATTTGAGCTCCGTGTGATGTTGCCAGAGGTAAAATATCAGGCTTGTTGTGGTAATATTGTATATCATACATAAACTCACGCCCTTTTCCCATGGGTGTAAACAGAAACTTCAGAACGCCATCTGCTCCGATCTTTTTGCTGTATTTTTAACCCCCGACGGAAAAAAAGGCGTGCTATAAGTTTGACGTGTGTACCTGTGTGTTTTTGTATTTGGGTATATGTCTGTAGCTATAGCTACTAAACGGATGAATCGATTTTGATCTCGTTTTTTGTTTGTTTGGAAGTTGACTTTATCGAAAATGTTATTAGTTATGTTTTATGGAAATTGGTTCAGCCGTTCAAAAGTTATGGGCGTTTTACTGTTTGAATCGGGGTGTTTTCGCAAGAAATCGTGTCACATTTTAACACGTGTTTAACAGATTTTCGATCGAAGCGTTTCTAGTACTAGCTATGTAGCATGCAATAAAAATGTTTCGGGGATTGTTTAAATTTTTTATTTTATTTTTTTGGTAATATTGTGATAAACTTCAAAGTTATGTTTTTGCTTATAATATGCGCTATTGTTATATTGGATCTAGGAACTGTTATGGTCAAGCATAGGCTCTAGAAAAGTGAAATTATATCAACGAAAGCATCGTGATGGCGATTGTCAAAAAAACAATATTGTATGGGAATGACAAGAGATATCGAAAAATCACGTGATCAATCCCTTACATTCTGACATTTCGACTATTGCCTTTACTGACATTGAATGCCACTTATCTAGCTTTGATCACTTGTACCTAATTTTAATGTATCACACTGTATGTTTACATTCCATTTTCATCAAAAACTGACAATGTTGCAGACTTCTGCTGCTTTCATATATTTTTTTCAGTTCCACAACCATCAGATTATCATGACAGAGCACGAGAAACCTTTTAAATGTACAATTTTAAATCCAATGAGATATCAATACCGGGCAATCCTCGCTCAATATCTGAGACAACTCTAATGAGATGTCCAGAGGGTTGCCAGCTAAATAATGCTTTTAAGTAAAAAAAAAACTCATTCTGCAGACAAACTCAATCTGCTCTGCTATCTATAGTTTAAAACCTGACTACTATTAGCTTAGGTTATAATATATATCCAACAATTATATCAACATTTTATCCATTAGAATAATGATCTTTATTTGCCTAGCATTTTGTCCACATTCGAGTCAGCTGTCACACTAATCTGATACCCTCAATACTAGCATCCTACATACCGTCGCAATAATATTACAGAATACAAAGAAGCTTTTAAAACCCACAATAAAAATCTAATTTAATACCGATACTCGCAAAGCCTTGCTCAATCTTCTACCACTGAGACATCCCTAATGAGATCTCCAGAGGGTTGCCAGTGAAAAAAATGCTTTTAAAATTAAAATAAATTCTTCCCCAGGCTGTCTCGGCTGCATGTAATCAATTGAAGATTAAAGGCAAGAGGATTGCTCTGAGCCTTCGCGGTGTAATTTTCTATTTTATAATTAAGCCTCTTTGCGTCATCGATCTAGACTGGCTTAGAGGTTTAGTGGCGTGGATTACAATTAAGTGGATGTAAACTTTGGTAAAATCTAGGTTGCGAAAGCATGGCAGGATTCTTGTAGGTGCAATCCTACTTTGACAAGTTACTTTTCCATGAGTAGTAAACCTTGAGTAGGTACTGTTTCCAAGGTCGCATGGGTTGCAAACATTTGTTACTTTATCATTATTTTCGTGTCGACAATTCTTTGTTCTTAATTTAAATTTTCTTCGACCAATACTCAGTCAAGTGGATATGCCGGAAAAGCTTCTGGCAGCTTTTAAAGGGTTGTTCAAATTTCGAATAGGTTTCAAATATTTAATGAACAGAATAATTTTGTGGGTGCCAGATTTTTAATAGCTATGAACCGTGTTGGTTTATATTCAAAATAATTTCCAAGATTCTGTGTGATTTCAACAATGAATATTCCCCTTCATTAGGTACATGCCTAGATATACGCCCTATATACATATGTTGGACTTGGACATTAATTGGATCGATGTAATGCGTTCAATTAATAATTGTGTAATCATGTTACCGCTAGCTCGTAGATATTATAGCAGTACTTCTGGTCTTTTATGTTTTGAACGTTCTGGTATTGTTTTATGCCATAAAGTGGCAAACAAGCAGGCCCCCCACCAAATGGTAAGTGGTCATCTGCAATAACAGCGCCACCACAGGTGCATTACCTACCCCTGTTAAAGAGAAGTCTCTTAAGAAGAGAAGAGAAATTTTGTTTGAAGCTGTCCATGTTGTGGTTTTGTGAGAGAGAACCCACAACAAGTAGGTCCTACTTTGAAGTTATTTCTCAGTATTTGTATACTAAACTTTGAAAGATTTATCCAACTGCGATCTCATCTTAGTTTACGTCATTCTCAGAAAAGATCTAAGCGTATCGTTTGAAACTCTTTGCGACTCAATACCGTTGAGAAACTAAAACGTCACCGAAACAAAAAAGGAATCTGCAAATAAAGCAACAATCAACAAAAATCTCTTTGACGACAAACAGAAAAAAATACTGTTAAGAAAACAGTTCCAATAAAATAAAGGTTGCATTATATACTCCCAGCTGCGGGAATAAATTGTGAGTTTACAGAAAAGGAGCCAATCTATTTGAGTGTGGCAACACTGAGCGTTCAGAAATCGAATGCGCTGTACCTTTGGGAAATTACGGCTGGCAACCCTGGTTCCGCTGAGGAACCGTCATAGCTTGTTACGACAGAATAATGTATTAACTGGTAGTTTGATGGGATGCAATAATACCCGTTTGAGCTGTGCAGACGTTCGACGAGAGTTTAAGCGACGGAATTCGCTTTGGGGAAATTTATTCGAAAATTTCTGCCTCTAGGTTTGGTAGTTGGATAGGTACAAATCTTGTTCAACTAATTTTAAGTTGGGTTTCGAACATATCTAAATGTGTCTATTCATATCCATATATATATCACACTTCAATCTACCTAGCCTTTTCCTTAACGATTGTCAAAGATCTTCAAATGACAGTTGGGATCGACGGCTTGACGTGCTTTCCGAGGGTCGGAGTCTTGATATGTAACGGATTTTCATCCATCCACGGACTGACCTCGGCATGCGATTCTTAACCTTGAAAATCTACCCGTGCGGCTGTTATAATTAAACCACGAGCTCCTCGATCATCCATCTAACACACATTATAGTATGTGGTATAGCTCAAGTGGCCTATTCCAAAGGAACTCTGTAAACTGAATTATTTTTCGTGATTAAAACTAGCATTTGACACTAAAATTTATAATCGGATTTGAACTTCGGGGGATTAACTTTTACAAATATACTCGTACTTTTATGAAATATTAATTAATTTTTATCTCTTAAAATTTTGATTAAGATTAAGCTACAACAGTTCAGAAGAACTGGAGCTTCATCAATATGTCTACGCACTTACGGAAGACCAGTAAATTGAAGTAGTTTTCTAAAGAAAATAATTAAATTTAGTGAAACTGTTTACGCAATAGATTACCAATATTTACTATACTGACGTTATAATTTTAGGAATGTTAATAAATACATATATATAGTACTGCATCGAAATCAATAGTGATCCTCAATATATTTTTTTTACTATAGAAAACGATACATATATCTAATATATTGTTGTTCGACAGATAAACATTTGTACTTACTTTGAGGAAATATTAGGAAAGGGGCAATAACCGCTATTGCAATTCTGAAACAAAACAACTTGAGCAAAATATACTTACTCTACAACTTCCTTGCACTATTCAAATCAAACTTCTCGATCAAGCTTGATGAGATCACTGGACTGGTTCGAATCGAACTTGCACATGTACAAGTTTACTGTGCAAACTCGACCTGGTTGCAACTTCAAATAGAACTTAGAATACTTTAGTGTAATTTGTATTAGCGTTCTAGGACTGTTCTGTTCATATTGCTTGAGGTCCTTGGTTCGCTTTCTGAACCTAAATACGTAACAGCTCAAAGCACGCACGCTACCTTTCATTTTGACAACTCAACAGTATTCGTTGCGTGTTTTACTCTGTCGAGTAGACGGATTGTTGAAAATATGTAGCAATTCATGCAAGCAAAGCACGCGTGCGCCATTCTTTGAAGGAACGCAATCAGATAGTCAGAGAGACAATAAATGTAATTGCGTTTATCTATCCATTAGGAATTTCTTAATAGCAGCGTGAAGTCTTGATATGTGCTTCGATGACGGCAATGCGTTCGTTCCCTATTCAACATGTGCATAGCAGTTTTTCTAAACTATGTTGAGTCAGCTTCCACTCTAGCTAGATGGAGTTGAGTAGGTGCCAGTATTTTATATGGAGCGACTGCATATAGATCTGGTGGTCTACTCACTATCTCCGTAAAAGAAGTTACGGGCCCCGTCCGAAAGTATTCCGAAACTTCGGAGTGAAAAAAACAAGTGTTAAGTTAAATTTTTGGACCGGTAAAAACACATCGGGAGTAGGTACAACAGTCAAATTGTGTTGTCATTCATTCTTACTTAGGGCCCCGAACAAATCATTCGTCCGTAGGTGTTAGGGAATAGAAAACGTCCCGTAACGAAGGCCGAGACTACGGACTTCGTGCTTAGGGAGTAGATCCCCTGACCTCTACCGCCGACATATACAGTGACCATTTATAGGCACTTTTTAATTGTCAAGGTTGGTCATTTAATAACATGAGGCTGAAACATAACTGATAAAACTTGGATTTTCCTAAAACACTTTTACCTTTTCGGGGAGCATAGACTTGTTACGTGGTATCTAAAATTCCTTGTAATTGTGCTTTCAGTACAAAATCCCGAAGAAAGAGGAGGTGGTGGAACAGCAGCCCATGGAGCCCGACAACCCTCTGATGAGGAAGAAGAAGACTCCTGAGGAATTGGCGGCCGAAGCGGAGCTGGAAGACCAGGACGAGTTCACCAGTAAGTGTCACTTTAAGCTTTTATTAACAACCACTAAAAGTTTAAAAGGAAACCCTTTGACCGGGTATGGTCAAGTGATGAGGAGATATGAAACGCATGTTACTAAAAGAGTTTTTTTTAGAAAGAATGAAAGTAAAAGTATTTATTTGCCAGAAACATTTGTATTTTTAACCGACTTCCCAAAAAGGAAGAGTTTCTCAATTCGGATGTTTATATATATGTTTGTGTTCGGTCCTAACTGCGCCGTATATAAACGGATTTACAAAGTTCTTTCAGATCTTCGGAGATATACAACAGAACTCTTCAATAAATAACGGCAAATCTCTCTGGAATCCTGCAATCGCATGTCTGTTTATTGTTTACACCTTTTCATAACAATTATCACGCCAGTATGCTCTAAACGCGTACACAGGTGTGTACATCTCTCCCTGGTATACTCTCATTCCACTGTTTATGTTCAAGTTACAAGTTATTTGTGTTATCTTTTCTGGCATCACTGTGGGCATAATAGGTACCTTACTATAGAACTTGTCCACTATGTACCACTAAAAAGTGAAAACAAAAAAAAACATTTCTACAAAAAAAAATACAACCGACTTCCAAAAACACACTACAAAGTGAAAAATAACTTCAATTTCGGAAGGCGGTGTCAAAAAACTAAGAAACGAAAACAGGAACACCGACTTCCGAAATTGAAGTTATTTTTCACTTCGTTATATTTTGTTTTAATATAAATGTGGGCGGTTAGAGAGGGTGGGGCAGGCCAAAGAAAATATGAATGGACGTGTGAGGAGTGATATGAAAGAAAAGGGAGTCAGTGATAGCACACGGTTGATAGGACGGTATGGAAAAAGAAAACGTGTTGCGCCGACCACAAGTAACATGGAGAAGGGCAGGAAGATGATGATGAACATGGTTGATATGAACATCCAAACATTATGTCGGGAAATGTGTAAGATATTATGTGTGTGCGTATTGCATCATGGTTGTTGTATTGTTAATTGCAAAATTAAAAAATAACATCATCAGCATATAGCATTGGACCGCTAGATAAAGGCCTTTCTAATCGCAATCGGTCCAGCTTCCTAGCTCAGGCAATATATACCTACTGACTGTAACGTATGTGTCAGTTAGAACAAAGAAAGGCTTTAAAAAGAATACTCATCTTCTATAGTGATATTATAAAATGTGACTCAAATTGTATTTCTCTCATTCCAGAACTGAAAAACACCATCGAAACGCAAGTGAATGAACTTAAGTCGCAGATCGAGAGCAAGTGCGTGATGCAGTGAGCGCCTCTCGACCATTGTAACTATCTGAATACATGATGTAGCTGAGCTAAGGTCATTGTTACGACGACGTTTCACCACCCTATATACACCCCACCACCCCTCACGACCCCCGAATAGCGAATAAAAAAAAACAACCAAAAACAATAATTTCGTTCGGACGCATCCATCATTCGCGCTCAAAATTTTGTAGGAGAGATTCGAATTCTAAATTTTTTCGGAACGTAGTTGGCTAGTGGCGCGTTGGTGCTTGATAATAAGCAATAATATTTTTATACATTCATAAAAACTTTTGGAAGGCAGCCCTCGATACAACTGTGAAGCGCGTCTCAGAACGTATGGTCAAAAAGTCATTTACTACCGAGCGGCAGAACGCAGTCGTGAAACAATCCGTTTTATATGTTGAAGCTTGTGATATATTGTTATTTAAGTGTAAAGTTGAAATAATATAAATACAACTAGAAAGAAACGGTGTAAACTATTTAAAAATGGAAGCAAAATTATTATAAGGATTCTAGCACGCGTGTAGACTCGACAATCGATATTCGACTATTCATCGCCTTCTCTTCTCTCCTATATATTGCACTTACATTGAAATAACAATGTATTCGTCCTCCGGATAGTTTGTTTCATCCAAATTCCGCGCTTGTCCGGCGAGTGGCGAGTGCCGCGCAGCCGACCTCCGTGGTTCTCTTCGACGCTTGAGCTCTTCGACTTTTGCCTCTAAATCTTTTGCATGCGTGCTTATGCGGTGTTAATCTATGTGTCAATGTAATTTTGTTTAGGTGTACATACCCGTAATCGACCTAGCCTTAATATCCACATCGAATATAATAGATAATTGTTATGGCGTCGGCTGTCGTTGTCCAATACTTTCTTGCATGTTTAATATAAGAGTCAATGTTCATTTAGTGTTTAATGTGTAAAATGTTGTAGATAAACAAGTAATTCGCGTTGTGTTACCGTCGCGCCGACGAGCGTTGTTCTAAACTAATGTTTTATCGATGTTTTACGCTTAGGTATTAAAGTTAAATAACACATTGTGGTGTGAGCAAATTATTCGAGCGATTACGCCATCTTGGAATGAGTAGTGATGGGAAAGGATTTGCTATCGATAGATTATTGAGTAGGTAATGATAGACTCGTACTGGAGCGTAAAAATCGTAGGTAAAATCCTAGAATACCGATGCACTAAATGAGAACGTTGACACATATGCAGCAGATGGATGGGGCAGATGAGGCAGAGCGTGCTGAAGGCATTTCGCGCTAATGGTTCGAACAATGTTGTCCACATAGTTATAAAGCTGCAAATGCAAAAGATTTGTTATCGTCAAAAGCTGTGATATATGAATATGATAAACTAAAGCGCGCAATGCGACGACCGCTCGCGCTCTTAGCATCTTCAATCTTTCAAATATTCGACACGAATCTTTCATTCTACCTTCTTGTAGATTACCTATTCGGATTACAATCTCTTCAATCAGCACATCATGTATTTTATATATTTTAGTTGTATCTTCTTCACACGCGATGCTTTTTGGTATAGTTTAGTAAGTTTTTGAAGTAGACTTATCTTACGTATAGATCTCATTGTGATAGTTGAAGTGGTACATATACATGTTTGAAGTTATGTAACTGATGTTAATGTTCACCCGAGCACTGTGTCCGTTTTATGATAATTATATGACTTACACAAACATAGGTAACTAGGTTAATTTGTTAATTTAAAGTTCGTAATATTATACAGTTTATAAGTACAACAGAATAAGGACACTGACACCAATCTGCATAGTTTAAATCGATGGCACATCACTATCTAGTCGAGTTGTTTGACAGTTAGTCGATGCATCGATTCTCAAATCGCATCGCGTGTTAAATACTAAGATTATTTTAGATACTTCACTTACACATTTATCTAATATTACTGCTTGCTTGTCTTTCGTTACGTTTTGACAATCTGTCAATTACATCTACCTTCTCTTCACACATATACTATTCAATATACAAACATGTACATAAAAAAAGTAATAATTTCAGATTGTTTATTGAGAATGCTACTATTTTTCTGAAGTATATGAATCGACTATTTTTCGCACTGTACTGCACTCGACATATTTTCATAGCTTGTTCCATAGTTATCTTGTTTAGAGCACGCAAAGCTGTATTGTACTCGTAAGATGGGCATCACTACTACGGCCCCGTCCGGCCACATCACTAACGTAAGTCATAAAACATAAATTTAACTTTTCACAATGTATGTGTGGTTAGACTAGGTAATAATTATATAAACATAGTTCTACCGTATGTGCATGGCAAATCTAGCTAAATGGTTGTATGTAGACATTTAATACAATAATAGTTGTTAAGTCTATTGGACCTGTCTGATGACCAAATTTCGATCGAATCTATCTTTCCTTACATCCTTCTTGTGTGTTAGAATACTAATCTATGAACTTTGTCTATATCTTCAATCTATCGTAGTTTCTGCGTTCTACGTTGTTGACTCTCAAGTAGCTGATAGTTTAGATTAAACGTTATTTTGGTATAGAGCGATATGTATTCGGAGTGAGGACTTACTGTCACTAATTTAAAATTAACGGAACTTACATTCTCTGCGCTGTCAGTGAACTGTCACGGTGACACTGACGTTTCAAAACGTCACTGGCATTTGTGTTTTCTTGTCTGACAGCATTCGAACTGTGTAGCACCATGGAGACAATGTAACTTCGATGGTATCTCGCAATAAGTTGTAAGTTTTCTTGCATGACAGTGTTGAGAAGTGTGCTCTTGGCGTGTTGGTGTCGTTCTCTCCTAATTGGTCTTGTTTCAAGCTGTTTATTAAAAAAAATGTTTAGACGCTTCTATTAATGTGTATATTTAAGCTTTCGATGTTCAGTGTATAGATATAACGTTGCTTAACTGCGCCATTTCTAAAGGAATTTGGGTGATATCAAATGGTTGTTGATTCTTTTGTGTAGAACCGAACTTCTACGAACATTGTTTTATTTTATAATGATTGTAATATAAACAAATGTAACACATCGATCTCTTCGCCCTACTTGTCTTTCATAATGTAATTTACTTCACACAACAATGTTTTTTCTTTTTTATAATATTATAGTGAATTTATAAAGAGGTTTATACAAGGTAGATGTGTAGTTTAGACATAAAGAAAATAATTGTAAAATCAAAATTTATGAAAAATTATAAAGTAATTATTTCCGTGAAAACCCGTAGTGTTAATTTTAAGGAATCCAAGAAGTCGCGACCAATTTTTATATTTTTTTGCCACGACGAATATAAAATTGATGAAACTGTTGGATATTTTCAAATCTTATGACTCTCATACTCAGGGTAATATACTATTAATAGTTATTTGTTCATAGTATGATTTAGATCATTTAGGTATGAAATGTATGACTTTTTGGCCTACGAAGGCTTTACTAAAAACCTTTTTTCTTAACTTTTTCCCTCTATATGTAACTCTTTGACCCAAACGGTAGAACGTCTTGATATTTCACTGTTGTTCTTAATTCCTTAGAGGTGTTATGAAATGGTAGACTAAATAACATTTTATGACATAACTTGTTAAACTTATTAAATAAACTAGACTATTGATAGTTGCACTAGGGTTAATGTAAGGGAGGCGATATGTGATGGTGCATTTGTTCTACAAACACGCGAACATACTCTTGGAGATACTGTGAGTGAGACAAGATAAGACTTAAACAGTCCAAATGCATCATTAACTACAGAGGTAGACAAAGACGAGGAAAAGACTCGGTAGATTTATCATCTGAAAATAGGAATGTCATAAGATCGTTATTAGAAAGAGGAAAGAGACAAAGAAGAACGAGTGAGAACAATGTATACAAACAACAAACATTACGTAACATCCTTGTTAAATATAAACTATCACACCAACTCTGACAGTTAACCGTTCAAATGATAACCCTACCGACGTCAAACATTTCAAAAACTGTTCGTTACAACCAGAGACAACAGAACGAAATGAGGTCGGTGATTGCAATATAGTATAGACAATTAGAGACAACGACACTGTACCACACACTCAAGAGCTTTTTACACTTATTGCCAGTATTAATTTAATGATAACATTCATTTTTTAAACTCAGACGGCGCAGAATAACAAAGAACTGATTTTAAAGTGCCACAGACTATCAATATTGCGCTAAAAACTTATTTTTCCTTCTCTGCGCTGTCTTTTCGATTGATTCTTAATAGTTTTAAAAACATATGTTATTACACTGGAAGGAATATGTCTCTGCCTCGTTATATCTGCCAATATTGTTTTAAACTACAACTGGGGGCATTCCTTCCAGTTTTATTGTTTGTATATTTATGATGATGATGATTTATATAATTATTATTATAGTTATTGGCCAACACACTAGTTCGTTAGCTTTATATATTAGTGACATTATAGTGTTAAAATCGCAAGTTTAGGTACAGAATGTATAAAATTTTGATGAAACCATTAAGTACTCATAATATATGAACGGGGTTCATATGTATGTTGTCTTGTTATATTTAAAGAAGAAACGGTTAGTAGTTTATCCACAATTAAATTTAAACTTAGGGATTATGGATGAATAACGAAAAAGGTTATTGTTGAAAAATGTTTTTAGGTAATTAAAAAAAACGGATTGAGCTTCTGTGACACCTTGTTGTTAACAATAAGTTAGGTTCTTTTGCAGTAAGGCAGCTGTACATGGCCGATTCAAAAAATTATTACAAGTCGAAAAAGTTTCATTCAAAAGATACTTAGTCTGAGGCTTCCTCAAACCAAAGTTCGCCTCACTAAACATAACACAAGATTGGCATAGTTTCAAGGCAACTAAATGAAACTTGAAACAACAAAATATATATGCAATATATATTTTAACACAATTGAATCGGTTGTACATTCTGCGGCTATCTTCAGGCTGTATACAAACTGCCGTATTAAACTCTATTCTTATATTAATAAGGTTAGTTTTCCTTTCACGACTGTATCACTTGTAGTACATAGAAAGCTTGTTTGCTACCACTTTGTTCGCTATTACTGTTGCGAAGCATTGTTAATGTTTATTTACAAGGTCCCTATTAGTTATTGTATAAAAGTTTAGAGGTAGCCATTTTCATATGTACGTTGAATGATGTGAAAATGGTTTATCTAACATGTTGTTAAATAATAAATAAACTACATTGTACCACTATTTCGTTTGTTTTATTTCACCTACCTCGCCATCAAAATATTCAAAAGAAAAGTATGCCAAACAAAATAGGACCGAGCGAAAATGGCATTTTAACAGCAATAACGAATATGAAAAAGTTCAATCAAAAGGTATGGGATTTGTAAAAGGACAATACTGAAATATCGTACTGAAATATGTGGTTAATCCAATGCATTTTGAGGATATAACCAATCGATATCGTTGTTAGAATGTCTGTCAGTGTGTCCGAGTTCCTGAATGATGTGACCTATTTCGTAGCAGTTTGCTACGAGTCTACGAAAGCGTAGCATGAGTTCGTAACTGCACTTGCTACGCCGTAGCTCATACAACCATTAGATAAATAAGACAAGGCTACTGTCCTAAACTGCTTATTATGCAGTTTGAAGAAATCATAAAGGGCGGTTAGTAAGTTGATAGAAAAAATACGCATGAAATTATAATAGCAATCAAACTGAAGCAATTACTTTGACATGTAGTAGAACGCATAATTTCGTATTTTCTTAGCAGGCAATTTCTAGCCAAGGATACTTCATACTGAAACTAAACTTGGCTTCTACATGAATAATAATTTCTGGCAAAAGGTAGGTAGGTCACCTTGGGGGTTCCCTAAGCTTATGGGTATTGATAATTTAAAAATAAAAACAGTTGTTAAAAGTATAAAATCTATTTCATAATCTAACCTAAACTACTCACTGTACCTTAATCTAACAAGTTAATAGCATTCCACACTTTATTCAAATTACTGTTCAAACCTTCTAGAACATTCAGCATACTCTTCATTGTGGTCTTAATCATTCCATGATTGGGGTCTTTGAGTCTAATAGTTGCACTATCGTCTGATAGTTCAGTCTTTAAAACTATCCCTTCTGTAGAATCAGTTTCATCTTCAATATGTTCTTCTGTAAGATCTCCAAACTCTTTGTTAAGCTTCTTTAACATCTTCCATAATTTTGCTTTGTCTTTGCCACTTAGACCTTCTATTTCGTTTTCAGAATTAATTTCTTCAACGTCGTTGCTAATACTTCTTCTTTTTCTGACTACTGCTTCTAACGTGTTTGCTGCTTCCACAGATAGTTTGTCAATGTCTTGATTTCTTTTAACACTCTTTTCTTGGGTGTCTGAGGATCTTTTTGGTACGTTTTTCTCAATTTTGCTTTTTTTGTTAAGTTTTTTTAGGAATTCGTCATCCGCTTCTTCTGAAATCTTCTTAACGTGTTTGGGTTTCCTAGGAATTCTTCCAAACATTCGACTATCTGCTCTCAATGAATTTAACGATCGTAATTTGGAGTTCTTTGAATGTCTCTTGCTTAATCTATTCAGATTCAATCTTGGTAATTCTGGACGGAGATTTTTGAGATCGTTTACTCTTTGTCTTGCCTTTTCCAATAATTCATCTATTATGCTTCTAGCGTCGAAATCACGATTCTCAAATCTATATCCTCTATCAGCTCTATATCTGTTTACGTGTCTCCGAAGTTTACCTTTTCCAAAAATATCATTATCTTCTCTTTTAAACCTATCCTTACCTAAGTTTCTTTTGAAAGCATTCTGTATTTTGTCAAAATCTTTATTCATATCAATTATTCTTCTCTTCAAAGGATGATTGTCAGGTATAAAATCATCGGATTCCTCAAAATCATAAGAAAGATCTGCTATTTGAGCATAATCATCAAAATCATAATTTGTTGAACGCTTTGGTCTAAATTTTTCGTTGCTAACGGCCTCTGCTTCAATAAAGGTTTTATTTTTCTTATCTACATTGTGACAGGCTTCGATCTTCGTGTTGGCAAGAACCCAGAAACCGAAGGACTTAGGCGGTAAATTGAGAAGCAGGGTCTTGTACGGACGAACCCGTTTCACTACAGGTTTCAAGTCGCCTTCGTAGTACATCGTGCGGCCGTTTACTACGATATTTCTGAAATTGTAAATGAGGAAAGTGTTAAATATTATTTATACATCGAATAATATTAAATCGCAGTAAGCTGTCTATCCTTTGACTTTCTAGTGTAGGCTAGGCAAAACAGATTGGCATAGGCACTGAAACTTTTATTTTTAGCATAGAAAGGAAAGGAAGGAGCCCAACCGAACACCGGGTGTCTAATATACATATTATAACACTAGCGGATGACTCGCGGTTTCACCCGCGTAGATCCCGTTCACGTGGGAATACATGGATTAAAAGTAGTCTATGTCACCCGGGGATAGTATAGCTTACAAAGGTCAAAGAATTTTTGGTATAAAAAGCGGTCCAGAAGTTTTTAAGTTTATTCGTTACATACAAACATACAAAAATAGAAATCTTTCCTCTTCATAATATTACTAGCGGACGCCTTGCGGTTTCATCCGCGTAGTTCCTGTTCCCGTGGGAATACTGGGATAGCCTATGTCACCCGGGGATAGTGTAGCTTTCCAACGGTGAAAGAATTTTTGAAATCGGTCTAGTAGTTTCTAAGTTTATTCGTTACATACAAACATACAAATCTTTCCTCTTTATAATATTAGTATAGATAGAGTATAGATAATGCTTGTATTCTTCGAAAGGTAAGGCAGAGATGCACCTACAGTATACTTATTTAGGAGTCTTATTTTAATCAAACCTCATTTATTCGATTTTGGTTAGTCCAAATATGTTAACCCGACAAATGCCTTAGCATCAACAACATTGTTATCCGTTGTGATGTTATTTCTTTAAACTGTGTATATATTTTCTGTTATGTTATTATACATAAAAACTCACAAATCTTAATCCACCCCCATAGTACACCCTCATTTCGCCATTTATATGTATGTTCCATGTAATAGAGGGTGAGCCTATTACCATCAACTGGGCACAAGTCCAGGCTCCAGGCTGTTACTGGGAAATGCCAGATGGAAATCCCTACAACACTTTACCCTACCCGGGAATCGAACCCAGGACCTCATGCTACTCATGACCTCTAGAACAACGAAGACCATGAATATAGAAACCTTACCCATTCTTATCATTCCCCAGTATAAACTGCATGATATCGCCGCCCTCTTCTCTCCTCGACAGTTTTAGTGAGAACCTGGCAGGTTCGTCATCCATGTTCGCTCCAAACAGTGTGACAGCCCCGGGTACGGGCTTGTGACGCAGCGATGTACAGTGTGCGAAGAGGATGGCTTCTTCTGGATTCATTTCCACGTTCAACACTCGCTCACCGACCAAGTTTTTGAATAGGAGGGCCATGTAGAAGCTCTGGAATGTTGAATTGAGCATTGTTTTAACCTAATGCTAATAGCTATTTATGCAACTGTTACGTTATGGACGGTCTTTTAATACGAGTGCCATTTTTCGGTACAAGCGTAGCGCGTACCGAAATAGGTGGGCACGAGTTATTAAAAGACCAATAACGTACAGTTGCATACAAGATTTTATCTACGAAGGAAAGAATATAACACAGATATAGACAAATAAGTATTTCAGGAAGTGAGTAGTGGTGGTATTTCATTTCTCGTAGCCGCAACTGCTCTATTTGTTATATCTGGTGGTGTAGTTTCAATATCACTTGATGTTGAAGACATTTTTAATAAAATTTCACTCAGATTTTTTTCCCTCGTCCACTTTTTATTTTATTTCTTTTATTTAGTCTTTATTAGGTATACGGCAAAGATCTTGTAGCCGCAACAGCCAAATAGTATACGATACTTTTGTTCTAAACTTGTTCCATTTTTAAAAACATCATTTACATTGTCTCGATTTCGAAGTAATATTATAGGTAGCTGGCTGTATGTTCAGAATGTCTTTGCTTGTGTTTTACAATTTATGACGATTCGCATAATGCAACCTGATGTCGTTATGGGTATCATAATGAAACCGCTGTCAATTTTATAATTCGAATATAACGAAACCGAAGTAGATAAATATTTTAAGTCAACTTTAAAAAGCATTCCTAATCATCATCGTCATTTCAGCCGAAAGACTTACAGCGTCTTGCGGCAGAACATTGCGACATCGACCGCATTTCAATTGGACGGCTTGAAATTTTACCTTTTGATTACATAAATTAATTTCCAATAACTGACTATAACTACAGATAATATATAATATTAGCTTATAGATGCCTCATCACATACAAAGAAACCGTGCCGACGTAACTAGTGTTTTTCGGCGGACTAAACCAATTATTTTACTAATATTACCTCGAATGCGGTCGGTTCTCACCCAAGCGATAGATGGTGTTAGCAGTGATTTACAAGTAAAAGGGTTTACTCGGTTCGTGAATAATTATTTCTTTAAATGCAGTGACGATGTGTTTTATAGTATTTTTTACAGTTTCTTTGTACCAAAATGTGTTACAATACAAATTTAAAAATTTGAGCGGAGTGCCTCAGAAATTTAGAACCGCGCCATCTATTGAAATTATTTTTAAATAATCCGTTCAAATAATCTTTGAAATGTCAATTAAGAGCCCAATATTCCATAATTTTGTGACTCGGAGTGTTGATTAAACAAGAAAATATTTATTTATGATCAATCCTAGAAAATGTTAATTTTACACAAAATAGGGATGTTTCCTGGGTAGAAAAATGATAATTCTATTTAGTCCGTCAGTGACATTATCAAATAATATTGGACACGTATTTTTTGCTTTACCAAATCAATATAAAATTACAAAGTCAAAGCGCATCAAAGTTCAGGAGTGGGGGGTTGGGACGCACGTGACGTCACACGATATTTCAATGCATTATATCGTCGTCACTTTATGTTTACGTGTCAAAAGGAAAAATACGTGTCCAATATTTTTTATTAATCTACCTGACCGACAAAAAACTAATGTTCAAATACCTACCCTATTCAATACCTCACTCTTATAACTTTATTCATAACATACATTACATTATACACAGTAACTAGTCCTGGCTCCCAAACTGGGCACGATAACAGAAATAACAGATCGATGCATATCGCGCCATCTAATGGAATTTATGTGAATCAAATTTTATTTCTTAGCGTCGGGACCCCTTTGCTATAACTGACATTAAAGGTCTATCCACACATATCAGGCCCGTGCCTCGTCAGGGGCTCAAAAAAATATCGTTGTGTACATTTTATATGGACTCGTTAACACACGTCCGTGCACGGCCCGTGCGGTGACGAAGCTTCAATGATTGGGCCCGGCCCTGTCACGTCCCGGGCACGGCCCTGATATGTGTGGATAGACTTTAAAAAGGTAATAAGTTTGGTTTTAAAGCTTACCAGCGTCGGTTCATACATCTCCTCCTCCTCTAACTCCCGATAATGCACAGCAAAACCGTTCTGGGCGGAGTACCCCAGACTCGCCAGCCAATCAGCGGCCCGTTCCAAGTCGGTGTATCGCTTCTGATTCGTCTCCGTCAGCCAGAGAGGCGTCTGGCTTCGGGAGAGAAACCGCAGCAGCTTCAGACGATCCTGCTCTGACATGCGTTCCAGTTCGTGGGATGAAGAGTTGCTGAAATATGTAGAGTGTTTTAGAATGTGGCTAAGAATGCGTCACTTACTAAAAAACTGTTTAAAATAATGAAGAAACAAGGAGGGCTGCTTTGTACTGTGTATTTGGAGTAATGTTTCTTTTCTCTGGCGTCGTGAAATTGGCGTGACGCCACACCAAGAATTTCATAGGTTCATTTCATTCACCGTTCATGGAAAATAATCCTGGAATACTCTATTCATTTTTATAGCGCAGGTGACTTAAAATATAAGTATATGGTTCCGAAAATTACGATTCTATAGTTACCTATGGCTAACTTTGGCGATCAAAAAGTGCTTCTCAGCTTAATTTGAATAAATGACTTTTTATTTTGATTAACGTGAATGTGTGGTAACTAATTAGTATCAGTAAAATGTCAAACCCACATACCCATTCAGCAGCAAAGCATCCATCATATCATTGGAGAGCGTCATGTAATCCTTGAAGTCGCTCTTAGACTCTGCTTGCAGGCACTTGGTGACGTCCCCGCCCACCACCTTCCATTCCGCCGTCCGTCCTGGTGGAAAGGTCTCGATGATCACGCGCAGAGTCTCCAGGTCGTTCAGGTACTCTTCTATGGACTGGTTTGAGCATTCTGGTGATGTAAATGAAATATACCATCTTATTTTACATTTGCATGGAATTATCAACTACATCAAAATGCTAAGTAATCTGACTAGAAGTAAACTTGAAGAAAACGGCTTACGGAAACTTGAAGATCCATGGACACCAGGGGGGTGAAAGTGGTTGCACTTGCAACAACCCTGGCTTGACTTAATGAACAATCAAAAATAAAAATAGCCTCAGACAACATGAGAGAGTTCAGCATATTCAAGATGAGGTGCTAAAGTTTTCAAGCTCACTTGAATTGTTCTTAATCACTCTCTCTTATTTCTTAACTTGTCTATATAATCTGTCCACAAAGTTACTCCAATCTCTGTACAAATGAGCTAAATATGCACCCCACCAGAATATAGTCCTGCTAGCGTCCTTGAGAAATTAACTGAGTAAAATCTTTCGGCGTCAACCGTAAATAAATTAAGATAAATGTAGGAAGCTGGTGATGATGTTACGAGGAGAAAAAAATGCTTATAGTATCCAAATCCATAAATAATAAAGTATCCAATCGCTCTTTGGCGCTAGGCGTATAGTGCTTATTCTCGTAACGATTTCATGACTGCAATACATACTTCCCCCAATAGTAAAAAACATTACTGAACAAACACACTTAGTACGACTATACTAGTGTTTTAAAAAGTACATACCATAACCCAGCTCCCAGAAAATATCTCCAACCTTGACCTTCTCAGCCACCGTCAGAATATTCAGCGCTGTATTAGGATCCCACATCCCAGAAGCTGTTCTTTCCTCATTATTCAACGCGAAGACCAGGTCGAAACCAGTAGACTTGGCCCAATGGACGAACTTCTTCCATTGTCTGTGAGACACCGCCAGGTTTCTCGTATGGAGATCTAATGGAACTTTTCTTGGAATGTCATAGTCTATGGCTGTGATGTCGAAGTTTTGTCTGTGGTCGGGGAAGTCGACATCGTTGATGGAGATGGTTGTGTTGTGGAAGGTCATGTGAGCGGTGGATGGGCCAGCTATGCGAAGGTACGCTGGCGTGAGGGAAGAAGCCATGCAGATGCATTCTTTGCTGGAAGATAAGAGATACATGGTCAAAGATCATTTTAAGTACCTACAACTATTTTAAAACCCCGATTTATTTGGTTGCAGTACGTTATAGACACCGTTACCGTTAGCAAGGTAATCTGACACCAGTCTAATTGCCAAGGGGTATCGTATCCCAGTTACCAGGTTAATAGGTCAGATAGGCAGTCGATCCATGTATCTGTTAAGACTGGAAACCGAACCCAAAATACTTAGGAGAAGGCTAAGCAAAACACCCAATATTAATTTCAATGTGTGCCTTTTGCCTTCAACCAGGGACATATCCAAACACCAGATTGTCAATGCAAATTGAACCTTGGACTGTATACAGTAGTCTTGCTTGCTACAAAGCAATGCCGAGTCAGACAAAAAGATAGGCAGTAAGACAAAACCCGAGAGATGATTGCCATGAAGTTTACCACGTAACTATCATGCAACATACTCGTATGTAAAAGAATTATTAAGTTTTTTTTTTTAAACCGGGTTTTTGAACTGAATCATACTAAATGTAATATCAGTGAAGTCAATTCAATGAGCAATGAGCCCAAACACTATATATTGTAAAAAAACCGAAGTCAGTTACCAAGACACATGCTCAAATTCCTATAAAATGCAAAATTAGCAAAAAGTTACAACAAACTCACCTACTATACTTCTCACTGCTCGAAAACAAATACTTGGGATCTATAGTGAAGCTCAAAAACCTACTATCGACCACGTTCACATGTTGTTCCGTGCTTATATTCACGCTATACGTATCGGCACTGGACAGGGAAAGGAACCTTAGCAGGAGGAACAAAAACAAATGAATAGCGGTCCCCATCGCGTTGACTACGCGAATAAAATTTGAAAGCTGCCAGTGCGGTTTATATCAACGACGATACAGGAAGAATTTGTGTTGCAGTCAAAGTTTTAACAAGTTGCGGGTTGATATTCTGGGCAGTTTGTTGAATTACATGTGTAGTTTGTAATTACACTGTTGAAAATTACTAAGATTAAAATATTCATACTTAGAATTAATCTAACTCAAGATATGTTTTTCAAAACATCTTAGTGTAATAGTTAGGCGCAATCGATAATTTATATCATATTACTTTGAGATGATTCATCATTTCAGCCAAAAGACGTCCACTGCTGAAGTTAGGCCTCCCCCAAGCGTCGCAATATTGACCGGACCTGTGCGTCTCGCTTCCAGAGGATTCCCGCGGGCTTAACCAGGCTATCGGGCCACCCAAAGGCAGGCCTTCTGACGCTGTACGCCGTCGCCACTCCAGAACTTTTCGACCCCATCGAGCATCCTTTCTGCGGACAATGTGGCCAGCATACTACCACAAAAATTTGGCTATTCTTCAGACTATGTCGGTAACCTTGGTCCTCCTGCGGATATCTTCATTTCTGATTCGATCACGCAAATACATTCCGAGCATAACGCACTCCATCTCCTCTTTGGGCGACTTTAAGCCTTCACTTTTCTACATCGCATGGAGAAGACCTAGTGGGTTTGTGCCTAACTATATTTAATCATAAACTCGAGATATAATAATACCAACCTTTACAGGTCAAGGAAAGGCCTCTTCTCATACAGAGAAGGGACGAGCAATAATCACTCCGCTTTCTCAATAGTGTTTGACGAAATATGGAAGATTCATCAAAAACCTGAATTCCCATTACGGTCAGCAACGCAAAAATGCTGACTCTCGTAGCTAGCAAAAATGTTGAACGTAAGCATTTTACGTACTATACATAATTATAGCAAATGTTACACAATGATTTGTTTATTTTGTTTTAAACATTATGGCACGTTTGGTCTGGCATTCATTTCTCATGAATAACCTAACAAAACATCACGCCTGTATGCACCGAAGGGGTAAGCAGAGGTACATCTATAAGTACACACTCATTCCATCAGTTATGTTCAAGTCCCATAATCCCGGCATTTCCTAATCTATCCGGGCTACTATTGAGAAATTCCAGATGGAAATACCCAATAACACTTTGGCTGAAACGGGAATCAAACCCATGATCAATAGTAACACTTCACGAATTGGGTTTCTAAAGTGCGAAATTTAGATTGGCTAGCTATGTATTGGGCCTAAACAGTACATTCAATTGTACCACGACACGAAATAAAGAAGATGACGGCCTCGTTGGACTGCAGGATCCTGCTGGTCCCCGGTTCGATTTTCACGTCGGGCTAATTGCTACTGGGTGTTTCCAACGAGTTTTTAGTAGCAGTCCTGCAGCCTTATTGCGTAATGAATTCGGCAAGGTAAAGGGCAAAGAGTATGAACAATCGGCCAATCACATGGTGAGATGAAAGACGAGATGGGGATTTTATGTCTATGTGATTGTTCTCTGCTCTTCATTGATCTTTGTCTCATTGCCCTTTGCCTTGCCCAATTTATTACGCAATAAGGCTGCTGGAGTCTGCATTTGTACCCTGTTAATCGTGCCGTATTGCTTGGGATTTGAACATAACTAACAAAACGTAGGTGTATGTAGGTACTGTACACAGTATATATTGAGCAAAGTAATGTACTTTTGTGATGTATTTTGAATTATATTTTGAGTGCTACTGTACTTATCTATTAGATAAAGACCATTAATTGTGATTTATGATCTAATCTCCCACGTGGATACGTACAAATATTTGTTGATTAGCTGGTACTTACGCAATTAAAAGTGGAAGTTTTGTAAGATAAGATCTGCAGTTGAATAATAGCCCGCCGGCTAGGTGCGGCAACGATCTTCGCAGTGTGGCTGGCAGCAGCTCGATGAAAGTGCCAAGCATCGAGATAAATGCTTGGCTGATGATAATGTTCCTGATCCTCAAGCCAGTTCCCACAACAGAGATTGTAATCTGTATTATTCTATGGCTTATAAGTATCCCACCAAAGTATGTAACGTCATCCTTCACAAGGTTATCGGTCACCATATGGAAGGTTACCCTCATTATTTTGATTAGTAAATTACAAAAAGTCAATTTAAAAATCAAAAACCCGACTGCGAACTAAAAAGATGTAAACAAGTAGTAAATCATGCTGTGCAGTCGGAGGATCAGGTAGTCAGCCAGCTCGTGAATATGTATCCTCCGACTGCACAGCATGATTTTCTACTTGTTTACATCTTTTTAGTTCGCAGTCGGGTTTTTGATTTTTAAATTAACTTTTTTCATTTACAACTTTTTAGTTACCTATTTTTTTTTGAATCGCATTTAAACATATAAGTGGTATATATTTTTGTAATCACCTTTAACCTAACCACCTAAAATCCTTCATTTTGATACCCCACACGATGGGTTTCGAAGAAAAAAAAATTGAGTCGCCCCCAATATGGCGCACAAAAGCCGCCATTTTTGTTTATTTTTAACGTCACTTATCTAAGAACACTTGGGCGGCCAAGCCCTATCTAACGATGTATTAATTATAAAAATCCATCTAGTGGTTTGCAAGATATGAGGTAATAAAGAATATTACATACATACAAACATACATACATACAAGATACGCGCGAAAAACATAACCGTTTCCTTGCAGCCGGGTAAAAATAATACCTATGCCATTAAGTACAAAAGCTCTTACAAGCCCACCAAACTATTCCCAACTATTGCAACTCCTGATAGCCAGAATCAACAGTGGTGACCACCAGAAAAGCTCCGAGGCAATGATGCTCGACGAATCCTGGAGTAATAAGACAGTTGATGAATCCCGCAACGAAATTAATCAGGCAAGAACAACGGAGGAGTATAAAAAAGACATTGTGCCTTCCAGCAGACATGCGGTCGCCGCTTTAGAACCTTTTTTGGTATTCTTCATCATCATTTCAGCTGAAGGACGGTCTCATCGACTATAGACGAGGCTTCAGTCCTGCCCACTGTCACTAAATATTACAAAAAAAAAAAACGTACAGTCGTACATAGAACCTCCTCCTTTTTGAAAGTCGGTTAATATTAGGTCATTACATAAGAAATTGGCGTTTTGTAAGGGACGAACAGTCGTTTTTAGGGTTCCGTACCTCAAAAGGTAAAAAAGGAACCCTTATAAGATCACATTCTTGTCCGTCTGTCCGTATGTCTGTCTGTCCGTGTGTCACCACCGATTTTCTCAGGAACGGGTGGACCTAGCAAGTTGAAATTTATACCAGATACTGAGGTCTATAGTTCCTATTAGGTGTATAAAAACCAATGCCCTGAGTCACCGCGATAAACAGATATAAGCAAATTTAGTTTTGGTATATAAATATGGTTTTTATACACCTAATAGGGACTATAGATCTCAGTATCTGGTATAAATTTCAACTTGCTAGATTCACACGTTCCTGAGAAAATCGGTGGTGACACGAAAATCTAGTTTTGCCTATATCTTTAAATCTTAGCCACTAAAACCTATTTTATTATGGCGGTAAAATTTAAATTCTAAATCTTTATTTCGAGCAAAGACTCTAGAAGGGTTAGTAACAATGTGATAGTATTTAAACTAAGTATTAGTAAACAACACGATACGGTGACATATGTAACTGAAAGCAGTGAACTACGTATATATACGAGCAGTCCACTCTGTCAGCAATCATTTTCAGAACCCTGTTAGGGCTGTCCATAACTCGGGCCATTATTGATGTTGCGCGCTTGCGCATTATCGCATGAAAACAAACGCGCCGCCGCAAACATCCCTGACGCACTACATCGCCAAGGCAACCCTATCAGTTTTCTGAACGCGTTATTATACTGGACACGAAGGGCTCCATACGACGCCCGTGACTACTAATCCCACAGGCTGCAAGTGTAGAAGGTGGTTCAGAATGCTCTAAAGAGCGTCACCTTTATTTCTGCAGTACAATGTGTAAACCTGCGAGCTATCATATTCGCACGCTTGGAAAGAGCCCTCCGTTCCCTTTCAATGTCAGCATTGTCCTTTAAAGGTTATTATTGACACAGACACCGTCAATATGACAACCGCAATGTTGACTGCTAAGCACCTCAATCAGGGCATTCATATACAAATTGAAGAGGGCAGGGGAGGTCAATCCCCCCTGTCTCACTCCACACTCCAATTGATAAGGCTCCGACAGCACACCCGCCCACCGAACTCTGTTGATCTGGCTTCCATATCAATGGCTGAAGATACTTATAAGCTCGATAGGCAAGCTTATAGGTTCAAGTTTCCTCCATAATATATCTTAGGAAACCAGATCAAAAGCCCTAAACCGATCGAAGAAGCAAACGAAAACAGGTGTTTCTCTTTTTGTGTAGTACCAAGCATACCATCATGCACCTCAGCGACTATGGTTGCTAGAGAAATAGGTCTATAGTTTCCCCTAACCGAAAGATCACCTGTTTTACTTTTAACAATGGGAACCACGATCATCCTCATTAGGCAAGTATGAATGACCAATACATCAATTGTACAGCAGTGCCAAAACCCTCGGTAAGTGAGGGCCGGCTTATTGCAAACGCTCGAGCTACTGAGTCGTTCATGTCCAGGGGACTTACCTCTAGACGTAGACCTGATGATCCTGGCCACATATTTGGCACTGTAACGTGTGCCCACCTTGTCACAAAGGGCCTCAGCATCCAACATCTCACAAGAACTCCCTAGCGATGACTTTAAAACAAACCGATTTCTAAAAAGTTTTGCAATATCCTTCACATCACTCACACCATTCACACTAACAGGCAGGCCTGGTCGAATGCTCAATTTATTAGCGCTCTTCCAGAAACCACGAAAATCACGCTTTGAATGCTTAGAGGCATTATGTCCATCTTTATCTGAATCTTTGTCTGTATAATGGGTAGGTACGGAACCCTCGGCGCACGAGTTTGACTCGCACTTGGCCGGTTTTATTTTTTATAAATATAATATATTTATTTAATCAAAGTATGTACGATTGCTATCTATGCACTTTTGCCATCTCATAAGTAGTTTATTGATCCCTTTACTAAAAAAACCATTCGTACGGGAATCAATAAAATCTTTGAAGGCGCTTTGGACTGGCCGCCCCATCGGAGTTGAATTTTTGCCCTTGCAAGAAGTTATCCAAATTTCGAAAAAATGGTAATCTGTTGGAGCAAGGTCCGGGGAGTAAGGTGGATGTCTTAGACATTCCAATTGAAGCTCCTCTAATTTGGTAGCCGTCTGTTGTGCAGTTTGTGGTCTAGCGTTGTCCTGACGCAGCAGTGGCCTAGAGCGATTGACCCAGCCTCGGCTGTTTAGCAGCTAGCTTTTCCATCATGGTTTGCAGTTGCTGACAAAAGACATCCGCCGTAATCGTCTGGCCAGATTTAAGAAATCTGTAGTGAACGACACCGGCACTAGTCCATCAAACGCTCACAAGTAATTTTTTTGGAGTCAATTTTCGCTTGGGGCAGGATTTGGCTGGTTCGCCAGGATTGAGCCATTGCGATGAGCGTTTCCGATTATTGTACAGGATCTACTTTTCATCACAGGTAATGATTCGATTTAAATCCCTTCATTATTGTGCCGGTTGAGTAATGTAACGCAGCGGTCAACGCGCGTTTGTCGGTTTGCTGCACTCAATTTATGAGGTACCCACCTTTCAAGTTTTTTCACCTTCCCAATTGGCTTCAAGTAGATTAAAACAGTTTTATCACTAACACCGCAGCCTGCAGCTAACTCGGACGTGGTTTGCGATGGATCCGCTTCCACAATAGCCTTCAATTCTTCATTATCAACTTTGGTCTCCGGCCGTCCACGGGAATTGTTCTGCAGGTTGAAATTTCCAGAACAAAAACGTTGGAACCAAAAACGCCCTGTGTTTTCTTTTGCGACACCGTCGCCATACACATCATTAATCCTTCAAGCCGTTTCTGCAGCACTGGTGCCACGATGGAACTCGTACTCGTAAATAACGCGATATTTCAAGTTTTCCATTTTGTAAACTGACTGGCGCAAAGAAAAAACCAAAAGAGGAAAAAACAAATGAATTACGGTTTTCCAAACACAAAAGCATGAGTAAATAGCTGTATAAATTTAAAATTAGAAATTCCAAACCAAAGAGGAGATATTTGAGATCAAAGTGGCCAGTACGACAAAACGCCAATTTCATAGGTAAGGATCTAATAATAGATGACCTATGAAATTGCCATTCTGCAGTACTGCTGGCCACTTCATATTTTTTTTTTTTTGTTTAGCTAAGAGCTCTAATTTCAAATTTATTTTATTTTAAAAACATGGAATTCTTTTTTCAAAATTAGTAATTTGTTTATTGAAAATTAGTAATTTGTTTATTGAAAATAAAAACACTACAAAGTAAAAATAACTTAAATTTCGGAAGTCGGTGTTCCTGTTTTGGGATCTTCGTTTTTTGACACCGACTTCCGAAATTTAAGTTATTTTTACTTTGTAGTGTTTTTATTTGGAAGTCGGTTGTATTTTTTGTTAAAAAGTTTTTTATTTTTCACTTTTTAGTTGTGGGTACATAACGGACCAATTCTCCAAAGTGAAGCCAGAATAGATTAACCCAGAAACATGAAACTTAAACAAAAACGGTGGATTTAGAGTATACCAGGGTGAACTGTTGACACCTGCGTACCCCTTTTAAGTGTGCTAGTGTAATGTTATGTTATGAAATGATGTAATCAATAAACAGACATCCGATTGCAGCTATCCCGAGTGATCTGCTGTCATTTATTGAAGAGTTCTGATGTATATCTCCGAAGTTCTTCATCAGATCTTGACTAAATTAAAATGGGACCACATGACAAGCACCAGCTTTCTATTAAAAAAAGAATCATCAAAATCGGTTCACCCAGTAACAAGTTCTGAGGTATTGAGAACCTCCTCCTTTTTTATGAAGTCGGTTAAAAAGCGATAAGTTTTCTTCGCATTTGAATCTTTTTCATCATCTATACCAATTTTATAAAGAGGAAAGATTTTTTCGTTTGTTTGTTTGTACCGAATAGGATTCGAAACTACTGGAACGATTTACAAAAATCTTTCACTGATGGAAAGCTACATTATTCCCGAGTAACATAGGCCAGAATTTAAAGAAAATGGAGATCCTTATGAAAATTGCAATAATGTAACCCAAAGTAGCAAAATGTTGCCTGTAAAATTCATTATTTGGCGTGCGCTGAGAAAACTATTGATGATACACAAAAAATATGTATTACACGATTAAAGTACTCATTATTAACTACAAAAAAGACTACGAGAGAATATATCTCTCTATCATAGTTAAGTCAACTTAAAATTACTTAAAATTACTTACTAAATAATTAGATCGCCGGTAGAAACAAAAGTTGGTTACATTCGTATTAAACAAAACAAATAGTTTAACAAATTGGTAGGTAGGTAGGGTAGGGTCAGGGGCGTAGCTACCGCCGTATCTGCCGTATCAATTATACGGGGCCCCCGGGCCACAGGCCCCCCCGACGTGCGTAAGCAAAAATTAATAAAAACTTCCCAATTTTTTTTTGGCTGTCATACCTGTCGCTATTGTCCATAGAGGCAGAAACTTTAGAAAAACTAAAGTCATCATCAGCTATAAATGGTTTAATAAATCAGTTTGCCGGAAAAAAAGGCAAAGAGAGTGTATATTTAATTTGATTTGTTGTTAAAAATTTTGGAAAAAGTGACAGATCGATAATTATATGAATAAATATTTCTTTTAATTTTATGCAAACATTTTTTTTCTTTTGTGAGAAATCTTTACCGTTCATAAGGGCCCCCGAACAAATTTTATACGGGGCCCCGCCAAAGCACGCTACGCCACTGGGTAGGGTAGGATAGGTGGGTAGGTAGGATAAGTAGGGTATGTAGGATAGGGTAGTGTAGGTAGGTTGATCAGTAGGGCAGGTGAAAGGTTGGTAGGTAGGTAAGGTAGGTGGGTAGATAGGTAGATAAACAGTTGACGGGAGTGAAGCCGCGGAGGTCAGCTAGTCATGGATACGTTAAGAATTCGAGTGATTATGAAATATGAGTACCGTCCTGGCAGCAACGCGGCACAAGCGGCACGAAACATAAGACGTTTACGGAGCGAACACGACAAACGAACGCACCACTTGCTGCAGCCTTATTGCGTACTGAATTCGGCAAGGCAAAGGGCAAAAAGTATGAACAATCGACCATCACCATACACGGATATCCATACATCCGTCTTTCATCTCGCCATGTGATTGGTCGATTATTCATACTCTTTGTCCTTTGCCTTGCCGAATTCAGTACGCAATAAGGCTGCAGTTATTGATTAGCCCTTTCTGGAAATTTCGACCTGAAAAATTAACACCGTGGTCGTCCGAAAACTTTGGTAGACAATGACTAATTAAAGGCTTTTGTGGAAGCTGATGATATTGAATCTACGGCTGAATTAGCAGCAGCTTTCTACGTTAGCATCAAAATTGCAATGTAAAAAAGCTTGACAAATGGGTAATGCCCCACGAACTCAATGATCACCAGCGCTACTACATTATTATTATATGGCGCGCAAAAGCCGCCGTTTTTGCATTTCCAATTTTAATGTAGCCAGTGAAACTAGCAAAGTTAAGACAAATCGATTTACTTAAGAATCATCAAAATCGGCCAATGCGTTTGGTTTCTAGAACGCCACATAGGAATTACCCTACCCTCCTTCGGCAGTCGGGTAAAAAAACCTCTTTTTTAACCCCCGACACAAAAAGAGGGATGTTATAAGTTTGACGTGTGTTGCTGTGTATCTATGTGTCTGTGTATCTGTGTGTCTGTCTGTGGCATCATAGGGTCCAAACGGGTGAACGGATTTTGATTTAGTTTTTTTTTTTGTTTAAAGGTGACTTAATCGAGAGTGTTAGCTATGTTTGAATAAAATCAGTTCAGCTGTTCAAAAGTTATGGGCATTTTACTGTTTGAATCGGGGTGTTTTCGCAAGATATCGTGTCATAATTACGTATTCAATAGATTGCCGATCGAAGCGTGTCTACTATATCTATACGAGTATCTATACTAATATTATAAAGAGGTAAAGTTTGTAAGTTTGTGGGTTTGTGAGTTTGTGACGTTGTAAGGGGGTTTCTCTGGATCTACTGAACCGATTTTGAAAATTCTTTCACCAGTAGAAAGTTACATTATTCCTGAGTGTCATAGGCTATAATATATATTTTTTTTAAATACCGCTACTTGCAGTAAGGTAATCCAAGGTAGCAAAATGTTGCCTGTAAAATACATTATTTGGCGTGCGCTGAGAAAACTATCGATGATAGATAAAAATTTGTAGGTAGGGTAGGCAGGGTAGCCAGGGTATACCATGGAAGCCAGGGAAGACAGGGTAGCCAGGGTAGGCAAGGTAGGCAGGGTAGGCAGGGTAGCCAGGGTGGGCAGGGTATGCAGGGTAGGCAGGCTAGGTAGATAGGCGCCAAACAAATTCAATGGTAGCTAGGTTGATCTTCGTTGATTATTTGACGGTTTTATTTTATTTTTGCTTTTCGTTTCACTATTCCGCCGGTTTTTTTTTTTGATAAAAAGGATTTTTGTGCTCTTCTGTTTACTTAATTTCAACAGAATTGGTTCACAATTGAATATTCTGTGGAATAACAATAAATCCTTTTTTTCTACCTCTAAGAGAGGATTTTATTTTTCAAATTTAAATGGGGCCAACTTTGAGGTATAGGTCCGATCTCCGACCACTATATAAAAAGTTATGCGTGGTCATACCTACATAAATAAATAAAATATATCCATATCGAATTGAGAACCTCCTCCTTTCATTTACCACGGTTAAAAACCAAGACCCGGGATCTACCTACCTACAGACTTTCATTACGGCATAATCTTTTTCAATCATGACAGCCTTCAGCATAATTTGATAAACAACATACCTACCGCATTAACTACCTAATTATTACTTTTATTATATTTACATGCTTTTAAGATAATAATTGGATAAGCAAGTACTGCCGTAGTACATTATTACCTCAATGGTACTGCCACAATTTGTACCTATTGCTATCATGGACATTTTTATCATCATTTTGACGTTTTAAGTAGGTACCTACATATTCCATCAGATGAAAATCAGTTAATCCCTACGATTAATTCGGATTAGAAAATAGTTGCTGTGTTATCAATGTGACCGATGCGAGTAGGGAAAACCCACTTGTGTTGTTCCAGTGCTGCAGAAACGCCCTCTCGTCCTTCCATCTCCCTCTGTACCAATTTCATCCACGGCAAACCTAAATAGAGATGTCTAAAAAAAGCTCCTTCAATTTAAATGATGTTTCTCTAACCAACTAAAATTTCAATAAACAATAATCTTACAATAGATCTCCTCGTAGAACGTAATGTATTGGATGAATGGCTAGTGTGACCAACGTCATAAAAAAAGTTGTTATTGCCACAGTTGACATTTCTGACGTCACAGCTGTCAAGCGCTCACGCGATGACTTATGTCATTAGTCATCCGATATGTATTGCTATTTATCTGGAAACATTTTTGCAAAATACAAAGTTATCGTATCGCCGCAAACAGCTAATATTACTGATAATCACTTTCACGTAACGCGTGATAGTGAATGTTGAACGTGCGTGCGATGTTAACAAGTGGAAAAATTTAGTGTGAAGTTGTATTCCAATGTTTACCTCAGCGAGTGTTTTTATTAGTTAAAATGGATAATAGCAGTGATAAGAAAGACGATACGAGTGCACAGAAGAAAGAGGTGCTCTCGAGCTTACAGAAAATATGTTTAGTGTGTGGCGATAAGGCTCTAGGTTACAACTTTAACGCAATCTCGTGCGAGAGTTGCAAGGCGTTCTTCCGACGAAACGCCCTTGCTAGCAAGGAGTTCAAGTGTCCGTTTACGAACAATTGTGTGATCACTGTGGTAACGAGAAGGTTTTGTCAAAAATGTCGATTAGAAAAATGTCTGTCAATAGGTATGGTGAAGGAATTCATTATGTCCGAAGAAGACAAAGCGGAAAAGAGACGGAAGATAGAAGAAAACAGAGCTAGGAAACGGCAACGTGAACCCGACGATGCAGTAACGAGCTCAAAGAATGTCAAACGAGATGATGATGGTGACACGGGTTTCATTCCGTTACAAGACACCGTGATTCAATATGATACTCTAAGTACAACATGTAGTCCTAGTAGCACGGTCCAGTCTCCGCTGTCAAACGAACAGGATACATCGTTACAGTCACCTCAATACAACTACCCTCCTGCTCCGCCTGTCACAAGTAATGATCAACAGTATACTATGAAGATATACCCGATTGATGAGAAGTCAGTAATTAATAGGGCAATTTATGAACAACGAATGATCGAATCATACATGTACGAGAATGGTGAGAGTAATATGTATGGGGAGATGCCAAAACAGAATAGTATAAGGTTTGTATGATTATTTTATAGTTTTTCATTGTCCATTGTATTGTATCTGCTTCATACATACATTTGATTTCACACAATATATTTTATGACCTCTCCTTTATGTAATCTTTAAATATAAATTCTTGTTTGAATTGGACTAGAATTTAACTGATCATAATTAGCATTCATAAGTGGACTTTTCTCTAATAAGTAGGTAAACGGTTTTAAACTTTTTGAACTAGGTACATCATAACAAAGTATTCATACAATATTTGCATAGTGTGTCCACCTAATCTAACAATAACATTGCTTTAAACTCTTCTAACGGAGTAAAAACTAGTGACAAAATTTCTCTTCTCCATTTTTAGGCACGATCATTTAAAATGGATTTATAAAGTTTATTTTATAATCATTTCTTAAAGTTGAGGTTTTCCCCATTTAAGAATTTATTCTAGAAATATTAGTTATAATTTAAGAATTAGTCATCATATTGTGAATAACAGGTGTTGTGGAAAAACTTAGGATAGGTTAAAGTTCAGCCATGGAATGTTACATTGAATATTATAATAATTATTCAATAAACATAGCGTGAGCATAGCATAAATTAGGCTATAATTTTCGCACTCCCGGGACACGGGCCTCTTCTCTGTGAGAGGGACTAGGCCGTAATCTACCATGCGGGCCTATCGCGGGTTGGTCTTTGAATTTTTTGTAGTAATTCAAATTCCTAACATAAAACAATCTCCAGTTATCTGGCATTCTTCTTCTTTGTAGCATATTGATGAGAAATACAGTTAAATCTATTGTTTGACCCAGTTTTCAGCTATGGTAACACCATTTGCTGATGCAGTCATTGATTTATTTCAAGGCCTTTCAGCAATTTTGCCACAAAACTTCAAACTTATTTGTCAGCAGATTCTGTAGTAGTATGACTGCGTAAAGCATACTTTGTAGAATAATCTGCATTCTCTCTCACAATACAGTGCTGTGTCCCAGCAGTCAAAAAATTGGTCAATATATAACTGTATTGTAAACTCATAAAAACTCCAATGTCATTTTGCTTTAAAAATAAAATGATATTTTAAGGTTTTATGTATTGAATAAAATCGAAAGTGATTTATTCAAGTAAGGCTGTGTACCAGCACTTTTTGAATGTCAAAATATACAAAACAGTCCACCAAAATGCCTGTTTGTCACCACTTTTAAGTGTTTTTTCCTGGGAAGACAAAGTGGTGCAACAAACACCCCAGCAACATATTTGTCTGCTGGAAGAACTTGATTAAACTCATAGCCTTAAGGATTTCATTTGAAGCACTTTTGAATTGTCAAAGTCGGTCAGAAAGACGAAGCTAGTTGCACATTCCATAGCGTAGGTACATTTCTATAATTTAGATATCATTTATCAATAGGGATGAAGCTAGGGATAAAAGAAAAAAAAATATCGTCGACTAGATTATTAAAAAATATTGGGCACGTATTTTTTGCTTAATCAAATCAATACTAATTGACAAAGTTAAAGCGTATCTAAGTGCAGGAGTGGGAGCTTGTGGTGAAATGAAGGGTGATCTTTCTATATCACTAAAGCATAAGCTCGTTGACATGTGTATCCTGCCTCTATCCTAACCTATGGTGCTCAGACTTGGTCTTTGACCGATACTCAGAAGTCCAAACTCAAGGTATGCCAATGAGCAAGGGAGCGCAGCGTATTAAAAATCACACTCACCGATCGAATTCGCAAAACCATAATAAGCTCCAAGACAAGTATCGCCGATGTTGGTGATAAGTCTGCGTGCCTAAAGTGAGACTGGACTCGCCCGAGTCACACTTGTAGGTTGCATCGGGACCGATGGGCCAAGATCGTCACACAGTGGGTGTCTGAGGACCGCAGGCCTAAGAAGCGCTGACGTCACGCGAATATTCAACGCACTTTATCATTTTATTTGTTTATGTGCCAAAATAAAAAATACGTGACCAATTTATTTAAATAATAATTTTAAGTCATCATCTCTATGCTGTATCTTCCATCCTTCATTTCTTTTAACCCCACATCACTCCCTCGTATATTAGCCCCAATGTAATGGTTGTAATTGACAGATCAATCTTGACAAATAGTGACAAGGCAGCGTACAAGGAGCTGAAGCCTCAGCACATCTGTGAGGAGATCCCGTCCACCAGCAGCAACCCGGATGTCAACAAGGCTAGGGATATACTGCAGGACGTTGAAAGGTTAGTACATAATTCTTGTATGACACACTAGCTTTTCCTCGCCTGTGGCCCACCCAACAAGACCAGTTTTCGGGATAAAAATAGCCTATGTTTCTCAGGAATAATGTAGCTTTCTAGTGGTGAAAGAATTTTCAAAATCGGTTAAGTAGTTCTTGAGTTTATCCATTACAAAGAAATTTTTCCTCTTTATAATATTATTATAAAGACTAGCTTTGACAGAGGTTCTCGTAGCCCACAGGAACTGTGCATTTTTCTGCGATTAAAATAGGTAGCTCAGTGAAAGAATTTTCGTAATTTATATATAAGAATTCTATAAATGAGTTTGATTGGCTGGAGCTGTAGAGCAACTCATGGGTTGATTAGTTTTACTAAACAAATGACAGCTTGACAAAAAAAAATGGTAGAGAGCCAAAACAATGCCCCAGATAGACTTTAAAGAAATGCCACTTCAGGAGCATTTTTTGTAAGAGTTATTTGAGCATTTCTAAACCAATTTAATCAGATAAAATTCCGAAATTGAAACCACCACTTTGCATTTCCTCACGAAAAACCCAATTAACACTACTAGTTACCAAATAATGTCATTTTTATGGCAATTTTTATCAATAGACGAACAATATTTTTCAACTGATCCTTAGCCTACACCGCTAAATTTCTTTTATGCGTAAACTCTAATCTCTCACGCACATTGAAACATTTTTATATCGATCCGAATTGCCCCAAATAGTGTTTCAAGGATACACTTGCGGTAAAAGTGCTGTTATATTTGTATTTGTAGCGTTATCTTTGATACGGGAACCGAGGTTCCTATACAATTAGACACCTGTGTCACTGTGCAGCCTAGTGACTCACAGTCAGGTCTATCACGGTTTACGACCGAAATCTTAAAAGGGACTTTATTTTTCATAGTAGAGTTATTCAGGAATTATAACCATTCTAAATTTATCTTCCCGTCATTGGCAATTTGACCTTGAGCTAGCCTGGTTAGAAGTTTCATAGAACTCGTTTTGTTACCACTAACGTGCAATCTACTGTCTCTTCATCATCCTTCTGCAGCTATGCAAAATTACTAGCGGTCGTCGCAACATGTTTTATCCCCTGTCAACCGTCTTTCACTGGAATAAAACAAACCATACCTCTTTTCTTTAGCCTCTCTCTCTCTCGCCATCCATCAACAGAGCAGCCATCTTAAATATTTTAGCTGACTTGTAGCGCTGCTGTTACCGTTTGAAAAGTGTGAGTGGCACGTGAGACAGTTCAGCTGACTTCTTTAGTATCCGACCGAGCCCAAAATGGACAGGCCTTTTAGTAGAAAATTGTACAAACAGTTGAATGGAAAAGTCATCATTAATTCTCTTACGACTGTCAATCAAATGTGTAAAATAGAGACCGAGAGACCTAAAGATGAGCGTAATTTGATAATTTGGTCGTATATTACTCATCTAGTATTATAGCTAGGATAGTCAACGCATTAGGTATATCTGGGATTATTGTTGCCGAACAAAGCCTCGGCTTTGACTTCGGCTATCTTTGGGCAAAAATACTAACTTGGGTATGCCAAAATGAGCCGATGTTTTGCAAGCGCGGCAATTGAACGAACTGATACGATTGGTAAATTAGTCATTAATTGAGTCTCGTACACATCTCTCTCAATCAAATGCGTAATAGAGACCGAAAGAAATAAGATTGGAGCGCAGTATGATAATTCGGTCACAAATGAATCATCTAGCAGGATTACAGCTATGATAGTTAGCAGTAGCACGCGGTAGCCCAACAAAAGCCACAACTTTGTTGACGAAGCACTATTTATTTATTTATTATTAACTATAGGGGCATTGTATAGGTAGGATTTGTAATTGAACTTAAATAAAGGCATGAATCATTGTTGATATAATCAATTACAGCTATATTATAAAAAAGTCTAACCATAATATTAGTTTTAATACTAATCAGCAGACTCTAAATTCAAATTCTGCATCATCATCATCATCTCAGCCGTAAGATGTTCACTGTTGGACATAGGCCTTCCCCAAGCGCCGCGCCGCCACAATTACCGACCTATGCGTTCAAATTCTGCATAGATAATTTTAATTAATCAGTGCTTAAACTAATAAAATTATCTATATGGTTAAAAAGTTTTATAAATAAGGACCAAGGTTTTTAGATTGCATTACAAATAGCTATGGGTTAGGGGGTCCTAACCAATCAATCTGCCTAACCTTTTCCCCACAATCCCTACTATATTGGGGTCGTCGTCGTCGTAGTCGTTTCCAGTCTAATCAGATCCAGCTCCCCCACAAAGTGCACCTCACCAACAATAGAGTCAAGTTCAAATCTCTCTGCAGGCTACTATCACCTGGACGCTGAGAAACCAGCGCTGTTTTTCCTTACGGGGACGCAGATAGTGAGTCTGTCAGACGTGTCGTACTTATCTTACCCAGGGGGGTGACCATAAGCTCTTAGAGTAAGGTTATTTTGAGATCGAATAAGTGACAGATGATCCGATGGTGATCTGTCCCTTACACACACTCAAAATGACCTTACTCTAAGAGCTTATGGTCAACCCAAAAAAAAAAAAAGAATGGTGTGTGTGTACGACCGTGATGACTCTTGCTATCGGCGTCTCCGTAACTTTGGGGATTCCAGATTCACAACGCTGTGGGCTCTCGTGGACAAAGGTCTAGATAAAATTATCTACGCCTGTGTCTACCGTCGCTCACCGGAGATCAGGAGACAATCAGGCCCACAGAGCACCTCAGTGAGACGGCTGATGCGGCACAGCAGCGGTACCCTTCCGCCCAATTAGTGTTACTGGGGGACTTTAAGGGTAAACAAGTTAAAAATTCTTCCATACAAACGTAGTCTAGAGATTACTCCACTGTTTGACGATGTACTTTCAAAATAAAAAAAGATATCGAATTGTCTCATCATTATCATGCCCTGTATGGAGCCGAAAAAATAAAAAAATCTTTGGGCGCAAATAAATACCATAAGAAGAAGGAAAATTAAAAAACGGCCTCCATACAGGGATAGATTAGTAATTCAACAATCCAAATAATTTTATTTTGATCAGATACATTCAGTAGTTTTTTCATGAAATCTAGACTCCCAAAGGTCTGTTTATAAAATTTCGCGCGCTCGTTTTCGTTCTGAATCATCTTCCATTTCGCTACAAATTTCCTCCCCGGTCAGTGGGGCGGAGGGGTGGCGCGTGCGGCGCGTACACACACACACGCTCATTAGTATAGATGCTGCCCGGCGCCCGCGCCCGGTTGCCCCGGTGGGCCTCAATCGGCTGTTGTCTGTATAATACGTCACCGTAATTACGCGCGTGCTGTGTACCTATGTAACTGATATTTATCGACGATAACGTATTCGTATAATATTTTATAACATTGACACCTGGCTTGAACTTTGGATTCCGATATTCCTTTATGTTTTGTTTTGATTATTTTGAATTGGTCCCAAATTTTACTGACCCTGGCGTAGGACTTTGGATTCTAAGTTGAATCTTTTATTGAATTTAGTTTGTACAATTCATGATGGCGCTTGACATGACTTTTATACCTAAACACTGACTTATAATTCTAATGTTTCACGCGCATTTATAAAATTTTAGAATTATAAATTACCTACTATAACTCCATTTGCGAAAACATTAGACGTTTAAATTAGCCCATTTTACAGCCCGTCCAACCGATTTTGACATCTATTGCGTTGGTGACGTATCACCAACGCAATAGATGTCGAAATCGGTACCAAAACCAACTGTTTACTACAGCTACCATTTGTCGTAACAAATGGTAGCTGTAGTAAACAGTTGGTTTTGGTAACAGGTTTATGCTTTTTATGTCATCCTTATGTTTACGGGATAGAACTCAAAATCGGTTGAACGGACTGTAAAAATATTTGGAAACATGTCAAATGTTATTTCAAGTGGAGTTTTAGGATAGTATACCTATCTTCATCTTTATTTAGAAAGTATTTTTTACAAAAAAATACTACCGACTTCCAAATATAAACACTACATAGTGAAAAATAACTCCAATTTCGGAAGTCGATGTTTTTGTTACTTCGTTTTATATTTTTCACTTTTTAGTTATGTACACAAAGAGCAAGTTCAATATGGTACTTACCTATAATCTCAGATTAGAGAAAATCTGAGCCAATAATGCCTAAATTTATGCCTGAATAAATTACCTGAATAACAACCGCAATGAGAGTGTACCTACCAGGGTGAACTGTACTATGGGCCAAAACTAGATCTGATCACTTTGAAAACAAAATCCCGTGCACAAGATGACCACAGTTGCGTCCGCCCTTTTTGCGTCAACCATAGCCAAATTACTTGTTTGTTTTTTTGCCATCTTTTTTTATTACAAAAAGAAGGGGCTGACAGGTACTAGAGAAACAGTCACCCGATGCTGCGATGCTATTGGATGATGAGTATAGGTCGGCGTTAATTTAGCGGGCGAGCCCTGCAAGCAGAAATAGTCCTTACGGTGATCAGATATAGCTTTGGCCGATTGTACATATCTGCGTAACCCTTTAGAGCCTAACGGCTTGACGTTATGTTATGAAATGGCGTAAACAATAAACAGATATGCGATTGCAGCAATCCCGAGAGATTTGCCGTTGTTTATTGAAGAGTTCTGTTGTATATATTTGTTCACTTACATAGAATTATGTATATAGATTCCAATTAGATTATGTAGTTTAGATTTTCGATAGTCGTGCCTAATTATAGCGGCAGTTCATTATTATGTAAGTACCTATCTGTTATATATCGGCTCGGCTTCCGCGGCGGACAAAAACAAAAGGAAGCTATTTTTTAACCGACTTCAAAGAGGAGGAGGTACTCAATTTGACTGTATTTTTTATAATTTGTTGTACTTACCTACCTAAATACCTACTTTTTTTAATGTGAACCGATTTTGATGATTATTTTTTTATTTGTATACCTGCTATGCGTGCCGACACTCACAAGCTTGGCTCGACTACCCGAAGCGAAGCTACTGTTTACTTTGTGACATGACGTAGTATCTAATACCTACCTAGATGCCTACCACTATGCGTTTCAACTAAAGAATAGGATGGCCCTCGCGCCATATTGTGACGTCATAGCTGCCGAATCGAACCAGTTAGGTAAAGTCAGCAAAAATGTTGTTTGTTATCCAAACAACTTTAAATTAAATTGCTCAAAATCATTGAATGTATCACAATACCGATTACTATCCCGCGACTAAGTTACTAAGTAGGTAATGAATGAAGCCAAAAATGTGTAAGTTTTATCTATTGTATTGTGATAACAAACAGAATATTTCAAACCGCTATTGTAAACAAACAATCAATAAACAATTTACAAAATAACATTATTTTTTATAAGATGAACCTAAATACTTACTTACCTAGAAAACAAGTCTTACATCAAACTGGCGCTGTCGAAAAAGCAGTTATCCTGACTCTGGTTGGTATGAATACCTCCTACTTACGGGGAGTCGCCTATAGGTTATAGCTAACTAGCTAAGGTAAGTAAATACCTATTTTACATTTTATATTGCATTGTAATATTTGCACAACCTGAAATAAAATACAAAAACATGACCTACACCCGTGAGTATAGAGCCTAGCTTTCCGCACGCGCTGGTACGATACCTACAATCAGCGAAGCCCTGGCGACCGGCCTGCCAACATAAAATCTACCGACTTGGCGCTCAAACACTTCATTCTTATAAATAAGGGCATAAGGTTCAATAAGCGCGCAAGCAGCTCCCGCTGCGCTGTCGTCGCCGCCGCCAAAAATAATTTGAAAGTCAAATCAATAAAATTACTTGTTGATAATAACAATACCTACGTAAATGCACATTTTCGCAACAGATCTTATTGTCAAGTTGGCAAAGTCGCGAGTAAGTTTGGGTGCATAATAACAAGTAAATTGAGTGCCTTCTAATTACGTTACACACATCTATTTGTATCTATGAGTTTATGTTGTCATAACATGAAGTGAAACACACACCGCTATCGGCGCTCTTCAATGAAATTACGCATGTGTGCGTCACACAGCGTTATGAGTGTGTATACGTATTCAAACTAGCTTCTTACTGCTCATCACAGCTTCTATCTCTTTCGTGCGTGATGTCGGATGAGACAGAAAATATTTTAGCTCCGCCGCCAAATAGTTCGTGCCGTTGACTAGTTTACCCTTAATGCCCACCAAGCAGGAGTGGCTCTTCCCCAGCCTACTTGATTTTCTTCGGCTGATACTATGTTGTGCGCGGACGCCGTGACGGATGTGTTGCGTCGAGGAATGGAGTACTACATTCCGTTCTTTGACGTTTCCAGCGTTGACCGGCTATGGTTAGGCGCCGAAAAGACACGCCTATTCCGCCTTTCGTATGAGCCTGGAAAAGTGCCGAATGCTTGGAAGCAAGCTAAACGTACAGCCCGTGCCCAAGAAGGGCAGTCAATTTGACCTGGCCAACTACAGACCCATCTCTGTAACGTCGTCGTTCGTGTAGCGTGTACTTAACACGAAGCTCCTGGCATACCTAGAAACTAACGATATCCTTATGACCGCCAATACGGCTTCAGCCGAAATCTGTCAAATGGGAATCTTTCAGCGTATGCTATTCACATATAGAGTGAAGCCATCGAGAAGCACGGGGAAGCGCTTGCCGTCTCCCTCGATATCTCGAACGCTTTTGTTAGGGTCTGGCACGAAAGCTTATCGGTAAGCTTTCTTCATTCGGTCTGCTCGGTTGTCTGTGTGATTGGATTGCAGACTTCCTGATAGATCGGTACATTCGAGTGGTTATCGATGGCTGCTCGTCGGACCTATTGGACATTAAGGCCGGGATCCCTCAAGAGTCGGTACTCTCAACAACATTATTCTTGCTGCACTCGCGGTAGAAGTGGCCCTATGAAAAACAGTGTTGCGAGTCTAGCTAAGTTCGCACGGAATCCGCTCGACTCTGCGAACACTTTCGTGACTCTGTTTGAACACGTGTAGTCCGCTCCGCCCACTCTTATCCAGTGGAAGCACTTCTATGCAGTTCGCAACACCGTACGGAGCCCGTTCCTCTCGCAGTGGAAGGCGGGCAGGCCTACTCCCTCTAACAGAGAGGAGGCCTGTGTCCCAGCCCAGCAGTGGAAATGTTATAGGTTGATTTTGCTAAGTCGCAAGCGCCATAGCGTGTTGTGAAGTATTAGGTTTCTGAGTTCGCGAGTTAGACATAGGATTTGTAGCCTAGTTATTGTCCATATTTCATAATCCATCGCTACATCACACTTAATATTATAAAGGTCAAAGTTTGTGAGTGTGTTTGTTACTTCTTAATCACGACTGGACTTATCTGGATGAAATTTATCGAAGAAATTGATTATAGTCGAGAATAGCACATAAAATACTTTTTATCCCGTGAATATATGCCCTCGGGATAATTTTCGACTTTCACGCGGTTGAAGTCGCTGGCAGAAACTAGTATTTTATCATTTTAAAATACTGGAAAAAATGTTTGTTTACGTCACACTAATTAATTTCCTTCTCTTATCAATCATTTGTTCCTGATATCTTCAAGTACTTACGCACATACCTATATAGCATCGCCTGACATGACACAGCTCATTCAGAATAACGTCTGCCCTTAAGGGTAAACTAGTCAACGGCACGAACTATTTGGCGGCGGAGCTAAAATATTTTCTGTCTCATCCGACATCACGCACGAAAGAGATAGACGCTGTGATGAGCAGTAAGAAGCTAGTTTGAATACGTATACACACTCATAACGCTGTGTGACGCACACATGCGTAATTTCATTGAAGAGCGCCGATAGCGGTGTGTATTTCACTTCATGTTATGACAACATAAACTCATAGATACAAATAGATGTGTGTAACGTAATTAGAAGGCACTCAATTTACTTGTTATTATGCACCCAAACTTACTCGCGACTTTGCCAACTTGACAATAAGATCTCTTGCGAAAATGTGCATTTATTTATTTATTTAATACTTCATGCACACAAATGTACAGAGGCGGACTTAATGCCTCAGGCATTTTCTACCAGTCGACCTTTGTGCATTGACGTAGGTATTGTTATTATCAACAAGTAATTTTATTGATTTGACTTTTAAATTATTTTTGGCGGAGGCGACGACAGCGCAGCGGGAGCTGCTTGCGCGCTTATTGAACCTTATGCCCTTATTTATAAGAATTAAGTGTTTGAGCGCCAAGTCGGTAGATTTTATGTTGGCAGGCCGGTCGCTAGGGCTTCGCTGATTGTAGGTATCGTACCAGCGCGTGCGTAAAGCTAGGCTCTATACTCACGGGTGTAGGTCATGTTTTTGTATTTTATTTCAGGTTGTGCAAATATTACAATGCAATATAAAATGTTAAATAGGTATTTACTTACCTTAGCTAGTTAGCTATAACCTATAGGCGACTCCCCGTAAGTAGGAGGTATTCATACCAGCCAGAGTCAGGATAACTGCTTTTTCGACAGCGCCAGTTTGATGTAAGACTTGTTTTCTAGGTAAGTAAGTATTTAGGTTCATCTTATAAAAAATAATGTTATTTTGTAAATTGTTTATTGATTGTTTGTTTACAATAGCGGTTTGAAATATTCTGTTTGTTATCACAATACAAGAGATAAAACTTACACATTTTTGGCTTCATTCATTACCTACTTAGTAACTTAGTCGCGGGATAGTAATCGGTATTGTGATACATTCAATGATTTTGAGCAATTTAATTTAAAGTTGTTTGGATAACAAACAACATTTTTGCTGACTTTACCTTACTGGTTCGATTCGGCAGCTATGACGTCACAATATGGCGCGAGGGCCATCCTATTCTCTTTAGTTGAAACGCATAGTGGTAGGCATCTAGGTAGGTATTAGATACTACGTCATGTCACAAAGTAAACAGTAGCTTCGCTTCGGGTAGTCGAGCCAAGCTTGTTAGTGTCGGCACGCATAGCAGGTATACAAATAAAAAAATAATCATCAAAATCGGTTCACATTAAAAAAAGTAGGTATTTAGGTAGGTACAACAAATTATAAAAAATACAGTCAAATTGAGAACCTCCTCCTTTTTGAAGTCGGTTAAAAAATAGCTTCCTTTTGTTTTTGTCCGCCGCGGAAGCCGAGCCGATATAACAGATAGGTACTTACATAATAATGAACTGCCGCTATAATTAGGCACGACTATCGAAAATCTAAACTACATAATCTAATTGGAATCTATATACATAATTCTATGTAAGTGAACAAATATATACAACAGAACTCTTCAATAAACAACGGCAAATCTCTCGGGATTGCTGCAATCGCATATCTGTTTATTGTTTACGCCATTTCATAAAATAACGTCAAGCCGTTAGGCTCTAAAGGGGTACGCAGATATGTACAGTTCACCCTGGTAGGTACACTCTATTGCGGTTATGTTATTCAGGTAATTTATTCAGGCTTGAATTTAGGCATTATTGGCTCAGATTTTCTCTAATCTGAGATTATAGGTAAGTACCATATTGAACTTGCTCTTTATGTACACAACTAAAAAGTGAAAAATATAAAACGAAGAAACAAAAACATCGACTTCTGAAATTGCAGTTATTTTTCACTATGTAGTGTTTATATTTGGAAGTCGGTAGTATTTTTTTGTAAAAAATACTTTCTAAATAAAGATGAAGATAGGTACGATACGGATAAGATACTATCCTAAAACTCCACTTGAAATAACATTTGACATGTTTCCAAATATTTTTACAGTCCGTTCAACCGATTTTGAGTTCTATCCCGTAAACATAAGGATGACATAAAAAGCATAAACCTGTTACCAAAACCAACTGTTTACTACAGCTACCATTTGTCGTATCACCAACGCAATAGATGTCAAAATCGGTTGGACGGGCTGTAAAATGGGCTAATTTAAACGTCTAATGTTTTCGCAAATGGAGTTATAGTAGGTAATTTATAATTCTAAAATTTTATAAATGCGCGTGCAACATTAGAATTATAAGTCAGTGTTTAGGTATAAAAGTCATGTCAAGCGCCATCATGAATTGTACAAACTAAATTCAATAAAAGATTCAACTTAGAATCCAAAGTCCAACGCCAGGGTCAGTAAAATTTGGGACCAATTCAAAATAATCAAAACAAAACATAAAGGAATATCGGAATCCAAAGTTCAAGCCAGGTGTCAATGTTATAAAATATTATACGAATACGTTATCGTCGGTAAATATCAGTTACATAGGTACACAGCACGCGCGTAATTACGGTGACATATTCTACAGACAACAGCCGATTGAGGCCCACCGGGGCAACCGGGCGCGGGCGCCGGGCAGCATCTATACTAATGAGCGTGTGTGTGTGTACGCGCCGCACGCGCCACCCCTCCGCCCCACTGACCGGGGAGGAAATTTGTAGCGAAATGGAAGATGATTCAGAACGAAAACGAGCGCGCGAAATTTTATAAACAGACCTTTGGGAGTCTAGATTTCATGAAAAAACTACTGAATGTATCTGATCAAAATAAAATTATTTGGATTGTTGAATTACTAATCTATCCCTGTATGGAGGCCGTTTTTTAATTTTCCTTCTTCTTATGGTATTTATTTGCGCCCAAAGATATGTTAAAATTAGTGTTGAAATACGGAACTTTCGACGCTCATAACTTTCAAATATATGATATTTTTATTTTTTCGGCTCCATACAGGGCTAGATAATGATGAGACAATTCGATATCTTTTTTCATTTTGAAAGTACATCGTCAAACAGTGGAGTAATCTCTAGACTACGTTTGTATGGAAGAATTTTTAACTTGTTTACCCTTAAGCCTTGGTAGTGAGTGCAAAAAGATAAAGAATTCGTCAGTAATCGCCTTATCACGGCTTATCGGAAGACCTTGTAGAGGTAGCAACGAAAGTATTGACAAAAGAAATTCTACTCTTAAATGGTTGGACAGTGCCTCATCATCATCTGCCCTTTAATGTTCTCACTGCTGGAACACAGACCTCCTCGCTGTGAGAGAGGGAATGGGCCTTAATCCACCACGCAGGGTGGTCGGTGGTCGGGTAGGTCCAGTGCGGGTTGGTGATGTCACATGTGTTCGAATCGCATGTAGGTATTATGAAGAGGTAAAACTGTGTAAGGGATACCTCCCTTATCTCTGGAATAAAACTGGTTAAGGGGGTAATCTCTGGAATGAAAATACTTTCATTGGTTAGTACTACACTCCATGAGTGTATTTTTATTAGCTATTTTTTATCCCGGAAAAAGGCACGGTTCGTGGTGATACGGAACCACGAGAGCGGAACCGCGGCAAAAACTCAGCGTGGTTTGCCCGTGATTAACGATTGGGTCCTGTAACATCCATCTCGGTTGGGGTGTTAAACACACAATTCTTGGCCGAGAGAGATGTGAAGAATAACTACATAAAATCACGCCTGTATCGCCGCAGGAATGTGCAGTTTAATCAGTTACAATTTCTCCAGTTATGTTATAAGTGAAGGCGTTATGTTTTGCGTGAAGGCAAATGAGATCATTTGCTTTAAAAGCGAGCAAAACTAAATACAGACAGTATTCGATGTTTTCAACTTTTAACCATAACCCTTGCTTGCAACACATTCGCTGCCAAAGACGGCTGCGGAGTCTGATACAGTGGCTTTTTAATTGTTTCAGTAATTACAGCAGCGAACGTGCTAAATACAGACAGTTCATTAAGATAATCATAATAATTGATAATAACCATTGTATTATCTTTTCAGGATAGAACCGAACTCCATGGAGTCAATATTGTGTGAAGCGATAAAGTTGGAGTTTGAAGCATATACCTCCGTTAATCCATGCAGTGGCTCTTCTAGAGAACTGAATGAGGTAAGGAAAAATAATATCAGTCTGTAACTATCCCAATGCCCACTACAGCGCGATTAATCACCACGCTTGCTCAAGACTTCCTCACGATGTTTTCCTTTATCGTTGTCTGCGATCGAAATCACATTTGTACTTGCCCGAATTTGAACTGACAACCTCAAGCACAAGGCGAGGTTTTAGCCACAGGGCCATCAAGACGAAACAAAAACACTGCCTCTATTAGAAGATACGAAGACATCACTAGTCATAGAAGTAATATTTTCACACTAATATTATAAAGGCGAAAGTTGGTGAGTGTGTGTGTGTGTGTTTGTATGTTTGTTACTTCTTCACGCTCAAACGGCTGGATGGATCTGGATGCAATTTATCACAGAGATAGATTAGTCTGGAATAGCACATAGGATTTGACATTTTATCCCGGGAATATGTTCCCTTGGGATAATTTTCGATATTCACGCGGGCGAACCCGCTGGCAGAAGCTAGTATTGTTATAAATTATTATATCATAGGTCTCTTACAATTATCACATCACAAATTAAACAACCAATTTAAATAACACAAGGACACGTCATGTCATTTCATAAAACAAGATAAGAAAAATTATGTCAAAGTAATCAAGAAGTCTAGTCTGCCTATTATGAATGTCAAAACTCTTTCAAATCTGTTTTTTATTCGATTTTGTCTTTACTAACATAATTCAAGTGCTAATAATACTCCACGTCACGTAAAAAGAACGCAGGCCGTTTACCTGCGCAAGTGCGCACTGAACGATTTTTCGATTCCAGCCTATTCTAAGTAGCTAATAAACTACACTTACTAACACACAACTACAATTATATTATATTAGCTGTGCCAGCGACTTCGTTCGCGTGGTTGTCGAAAACTAAAATTTATCCAAAACTATTTTCGACCTATTTTGAACAATAGAATATGGAGTTCAACTGTCAACATTAGTTCTATTTTTAGTGCGAGTATCTGTAGTGTTGTGTTGTGACACTTTAAATACATACATCTTTTGATAGAGTGAACCGATTGAGATGAAACAAAAACTAAATAATACTTCATGTTACGCACAATTTTATGTATAAAAGTTATACACATTCGTTTCGTACATTTACGTGATGTATGCACTAAACAGACAAAAATGCTGGAAATGGGTTCTGTTGGTTATCCTTTAACAACCTGGCTATTGTTTATGGAAATATTTTCGTACAAAAACGAATTTTCTACAGATTTTTTAAATGTATAGAATATAAAACAATAGCATAGTACTATATAGGAGGTGAGTAAGAGTTTCTGTGGCAATAAATACTTATTCTCTCTATCTACACTTGTCAGCGTATTTCAAAAGTAATGCCAACACTAATGTCTCGGAATGCAGACCAACACATTATTAAACTTAATACTAAATTCCTCTGTTCACTTTTAGGTGGAACGTGCCAAGCTGAACGAGCTAATAGTAGCAAACAAGGCGCTGAACGCTCCCATCGACGATGACATCTCTCAGCTCGTGGGAGACACCGCCAGCACGGCCGGCTTCGGCAAGGTGATACACATACATTTATTACTGAAGCAGACCCGAATGACACCGGCATGCAAAATACACGCATGGACATGGAGTTACGGACACCAACCCGATTAACTATCTTACTAATACTATAAATGTAAATTTTATGATGTGTGTATGAATGTATGTTTGATACTCAAACATGCCAGAACGGCTGAACGGAGTGATAGCTTATAGTCTGTAATAGCACATATACTTACTACGTTTCATCCCGGTATAATGTTCCCTTGGGATAAGAAAACCCACGGTGAATTACCATATTTAATTGGCAGTGGGCAGGGCATATTCCTCGCAGAACGGATGGTCGATGGGCCTGAAAAGTTCTGGAGTGGCGACCGCGAACCGAAAGAAATAGCTTAGGAAGGTCTCCCACTAGGTGGACAGAAGCACAGGACCGTTTGATGTGGCGACACTTGGGGGAGGGCTATGTTCAGCAGTACACGTCTTTCGGCTAAATTGATGATCATGAATGACTTAATTAGCTTAATCATAGATATAGCATCGAAAACATACTAAATCTATGCAATTAGCAAAACTGTAAAAGTTAAAAACCGGCCAAGTGCAAGTAGAACTCGCGCACGGAGGGTTCTGTCTGTACCATTATCCCAAAAAACAGCAAAAAATCACGTTTGTTGTATGGGAACCCCACTTAAATATTTATTTTATTCTGTTTTTAGTATTTGTTGATATAACGGCAACTGAAATACATCATCTGTGTAAATTTCAACTGTCTAGCTATCACGGTTCATGAGATACAGCCTGGTGACAGACAGACAGACGGACAGTGGTGTCTTAGTAATAGGGTCCCGTTTTTACCCTTTGGGTACGGAACCCTAAAAATGGGTTCGATTCAAAACATGATTTTGAAATTAAACTCATAGGTGTACAACAGGTTCACTTCTGTCCAACTATTCGGGGAATACCGCCGTGATGTCATATTATATGTTCCATCTCCCTATGTTTGAAACCTGTATTTACTGACCTATCTCAATGAATCACCTCTTACGTCATAATATACATGTTTTCCTCATAAACTATTTACCTGCTTAGAAACTTACGTGCTAAGTCTATTGGTTGACATTCCAGGAAGGAGGCAGCAAACACGACCCGCGCTTGATAACGATAGTAAACCTTACTGCTGTCGCAATAAGGCGGTTTATCAAAATGGCAAAGAAGATCAACTCCTTCAAGAATATGTGTGAAGAAGATCAGGTTAGTTGTAGACGTTGTATGTAGCTACTTTACCATTTCATACGTATTTAGTTGCCTAAGCATAAAAACTACCAGAAAACTACATCATTGCTTAGCATCATATGAGACAGTGGTCAACCGCAACCCTATCAATAATAACATTAAAAAAACTTAAAAGATAGTCTTAAAAAAAAAAAATATACCATTAAAAAACTTTGATTACCATTTTTTTTATTGAACCCAGAACATCAAAACATTAATATCTGTAAGACGTCCTTCAATGTATTTATGTTGCTATATATAATATCTACAACGATATCTTATTTAGATATCATTTTCATTCAGAAGGTCAGGGTAAGAGGTTAGTACATTTGTGTCAATTAATTTCTGAAAACACGTGTTCAAGATAAACACAATTATATGTTTTCACTGCCACATATTTTTTAACAAATCTTTATTTGATTTAAATCATCCATTACCATTATATAACACTAGCTGACCCCCGCGGCTTCGCTCCCGTCAACTGGCTACCTGTTTACCCACCCTACCCTGCCGTCGCTGCCTACCCTGCCTACCCAACCCTACCTACCTACTAATTTGTATCTATCATCAATAGTTTCCTCAGCGCACGCCAAATAATGTATTTTACAGGCAACATTTTGCTACCTTGGGTTACATTATTGCAATTTGCATAAGGATCTCAATTTTTTTTTAAAGTATATTATAGCCTATGACACTCAGGAATAATGTAGCTTTCTACTGGCGAAATCGGTTCAGTAGATCCAGAGATTACCCCTTACAACGCCACAAACTCACAAACTTTACCTCTTTATAATATTAGTATAGATAATAACTGTCATGTTGTTGTTTCAGGTGGCACTTCTCAAAGGCGGTTGTATAGAAATGATGGTACTTCGAAGTACCATGACTTATGATGGGCAAAGAAATCAGTGGAAGGTAAGACATTTTCCTTATAATCATAATTGGGTTCCGTACCTCAAAAGGTAAGTAAAAAACCGGCCAAGTGCGAGTCGAACTCGTGCGCCGAGGGTTCCGTACATACCAATTATACAGGCAAAGATACAGATAAAGATGAACATAATTGCCTTTAATCATTCAAAGCGTGATTTTCGCGGTTTCTGGAAGAGCGCTAATAAATTGAGCATTCGGCCAGGCCTGCCTGTTAGTGTGAATGGTGTGAGTGATGCGAAGGATATTTCTTTTTAGAAATCAGTTTGTTTTAAAGTCACCGCTACGCAGCTCTTGTGAGATGCTGGATGCTGAGCCCTGTTGTGGCAAGGTAGACACACGTTTCAGTGCCAAAGATGTGACCAGGGCCATCAGGCCTACGTCTAGACTTAAGTCACCTGGACGTGTAACAGTATGGTTTCACCAAAGGACGTTGTACAACTGACGCTGGTGTCACCCTATTAAAACACATCTTTAATGCGTGGGAAGAGTCGCAGGATGCCATAGGTATCTTCTGCGACCTGTCGAAGGCGTTTGATTGCGTTAATCATGAAACATTACTTCTGAAACTTGAGCATTACGGGCTAGGTCAATCAGCGTTAAGTTTGGTTGAATCTTATTTAAGTGACAGACAGCAATTAGTTCAGATAAACGGTGTGAATTCGTCGGGGTTAAACGTGAAAATGGGGGTACCCCAGGGCTCAATATTAGGTCCTTTCTTATTTTTAATATACATAAACGATTTACCCCGTTTATTGGAAAACAAACTAAACATGGTGTTATTTGCTGATGACACATCTTTAATTTTTAAAATAAATAGACGTACTTGTCAGGTTGACGACGTAAATAACGCGCTACGGCAGGTTCAGGATTGGTTCACTGCAAATAATTTAGTTTTAAATGGTAAAAAAACCAAGTGCGTAAAATTTTCCTTGCCGAATGTAAAAAGTACTGATTGTGACATTATCTTAAACAAGGAGAAGCTTGAATTCGTCGATAAAACGGTTTTCCTGGGGATCACGCTAGACTCAACGTTACAATGGGGTCCTCATTTAATATCACTTGCAGGGCGGCTAAGTTCGGCAGCTTATGCTGTTAGAAAGATTCGTCAATTTAGTGATGTAGATACCGCGAGGCTGGTCTATTTTAGTTACTTTCATAGTATAATGTCTTACGGTATTTTACTATGGGGAAGGGCTGCAGACATTGAGTCAATTTTTATTCTGCAAAAACGAGCCATCAGAGCGATATACAATCTTCGCCGGCGCGATTCTCTAAGGGAACTGTTTAAGGGCATTAACATCATGACGGTTCCTTGTCAATATATTTATGAAAATATCATGTACGTGAGAAAAATTTACATCTTTTTAGTAAAAACGGAGATAGACATAATTACATTACTAGAAATAGGGACCAATTAGTTCAACCAGGTTTCAGACTGGCTAAAGTAGCCTCTTCTTTCATGGGGTACTGTACAAAATGTTACAATAAAATTCCTCCCCACATTCTAGAACTGAATGAGACGAAATTTAAAACTTGTATAAAACGCACACTATGCAGGCAGGCATATTATAAGTTGGGGGATTACATCACTGATAAAAATGCTTGGCTCAATGCTACTCTTGCTCCACAACCACTAGGGCGCAAAAACAAGTGATATGCAGAACATTATTGTTTTGTAGAATTGTTGGACCTGCTGAAGACTGTATGAATATATTTGTATTATATATACTCAATTTCTTTTAGTATAGTATAACTGCGCAGCACGTGTGTGAGTACTATGTACCCAACTGTAAATCTACCATTTGCTGTACCTCGGTGTCGTTCGTTGACTTGTGTTTGCCCTGGCAGTTGAGTGTGTCATGCTCTCTCAAATGTCTCTCTGATGGTGGCGTGTGTGTTGGATCATTCGGTTCCCTTCATGATGGTTGAGCTGGGTGGTGCCGATTCATGCGTCATGTTCGTGAACGGGCGCCGTCAGTTGGGATTGGTCTTAACTTAACTGCTTCGGATGCTAGTGTTTTTCTAGCGCTTATTATGTAACTGCACAGTACATGTGTGAGTACTTTTAATACTTTGTACCTGTACGTAGTATAGTATGTAGTGATTCTGGGTGCATTGTCCTCACACATATAAATTTATTAATGTATGTACTTATGTACCTAAATATTGTAAAAAAAAACTTTTTTTTTTTTTTTAAAGAGTAAGTATGGAGTTTCTTGTGCGTTCTTCTCCATAACAAGCTACTTTCCGAATGCACGGTAGAATCAATTTTTATTCCTTGTAAATTTTAATGTAACTAACGTTCAAAAGTGCCGCTTTGTGGCCTAGTTGAAATAAAATATCTTTGTCTTTGTCTTTGTGACGGGCTCAGTAGCTCATCGTTTGCAATACGCCGGTCTTCACATACCGAGGGTTAACCTAATGAGGACAATTGTGGTTACCATTGTTAAAAGTAAAACAGGTGATATTTCGGATAGGGGAAACTTTAGACCTATTTCTCTAACAACCATAGTCGCTAAGGTGCTTGATGGTCTGTTTGATACACAGCTAAACGAACATCTTGTGCTGCACGACAATCAGTTTGGCCAGGACTTTGTAAAGAGAGGGCAGGGGGGATGACCTCCCCTGCCCTCTTCAATTTGTATATGAATGCACTGATTGAGTCGCTTAGCAGTCAACAGGTTGGCATATTGACGGTGTGTGTGTCAATAATAAGCTTTAAAGGACAATGCTGACATTGAAAATGAAAAAAATTACCTTAATTTTCAACTTTTTTTATTTTTCGGCATGTTTCCTTTACTTTTGCTGTAAGATCTTGATTTGAACCAAAATTGACAATTCTAGATCAACCGGAAGTACCTTATAGGTTTTGAGTCGAAAACCTATATGGTAGTTCCCGTTGACCTAGAATCACGAAATACGGCAAAAAGTAAGGTCTTACAGCACAAATAAAGACAAAAAATAAAAAATGTTGAAAATTAAAGGGTGTCCTCATACATACATAGTTGACGCCACCCCAGGGTACGGAACCCTTCGTGCGCGATTCCGACTCGCACTTGTCCGGTTTGTTTATGCTAGTTGTTGGATGGTCAAAATAAATGCATAATTAATAACTCAGTTGACAATTTTTTTTTACCCGCTCGTTCTGACAGAGACGAGACGCACCCAGCAGTAGCGTTATATGCTAATTAAGGACGCTATTACATTTTTCTACAAATAACAGTGCTTTTCAGGTACAATTTTAACGTATATGCAATCACAGATGTGAGGATATCATGGTCTTAATTTATGGATAATATATTCAGCTCCAGATTGGCATCATAAAAATTGCATAACATCATACAAAATTTTCGCACAAATACGTTTTTCCCATCACAATAATCGCAAAAATATTAAAAAAGTAGGGTCCGAATAGGTCCCAGTTTAGGTAATTTAACAGCATATTTTATCTTCAAAATGATAAGAAATTGCGGTATATATAGTCCTTTACAGGTTCAGCTAATTATTTTTTACCCAAATCAATATGTTTTTTAATTATTAGCTAAAATAAAAACACTTGCCGACTTCTTCATACATTTTGTACTCGAAGCTCATCATTCCGCGCTCAGAAGCGCTCGTGGAAGGACCAGCGTATCGCTTTTTACCGCAAAAAAAAATACGATAGAAGTAATAGAAAATATTGTAGTGTGCATGCGTGAGTCGTTTGTCGTGATCGAAAGGAGTTGATATTTTATCGGACCGAAATAAAAGTATGTTTTAGTTTCCTATTATTATTAGGATGTGATTTAGAAATTATGTTGGATAAGATCGGGCTTTTGATAGGTGGTGTTAAGCAGTTGTTGACAAGGTTGAGAAAAGGATGGGTGGGTTTAAGCAGCTCTTAGTACGGTTAGGATTTGGATGGGCAAGGTTAAGCTGGCGGCGGTGAAGGTTAAAAGTGGATGGGTGGGAGGAGATTTATGATTTGAACCGGTTTGTATTTAGGTGTGTATGACGAATACGGGGTCAAAATAAAATACAAGATGGCGCCGACGAAAATTTGGCCGCTTTTCGACATGGGTGTCATTTTCATGGTTTTTGGGGTCGTTTATATAGAATATGGGGTCAAAACCAAAATACAAGATGGCGCCGACGAAAATTTGACATCTTTTCATCATGGGTGTCATTGTCATGGTTTTTGGGGTCGCTTATATAGAATATGGGGTCAAAACCAAAATACAAGATGGCGCCGACATAAATCAAAGATATTTTCGTCATGGGTGTCATTTTCATGATTTTTTGGGTTTCCAGTAATGAATATGGGGTCATAACCAAAACCCAAGATGCCACCGATAAAAAAATTACAACTTTTCGTCATGAATGTCATTTTCATGGATTTTGGGGTCGGTTATATCGAATACGGGGTCAAAACCAAAATTCAAGATGGCGCCGACGAAAATTTTACATCTTCTCGTCATGGGTGTCATTTTCATGGATGTTGGGTAATATGTAGCTGCTGCTCATTATGCAATGCTCCAAAAATTTTAGATAGTAATATTTTATATGTTCCATGTAATGCAAAATGTTCAAGTAATTTTTTAATCCTTGTGAGCGGAAATTATTTCGTTTTATGTATCTACTTATTACACGTAGCGTTTTTTTAAAAATACCTAATTACTACAATAAAGTGAAAACTAATTTTATTTTCGGAAGTCGGTGTCGGTACCTATTGTTTTTCGTTTTTCGACACAGGAAAGTTATTATTTTTCATGTTTTAGTTTTTGTTGGTACCCCATATTGGGTATACTAAATACATCTGTTTACCCTCTTAAACCGTACGAGCGTGATGTTATATTAGGGTATGGTGAAAACAAAACATAAACATACGATCACAGTAATCGCAGGTCATTTGCTGTTTGTTATTGAAGAGTTCCATTGTCTATCTCCGAAGATCTCTATCAGATCCTAATAAATTATACAATAAAACCTGCCCTGAAAACACATACATTTATCGACGAAAACCCGATCAGTATCGAATCAGGAGTTTTTAAGAAAATTGCGGATACATACGGGTCGAATAGATAGATAGTATAGACTTTTTTTGAAGTCGGTTGAAAATAATAACATACTTTTTACGACGACGGTTTGTAACAGTTACCAAATGCATATTCAAAGTGCCAACTAACCTTCCTGAATCAACTTCGATAAAATTAAAAAATAATATCAAGTATCAATATTATTTGAGTGGTGTATAAAATCGAGCGCCCAGTAGTTATAATGAGTGCGTGCGCGTAATGTTGCTGTGTGCGACTAGATACCTAAATTTGAGTTCGTCGAAAATGTAACAGCGTCCTTAAGCCTTGCTTTTATGCTATGAAGCATTTCAGCTTTGTCTTTGGTATGGCATCGTTTTCGATGCAGTAGTTAAACTTAGTGGTTATCTATTAAAATTATTAAATCCCTATGTGGTCTTACTGCGAGAAAAAGGCCTCCCTTTCCTTCTTTGATTTCTGCCAGTCCAATGATACTCTGCAGGCCAGTCCTTTAAACAATTGTTCAGCTCATCCTGACATCTTTTTCTAGACCTACCATCTGCTGCTGTTTGGATCCCAGTGCGCGTTTATCTAACAAATATTTATCTCCTTTTCCAGATCCCCCATTGCCAGGAACAGTTCGGCAGCATCCGCACCGACGTCCTCAAGCTAGCCAAGGGCAACATCTACCGCACGCACGAGTCCTTCATCCGGTCCTTCGAGCCGCGCTGGAGAACTGACGAACACATCATCCTCATCATGTCCGCCATCCTGCTGTTCACCCCCCAGAGGATGAAGGTCGTGCATCCTGACGTTATTAAGTTGGAACAGGTTGGTATCATCTTCAGAAGAAAATATAAAAAATACGGCTTTTTGGAAAATTACAGCTGTATGACTTCTTCAAAGTAGAATAGGATAGGATATTTATTATAGCAATCTGCGTAACCTTCCCAACTATATTGGGGACGGGTTCCAGTTTAACCGGGTGCAGCTGAGAACTAGAATTTTACATAGAGCGACAGCCTATCTGGCCTCCACAATCCAATAACTAGATAACCCCTTGGAAAGACTGTTGAATGATGGCTACAACTTACAGCGTAATATGCTTCAGAGGTATGGAAGAATCTCGCTTAGTAAAGAAGGTCACCCATCCATCATCATCGGCAAGTATAGCTTAACTTTTGATTGACACCTGCGGCTGTTATTATTTAGCCACGAGCTCCTCTAATTTCTTCTCAAAACCTTGATAAACGACTCTACAACAAAAATCTTAACGAAACTACCGTCCTTCACAGAACTCCTACTACTATCTCCTCCGTCGCTACCTCGAGAGCATATACCCCGGCTGCGAAGCGAAATCAACCTTCCTCAAGCTAATACAAAAGATTCTAGAACTTCGCAAGTTGGCCGAAGAAGTCACCGGAGTATACCTAGACGTCAACCCAATAGAACCTCTGCTGATGGAGATATTCGACCTGAAACATCACGCCGCATGAGACACAGGGTAATATACAACTAGTATTTATTTTATAAGGACACGGAGTGGTAACAAATGGAGTGTTATGGTATATGGCCGTCGCATGTTGAAACGACTTGATGCTGAGTTGACTTGTGATGCAAATGTGAGTTTTAAGTGACGTCTAAATTGAACAAATTTCATCAAGGAAGTCATAGACAATTTGTTAAAAAAAATGTATCTTCCATACAAATTTTTGGTCAGCTGACAACAACTTCGTATGGAAAATCCATTTTTTTTTGAGAATTGTCTATAACTTTCTTCTAAAAGTTGTTAATTTACAAGGGCAGAACCTTCGTTTAAAATATGATCTCACTTTTCCGTTACATTCTGTATGTGGCAACGAGTTTATGTCATCAACTCATCAACCAGACAAGATAGCACCATCGTGTTTGGGCTCATTGGAAGTGTATTGAAAAGTTATGTAACATTTGGAACTGAAAGGTTCAGTTCAAAATGACAGTTTTAAATAATTACTTAATACTTACTCTCTCTCACTTTAATCCGTCATTATTGGATATGTGAACGACGCCTCAGTAAAACTTCATATAACATTGCTTCTTATTGCCTTGCACCGTCCAAATATCACCAAATAATGAAATTTATTTTTAAATATGTTCTGTATTATACGTGATATAAAGCTCATATTGAATGCTTCACTTTGAGTCGAGTTGGTGACGAGTCGTTTCAGTATGCGACAGCCATTAATCATTTATTTCTTGTATTTAGTTATTTATAAATAAAGTAAACCCTGCTCAACATTTCAGTTTTCTGATTGCATATTGTGTTTTTTGTTTTAATATTATGAGACTATGCTCATATAATTTATACAAAAAAGCTGGTTTGTCATGAACGCTCCATTTTCTACCACTCCGTGTCCACTATTCTTTGTCCGTCTGTCACATCGGCCTATATAGCTGTACCCATATTGATATATGGAAATATTTATATTTACTCGTAAGTCACACAGTCCATTGGGATTCCTTTTATATTCCATTTGATAAGATATTTAAAAGAAAACGTTATTCTTGTACAGATGTTATCGAAAACCGACATATCATGAATCAAATGCCAAATTAGTAATATTTGTGATAGCTTACAGTTTGTAAGGCCAGGCTGCACGTCCGATCTCTCACGATGTTTACAAGTGTATATAGTATGTATGTCTGTGTAGTCTGAGCCTAGAAATTTATTGTAAGTACAATTAAGTATGTGTTAGTCGGTTCTCACAAGTAGTTATTATTAACTGGACGCAATTTGTCATTTTTTACAGTACACATGGTGACTTGATTTATTGGAAATCTTTCAGAGAGAAAGAAAGATTTTTTTTATATTACTCGTATTTATGAATAATATTCACTACAAGACCTATTCCTATATAATTAGCCTATAAAATGCCCACTCCTGGGACACAGGCCTTCTCTCTGTGAGAGGGAATGGGCCATAATCCAGCACGCGGGCCCAGTGCGGGTTGGTGGATGTCACATGTCTTCAAATTTTTGGTTCTAAGACATGTGACGATGTTTTCCTTCACCGTTTTGAGAGCAATGGCGATGAAATAATTTACATAACCTAAGGCGCCTGTCTGGTTGTAGGCCAGTTGTAGGTGGTGGGTTCGAACCCAGGCAGGCGCTTTACTTTGTGTAGAACCAAAAATTCGAAGACTTGTGACATCCACCAACCTGCACTGGGCCCATCCCCTCTCACAGAGAGGAGGCCTGCGCGCACAACGGACCAAATTAGAGTCTCAGTGCGGAAAAGGAGGAGGTCCGTCTATCCTATGCACATTGCACATCTTGTGTGATATGATATCCACGATCTCTCTAATGCATAGCATCACAGTTGCCATAATATTATTTATACATATTCAGTTTTAATTTCTTATTAAATATTTATTTATTGAGTTTTTGGGCTTAGGAAAGTTATATTGTTTTAGCAAGCTTTTAACCATTTATTATCTACGTAGCGTTTTATCAGCTACGTTGTGAATATTAGCTGAATAATTAGGAATATTTTACATGATTTTATACAAATAAGAAGGGGCTTTTTATAAAAATCTCGACAGTTTTTAGCAATTGCCATCAGAAAGGTCGGTAAGGGTGAAGAATTGAAGATGTTTCAAAACTGTCAAGTCACATTCTAAATTTTATCAGACACAAAATTAGTTGAAATTTTAAAAATATTTATTTTGTTTTTAACTTGTAAATAGTTTAACTTTAAAACTACGTTTATTGTTAATTAAGAGAAGTTTATTTTTATATTAATGTTTAGAACACGATATTGTAAGTGCAATAATGTATTTTGTAAGAAGGAAATATTATATAATAGTTTGTTTATTTTTTTGTTTTATTTTACCGCAACTACTGTATCAAATAACTTTAACCGAGCAATAATAAATAATATAAATAAGTATGTCTTACAAGTATTTGGGTATGTCAGAAGCGTTGGGCATCAACAGTACTGACATGAAGCAACTGCTGAAGGAGCGTTTGTTTGGCCGCCTGAAAAAGGTATTAAATAGCCTTTTGTCGGGCGGAAATAAGGTGCGCGCCTTCAACAGTTGGGTCATGCCGGTTTTGATGTACTCTTTCGGCATACTCAAATGCACTCAGACCGAGCTCGACGCCCTCGATAGGAGGGTCCGGACACTGCTGACCGCAAACCGGATGCATCACCCACGATCATCGATGATGAGACTGTACATCCCGCGGAAGTGTGGGGGTCGCGGCTTTTTAAACGCCAAGACTCTTCACGGCCGCGAGGTGTGCAGCCTCAGAGAATACTTTTTAAAAGCTGAAGTGGGTATGCACCGGGATGTGGTCACAGTGGACAAGGGTCTCACCCCGTTGTCCATGACTAAAGAGAACTGGCACAAGCCTGTAACACTATCGACCGATCAACGCAAAGAGGTATGACAAGGCAAGGAGCTACACGGGCGCTTCTATCGGGCTCTCCATGGGCCCCATGTAGATTTCCCAGCGTCCGTATCCTAGCTACGTTTCGGCGACTTTTTCGGGGAAACTGAAGGCTTTGTCTGTGCAATTATGGACGAAGTTATCCTGACAAATAACTACCGGAGACATATAATGAAGGACGGGACGGTTGACATATGTCGCATGGGCATGCCACCGTCCGGGTGAATCCATCAGACATATTATCTCTGGTTGTTCTCGTCTGGCTAACGGCGAGTACTTGCACAGGCATAACCAAGTGGCCAGGATTATTCACCAGCAACTTGCATTGAAGTACAATCTAGTGGAATCGAAGGTACCGCATTACAAGTATGTGCCCGACCCAATAGCACTAAAAAAATAGGTCTATAATTTGTCACTTGCTCTTTATTTCCAGATTTATAGATATGGAGAACTACTGCTTTTTTTAGGCATTCGGGAAAAATACCTAAAGATAAACAAATGCGGAAAATAAAAGTCAGTGGTGGTACTAAAATATACTTGAATTGCTTATTTATTTATTATTTATTTATTATATACTTTAATGTACACCACAAAAAAAAACATACAGGACAAACGTTCAAATATACAAGTGTACAATGGGCGGTCTTATCGCACTAGGCAATCTCTTACAGACAACCTTTGGATGGACTGAATACTAGGAGAAGAATTTAGGGTTGTCAGTGTACAAAATATCAAAAATAATATTACTTAGACTTAATAACATACAATACATACATACAATATTACTTAGTATACTAATACATATCAAATATATAACAGAGAAAGGAGAAGAATAAAAATTATAGTGAAAGGTAACGCTCCTTCACCATTTTCTTGAACGTTGGCAGTGTTTGAGCACGACTCACTTCAATAGGTAATACATTTCACAACCGAGCTGCTTGAATCGTAAAAGATTTGTCAAAGAAGGAAGTGGAATGCATACGAATACTTAATTTTAGATTTTTCGATGATCTCAAGGACCTAGAATGGGTGTCACAGAGGAACTGAAAGCGTTCTTTGAGATAAAAAGGATTAAATAGCACATTATAAAGCAAAGAAAGTATGTGGGCAATCCGGCGAAGGCGAATAGGAAGCCATTTGAGCTTAGTACGAAATTCGGCAACGTGATCATACTTGCGCAAGCCAAATATGAACCTGATACAGAGATTTTGAAGTCGCTCAAGCTTGTCCAATTGGTCTTGGGTGAGATCAAGATAGCTGGCGTCAGCATAGTCTAGAATAGGTAGAAGAAGAGATTGTGCTATCGCAATTTTAGTGGTGATGGGAAGAAAATTACGAAGACGTCTAAGAGAACCCGCAGACGCAAACAGTTTTCGACTGACTTCCTGCAGTTGTTTGGTCCAGGAAAGGGTTCTGTCGATAAAAATCCCCAAATTCTTCACAATATGATTTATAGGAATAATAGTATTATTGAAAGAAACCTGGGGAAGTATCGACCAATCGATCCTAGAGACAGTCCGGGAACTGCCAACAACCGTTACCTGAGTCTTCGTTGGATTGATCTTCAACCCGAAATCAGTGCTCCAGTCACCTATTCGAGCCAGGTCTGTATTAATTGTCTCAATGGCATTAGATAACTCTCTGAGAGAGGCTTGGGTATAAATTTGGAGATCATCAGCATATAGGTGGTAGAAAGAAGAAAGTCGTTGAGTGATAGCATTAATAAAGAGTGCGAAGAGAAGAGGAGATAAAACGCCACCCTGCGGCACACCGGCAGAGGTATGACACCAAGAGGAGAAAGATTCATCAGTGCAAATGCGCTGCCGACGGCCAAACATGTAACTATGAAACCAGTCAATTACCGGAGGAGATATGTTAAAAGAGCATAGGACGCCAAGCAAAATGTCGAAGTCAACAGTATTGAAGGCATTGCTAAAGTCAAGCAGAGCAAGTACTGTTAACTTCCCCATATCCATGCCTGACCTGATATCATCCGTAATGTGCACAAGTGCTGAGGTAGTGCTGTGGCCACGTCGAAAACCAGATTGGAAAGGATTTAAAAGATTGTGCTTGGAAAGGAATGTGTTAAGCTGATGATGAACAAGCTTTTCAATTACTTTGGATAGGAAAGGAAGAATAGAAATGGGACGATAGTCAGAGAATGATGCAGGATGTGATTTTTTGGGTAAAGGAATAATTTGGGCATCTTTCCAGGCTTGTGGGAAGACACCACTGGAAATAGAGAAGTTGAGGATGTAAAGAATGACAGGAAGAATGTTATCAAGGATGGGGATGATCATCTTACGGCTGACACAGTCACTACTGACAGCGTTGGATGTAATCGAAACAATAGTCTTTTTAACATCACAAGCAGTGAATTGACTTATGACAAAAGGGGAATAATCAGGTATCGGAAGATTAGAAAGATAACTAAGCGTAGTAGCTTAGGTGGCCCCATCCAATACGGGCGAAATAGAAAAATTACTGTTAAGTAAGTTGAAGTCCATGTCTTTAGGAATAGTGTCATGAGACTTTTTTCCGATACCTAATCATTTAAGAAATTTCCAGACCTTAGCTGGATCACCGTTTTGAACTGAATTATGAATATGTTGGCGTTGTGCGTTCCTACACACCTTGCTGCAATGATTTCTAATTGAGATGTATTTTTCCCTGGTAACATTGTTTGGCCGAATTTTAAACCTAAATTTCGCAGCTGCTTTTTTGCTTATTAAAACTTTAATTTCGTCAGTCAGCCATGGCGCTGGAAGATGTTTAACTCTCACGGCTCGAATAGGTGCATGTGTGTCGTAAAGCTGAATGAGAATAAAAGACAAGATTCCAACTTGTTCGTCGACGGATGATGATGTAATCAGCGGCGTCCAGTCAATATTACTGGCATCCTCCTGAAGACGATCAATGTCCATGCCATCAAAATTGCGAAGCAGAAGAGTTTTAAACTTATGCTTAGGAGGTCGAATTTTATAGCAAGCGTAAATTAGATCATGATAGGAAAAGGCGTCAGCTGAACACTGACCATGTTTAGTGACGTGATCGAAGGAGGAGACAACAATAAGATCAAGAAGCGAGGGAATAGAGTTAGGAAAACGGTGAGTTGCACCAAGATCAAGAATAGAAAGATTGGCAGATTCAATAACATGACGAAGAGAAGAAGAGCGGAAGTCATTTTTAAGGAGACATGTATTAAAGTCGCCCATTATGATGCTATGACTGTAAGAGGGAATTAAAGCTTCCAAAATACGTTCGAAAGAAGAGAAGAAATTAATCCGAAGAGAAGGACAGTAATACACCCCAAGGAGAATCTTAGAATGATGCAGTTCAACTTCCAGGAAAAGATGTTCACCGGAGTTCGGCGGGGCCGGTTGTGTGGACATGTTAACAATAGAAAAGGGAATGTAATTACGAAGATAAATGGCCACCCCGCCACCACCACCGACTGCGCGATCATTCCTGATAAGCTTAAAACGAATCGCATGAATATTCTTACAGTCAAAGGTTGCCAGCATATCGGGGAAGTGGGCCGGAATACTCTGGGCAATTATGTGGACTACATTAAAGTTCCTGGAGACATCGTAAAAAAGTGAAACAAGAGTGTCGGCTAGACAAGGAACACTCTCGAAGCTTACGTCATCACTACCCAACGAATAAAAAGTATCAGAATCACTGCTATAATCAGGGCTGAGCATAAATATACAAATATAAATCAATACCTACTTAAACAAAACTATAATAAACTATGCGGTTAACAATTTTCTGTCCACCTGCCAGTTGCGTGCTTAATAATTCTATTGGATATGTTATCCCAACCAACTGCACAGTCGTCTTTCAAAGTCGTTATTATGCTTTCTACCTCAGTCTCATCAGTATCCAGCAGCCCAAAGGATGTTAAAGTGGTGCTACACATAAAAGGAGTGCCTGTTAGATAAAGTGATTGACCCCGAACTTTTTCTGCCAGACACTTACCAACATTAACAAAGAAATTATTCGCTGTGTTAGCAGATGTCAGGTGTGACGAATGTGCTTGTAATAAACCTGATGATGACTCATTTTTAACCCCCGACGGAAAAAGAGGGGTGTTATAAGTTTGAGGTGTGTTGCTGTGTATCTGTGTATCTGTGTATCTGTGTGTCTGTCTGTGGCATCATAGCGCCTCAACGGATGAACCGATTTTGATTTAGTTTTTTTTTGTTGGAAAGGTGATTGTGTCGAGAGTGTTCTTAGCTATGTTTTAAAAAAAACGGTTCAGCCGTTCAAAAGTTATGGGCGTTTTACTGTTTGAATCGGGATGTTTTCGCAAGATAAATGTGTCGGGGGTTTTTTAAATTTTTAAATTTTACTTGTGTTTTGACGTATATGTTGCATTTTTAATATATTTCCAGACCTTTTTACTATTTGTGCCAGCCTTTTCCAGTTCAATTCTATCGTAGTTGCATTTAACTTTCCTCAGAAGATCATTGCAAAAATTCCTGTATCTTTTGTACGACAATTTAAATATTAAATTTTTTGGATTAGATTTTGCTTTCAAATGCAGTTTATCTCTATGTTTCATACAGCGAATAAGCCCTGGCGTGATCCATGGTTTTAAGTTGTGATTTTTATTGTTCAACTGCGATAAAACTGTGTTTTTCTGAATTGCATGTCGAACATTTTCTATTACATACAACATACAAAACTGCGGGTCAGCGGAATTGTAGACTGGCTCAAAATCGATGACGCGCAAATCTTCTTCAAGTTTATTAATATTCAATTTAGAAATTGTTCGATTGTTTAATTTAGGTTATTCACAATTAAGGGTTAGTAGGGCAGTATTATGATCGGGTATTGTTGAATTAACAACAAGTGCAAGAGAGGGAAAAATCGATTTAAGCGTGATATGGTCTAAACAAGATCCACTGTGATTTGTAAGAAAGCTGTGTGCGGGGAGCAGGCCTTGAGAAACGCATAAATTGAGATAGTCCTGAGCAGGTGCATGAGCACTACCTGAAAGAATATTGATATTAATATCGCCAATTAAAATAGTGTTTTTGAAGGATTTACAAGATGTCGTTCAGAGAGTCATTAAAACTGGTGGTATTTTTAAAAGAGGGCGGTCGATATAGCGCTAGTATAGCAAATTCAGACTCAATTTTGATTAACAATCTGTTACAGTCGTGCATATTTGGTTCCTTAACAGAGACATTCAGATGATTTCTTGCATAAACTATCACTCCATCGTTTTGATTATAATTTATATTATTTCTATACATATTATAGCCCGGAATTAGTGGGATGTTTAACTGAATGCTGGCTTGCAAAGCAATATGCTTTGCAAGCCAGCATTCAGTTAAAACAATAATGTCACAATCTATGTTTAGTCGTTGCTGAAATGTACTAAAGCTATCAAAATGCTTAAAAATACTGCGAATATTTTGTGTTAGTATGGTTAACGGCTTTTTGTAGCCGGATAGATATTGTTTGCAGTTTTCAGCTTCACAAATCTTAGACTCGCGACACAGATGGACACGGTGCCGATTGTCGTTACGGCCAACGGCCTGATGGCCAAGAGCCTCGACGACCATCTGTCGAGGCTGTCATTGGGCGGTTGGATCAAGGGTCTGATACAGAAGGCAGTACTCCTCGATACGGCTCGCATTGTGAGGAGGTTCCTGTCTCTGGAGCCCTAACCAACGGTAGCTTGGACCCTGTTCCCGATACCGGTTGGCCTCTATTTTTTTTATTTTTAAATGTTTTTAAGTTTTCTTGTTTTAAATATATAAAAATGTATTAAATAAGAATATAAATCAATAAACGGAAAATATAAATAAAATAATATAATTATATATATTTATATATATATAATCTGAATCTCGGAAACGACTCTAACGATTTTCTTGAAATTTTTTATGCAGGGGGTTTCGGTAGGGTTTATTTTTAGAAAATGTCGTTTTCTCTATTTTCACCCAAGCAAAGCTCGGTCGCCCAGGTACTATATTTTAATGTATAACGACTACCTCGGTGGTCAAGTTGTTGCAAGCGGTACTGCTGAGCATGAAGTCCTGGGTTCAATTTTCGGGTCGGGCAAATTGTTATTGGATTTTCTTATCTGGAATTTCACTATAGCCCCTGAGTCTTAATGTGTGTCCTGTTGATGACAATAGGCTCGCCTTTTACATGACGTGCGAAATGTGGGTGTACTGTAGGTGCACCTCTGCCTAACCCTGCGGGTAATGCAGGCGTGATACCATTACTATAAGAAATCGCCTGAGTGTGCTTCAACCCTTAGGAAAAATCGAAGAAATATACATGTACGATGGAAGAGATAATTATGTACCAAGAAATCGCCTGAGTGTGCTTTAACCCTTAGGAAAAATCGAAGAAATATACATGTACGATGGAAGAGATAGGAAAAATCGAAGAAATATACATGTACGATGGAAGAGATAATTATGTACCTACTAGTTGGTATACGTTTTCACTAAAACTACACAAATAACTTTTAATATTTTATTTAAACACTGAGTCACGCCAAATCTCATCCCACCCCGTTCTAAAGTATGCTACGAGCGAAAATCTGATCACCCAGTATAAAAGGTGCATTCAAGATCCGAGCGAACAAGAAGATCGGTAAATAGTGAACAATCTACTACATTGTTTTCTACATAATTAAATACAACAAAAGAAAAAGAACAAAATAAAACATAATTTCTTAAATAAAACAGTAAAATAAACTCTAATTACCTAAAGGTACAGACAATTGTGACCTTAATTTTAAAACACACAATTATGCGATCAAATTTATATCTAAGTGCTCATTCATGTAGTGATCCACTCCATAAGGGAGAAATAATACGTAAAACACAACTCCAACACGGAAAAACTCACAAACACACCCACATGGTTTCAAATGAATGAAAGTCATACAAACTAAATATTTGACACCAATAGAACATTAGCACTCGTGGTGATACAATTAGTTACACAGCAAATACTACATCTTCCCATCTTCAATCCCTAAAGCTAACTTCATTTCTAAAGAATAGTTCTGTTCTACTCTATCAAATTGTCCTCCTTGACCTTCCTTCTTATCATCTTCGTTGACTTCTATATCATCAACACAGTCTTCAAATATATCGTCAGTAGACATATCATTCATGATAACTTCATCACCGAGAATTGATTCGTATGTTTTAGAATCGTCCAGAACTCCATCACTCATTAAGGATTCATTTGTTTTCTCATATGGTGGGTAGTCTCCTGAACCAGAAGCTATCGGACTGCTTATAGCTACCAAATCCCTGTCTTTACCATCTTTGTCTACATTGCGTGGTGTGACATCACCAGCGTCGTCATCCGCTTTATCATTCCCGTCGACACTCTTATTAACCTCAGTAGTATCACTCAGTGTAGTATCATTACCGATTCCCGAGTCATCTTGTACTATAGCGCCCATTCTGTTCACGTTTTCGTCTGTGAGAGTATCTTCTAGAGATATAGAGGCGTTATGGCTTGGGATCAGGGTAGCTTCGTTATCATCGTTGCCTTCGTTGAAGGACTCGTCGTGACTGCCTGGGATGAACTGTAGCAACTCGCCAGCCCTCCATCTTTGTTCGGCGACGTCCATGTGTGCTTCGAGGATGCGGGATACTTCGGGGAGCTGGAAATAAAGACGAAGTAAGTGAATGAAACCGAGGAGAAGATGGCGAGACGCTTTGGATGGTTTCCTTGAGAATTGGCGAGATGAAGCACAACAACGAGAGAAGTGGAAGGAGTGGGAGAATTCAGGCTAACAAAATAAAAATTGAATGGTAAAGAAGATAAATCAATCTGTCGTGGTTCTCACAAAAAGCTGATGGATAAGAGCTTCTAGACAAAGTTAGGTTCTAGTAGCGATAATGATAGTCGAAAAGTCAAAAATGTATGGCTTTTGTATTGACCTACCAAAATGTCATGTCAATCCCAAAAATATTGGCATTTAGACAATCGCTATTGTTAATGGAATGTCTAAAGTCCAAAGTAGGCCTCACTTAAGAGAGAATAGTGCGTATACCAGATAATTAAAATTGGTTACCCTAACAGTTTCTTCGGAATCAGTTAATCAGTCGTTTCAACAACTTGATATCCATTCAAAAATTTCATTTCGAGTAAACGTTGTTTACTCGAAACTGCAAATTAATGGAAACGTGATACAAAGCACAATACCTCGGTTTCTGAGTTAAGAACGAGTCAAACCCTTAAAAGCTAGTTTGTCAGGTTTTTAGTCTAATATAGTGTATAACAAATTGGTATTCAAATTCTTAATTCAGCTACCGAGGGAAAGGAAACTCACAGTATACTCATTCTCCAGCTGATCAGAGATGTGCTCGATGATGGTATTGGTCCTGTTATCGATGTTGCCGGCATGGCTGTTCATAACGTCGTACTGCCGGTACAACTCTCGCTCCTCGTACTGTAGCGTACGGTCCAGGATCTCGGAAGCCACGTCCTGTTCTATGCGAGAGTTCTCTGCCATGTCTGAGTTTACTCCTGGGAACAGGGATAAAGGAAAAGTGCTACATTAGCAGTTATGGTTGTTGATAAAGATGCAAAGATAGAACAAGGACTTAAAGAGTCGAAACAAGAAATGTCATATATTTCATACAAGCTTCTGCCTGCGTGAAAGTTGGAAATCAACTCATCATTTAGGGTCTGTCTATTTCCTCTAGCAAAGAGGGAACAAATGACACTATGTAATATCCATCATCATTGGCTATCTTGCGACACTAAATGCTATAGTATACGAGCATAGGCCTCTCCTTAATGCTATGCTTCCCAGATCAGTGCTGGTTGTATTCAGGTTTTGTCTGTGGTCTTTAGGTCATCCACCCTACCTCGCTCTACAAAGTACATACATAGACGGACTGCTTAGAGCAGTCGGTGCTGATAGCTTCAGGAATTCATCACTGCAGACTCTACGACTTCTTCTACAACATTTTAGTAACAATTCGGTTGGAAATCTGCTCCGCCTGATATCACCCTGGCTTGGCAAGTACCTACTTATCCTGCCTACCTGTATTTTACTACACTCTCGTACTACTGTAATATATTTCAAATAATACCTTGTGAAGGGAACCTGTTATCACTGTAAGAATTGATAGTGCTTATTATGGACCTCTTGGCTTCTCTGCGATCAATATTTAGCATCGTATCATAGGACGAAGGCAAAGCGTTACTAGTACCCGGGTACGGCGAGCTTGTATCTACAAAGAAATCGTCTGAATAAATAACAGAAAAATTCTATGCGTTATAATCGTTCATCATCATTCATCATTTCAGCCGAACAACATCCACTGCTGAACATTGGCCTCCCCCAAGCGCCGCCACATCGCATCCTGGGATCTCCGCAATCTTCTCCAGGTCATTGGTCCACCTAGTGGGAGGCCTTCAAACGCAACGTCTTCCGGTTTGCGATCGCCACTCCAGTACTTTTCGGTCCCTCCGTTCTGCGTGTAATGTACCCTGCCCACTGCCACTTAAGTTTGGCAATTCTTCGGGCTATGTCGGTAACCTTGGTTCTCTTGCGGATGTCTTCATTTCTGATTCGATCACGCAAGGAAACTCCGAGCCGAACTCCCGGGCGGCCAATCTCAGCGGGGAGTAGCCATCGGCGCGGAAGATATATTTATAGTGCACATGCTGAGATAGGAGCCTTTTTAGGCTCGCACGGGGTTAATTATTTTTATTTTTATTATTGTTTGTGTTTTGCTTAGCTCGTGTCTCCTGTGCGGGTCAGAAATAAATATTTTTTCCTTCTTTCTTTCAAAAACAAGCTCACTTTCTGTTCCCTCTCATAGTCCAATGGGGCAGTAATCCGTCACGACCGGAAAGAGATCCAACCAATAAGACCAACGGCCTACTACCTAAATGGAGTTTTACTCAATAACACTTTTCCCTACCTGGGTATCAAACCCATATAGTTTGTGATATGAATCTTACTTGTGTCACTACACGCACTTGGTACAGGTGCCTGTTCATCAACGGGAACCGCTGCTGCTGCATCGTCGCCATCTTGATTACCATGACGTTTACCAGAACCTTTTCTATTCGCCTTCTGTCCTGCACTTTTCTCATCACCGTTCTTTCCAGCAGTCTTCTTCTCTGCACCAGTTTTGTTTTCCTTCACATATTTGCCTTTATCTTTAGAAGCAGCAGTGTCTTTAGCAGTTTCCTTCTGTTTAGTACTAGAAGCATTAGTGGGTTTCGTAGTTACTTTAGCTATTTCTTCTTTAGATTCCTCTTCACTTGAGCCTGTGTCTGATGATATATTTATCGAATCTGTTTCACCAGATGATGCTGAAATTGAAAGATTATTTTTTACTTCAGTTCAAGTTACCTTTGGCGTGCTAACAGCTTAGTAAGAGATTTACTTGCGGTCATCTTTCGTAAGAAACTGTCCCCTTCTTTTATTTTAAATGACGCAATTGATACTCCTAAAACGTTTCCTGTTTAGTTTTTCTCAAAGATGAAGGTCTAATAAAAAAAAAGCATTGGAACTCCAAATGTAAAATCTTGTTCTACTACCTACCCTATTTTAAACTGTGAAAGAGCTACATTTTATAAATATAATCAACCAATCCTATATTTTTACATTATAGGTATCAATCAATCATTTATTTCGGACCATGGTCCTCAATTTGTTAGTAATACGTTTTATGTTAGTAAATTTACATACCTAATTTAATAATTATATGTGTAATTATAAAAGGCCAAACTGACTAACTGACCTAACAACGTAGAGCTGAAACCGCTGGGTATATTTTGCATCAGGGTTTCTTATATGATGTAAATGATCACTAAGAATGGATTTTTGGAGATCCGTCTCCTATGGAGGTGAAAAATGTAACCATGGGGCAAAAGCTAGTATATCAATCATGCTAATTACGGGCGGACTCGACTTCCTCCTCTCCGACCTCGTACTGCACTTCGGTAATGGGCCGCTGGTCCATGTATTGGAACAGCACGGCGCCCGGCACATGCGTCAACTTCACTTTAGCATCGTCTGCAATGGAAGCTCAGTATTTACATCCTGTAACCTTTTCATCGAACATGAGAACAGTGGTGACCCAGTGGTAACATCTGCGACTTACAAGTTTTAGGTCGTGGGTTCCATTCGGGCCCATGCAGGCAGGCGCATTACTTTTTGTAAATTATTTCATCACCACTGCTCTCAAAACGGTGAAGAAAAACATCGCGAGGAAACATCCTAAGACTAAAAATTCGAAGACGTCACATCTACCAATAGCATTGAGCTCGTTTGGTAGATTACGTCCTACTCCCTATCTAACAATCCGCACTGGGCCCGCTTGGTAGACTTTGGCCTACCTACTCTCTCCCAGAGAGTAGGTGTGTCCCAGCAGTGGGAAAGTTAAAAGGCTGATTATTGGGTAACTTGATAATTCGATATCCCTTGGTCAGTATTTAGGGCTTCTAATCATTCGGAACGAGGAGCTCGTGGCAAAATAATAACAGCCGTACGGGTCGATCTTAAGGTTAAGCAACGCTTGACGAGGTCGGGCCGTGGATGGGTAACCATTTCAACATACCGGGTTTCCTCCGTGCCTCGGCAAGCACGTTAAGCCGTTGGTCCCGGCTGTCATTTGAAGATCTTTGACAGTCTTTACAAGTAGTCAGAAGCTTGAAATCTGACACCAGTCTAGCCAAGTTGTACCGTATTACTCAGTTACTGGGTTGTGGAGGTCAGATAGGCAGTCGCTCCATGTAAAATACTGGTACTCAGCTGAATCCGGTTAGACTGGAAGCCGACCCCAACATAGTTGGGAAAAGGCTAGGCAGATGATGAATCATTCGGAACGACTACTAGAGATCTCGAACTTCGAATTATAGCCGGGACCACATTCATGATGTAAAAGTAAATAGACTGGTTGACACAAATAAGCTATAACAGACCAATTAATCAGATGCTGCGTAGATTTTAATTTTAATCATATTTTTCTGTGGTTTTAACTTCAATATAACTACTGTAGTCTGTAAGTGTAATTGTAATCTTACCAGGCTTATCTCCAGCAGTGAGCTGGCTTAGTGCTGCACGGTCGTAGGCATTGTCGTGTCGGTACGTTGTGAACATCGTCTTCTCCTTAACGAGGTGCGCTGGTACGCATTCCTGTTCCTTGTGGTATGCCTCCATCATTTTCTTGTCGTATAGTTTCTGAAAATAAAGTAATATATGTTTATTTAGACTTCATGTACGAAGATGGTTAGAAGGAACTCCGTGCGTCAATGTTACACATAATATAATATATCTTCTTCCATGTGTGTATAGAGCATAAAGAACTAAGAAGGAGAAAAGAGTCAGACCAAAGAACGAATTGACAAACTGTGTGAAAGAACAGAAGAGAGATAGGAAGGAACTAAGGAAGTAAATACTGAAATGACGTCTGATAGAAATATAATGGATGATGAGACAATAAATGTGAGACCGCACTAGGCGCAACTGCACGTCAGCGGAGCGACGCGACAAAATATATTGTATGAGATAAAGTGTCGCGTTGAGTAGATCCGCTGCCGCGTAGTGCGATTTATCTCTGAATACAATATCATACAAAGTATATTTGGTCATGTCGCGTCGCGTCGCTTCGCTGACGCGTAGTGCGGTCATGCTGAACTGTCACCAATCATATTGATATAGAAAGGATGGAAGACAGAAAGAAAACATTTATATGACGAAATGCCAGCCAGCAGTGGCACCTGTGGGTAAACATAGGATAACTCAAAAATAAAAACATGATGAAATGAGGCAGTTACCAAAAATCAAAGAGCTATCTCACCATAGGATCAACAGCAGGCTCTCCCCTGTCAATCCTGGCCTGTCGTTCCACCTGCTCTCGATCCAGCTCAGCGAAGATCTCCAGATCATTAGCACTTGGCTCCAGATCGAGGTTCTCATCATCAAACTCCTCGTTGTTCATGCGATGCATGTAGTTTATGAGGGCTACGCCTTCACCATCCAATTGTGCTAGATTTTTTAATAAAGAAAGAAAGATCGTTGTAATATAGTAAGTCAGGGGGCCATCTTATGAAGTGTTTATAATTATGCCATTATGGTTCCAGTCCAAAAAAGGGACGATGCTAGGGGTCATTCATTCCTCCGTCTCACTCTCACACTGGGATCATGATGGCATTTTAATATCATAATACAGCACCAGGTTCGTCACGATATTTTACTTCACCAGGTTCAGAGCATCAAATAAATATATTTGTTGATGTGCAATGTTGGAAAGTTGTCAAAACGACTTACACACGAGCTTGTCTATTGTGAAATATATGTCTTGTATGAAAAATGTCATTAAGTAAAACAACGATATACCTTCTAATGCAAAGCTACGAACAACTCACCACTTGGTCTCCTTTCCGCTTGTACCTGACTGGTAGACCCTACGCTGTCTTCTTTATATTTACTCTTGTCATCTCCTTGCTTAACATCCTCCTTCCTTTCTTTGGATTTGGCTTCCTTAGGCGAGTCTTTTGGAACAGCTTTTTTGTCCACAGGAACTTCTTTAATGGGGATTTCTTTCATCGCAATTTTTTTCTTAGTACTTTTTGGTTTTTCTGTAATAGTCTTCTTGTCGTGATCTATGACTTTGTTGCCTTCTACTACAATTCCTGTATTATTAAAATAGTTCATGGCTTTCTTTTCTTCTTTAAGTTTCTCATTGTTATCGTCCGAATTATGTTTCTCTATTATCTCGCTGTTAGTATTCGTCACATCGTCAATAATGATTTTATTCTTATTGACATTGGATTCGTTTTTGTCAGCATCTTTCTTCTCATATGAATCTATTATTTGAATCAATGGTTTTTTCTCGGCTACATCCGCTGCTTTTTCTTCCTCGGAGTTAATTTCGGTTATTTTTGCTTTTCGGTTTTTGGAGTCTGGAATTAATATTAAAATTATGTTAAATATGTCAACACTAAAGGAAAACACAGTAAGTAATGTATTGTTTACCTTCTAATATCTTAGTAACCCCCTTCCTTCCTGAATGCGATGGTTGATCGAATAACAGTTTGTTGATTGCTTGGAAATCTGAAGTGATGTCGCTGTAAACATTTTCATTTATAAGGAAATTAAATGAAGATAAAGAAAAGAAAAGACGTTTTCTGGCTAGGTAAAGCAATGACATGCGAAGGCTGTGAGCCTTTAGAGGTAGCTATTAGAACTTGGACAAGTGTAGCCAAAAGTCGAGTTTAATGGCGTGTGATTGGAGACGGGTATGATCCCAATCGCAATGATAAGTGTATATGAAGCAATACATAACGTTACGCCTGTAACCCCGCAGGGTTGGGCAGAGGTGCACCGTCAGTACACCCAAATTTCGCCATTTTTGTTTAAGTCTCCTGTAATAGAGGGAGTGAGAGCCTATTGCCATCACCCGGGCACAAATCCATACTCCGGGCTGCTTCTGAGAAATTCCAGATGGAAAAGCCAAACAACATTTTGCCCGACGAAATTTAAAGCTGTCCAAACACCGGGGCCGCCCGCAGCGCCGGCACGAACAAGGCGGCTAAGAAGAAGCTATTCGGACAATTTTGCTGGTGGCATAATGGTATTCGAGGCATGTAGCGATTAAGGCCTCGTCAAATAGACAGCGAACCGATAGCGTGGCTACGCTAGTATTATATTATCTGTGGCGTGGCGAAGCGTTTCCATTTTGTAAATGTATGGTATCGTTTGAATCTAGCTAGTCATATAGAAAAACGGAAGCGAACCGATACGTGCCGATACTGCGCCGAACCGAACGGCGGCGTGAGACGCCATGACAAACCAAAGGCGTGAGCGAGATACTTGTATTTCTGGCTTTGTATGTAAGACCGGTACGACGTCAAACGAGAGCGAATGCGCGTGTACGTAGTCGCAGCGGAAAAATATCGAATTTCTTATTTTCAGATTAGCAGATAATTAGTGTATGACGTCGTGTAATTGTGTATAGTACGTACAAATTTGTGTATCTAACCATTGGGAAGCTATTAAACAAAAACTGTTTCCACTGGAACTACGTCATCCTAGCGGCACCTTTTTTTTCTATGCACGTAGATGAAAAAATACATTATATAATTAGTGTGTAACGAGAAGTAAATGTGTATGTTTAAATGCAATTTGTGTGTCATAAAATTGCGGCAATAATCAAGATTCCGCTGCGCTGACGTTTGGCTATTTGATGAAAACCATATAAAAGGCTGTAGTACAGAGTTGTATTTTTTTACGCAGTTTGCTTAGAATTTGTGTGTAATGTTCGTGAAAACAGAATTTGAAAAAAACATAACGTTCAGAAGATATACACATAAAAGTAAAATACGGTTATTAGGTCCAATTACTTAAAATAGGTACTCAAGAGCCTAACTTATAACGTTTATTTGTTTCTTGTAAGGGACTACAATGTCTTGCCAAGTTTCATTTATGTGGTCTTAGTAATTAATGAGCAATGGCATAATTTACTACGGCTTGACATCCGTTTGCAGGACTTTTTAATGGCAAAGCAAAATATAACTTATTCCAATGATTAGTGTATTAATGCAACTATTCACATCTAAAATTTCAGCTCAATACACTAAATAATTAAAGAGATATAATAAAAATACCAGAACAACTGCAATACATGGATAAACCGACCAATTTTGAATGGCTACAAAAAAGCGGCCGTGCAGTATAAAGAGCTGACGTTCCAAAATTTTCAGTATAGCTCGTTATTGTGTTAATAGTTTCGTACAGGTGCGTACACAATAGTTTAGCAGAAAATAAAACAACTGCATTAACTTTGTATTCTTAAAAGTATTTATTAGTTAATGTTAATTAAAATACTTAAAAAAAACAATATTAATAACAAAGTAATAATAACAGAGATAGGTCCGCAGGGCAGCTTTGAGGTGAGCTGGTGGGCAGTGGCGGCCTCACGGACCAGATCTTCTGGGAGAAGTCTTGTCAGTTGACACTCATCTTCAGCTTGCCTTTATTGGCCGGTCCGGAGAGAACACTGACGGGGAACAGAGCTCCCATCTCTAGTTTGCCTTAATTGGTTGGCTTGAGTGAAGATTCGCAAGAGCAAAAGTGCTCGGTGAAAGGAAGTATAATCTTACTGGATGATTTTCCCTCAGAAAAAAATTAAAGAGGTTGGTATACTGACTCTATCTTCATTTTATATTTTAGAATGTATTTTGTATGTCCGCAAAAATCGAGGGCTTTTTAACCCCCGACGGAAAAAGAGGGTTGTTATAAGTTTGAGGTGTGTTGCTGTGTATCTGTGTGTCTGTCTGTGGCATCATAGCGCCTCAACGAACGAACCGATTTTGATTTAGTTTTTTTGTTTGAAAAGTGATTGTATCGAGAGTGTTCTTAGCTATGTTTGAATAAAATCGGTTCAGCCGTTAAAAAGTTATGGGCGTTTTACTGTTTGAATCGGGATGTTTTCGCAAGATAAATGTGTCAGGGGTTTTTTTTAATTTTGAAATTTTACTTGTTAAAACTAGAAGCGACTTCCATAATTTAAATACACACAGTAAGCACGAAATTGTAATACCCAAATTCAGATTAACTAAAACTAGCAAGTCTTTTCTTATAAACAGTATACGCTTTTATAACAAGTTGCCAAAGTCAGTTATAGAACTGACCGATGGAAATTTCAAAAATCACATCAAACGTGTCCTTATTAAAAAAGCATATTATAAAATCAAGGAAGAAGTTGAAGATAAAAAAATTGGCTTTAGCTCCTTCTGCGCATACGGCTTTCCTGGTAACTCATAAACGGCACAAATATGTGGCTTTCTCTAACTATTTTCAATCGCATTTTTTATTTTATTTTTTTGTTTTTCTTATTTTATTTTTTCGTCGTCCCATTCCATAGTGTTTTTAGTTGCTATAAAACAATGACACGTCGCTATTCCTTGGGCAACTGAATCTGAATGGGCGGAGGCGTGCCACCCACTCGGGCGCAAGCTGCCGGCATAATCTTCTCAGAAAAAGGCCATAAGGCTAAAGGCTATACATACCAACGAAGCAGTGAATGAAACACTATTGACTAAGTAACTCATATACTTACGTTTTTTGTTCATTCCTCGGCTTGATGTTCCCGTAGCCATACCAGTAGTCTTCAGGCGGCGGTGGTGGAGGATCATTCGTGATCTCTTGCACCAAGCGCTTGCTGCGGTCTATTTGAGACCACTCGATATTGCCCGTCTCGGGGCCTAGTGGAATGAAATGGAAAAAATAATTTGAACTTCAAATCAATACTTTTAGATAAGCCATGGGATCTTCAAGATTGGTCGGAATATCTGGTCCAACCAAGTCGGTTAGTGTGTTTCGTTTTTAACCTAATTAATAAGATACCTACTGAATAAATTATCCGACTTGATTTGATCTTACTACTTTTTGCGGTAGAAGAACTGCGCCGCGAGATTCGTGTTTATTACATGATAAGTTTTTGATGGGTTCTGTTTTATAAGAAGTAGTTCCATGTTCTGAATCGTCAAAATCCCTATTTCATTAGTCTTACTTATTATATGCATAAGTCCTACGTATATAAGGTTATGATATGATAAGTAATGTAAGTAATGTGGCTGTACTTGTTTTAAATAAATAAGTCTGAATACTTGCGTCGCTGAACTTTGGGAAACACAGGTAATGCTTCTATGCTACATGAGTCACCCTTTATCATTATCTTATAGAAAGAAAAAAAGAAATGAGCCCTCTGTTTTTCCTAAAAATCTTCAAATTATTTACCATCATCCTTATTGTCACTCTCGTCACTGCTATCTTCGCTTGTAGATTCATCTTCTTCAGATCCTGAAAGCATATCCACCGCTATTCCATCCTTGACCTTAACCTCTTCTGGTCCATACTTTTCCTCCAGAGTTGAAGGACCACTTTCACATTCCAATTTTTCTGGCTTTTGTAGACTTTCAGTATCTGGTTTATCTTCTTCGGGGTTTTCTTCTTGCTGTTAATCATCAATTCGCATTTATTTATTTATTAAAACTTCATGAAAGGTAGTAAGTAGCAGTAGATAGGCAGATGGTTTAGTTTAAGGTTTTTATTATGAAAAGTGATCGCTCAATCGTTAACATTACAGTTTGAACGTTATATTTGGCTTTCTGCACGCCAGCGCCATAAAAATATGGCAAAGAGGGTGCAAATTTTCTCTTCACATATTTTATTTTCTCAACATAGTTTGTCTCATTGCTGGGCATAGGTTTCTCTCATGACATTCCACTCTGCCCGATGTTTCGGTTTCGCCGGTCAGACTCGCGTCAATGTTCACATGTTAATAAATATATTTATTCGTACCTCACTGGCTTGTAGTCCTTCTTTCGCCAATGCCTCCTTTTCCTTAGCCTCTCTTATTGCCTTCTTCTCATCGCGCATTTTTATTAAGTATCGGACACTCTGCATCACTTTCTCTTGGTCTTTGGCTATCCATCTAAAACCGATGTTTCAAACAATGTAAAAATAATATGCCAAGGGGACAACGCACATTAAAAATCACGTTTTTTTGCATTTTCAACCCGCGGCGTTGAGCCGAGCCAAGCAAATCAAACCGCACGTGAAACACACTGATAAAAGCTCCCGTCTGTATCACAGCTAAAACTGCGGTGTTCCATGATAACACCACGTTTTTATACCTATCTAATATAGCTTCTTGCGGAACCCCGACCCTTACTAAATTTAACGATAAACAAGCAAATCTCTTTTGTACCGTCTCCTCTCAGCGATTTCCTCCTGCACTCCACCTCGTTGCCAAGCTTCGGCACAAGCGCGGTCCCTAGGGAACACCGGCCGGTTGTCTAAGTTAAGAAGCTCCTTCAACCGAAGAGTCAGGGTCTTGCGGTACGCTGGGATGTTGCGGATCACTGGGTTACCGGTTAACACCAGCACTGTAACATGAAGTTAGGGAATTTTTTGAAGTAGTACTAGACTGGCGAAAGTATAGGAGCACACAGTGTTGTAAAAAAAATCGCTTTATAGAACATTGTCCGTGTCAGACTTAAGCGTGTTTCTATCTAAACCTCGATATACCATATCAATACCCAGGTGTTGTAGATAAAACCAAACCTAAAAAATTCTCAGCACGGAAATACCTTTCAATATAATCATGTCAGCAAGCACATCTACTATGAGAGGATCCTCCAAGCGATTGTATGATAAATCCAAAACTGAGAGATTTCTGCAATCCCTTAGATGAGCTAAGTCGTCTGAAACATTGAATATTTTAATTATATAAGAAGTAACAATAATTTTGGATTTAAATAAAGCAGTTGACACCGTTGTTCAACGGAACAAGAAAGATTAAGTTCACACGATGCTTAAATGTTTCAAATAAATATTATATTGTGATATTATATAAATTCAAACCCACCAACACCACTGATCATGTTATGAGCGATACTAAGCGTATGCAAATCGGGAACAACATCCAGATTCTCTATTTTACCAACGAAGTTATGGTCGATATTTAATGTGTCCAACTTAGGACAGCCGTCTAAGTTTTCGATCTTCCTCAGTACATTATAATGGAGGTATAAGCACTTCAGTTCAGATAAAGTGTCCAGTCCTTCAATCCTCTGGATACCGTTGTTCTCCAAAAATATGCATTTCAGACCCGTGTATTCTTCTAAGTTTTCAATTTTTGAGAATCCCTGCAGAAAAATTGGGTATATTCTCTATTTTATTTAAGATAGACTTCAGTAGTTTTTTTCTGTACTTATTCTTATCAAAATATCCGCGGATCACGAAAAAAATTAATATCAATTTTACATACAGACACATGTAAAAATTTTTAATAAGTACTGACGCTCATGTAATGCATACCTAGTCATGCTACGAAATTGGAACAAAGTCGTCCACCAATAAATTGCAGCGAACTTTCCTACCTGCTTTCGTAAAATAACATTTACCTTGAAATGTAAATACAGAATGTCATTCAGATATGGCGTGCTGTACAATTTGTGTTGTCTGCAATGGTTTTTGATGAACTCCTTTGTCATCCGCGGAGATTTGTTCATTTCTTCCAGTTCCTTCTCCACCTTCCTCTGAAATTCTATCTGCCTTAGTCTCTCTTTCTGAGCTTCTTCTTGTTTCTTTTTTTCTTCAGCCTTTTTCTTTTCTATGTAACTTTCATATACTGAAAGGAATTTAAAGTTCAGATTGACTGTTATGTAGTGTGAGCATTCGGAATAATATGCAATTAAAACGCTGTCATAATCAGGCTTTCTTAACGAAGAAATCCTGATCCCCGTCAACTACAAAGTAAAGAGATTTTATTAATATTTAAGACAATTAGTTTTTTGTAAATTACCTTGGACTGTTCCATCAGTTAACAAGGGAACTTCTTTGGCACCCGTTGATTGTGAATCTGCAACCTCAAGATGGTCTCCTTGAGCTCTTGTATCAGTCTCTTCTGGCGGTAATTCAATAATCTTACCAGATTTATCTGCAAGAGCGTTCCTTCTATTCTCTTCCCTCCTAATCATATTATTGGCTAATCTTAAGACGTCTTTATTATCTTTCATCTTATCTTTTATGTTATAAAGAAGACTGTTTATCCTATCGCTCCGTTCTTGTTCTTGTTTTTTTTGTAACTCTTCTTTTTTATTTCTATTCACATCTTGGTAAGAGAAGTCAAGGTCCCACACTTCCTTACGTATCTTCTTTCCGTTTTCATCAAATTGTGCGGTTTTGGTTTCACTTGCAGACTTTTCGTCAACGGTAGTCTTATCGTCAGCAGTACGTATGTTTTCACCTTGTATATTTTTTTTAGCATCTTCCAACATTTTCTTCTTAGGATGTAAAACTTTATGCGATTTTAAAAGTATTTCATCCACTTCCTTGATGAATGTTTTGCACTCGTCATTTCTTTGTTCATACCTAGCCTTGCTTTGATTTATTCTATCTTCGTGATGTCTTAACTCAGAATTCAGTTTTTTAATAGCATCATGTATGCTATCCATCTGCGGGTCATCGGATGGTTTTTCTTCTTTCTGAATTTCGTCTGCCTTAGCAGTTGGTTCTCTTTCTTCTTCAATTATTTTTGCTTTTTGCTCAGTTTGCATCCCACGCTTAAGTAATTCTCCCTCTTCTTTTATTTTGTTAAAAACAATGTTAGATTGCCTTGAATTTTCTAATGCCTCATTAACGTCATTCAATAAATCGTTCATACTGTTTAGTTTATTTGTTATATCTTCATGAATTAGAGTACTTAGGTTTTCTGCACCTTCAACGATGTTTCGAGCCAGATTTTTCATTTCTGTGACTTCCATTTCATTGTTTTCTGGTTCTCCATTATTAGTTGATTCAAATATATTTTCCAGAGTGGTTTGTAATGTTTGCTCCGCCTCTGCGTTAAACTTTTGTATCTCATTATTGTTAACAGTTTCTGTTGGTATTTCCTTGATATCGATTTCATTTTCATCAGAATTGGTAGATTTGTTATTATTGTTGTTTTCTGAGGTCTTCTTCAATGTGGGCGGTGGTGGTACTACATTATTTAGGACAGAGTTTACTTCACGTAATGCCCTCTCGGTATCTTTAAGTTTCGCTGCAAAACTTTTGGGAAATACATCTTCTACGTTAATATTTTCCTCTTCTTCGCTTTTCGGTTTATCTGGTCTTCTTTTACTTTTGCTGCTTAGATCAGGAGCTACTGGATTATTTACTAAGGGTATATTCATGGCTTCGTTTATAGCATACTGTTCTTTAACTTCAGCAAATGCTGAGCGCCTTATTTGCCCTTTTATAAGTTGCACAGATGAATTTTTAAGGATAGGGTTCTTCTCTATTTCTACCATTTGTTTTGCTTTGGGATTATGAGATGATTCTGCTTCATCATAGCTATCAGCCATTTTCCCCAACATATCTTTAGTTTCTTGATACCTTGTTTCGTAAGACTTGGTGGTGTACTGACTGACCACTTTTTCTATTGCATCGTATTCTTTTTCATCGCTATCCGAGCCGGCATGGTCACTGTGCTCTGAGGTAGTTTCATCGCATTCACGTGCACATTTATTTTTGTAGTCAGATACAGAAGTCATCAAAGAAAGCATATTTTTGTAATTTAATTTGCAAATTTTCTCTTCGTCACCATTAGCAGCATCCAGTTCCTTCCTCATGTCGTTGTAGCTTGTTAGGTTTATTTCACTCAGGGGTATAGCTAATTGCTTGTTGAGACCTTCGTTTTGCGTAATAATCTGAATTTGGCGCGCTTTCTCTGCTATGATAGGGTTGTCTTTCAATATCTCTTTTATTTCTTCTAGAGTCAATGGATGATTCTGGTCATCTATTTTAGTGAAGGGCTGACCTGCCATTACTTCTTGCTCAGTTATGACTTCGCCAGGGTGAGAAGCCGCTATGTATGGTCTATTTAAACCCACCTTATGAGGTTTCAGCTCATTCTCAATGGCTTTTTCGATCATTTCTTTTGGAAGCTTGGCATCCTGGAAGAAAATGCGCAATTCTTCCCGTTTTTTCTTTACATATTCAGGATCGTTTAAAGCATCGGGTACCTCCATTTTCTACTGAATTAATGTTATACTACTGTGCATTAATGTCCAGAAATACTTGGTTTTACCTGGTAAATAATAAAGTAATGCTTTTATCTTTGTTTGACACAAGCCAAACAAAATTTGGCGTTGTTACTTACATCCATAGTAACCAGACTATTATGTTTGGTCGATTTGAAATTGGAATTTTAAAGTCTTGTTACGATTTTTAGTATAATGTGTGCAATAAACATATGTACCGTGCTTTTCAATACTCTCAACAATAAATTAACATTATTAATCTAAAAATAAAACAAAACCTTTAAATCAATATTTTCTGTAGGTATTTATGTAGGTAAATCGAATAAAAATTGGGCAATGTAAAGTAAAATATTTCCAGATTATCTAGTAGTGCTACACTGTCAAATAAAAATGTCAAATTGTCATTTGTCAATGTCAATTCACAATTGTCAAATTGCCGTTTTCAAAATAAATAGGCATTTTCTGATTTCCATTTTCATATTCTCTAACAAATATCGTGAATTTTCTCGTAGAATTGAATCTGAACTTATGAAGTATAAACGCTGAGAATAAGCTATAAAGATTCAAGATGACGGATGAAAGGAATTTTCGTTCGTCTTACTATGAAAAAGTTGGGTGCCGGGGGGTTGAAGAAAAGAAATCACTTGAAATATTGATGAAGGAGAAACCCTGGGATAAAGTGAAGCTAAAACAATTCTGTTTGAGGTTCACAGTGCCGGCTGCCTATAGGAATCTGGTATGGAAAGTGTTACTGGGTAAGTTTCGTGTATGTGTAAATTATGTCCATTGTAGCAACAAGAAAATGTAAGACACATTTTTATTAGTTTTCATTGGTTTCTAATGGAATGAGATACCAGCAAATGTACAACAAGGTGACTAAGCCTTTTTTTTATTAGTTAAACTATATTGTTCCAATGCTGAGCAAAGGTTTCCCCTCCCATAGCCTTCCCACTCTGCCCGATTTTCGCCTTTTCTGGCTAATCTTCCGTAAACGCTTCTCTAGGCGCGGCCTTAACCGCTGCGAGGCTCCGGGCGGGCGGCAAGTATTTGCGAGGGCCTTGCCCTTTTTACAATGTATGAGATATACAACAAATGGAAAACTTGGCACTTATTGTTTTTATAATTAACTAGTTTCTGCCAGTGGCTTTGCCCGCCGGCCCAAGCCCAAGGGAACATATGCCCGGGATAAAAAACTGAAATCTATCTCTGTGCCAAATTTCATCCAGATCCGTCCAGCCGTTTGAGGGTGAAGAAGTAACAAACATATGAACATATACTCACAAACTTTCGCCTTTATAATATTTGTGTGATTTTTTATACTTTACTATGAATTACTTAACCAACCAACTTTATTGTATTGTTTGCTTAGGATAAAATGGTAAGCTTTTTGGGCTTGTAGCACGAGGCCCCTGCAAGAGCTAGGCCCGGGCGATTGCCCTGTTTGCCACCCCCTAACACCGCCACTGCGCTTCTCTGTATTCCTACATAAGAAAATACAAGTATCTAGGCAGAGCCTATATCAAAATGCTATGAATATAGCTGCATGTTTAGTCATAATAAGAAATAACATGTTTACCTTATTAAATTCCTAAGTTGGCTTATCGAATGCCAAATAACAAAAAAGATATCAAAATGCCATGGTAGCATCATTGGTTTAACAGTAAAAGATATTTCGTAGTGGCACTTTTTTAAGTACCCATATACAGTACAAAAGTATTTTTGTAGATAAACACTGCAAAACTGCCCACCCTTTTTATTCCTACGGTAATAATCTATACTAAAATTATATAGAGGAAAGATTTGTATTTTTGTATGTAACAAATAAACTTATAAATGACTGGACCGATTTCAATTCCAAAATTCGTTGGGAAGCTACACTATCCCCGGGTGACATAAGCTACTTTTTATCCCTGTATTCCCACGGGAACGGGAACTACGCGGGTGAAACTGCTAGGTGTCCGAAACCTATTATTTATATGATTGCTGACAGCAGTCTGGCCAAGGAATATCATGTTACCGAGTGTCTGGAGGTCAGATTAGTAGGTAATTGTTGCATATAAAATACTGCTGCATTTCACCTTGACTGGAAGCTGACCTCAATATATTTGGGAAAAGGCTAGGCAGATTAATTTATATGATCAGGTTTACTTATCTGGTTTTACCAAATATCTCAACTCCTCACCCATTACCTATTCCAGACATATTACCAGTCTACCCAGACTCACACCAATTCGTAATGGAACAACGCACAGAGCAGTACCAAGACTTATTGTATGCGGTTGAGATGTTTGATCTCGTTGATATCAATGCTCCACGCTGTCAAGTGTTGATGGAGATGTGGCTGCTGGAAAATGAGGAATTGAAGCCTCCGCTGTTCCCAGAGAGTAATTACTCGGTGAGTTGTATTGATAGCCAAAGCTTTTTTTTTGCCCCCACACTAGTAATTATTCCTGTATTGTGGGTACTTTTATAAACACTTACAGTCACATACACAAACAACCAGATTTATTGGAATGACACATCATTCATAATCTATACAATATTAGGGGTAAGTAATATCTATATAATATTAGGGGTTAAAGTATGAAATTGCCGATTTGTACTGAAAAATTGAAATTAGTTTTTTTTTATTTAACATATTTATTTAATCAAAATAATTACCATTATTATGTATACATTGCTGCCATCTAATAGGAAGGTCGTGTATGCCTTTGCGATAGAACTCAGGTGATCTAGATTCGACAAACTATGTGAAAACATTTTGTACTGCCTCCTGAGAAGAAAACTTTTTATCACGTAGAACATTGTCTAAATCACGAAAAACCTGCCGAAACTACTACCGAAACCGAAACTGCATTCGGGAGTTCTTTCGCTGTGATCGGTCATGTTCGGCGCGTTAAATTACATCCAAGCGAGTATTTTTTGCAAATAGTATTATCTTAAATGAGGGGTTGTTATGTTAATCATCATACCAATAATTGAAAATGTCGAAGACTGCATAGCAATGTGATTTAAAGATAAAAAAAAACCAGTCAAGTGCGAGTCAAACTCATGCGCCGAGGGTTCCGTACCTACCTTAGCTAGTCCCTTAAATTGTATGAGCGCCCATACAACTCAGAGGACTATATTTCTTGGTGTCAACTATGTTTGTATGGGGACACCCCTATTTTTTGGAATTTTTCCTTTTTTTTTTTTTCTTGTGTGGCGTGTCGCAGATTCAATCTAAGTGATTGGCTACTGCTTAACCGGGCTAACCTGTGGAGACTAAGCTATATTATAGCCTCCAGCCAATGCACAAACAAGTTTCTAAACCTAAAGCGATTGCGCTAAGGGCTATCCCAGTTGGGGTCGGACCTCGGCTCAGGGCATCGCTGGTGGGACAACTAAGGCTGGATCTAGATTAATGAATTTACTGTCCGTTCGTAAACTACCTACTTGGAGAAGAACGGATAAGAAACTCCTTTTAAATCTAACATTTAACTACTGCACAGCTGACGCGGGCTGGCGTGATTTTACTGAAAGAACACGCGACGGACCTCGGCGGCGAGGTAGGTACGGATCGGTTTGTTTATTTACATTATGTATGCTACTCCGTAAGACTCTTAAGGAGCGTTGTGGAGGGGTCATAGGGTCAAAGAATATGCCTCAGTTGGCGAAATTACGGAAATTTTGAAGATTACGCCCTAATTGAAAACTTACGATTGAAAGGGCAAGGGTCACACTCCTATTTGCGTACCCATTGGCCGTTTCTGAGTACTAGGTTGTCTAGCTCCCTAGTAACAGACGGATACCTACTAAATAGGGCTTGGGACTCGGCTGGGTTAGGTATAATACCTGTGGCTTCGATCTTAGTGATCTCAGCGGCCAGCGATCGTGACTATTCGGTCATCCGGAACGCATACGCACCGATGATAATGTCGGCGACGCTGCGTCCGGTATTGGGCGTGTTTGGGGACGGGCTCGCGGCTGCGGCAGTGGTGTAGGCCATCTGACGACCTTGAGCGGGGATGGGGGCGGCTGGGGCCTGAGGGGCCGGGCTAAGGGTTGGTGGTGGGATGGGGTGATCCATCAGACCTGGGATAGTCTGCTGTGTTGTCTTGGGGGCCACACTGGTGGTTGAGTTTACCCCAAGGCGACTGCCTCTGAGGGGCTAGCCGGGGAGGGGCCTTGAGGGGGGGGAGCTGCGCGTGCTTCGCGGTCCCCTGAACGCTTGACCATTTTAGGCGCAAGTTTGGGGGCTCGAGGACACCCCTTATAGTTGGCCGTGTGACCGACCTGGTCACATAGCACGCAGCTTGGGGGCTCCGTGCATTCGGCGGGGTTTTTGGGACGGGTACAGTCCTTTGTGCCATGGTCCCCTCGGCACTTAACGCACCTGGGGGTGGCGAAGCAGTTCTTCTGACTGTGACCATACAGTTGGCAGCGGTGGCACTGACCAACTACGAAGGGACGGTAGGGTTTCTCAATTGAGATACCCGACAGGGAATAAACAGAGGTAACTCTGAAAATCGGGTTGTGGAATTCAGTAGGGCTGCACTCAACCACTACCATATCATACTGTTTACCTCCGCGTGCTTTATGCATGCGGTGTACAGCGAGGACAGGGACTTTTTGTGCGATAAGATCGGCACGAATATCTGGAATTTTTCCTTTACTTGTGCTGTACTTTTGCCAAATTTTGTGATTTTAGGTCAACGGGACTCCCATATAAGTTTTCGACCCAAAGCCTATAGGGTACTTCCGGTTGATCTAGATTTGTCAATTTTGGTTAAAAGCAAGGTACCACAAGTAAAGGGAAAAAGACGAAAAATAAAAAAGTTGAAATTTAAGGTAAATTTTTGTCCTTACAAGTTTTTATCGTGTTGACTCAGGGCCATGATTTTTATACACCTAATAGGGACTATAGACTTCAGTATATGGTATAAATTTCAACTTGCTAGGTCCACCCGTTCCTGAGAAAATTCTATGTATATATGTAAGTATGTATGTTTGTTCCTATGTGGCGTTCTAGACATGAAACACGTTGGCCGATTTTGATGATTTTTACGTCAATCGATTCGTCTTAACCCTGCGAGTGTCATAGGCTATATAAAAATTGGATAAGAAAAAAATGGCGGATTTTGGGTAGTTTGGCTCGGATCGGCTTGCAGCATCTCTTTCAATTCATTGTTATTCACCTGTGTTGGCGGTCTTCCACGTGATTCGTTCTTCAAATCAAAGTTTCCATCTCCAAAGCATTTAAACCAAAATCGCACGGTGCGTTCATTAGCAGTCCCCTCTCCAAACGCAACATTAATATTGCGAGCTGTTTCTGCCGCGTTAGTTCCGCGTCGGAACTCCTAATCAAAAATCACTCGAATTTTCGAAGTATCCATCTTTCTTGTCTAAGCTGAGTAAAAAAAAAAACAACTTAAAGTCGATAATCGAATGTTGCACATTTTTTAAAAGAAGAACTTTGTAGGTACCATGTGAAAAAAGTTTCACTCAAAAATCTCAAACCATGAAGGTTCTGTGTCAATTCGAAGTACCTATTACAATATAACAAGTTACAAAAGTTTGTAAGGGGGTAATCACTGGATCCGGGTCCATTTCTATGGCACGATCTACAGCCCAAATGGCTTGACGGATTATGAAATTGGAGGTGGATTTGTCTCGATTCAGGGAGTGATATAGGCTATAAAACTTTTAAAATATGCAAACAATAATATTTTGTCCCAGCAGTGGGACCATTAAAAGGCTGCTGATGATGATGATGTATTTGTCCCATTGCTAGGCATATACTTTTCCAAAGTTCCTGTAGGCAGTCTTAAAATAAAATACCATAATAACAATTTATTATGTCCTTTATTTAATTATTTCTTATTTATTACATTTTAAATATTTTTATAAAACACATACAAAAAAGAAGTAACATTTAAAATATAAAAAAATAGTAGCCCACCGATATCGGGAACAGGGTCCAAGCTGCCGGTGGTCAGGGCTCCTGAGAGAGGAACCTCCTAACGATACGCGCCGTGTCCAGGAGTAACGCTTTCTGGTTCAAGCCCTTGATCCAGCTGCCCAACGAGAGCCTTCGTCGAGGCTCTTGGCTATTATGTCATTGGCCGTCACGACTATCGACACAATGATCGCTGTATTCACATCCCAAATGTCGACAACCTCGCGAGTCAGATCAAGATACTTACTTTTCTTATCTCTCTCAGCCTTCACGAGGTTCTCGTCATGAGGGACCACTATATCAAAAATCATTGCGTGACGCTCTAGTCGGTCTATCACCACTATGTCAGGCTTATTGGCAATAATAGTCCTGACAGTGATGATAGACCGATCCCAATACAACGTGACATTGGCATTTTCGAGAACTGGGTCGGGCTCATACTAATAGTTAGTATTTGTTTTTTCTTTCAAATAACAATATATTATTATTATTACAAATAACAATTTTGTCCGCAGTCTGCAGACTCATTCCTACCGATTGTGAACACGCTCCTGGAACTGTATGAGGATGAGGTGGATGTGTACTGGCTGGCAAAGGGCCTCACCGATGTGGTGCGCAACATGCAGCGGGACCTGCCCAAGCTGAAGGAGGCATTCACCACCATGCTTGAGAAGGAAGATGGGGATCTGTTCAAGTGAGTATAAGTATGAAAAATTAATTTTGTTATTTACAGTGGGTAATAGCTGTTATCTGACCCACCCTAAAACAAACGAATTTGAACCCTCTGCCTGTAACATTATTTTTATTGAAATAGTTAATTTAATAATATAATGTACTATTTGAATTTATTATAAACAATATCATGAATTAAAAAAACATATTTGATTGTTGTAAACATAAAGCTACATGAAGTGTAACCACGCCAACGCGGTTTAACACAAGGCCTACCAAGCATGGGTCGACGCTCGAACGCGCAAGGCAAATGACGTGAGTCAGAAGAAGAGAGCCTTCAACACAGCTGCCAAGTCCTGCAAAAAGGTGATGCGAAGAGCACGGTTTGACCACATTAGCAGAATCGGGCGCAAACTTGCTTCATACCCAGCGGGTAGCAAAGCGTTTTGGTCCCTGGCTAAGTCGGTCGAATCAAACTTTGCAACCACGAGACCAATTCGACTTAACAATTATTGTTGAAATTAACAAGTCCATCATGTGACAAAACAGTACCCAAAAGCTTACCTACCTTAATGTTACGTGTTAGAGATCAAATTGGCATAAACGAATTCTATAATATTTTTCAATACAGTTGTTAAACATGGCGTACTTTCAGAGGCGAATTACGATTCGGAAATTGAATCTTTTGCATAGGCATCTTTCTGTTACGCGGTCGTGACTTTTGTTTACGAGCTCGATCATTAGTTTTGCAGTTTAGTTTTAAACTTATAAGTCAATTTAAAAAGTTTAGTAGCAAGGAGTTTTCATACATATAATAAAATTGGATAGATTTTATACGAGGAAAAATTAATGATTCCGTACGTTTTAGCATTGAATTCTTAAAAGTCTTTTAAATGGTTGTTTAATATGTTTAATTACCAGTTTTAATTTAATATTTTTACATCAACATTTTTCAAAAATCGAATAGGCTGTATAGGCTGTTTTCGTTGTAAAAAAAAAGTCCAGTTCCAAATCGCGCCATTTTCTGAAAATTTTATTTTTTTGTGTAATAAATTGATTATTTTTTTTAATATGAGTTCAAGTACAATTGATGAAATGGAATTAACTACACCCGATATTTTATCTGAGGCGAAAACTGCGCAAGATGAAATTTTGCCTCCAAAATCTCGAGAAACATATATGGCGCTAAATCTCACCCAGCTGGTCCAGGGGGCAACAAGGGTGCCAGATGTTGATTCGCACACAGCCAATTGCTTGGACCTTCTGCTGACAACAGATCCAGACCGTTACTCAGTGTCGATATCTTCACCTTTGGGTAGTTCCGACCACTGTCTGGTGAAGTCTGTGTCCGTCTACTCCCCGCCCGATCCCAGCCCATAAGGCACCCGGCGGGTATGGCGGTACAAGTCAGCAGATTGGGATGGGATGCGATCTTTCTTCGCATGCTATCCTTGGCAGCCCACTTGCTTCTCTTCGGACGATCCATCGTCGTGCGCTGATGCTGTGACAGATGTGTTGCGTCGGGGGATGGAGTACTATATTCTATTCTCAGACGTAACAATGTCTATCGCGACCGGCCATGGTTTGGAGCCGAGTGTAACCACGCCAACGCGGTTAAACACAAGGCCTACCAAGCATGGGTCGACGCTCGAACGCGCAAGGCAAATGACGTGAGTCAGAAGCAGAGAGCCTTCAACACAGCTGCCAAGTCCTGCAAAAAGGTGATGCGAAGAGCACGGTTTGACCACATTAGCAGAATCGGGCGCAAACTTGCTTCATACCCAGCGGGTAGCAAAGCGTTTTGGTCCCTGGCTAAGTCGGTCGAATCAAACTTTTGTCGCCCCTCACTACCACCACTGCTGAAACCTGACGGGTCACTGGCCCACTCTGCTGAGGAGAAGGCAAACTTGTTTGCCTCCCATTTTGCGGAATCTTCGCATCTGAATTCTGATGGCGCGCAGCCTCCTCCATCTCCTGATGGCTGTGTGACGAGTATGTCGGACATTCGCATCCATCAAAAGGACGTCCGTAGGGTGCTGCGTAGCCTTGATGTGAACAAAGCGAGTGGCCCCGACGGGATACCAGCAATTGTCCTTAAAACCTGTGCACCTGAATTGTCTCCGATCTTGACACGCCTATATCGCCTTTCGATAGAGACTGGAAAAGTGCCGAAGGCTTGGAAGCAAGCCAATGTTCAACCCGTGCCCAAGAAGGGCAGTCGAGCTGACCCGGTCAACTACAGACCCATATCTATAACGTCCATCCTCTGTAAGAGTATGGAGCGTGTGCTCAACGGTAAGCTCCTGGTATACCTAGAAACGAACGACATCCTCAGTGACCGCCAATACGGCTTCCGCCGAAATCGGTCCACTGGGGATCTTCTAGCGTATGCCATTCACATCTGGAGGGAGGCCATCGAGAGCCACGGGGAAGCGCTAGCCGTCTCCCTCGACATCTCGAAGGCTTTCGACAGGGTCTGGCACGAAAGCCTCATTGGTAAGCTTCCTTCCTTCGGTCTGCCTAGTGGTCTGTGTGATTGGATTGCGGACTTCCTGAGGGATCGATCCATCCGAGTGGTTATCGACGGCTGCTCGTCCGGTCAGTTAGATATCAACGCCGGAGTCCCTCAGGGGTCAGTGCTCTCGGCAACATTATTCTTGCTGCACATGAATGATCTGCTAAAACCCGGAACCTTTGGGTACGCAGACGACAGCACTGTTGCTGAGAGATACGTGTCCGGCGCACGGGCTACTGGGCCTCAGATTCGGTCTCTCCGGGAGGCCATGGTTGAACGCTTGAACCTGTCCTTGAAAGTGGTCTCCGAATGGGGTGATGCCAATCTGGTCAGTTTCAATGCTGCTAAGACCCAGGCGTGACTTTTTTCCGCTAAAAAGAGCCAATTCCATCCGGCTCCTTCTTTCCGTGGTGTAACCGTGCCGTTAACGGACCACCTCGAACTTCTTGGTGTTACGGTGACATCTACCCTCAACTTCGGTCCATACATTGAGGCAAAAGCTCAGTTAGCTGCAAAAAAGTTGGGGATTCTTGCAAAGGTGAGACGGTACTTCACGCCTGAACAGCTGCTCAACTTGTATAAAGCACAAGTTCGGTCATGCATGGAGTACTGCTCTCACCTCTTGGATGGATCTGCCAAATACCAGCTTGATGCACTTGAGTCGATTGACAGACGGGCCAAAAGGCTTATTGGCAACGTTGCACTGGTCGCATCCAAGCTCCAGAGCCTCGAACATCGACGCCGAGTCGCCAGTCTGTCGGTCTTTTATCGGTTACATTTCGGGGAGTGTGCGACGGAACTGCACAATTTGATTCCGCCTAGCCCTTTCCATCATCGGACTACAAGGCGTACGGCCATGCGCCATCGGTACATGGTAGACGTCCGTCCCATACGCACAAAGCGTTTTGCTAATACTTTCATTGTGCGCACAGCTAAGGAGTGGAATTCCCTTCCGGAGTCTTTGTTCCCTGACAGCTACAACCTAGGGGTCTTTATGTCAAGAGTGAATAGGTTTCTTCTAGGCAAGCGTGCTTCACCGTAGACCACATCATCGCTTAACATCAGGCGAGATGGTGGTCAAACGCTAGCCTATAGTTTATATAAAAAAAAAAAAAAATGGCGGCTTACGATAATTTTATTTTATGGAAAAAAAAAAAAACTTTCGAATTGTTTTTACTATTTCCCACAACTGTAATGAAAAACGTCGTATGATACAAGGGTGTGTAGGTTATTACAAACTCGTGTCATTAAAAAACCTCGCCTTCGGCTCGGGCTTGTTAATGACAGCTCGTTTGCAATAACCTACTTTCCACCCTTGTATCACAATGTACTATGCCTTCCTTGATAAAGCCGTTCTAATTCGTTAAGCTTACGTATCGAATAACACTAATATACTGCTAATTGCAGAAGGTTCATATTCGTCTAACTTTTAGTGGGTCAGCTAACGGCAGGGTGGGCCAGGTAACAGCTATTACCGACTGTGAATACATACATACATGAAAAAAATGTGTGTATGTACCCTTTACACCCTTTTCCCATGGGGGAGGCAGAAACTACATTCTTTATATTTTATTTTTTTGCTATCAAACTTACTGTACAAACATTTTCTTTATGTCCTTCGGCAAACCTCGTGTTTCGCAAGTATATAGAGTTGTTAATACTCTTTTAACATAATGTAATTTATTTTAAAAATGGGAGGAGAGCTGCTATTTTTATAGCTCTATATATTTCAAACGGAAATCAAAACTAAACAACAACTTAGTACTGAATTATTGTAGACAACAAGTCTAATAAATTATGGACATGGAAATTAGCATTTATTTGTATTCGGAAATGCGATGATTGCCAAGGGACAATTTCTCATGGAAATAGGCTTAAATTGAGTACCAAAAATATAATTTTAATAAAATGATGTCTTTATATCAACCGCGAAGTGTAAGGTTGGACGAACCTCAATAGTAAAATAAACAACTTGTATTTCCATCTTTATTTATTTTTATTTAAATGGAAAGAGGATTAACATTATCATGATTTCACCTGAAAGACGTCCACTGCTGAACATAGACCTTACTCAAGACGATAAAATGATAATATTATCTGTGCTGATAAGTTTTTTTTGTGTTTCAGTCATCTGATTGAAATCAATGCATTGGAAGTATTGCCACTCACAAAATGGTTCAACTGCTGCTTTGCAGGAGTTTTGGACGACACATCTCTTACCAAGTAAGAATATTATCTACCTAGGGATGATTAGTAAATAACCTTATCTAAACTCTAAAGCGAGAGGGCAGGAGACAAAGCAGCCTGGAAAGATGTGGGAGAGGCCTTTGCCCAGCAGTGGGACAAAGAAGATTAACTAAAAAAAAAACTAAATGAACTTCACATCTATTAGGTATTATTGCTATTTATTGACTTACCTTTCTTTTTTCCCGTGACACAACCCACATGCTCCGTTAATTTATTCGGGGCAAAAGTAGCTTTTGGCACTCAGTGTTAGGGGTAGAAACTAACAGAGAAAGAGTTTTCGAAATCGAAACAGTACTTCCAGAGATTTAAACCAGATATTTTTTGTTATTCGTCAATTTTTTATTTATTTACATATGTACATGAATATTTACAAACTAATATTAAAACTTAAATAAGAATAAAATATGTACAATTACGGGGCGTCAAAAAATTCGTCCACATCGCTGTCAACACGAAAAGTGCCCAGAAGGCTGGCAGATTCTTTGGCCCAAAAAAAAGGCCAGCCCTCTGGTCTCGTGAAGAGTCGACCAACCGCTTGGCGATATCCCGAAATATTAGTTGTGCACTCGGACCCCATGGCCCTAGTGTTTCAACCCCAAACGGCTCAAACACATAATTACCAATTAAGTTGTTGTATTTGCGCCGTTTGAGGTTTTCAGCACCTGCAGCAGCCGCCCCAGCGCAGCCCACTGTGCTAGGAAGATGGGATGGTGCAAGGGTGTCGACACAAGTTGCATCCCACACCAAAGACCTACCCAACTTCCATGGCATTATGGTCATACCATCTGGTCTCTTCCCATCGACGCGTGCCAGGCCATTGGGTTCTAAGACAGCTGGCACCCGGCGGTGGCAAGAGCACGACGGATGAGATCATCAATGCTAGCGTGCCGCGCAATCCGACCTGCACTCTTACTACAAGAAATACCATGGTGTCCGAGGCAGTCGACTGCTTCACCGCATTGACAGCGATGTGGAGCCCCACAAGGAGCGCCCAAACGCAAGCATGTAGAGAGTCGGAAGGTTGTGTCACCTAACATAGTGCCTATTTTGGCGACGGTAGTGCCTGAAGCCAGAGGCCCGACTCCCACTCACCCACAGCCAGCAGGCGGGCACGCTCAGCAGTATTGGTAGGCGTATTAATTAGGTTATTCCGTACCAACCTGCAGAGCGGCTCATCCCACTGTCTGTGGGAAAATGGGTTCTCGGGTCGATCCGTATCCGGGCAAGCCAATTTCCAGGCGTCCTCTGCGTCTGTCAAGCACGGCACTTCCGATTCAACCAGGGGAATAGCTAAAATTTTCCTGATTTAAACCATTACTAACAAACTTACAATTTTACTTCTTCAAAATTAGTTAAGATTCAGATACATATTAATTTAATGCTTCTTTCTTCAGAATATGGGACAAGATATGCAGTGGAGCTCCAAAGATACTGGCTTTTGCTGCTGTTATGCTGATCGTAACGCTTCGCAGAAATATACTGCGCTCCCAGAATGCTGACGAAGTGCTGAAATGTGTTTCAGAGGTTAGTTGTTTTTTATCGATAGCTTTTGCTAGCGGGTTCGTCCCTTGAGTGTCGAAAATTATCCCATTGTAATCTACCAAAAGTATCCAATGTCCTAGTCCCTGTTTTTACGTATCTAGTTTCATCCAAACACGTCCAGGCGTTGAAGTGTAAGAGCAATTTAAATTGCATCGATAGGCGATATCGGACACGGTATTTTCTAAAAAAAATTAAGGACAAATTGGTCAAAGTGCATTGTATTGATATTGCAAAAAATCGCTTATCCGTGTGATTAAAATCGAAACGCGTCGAGCCATCAGAAATGGCCCTTACACTACAACAACTGAATGCATGCATTACATTATTAGGATGGCCTTATTTGGCCCAGAGATACTTGTTTAGAGAAAGTATCTTCTTCTTCTCTGATCAGCCAATCCCTAAAACGAAAATAATCCTCATTAATTTTAGTTCTTATTAATTTTCCAGGTATCAGAACAATGTGAAGAAGTGGTAGCCAACAAGGCAATCGAGCTGTGGCAGTACTATGGAGCCCAGCCCCAGAGTGACACCTTAGCCAAGAAATGATGTATGACCTTCTAATGAGGTGATCTCATTAGAAGGAAAACGGATTCTCTATAAGTTGGATCTAGGTTACGGCAGCTTAGCTTTTGACGTTATAGAACCTGTATGCAATGGCCTTTATTCCAAAAAACTTTTCGGACAATATTTTGGTGTGGTCTGAATAGTTACATAGAACACGCGCTTTTGAAAAATCTTTGTAAGTTACATTTTTGGGTGTGCCTAAAACTATATTCTATCCATGTAAGGGGTTGCCGCAAAGCGCTAGTCAAGTTCTAAGTAACATTGGTAGTAATCATGCTAGTAAATAAGGCATTCATAAGTTTAGAAAATAAAATTGGCTGTAAGAGAAAGAGGGGACTCTGAATTTAGCTGTAAATAGTAGATTCTGTTTTTTTATTTAATCTAGCCTTTTGGCATAAAACACACGCTAAGAAAGTGCCGAGGCCATTTCATACGGGCCTTTAGAATGGATGTCGATTCTATATTTTATTGTAATAATTGGCTATGTAACCAGTGTAAATAAAATGGTATTTAAAAGAATAATTTGTTTGATTATTGTGTTTAATACAAGTCAATCCCTGGTACTTTTTTATACAACTCTGCAATTGTCTATCTATTAGCCCAATTCTGGGCCAACGCCATTTAGATTGCCAACGAAACGCTTGAATCTAGCTCTGGCTGGTAACAACCTATCACATTATTAGTGAAATGGCTATAACTATACAATAAACCCTTTAAGATGGAGTCGCAAACACCAGCCTGTATTGAATATGCAAAAAATCACATTACATTTTGAGTGCCCGAAGGGAACAGACATGATACGTGCGGGCTGTCCCTTGAACAGAAATTACTGATAAGGGGTGGCGACACTGTCTATGTCATGCGGTCGTAAAAAACGTTTCGTTCTAAAACTGCTCGTGTTTCGTTTATTCGAGCTTTTTAATTTTTATTTCTCCACCTGGCAACATTTGTTTGCCTACTCGCCATTTTGCAAGGATGTCAGCCAAATCATCAGAGCGAGTTTTTAGTTAATTTTTATGTTAACGCACAGTAAATTACAGTGATTTTGTGTTTTGAATATAGTTTTTATTGATAAACAACAAAAATGGACCGTTTTATAAGCATGTGGAAGGTGCGGGAGTTGGCGGACAAAGTGTAAGTCTCACGAACTTTTTTGTTAATTTTTATGTAAATTACAGCAATCTGTTTCACTAATGTGGTTATTTATTGCATTTTTTGCGAACCTTGATAATAAATTTGCATAGAAGTTGATGTGTCTAACTTGAGGTACGATTTACTCAAGTGTTTTTGCAAACCAGTCTTACTTGATTACTGTAAGAAGATAGGGAGTGTATGGGCGAAATGTTCTGAAAACTAACGTTATCAGCGGGTTGGCTAATAACTGCGGTAGATTAGTGACTTGTTCCACAATTTACTTGTTTTTCGGCGGCAAAATTAAACTACAAAATAACAAATTCAATAATGCAATGAACTTCACATTAATTGCTTTGATTATGTGTCTAAACTGCCCACATAATTGACTAGATTAACCGATGTTAAAATGACCAGTAATTGGACACAGGTTCTGAATTGTATTTCTAATTATCATGTAAGAATCCAATTAGTAATGTCTTGTTAATTTTTAAGTTCAATAGATGTTAAATAGTTTTCACTAGTCACCACTTTCAAAACTGAAAGTGTGAATTCACAAAACTCAGGGCTACTATTCCCAATAAAATTTATTTATCTATCTTCAATCTTGGTATCGGAGACACAAGGAAAGTGTAATTCGGCCAATTAGATTATTTTCCTGAAATGGTTGGGTCAAACATTTGCCCACTGATTGAAAACATAATTCCTACCACATCCTATGACAGTGAATGCATGCAATTAATTTAGGACATAATTATACGATTCTAGCTGGATATTTATTATAAGATTCTACAGTTGTGACAATCTAAGAAGTTGTATTTGACATCTATAAAAATACTTAATAATAATTAAATTTGATGCTTACAAATGATACTCATTTTTATAGTGTATGGGTAACATAGTAATTAATTAGGGTAATGAATTTGATTTTTCAATTTCTTACATACAAAGTCGCAACATGTAAAATGAAACATCATCAGACTTCTTAGATTGGCACGGTTATACTTAGATACCTACTTGTCAATAGTCATATCTTCTTCAATCGGTACCTCATTATTGAGGATCTTGGTCACTTAAAGCGGATAATATGCCTCTATCGACTCTAGTTGAGGACATCCCTAACTAGTCATTACTCATATTTACTTTATCTACGCTTTATAATGAAACTCAAGGGACTAAGCATTTTATATCATTACAGAGGGTGAGGGAAGTAAAACAAAGAAATCCACAGTTTCAAAGTTGGTTCATGACTGATACATAGATTATTAAAACATGTGCATAAAAATGAAATGAGAATTGTAGCAGGGTGGCATTCTGTAGTTTCTGCCTACCACCATGGGCAAAGGTGTGAGTTAATGAATGTATGTGTGTATGAAATTTGATGCGAAACAGACTAAATAAAGTGTCTAAGTGCAGAAAAGAGAGTCCCTACGACAACTATCATTACCACTCTATTTACTTGTAATTAACAATTTGATGCATCACCACTTAAATATTCCCATTACTCCTATTTTCAATGATAAAAAATGAACAAGTTGCCATAATAGGCCACACATGAGCAATTCGAATAAACTGTTCAGCCTTGGAATGAGAATTTCACCACTGACACAATCAAGTGGTGTCCATTGAACCACACACAGTGACATGAGTTGTCATATCTGACCACAAACACAATGTATAGTTAATCAATTGTGTTTATCTTATCCTCAATCAATCAATTTGTCAAATAAATATCATTAACTTTGTGTTTTAAGTATCTCAATATGAAATTATCTGTAATTTTATGGGTTCTAAATATATCATTTTTTGAAATTATTAAATGGATGGATATATAAGTAGGGGAACACCAATGGAAAAATGGTTTTAATGTGATATAGATGATAATTATATGACTAGGAAGATGGTTCATATTAACGTTTGTGACGATACGATTGGTGCAGTTGTTTAGCTATCAGCTGCTGCGCTGCGTGTAACAGATTTAATTCCCGCATGGAACAGATATTTGTATGGCCTACAGATAGTTGTTCCAGATCTGGGTGTTTGTGAGTTTGAATGTTTGTAAACGCACCCATGATACAGGAGAAATTGCTAGTGTTACATTTTTTTTTTTTATCTATCTTATGGTAATGGAAGTAGAAATACTGCACCAGTATTAAGCCTAAATAAATTGGAATATAAACAAAAGGAAAATAGCAGCTTATTCCTGGCAAAGTACAGGAATAAGCTCTAAAAATAAACATTTAACATAAGTGTCATTCATCTCAAATTAACCAGAGCATAATGCTCATATTTTATCTTAAATCCACTGTATCTTTCTTCCTGGCTTCTCTCCAAGATGTTTTGTAAAGGTCTTGCTCTTACTAATCTTATTGTCTTAAACACAAAGCAGTTTTGGCCACACTTCAAGACCTTTATTCAATAGTTTACTAACCATCATATGGTTTTGCTTTCATTAATTTTTTTATAAGACTTGCGTTTGACCATTATCTCACCTGATGATGCTTGCCTTGAAGTAGCCTATTCACTCTTAGGAAAGCTTCTAGCTATCAGGAAATACAGGTTCCAGCAGGGAATTCCGCTCCTTAGCTGTATGCTCAATGAAAGTATTCCCAAAATGTTTAATGTGTATGGTGTCTACCATATACCGTCTTGTAGACCGGTGATGGAAGATGCTAGGCGGCTTCATTGAAATGAAAGAACGAAAAATTTATTGGCAACACTGGACAGTCTCAATATTAATAACAAACAAACATTACTTCTGATGTATGAGGAGGGAAGTGTGGGTGGAGGTTGATGATAGTGCAGTTTAGATTTGACAACACGGTTGGCGCAGAACTTGAGCGATCGGCTGCTGCGCTGCATGTCGCGGGTTTGATTCCCGCATGGTACAAATACTTGTATGACCTACAGATAATTATTCAATTGATTATTATTAGATTATTTTGTTATATGTAACTTTAGTTTTTGGTGTACAATAAAGTATATTCTATTCTATTCCCAGTCTGGTTGTTTGTGTTTTTATATCATATGTTTGTAAATGCACCCACAATTCAGGCGAAATTTTTAATTGATTATACTGATTTTAAGAGATAGCAACATCCAGCATTATAAGAAAGATAACAGAAGAAGAAGATATTTGTAAGTCATTATTGCCATAATGTTTATTTATACAGTTTTGAATGAGTTTCTTGGAAAAGGCAGAAACCACACTGTTATATATATACAGAGGCTTAAAGAATTCCATCATCATCAGCAAACAGACCACAGCTATCTGAGTCCACTGTGAGAAAATGCCACTTGGATGAAAAAGAAATACAGCATCCTGGGCCTATTGCCACATCAATTTGGCTATCCAATTGGCTATGTTGACAATTTCAGTTCTGTGTCTATACATAATAGATGATTTCAAAGGCCTTTCCTATTTTTTCCAGTTTATTATTGAAGTTTTCTCATTCGTTGCGAATAGGCATTCATATACTGAGCACTCTGAACAGCAATGTGTGACCAATATCACATTGTGTACAACTCGGCAAACAAAAAAAAAACATGAGTACAATTGTTTTCTGTCTTTTGCCGAGTTGTACTACACATGCTGTTAGTAGGTATACTTCTTTTTGTAATCATTGACCAACTGTTTTCAAAGCAAATGATAATTGTTTGAGGAAATCATAGTGACTTGGTTTCCTTATCTTGAGTTCCTAATGAATTTGTTATGTTATACATTGTAAAGATTTTTATGAGGGTTTCGATTCTTATAATGTAAATATTATTGGGTTTTAGATTTGGTTTATAGTTCAGAAAACTTAGTTTGCCCAGTGGTAAAGCACTTAACTTTGTGTATGTTGGGAATGTTGGGAGACATGCGACATCCACCAAACCGCACTGGGCCCGCGAGATGGATTACGGCCCACTCACTCTCACAGAGAGGTATGATTATATGGTATGATTCATGCTTATGCTGGTTTTTTTTTTGTATGCAAATTCTCATGTAATTTTTCCTGAATCTCGGGTGCGCTTTTTATCTAATTCTCACAAAAACACACAAACGGCACTGGGCTCTGAACAAATTAATAATTTAATACTGATCAAACAAACATTTTGTTTAGTGTAGGGAATCGGGAGTCGACCCCACGCCCGCCGCGCCACTTGAATCGAATTAAAAAGCGATTATGGTATTGCCTTATTTGTAGACTCAGAAAAACAATCAGATAAGCTAAAAATTAACGCCTCACTCAACTTTACCTCATTCACTTAATGAACACATTTCAACCTCGGGTGCAGTTGTTTTGTAGTTCAAGAAGAATTACTGGCAATACAATTATATCTGTGAGATTAGACAGAATTTGCATTATAATAATAGGTAAAAATATATAATTCTATTTAGGCAGTGAGATAACCAAAAAATATAGGACGTGTATTTTTTGTTTTATCAAATCAATAAAAATTTACAAAGAAAAAGCGCAACAAAGTTGGAGGGGGTGGTGGGGCTTGTGACGTCACTTGTGAGTAAAAAAAATCAAACCGACTTCCAGAACAAAAAACTACAAAGCAAAAAATAAATTTCTTTTCCGAAGTCGGTGTCTTTTGTACCTACCCATTGTTTCCCGTTTTTCGACACCGACTTCGGAAAAGGCATTTATTTTTTGCTTTGTAGTTTTTTTATTCTGGAAGTCGGTTTGATTTTTTGTTAAAAAGTTTTTATTTTTCTCTTTTTAGTTTTGGTAGGTACCTCCAATTATCATGATTATCATTTATAGCCAAAGTACATCTCATGGCGATTCCAATAAGCCCAAACACGACTAGGATACATTGTTTTATATTAGAGTTCCAGTGGCTACCTTCTGGCTTCATCATCAGATCAGTTCGATGGTGCCATTTTCATCAGTACCATTTATTTATAAGTATTTGCTTCATTATAGTCAGTTTACTATTCGAGATATCTTATGCCCGTGACATATTTAGCATTTAGGAGTTCCAGTGGCCATCTGTGGTCTTCTTCATCAGTTCGACTCCACCAAATGGTACTTTCTGAGTGCAAATGATTGCATTGTTGATGAAAATACCAAAATCGCTATATGTTTGCCTATAATATTTGAGGAGTTCCCTCGATTTCTCTTGGATTCCATCATCAGATCCTGACCTGGTGATTATGGGACCAACTAGGAAGTATACCCTTTCAAACAAAAGAAGAATTTTTGAAATCGGTCCAGGGGTCTTTGAGAAATCGGGGAACATACATTAAAAAAAAAAGATTCCGACGAATTGAGAACCTCCTCCTTTTTTTGAAGTCGGTTAAAAATTGGTTTAAAACGAAACGTCGCGTGAAATTTCTACACATTCGATGGTCATTATTTTTTGTTTATGGGACATTTCACGTGAAGCGGACAGGGAAAAAAAAGTGAGGTTCTGAAAATCGACCACATTCGGCCCATTTGTACTTCTAGTAGGTACGAATGTGTACGCAAAATATTTTTTTTGTATAGTGTATATTTACCAAGTTATAGGTTTCAAAAGAATTGTCGTTGATTGGTACTACAATTTTTCGAAAGTAATTTTTCGAATATAACAAATCTACTATAAAATATTTGACATAGCGATACATATTAAAAATATACTGTTCTTTTTGACAGTAAAAAAAAAATTAAAATTAAAAAAAAAAAAATGGCCAAAACCGGAAGTAAACTTTTCAAACCAGAATTACAGTCACTTCGACCAATTTTTTTTTATTTTTTTTTCTTTCAAAATATAGCTTAAATGATAATGAAAGTACACTAGAAAATTTAAAATGGGATCTCTATTAGTTTAGGAGACACGTTGAATAATATACACCCGCGTCGCAAGGGGCGTCATATGTAGCACTTGTTTCGATCGGTTGGTGTGCGTCAAATAAAATGGCTTGTATAAATTACTGTGATAAAATAGTTCAAACATAATAAAACAACATTGGTACAACACAAGAACTGTTTATTTTGTAATTTTAACAATTTTACAATGGGAATCTATGGCAGAACTGGTCCTCTTTACAAGAAGGCCTGTGGTTGTTGGAATGAAGCTGTGAAACTTTTTGGTTCCTGAAATGGTGACCGTAGACGCAAACCGGGGTTCCAAAAAAATTCTCTGACGCTCTATATCATCTTTAGAACAGAAATAAATGGCAGTTTGTTTTAAAGATGATTTTGCCCATTCATATAATCGCATTGGTGTTATAATTGCTTTACTTGGAGGCAACTGTAAACTTGCACGCGCAGCTAAACGTTTCAGATTCCCCCCTAGACCATCGCATGGCCCCTTTCCGTGAGATGTTGCATGAAAATGCAACTCTGCATCTGCATTAAAATCTTCTTTGTAATAAAACAGATTCACAAAGTTAAATCTATTTTTAAAATGTTGGGAAGCCCCGTCAGTTATGTATATAATTTTTGATCCAACTATCGATTTTTCTAAAAGATGCTTGTGTAGTAGCTTTTGGAAAGCATAAAAGGTGGCTGTGTCATGCTTCAGGTCGTCAGTAATCATAACAATGCTTCCGTGTTTTACTTCATTACCGTCTCTGTAGTAAAAAACTGACGTTAGAAGCGTTGCCTGTGCATTATTCCAATGAAAGGATTGAGCAGCATCTTGGACAATAAAACTATAGTTTTCTGCAAAATCACATTGTACGAGAATTTGACCTTCATCGATAGTCTCCTTAAGAGTTTTAAAATAAACCGCCTGTTGCTCTGCAATGTAAGCATGAGGTTTCAAAAGGTCCAAAGCGTCACATAACTCATCTACAAAACTATCGGAAGATAAAAGTCGAGTAGATATCGTGTAGCGGTCTGTGCCATCCCATTTTTCAAACTGCACTTCTGTGACTTGATTGTTATCAAATTGTATTTTTAAATGCTCTCGAATTGCACTTAAGCCTGGACAAGAATTACAGCGTTCATTTGGCGGTGTCTTAGTAGTCATTAAATGACACGTCAGTGTTGGATTGGGACACATCATCTGGCGAAGGCAATCCTTATAAGATGAAAGTTGCATAGCAGACCCAGCTGTAAGATTAGCAATGTCTCCTCCATTCAACATCAATTTCACGTTTTGATGGTAAGTACAAACACATACCATATGTGTTCCGGAGTCGCCTGCGAGGATACATTGTTTGGGTCTTAGTGTAAAAAACTTTGTTAAGCCTACCTTGATGTTAGGGTATTCATCTTTAAACCTCTGATAAAGTTCGTCAATGTTACAGAGAAGGAGCTGTTTCTGTATGTGCGTTCTTTTTCCATCGTCTAATTTAACAGATATAAAATCTTTTTTACCAGGCATTATGCGGCTAATGTCTTCTCGTAGATAAAAATCTTTAACCAAGTTCTCCGTCTCGGCTGGTAGTTTACGACCACCGCGTGGGTTCGGAGAGGATAAGATACCGAACTGATTGACAAGTTGTTTTGCTTTTCTTGCTTGTCGCCTGGACGTTCCAAATTCTTCTGCAAGTTTATTTTCACTCCATGACGTGGGTGCTATTGTTAATATCATAGTCTTCATAGAAGTAGAAGTAGAAGGATGATTGAATTTCTCTTTTAGCTGCTTTAAAATTTCTTCGTTTTCTATGGATGTGTCGGTTTGGGTGGAAATATGTTTAAGCTTATCTTCGGGAATAAACGGTTCATCTTCAATGTTTTGCGAAGGTTCACTAGATGTTTGACTGCATTGCACAATGTCTTCATTAGCTACTGGAGGAGATTCAGTCAAAAGTCGTTTCCTGCAGGAGGCACATACGTAAAGATCTTGTGAAAAACTCCACTTTTGAGCTAAACATTTAGATATTTTCCTCAAATTTTTAAATTTTCGATGAAGTACCAAGTGAAATGGGTTAAAACATCGATCACCGTACGGCGCCATTAATAATAACAACTGTCACAGATTAAAACGTGCACAAGTCGCTGAGCGGTTAAAGCAACACTAAAGTTTAAGTTACGAAACCGCTAGGCGTCATATTTCTATCTCTTTCTTGTAGATAGGTTTGACCGTTTGACTCTATCTGAGACAAAAAAGTACAACACGTTACTAACAGATGGCGCTATTAGTCACGTTTCGCAAATAATAAAACTTTTCTACTGCTCCAAAAAGGTTTTTTCTTTATAATATATTATTAACTTATATTTGTATTATGTAGTTATATTTATATTATATTATATTAATAAAACTTATTTCATATCATTAAATGAGGTTAAATATACGCTAAAACGATATAAAATATTAATAAAGTTGCAATATCGCGCAAACTGCTCAACCTTGCAAGCGCTACATATGACGCCCCTTGCGACGCGGGTGTATATTATTCAACGTATCTCCTAAACTAATAGAGATCCCATTTTAAATTTTCTAGTATACTTTCATTATCATTTAAGCTATATTTTGAAAGAAAAAAAAATAAAAAAAAATTGGTCGAAGTGACTGTAATTCTGGTTTGAAAAGTTTACTTCCGGTTTTGGCCATTAATTTATTTTTAATTTTTTATTTTTTTTTTACTCTCAAAAAGAACAGTATATTTTTAATATGTATCGCTATGTAAAATATTTTATAGTAGATTTGTTATATTCGAAAAATTCCTTCGAAAAATTGTAGTACCAATCAACGACAATTCTTTTGAAACCTATAACTTGGTAAATATACACTATACAAAAAAAATATTTTGCGTACACATTCATACCTACTAGAAGTACAAATGGGCCGAATGTGGTCGATTTTCAGAACCTCACTTTTTTTTTCCTGTCCGCTTCACGTGAAATGTCCCTTATGCGCTAAAAAAAATACGTGATCAATATTTTTATTAATTTTCCTGACGGACTAAACAATAATTTTTAGTCATCATCCATCTCTATTCACTTGCTTCGAAGTAGAGTAAATTAGCTTATAGCTTTCACTAGTTGTCCCACGCGGATAATTTTTGCCCGTTTTTGCAACATTTTTCATTTATGCTCCGCTCCTATTGTTCGTAGCGTGATGTTATATAGCCTATAACCTTCCTCGATAAATGGACTATCCAACACAAAAATAATTTTTCAATTAAAACCAGTAGTGCCTGAGATTAGCGCGTTCAAACAAACAAACAAACTCGTCAGCTTTATAATATTAGTATAGACAAGGAACAGCATCATCATCTGCCTAGCCAACCTTGCTTTATCCTATCTATGGCACTATGTATGGGCTCGGCATCCAGTCCCAACTGGATGCAACTGAGTACCAGTATTCATGACATATCTCATAGAGCGCCTGCCAACTCTACCCATCCAGATTGCATACCCTTTCGAAATGATCGTGATATTACCTAATATTATGCATTCTATTGCATGTGTAAGTCTAGGGTTGCCATCCGTCCGGGCTTCCACGGATTTGTCCTAGTTTAAAAGGCTTCCGGGTGCGGTTTAATTTTTTAGTCCGGGTTTTAAATCAAATCTTCTTCTTATTCGTTGTCTTCATTTCTGAAGGTCGTGACCATTTTTGAATGCTTTGACGGAGTCACTGACGAGCTGCTTCCATGCCACTTTGTCTTCGGCTCTTCTAAAGGCAGTGGTCACCGTGAGTCCTATGATTGCACTTATCCGGTCTGACCAGCGAGTAGTCCTCGCGGTCTTATACCATTCACTTTGCCCACCCCTAACTGTTTTTCTAAGTTGTCTGGCTGTCTCCGAGCGATGTGGCCAAAATAACTCAAGACTCGCTGGTAGCATATCGTGGAGAGTATATTTGATGTTTAGCTGGTTGAAAATGGACTTATTAGTGAGCGTTACTGTCCATGGTATGCGCAACATTCTTCTCCAACACCACATTTCAAAAGTTTCAGGCCTTTTTCGTTCCACAGTGCGAATTGCCCAGAAGAAGTAAGCGGAGAAACAGACTGAGGCACAGACTGACTGTTATACTATTAAGAAACAGACTGACTGTTATACTATTTAGAGACAATGCTTTCTATTGTATGTCTAACTAGCTTCTGCCCGCGGCTTCGCCCTCATTAAAAGTGTTTTATCATCCCAAGGGAATACATTACCAGGATGAAAACTATCCTATTGTCCTACTATAATTCCCAGACTCAAACTATCTCCATACCAAATTTCATCTAAATTAGTTTAGCTGTTTAGTCTTGAAAAGGTAACAAAAAAACAGTTGCTATCGCATTTATAATGTGGATGGTATCATGAAACAATATATTTATTTTAGTTTACACTGTCGTTTGCGCCATAGACTAGAGTAGAGTATCAATAAAATAACTCAGTGGCAGGTGCATTACTTCCCATAGTGTAAGTAAATGCTACCTACACATTCATAACTTAGTCGTGTGTGGGAAAGCTTGCTTGGTTCAATGTTTATTGTTGGTAGTTGTAGAGGAACTCGTCCAGGGAAGACGTTTCACTTCATTTGATCAGGTAAACTTGTATGTTGATGTACAAGTTTATTTATTTATTTACTATCTTCTGCCAGCGGCTTCGCCCGCGTGAAAGTCGGCAGTTATCCCAAGGGAATATATTCCCGGGATATAAAGTAGCCTATGTGCTATACCAGTCTTTAAGCTATCTATGTGACTAATTTTATCTAGATCCGTTCAGCCGTTTGAGCGTAATGAAGTGCCAAACACAGTCACAAACTTAAGTAGTTGGATATTAAGTAAGATTAGTAAGAAGAAAGATAAGATTTAAAAATAGCACAGCCACATTGGTTCCACAGCGGCAGATCATTCTAAACAGCTTTGGAGGCGGATTTTGCCAAGAAACGCAGATATTTTTATGGGTTTATTATATTCTTCATACAGTCGACCCAGAACTTGCCAACGCCATCATGATGTCTCTGCGAAAAGGGACAGTGCTCTCCGTCCTGAATAGCCCCGTCTTTCACTCACAGTAGAACCACGGGTTGTACATGCACATTGTTTCTGAGTGCGTAAGCTCTGGAGCGCTCAGTATCGCCTGAGCATACAGAGAAACAATGTTTATGTGCATCACACACACGACTAAGCCCAACTCGCCGTCGTCGTGAGATAGAACAACTTTTAGTGTCCATAATTATGTTATTGGAAGCGCAGCGATCAAAAGGCGAACAGAAGGCGATATCCATATTGTAAGGAACACTTCTAGTTTGCCTACATTTTGACATGTTGTTGACAATGATTGTCGCCGATATTACGACTTGAACTAAGTTTTTTGAACTAAATAATAGGCTTACTGTTCCTACCAGCGGCTTCGCCCACGTAAAATTAGCACGATAAAAAAGTATCTAATCTCCTAATCCAGGACATGGTCTACCCGTGTACCAAGTTTCATCTAAACCCGTTCAGCCGTTAAGACATTAAAAGGTTACAAACAGTCAGTAAGAGTTACTTTCGCATTCATAATATTTAGTAGGTATGAATTAAATCACGCAGGCTTCCAAAGTTACCTCACGTCAAAAATTCGGTTGTTATCTTTCTACCGGTTACAAATCAGCCAAAAACTTCACCCACTCACTTGCATCGCGGTAACCTTGTTGTAACCTTTCACTGTGCGTTGCATAACTCCTCGCATGCGAATACTTGTTGATCTCCGTAAGTATTGCGTTCGGGTGGCCATTGAAACGGTTTAATGAACGTATCGTGTGGCAATTGTCGATGGGGAAGGATACAGCTATCTGAATACACATACATACGTAAAGCGCACGTCCTTTTCCTATGGGAGTTTATTTTTGTTAACTCTCGTTTGATCACCACGGTAGGCTCGCGTTTGACCACTATCTCACCTGATGGTATGCGATGATGCGGTCTATTCACTCTTGAAATCAAAGAAAAAAAGTAATATGCGTTTATTTAGAATCGGACCATGGGGTACATAACTTTTGTAAAATAAACAAAACAAAATAAAATAAAAATAATAGTCTATATAAATCATCATGATTATCCTCCTGTCCTTATTTAAATTTATTTTATTTTCTGTCCTTATTGCCCGATCGAGGATTTTTATAACGGACTTATAATAAAAGTTGCCCTAACACTAATTAGTTTTACAAAATAATTTCCTGGTTCTATGATTTTAACAATCCATTTACCAAAACGAAAATATCCATGTGCTTTGAGTTTGAGTTAAACCCACATTTTCCCGTTCCATTTATCGATAGTATGTTGGCACATTCCATTTCATTGTGCTTCCAAATAAGAGTAAAGGATATAATAAAGAAAGTATGACGTGTTTGTTTGTACGTTTTTAGTACCGACAGCTCCGTAGAAAGTTAAATTGCTTCACGCGTTGGTCCCTTGAGGATAGGCAAAGTTGTAGCACGTCTGGTTTAACACCTATATCGGGAAGGCACAGCCACGACCTCTTGACCCTTTGCCAATAATGCCTTTTTAGCCTCGCAGGGGGTATTTATTTTTATTATTGTTTAATTTTATGCTTATTTCTCGTGTCTCCTGTGCAGGTCACAAACAAATGTTTTTCTTTCTTTCGTTTTTCTTTTAATGAGATTAAAAGATGGCTCTTGTGGCTTATCCCACAGTAATACATGCATCAACTCACGCCTTTGTCTCATAGGTGTAGGCAGAAACCAGAGAACACCACCAGTTATGATCCTCACATACTCCTTTTGCATAGTTCCACGATAAAATGACAATAATACTCAGCGACAGTTCTATCAATGTAAAAATATTTGTATTCAATACTTCTTCTACCGAAGAGCGGTTGCGTACTGCATCCGATCCGAGTCCGAATTTGAGCTCCGAATTCTATCCGAATTCAAAATGTTCTGAATTCGGTCGGACGAAGTTCGAATCTAGTGCGTAGCACCTCTTACTACGGCTACTTCAACCGAAATTCCTCGGACTCGGATCGGATGCAGTGCGAAACCGCCCTTACGCAAACAGGCCTGTAGGGTTCCCAAAGGCTGCTTAATTGACTCTGACACCAGAGGTGGCCACATCCTCACACGAAAAGAAGAAGAAACAAATATTATTTATAATATGAGAAGGTACCTATATTAGTTTAGATGACACGGCTATGCAACCGAATATGCTGATGATGGCAAAAATATTGTAACCTGTTTGCGGTTTGGTACTCATTTGGGCCAAACGCCTGTACCCAATATCGAGACAATTTCTTCGCACAAGGAAAAAGGTACTCACTAGAAACGTCAAGATCAAAATAATTTATCAACATTTCCTTTGAATTATGAATCACCCACATAACAAACAAACGTCATTGATATGAAATGTTTCAGAGTGAAAATAACTTGAATTCCAGAAAACTGTGGAAAATATTTTAAAGAAAACAAAATTTATTTGGAAAATAGATAAAAAAAAACTCATTTTCCTTTGTTTCCTAATTATTGTCGATTCCAACATAGTTGCGCACAAGTCCCAGCCTTTGGGACTTGTTTTGTTTCGATCAGTATTTACTATTCATTCATGGTGGCAGTGTACAGTTGAGTACCTCTATACAATAAACCGTAAAATATGCCGTAAAGCACTCAAGTTCAAGGCATTATTGTGACGTTGACATTGTTATTGGTATATCTGACGCCATCGCCCTCACCGATCCTTAATGAGGCCATCACGTAGGCTAATGTCTGTATGTAACTTAATCGTTTGAGGCCATTATAGTCTCCTGCGTAAATAGCCCTAACAAAGGTAGACATGAGTGGAAACTCCGGAACACCCTAGATCCGTGTATGTCCTCAGATCTTATAGGTGATATTTTTTTTAAAAGCCAGGAGTGTAGTACTCATAACTCACCGGCGTTTGGCCTAGTCATACATATGGCATAGTCTTATAAGGATGTAAGGATCATAGCAGGTGGCGTTCTGCAGTTCCTGTGTCTGCCATGGGAAAAAGGGGGCAGTTTATGTATGTGTGTAGGTCTTTTAATTAGGTAAAATATAACTCCCATAATGTTCTGATAGTATGTATTTTTGCCGCGGCTTTGCTTTGGTGGCATCTTCCATAGGAAACTTTTTTTTTTCGGAATAAAGAACTGCCTGACACTTGGCTACAGTGTAGCTTTTCTATCAGTGAACGAATTTTCAATACATCCAGAAATAACATTGTACATACATATACCTCTTTATAAAAGTAGGTAGTTAAGATGTGTAAAAATGCGGAATTCTTCGTAGTAAACAAAACTGTCGAGGTCGATTCTTGTCGAAGTAATATAGCTTGAAGGTCTGCATTCATCTTGATGTAGATTTGTTTTAAAGTAAACTATGTTTAACATATCTGTGTTTTTATATGTTTAACTGTGTATAACATATATGATCTAGAAACAAGATGTTCATTAAATCTATCTAGCCTTTTCACATGGAGCGACTGCTTATCTGACCTCCACAACCCAGTAACTGGGTAACACAGTACCCCATGGCTGCCTCAGATTTCCTGGCTTCTGTATATCCGTAACCACTGTCAAAGATTTACAAATGGCAGCCAGGACCAACAGCTTAATGTGTTTTCAAAGTACAGAGGAATATGTATCTCTGTATCTCTATGTAAAGATGGTCGTCCTTCCTCGGACTGACATCGGTTAGCGTTGCTTAATATTGAAGATCGACTCGTGCAGCCGATATTATTAAACCAAGAGATTCTCTTTGAACTCGCTCTTTTTCATATGACCAAGAAAGAACATGTTCTTTACTTAATAATATCATTTCGATAGAAGTTGTTCTAGTTCCGGAAAGCATCTTATCAAAATCAATTTTCACCTGACTGTGAATTGATAGTTACTAATGGACTAACAATCATGTTTTTATTTATATGGCCGTGAAAGACATTTGTGATTGCGAACTGTACAACTATTCAAGACAATAAATTGTTTGTATTGTTAAATGCTAAATAGTAGTTTATATTAATCATGTGCAAGTTGCTGAATGCAATACAATAATAGGTAGTTATTCACATGTATGTACAATTGTACAAGTGGCATATCGGTGCAATTAGGTGTTTGTCAACACGTCACTCCGTTTTAAACGACCTTTTTGCTGTACTATTGTTTTGTCATACATAGTTATTTCGTGTATAATTATTTACTATGGCAGTAGCAATAATTGTCCTTCCCTCCTGCCTGCCTTCTTTATTTCCGACTAACGACCCGCCCCGGCTTCGCCCGTGACAAATTATTACAAAAACCTTCCTCGTTTCTCACTCTTTCCATCGGTGAAAACCGCATGAAAATCCGTTCAGTAGTTGAGTTTATCGCGAACAGACGCGGCTGGGAACTTTGCTTTATAATATGTAGTGATAAATGTGATAATGTAGTGATTTGGGAATTAAGAAGGTCAATAAATTTAAGCGGCGTAATGACGGTCATTGCCATGCTAACTAAAGCGCAACATTTATAGTTGAATGTGATATCCTTCTATGGATTTATACATTAGAGTATCAGTAAAGTAACTCTTTTTAAAGCATCTAATCCTATGCTCAGAGGCATCCCGAAACAAATAGGATATTCATCTACTTCAATGTCAGAAACCGGAAAGGCTTTTTAGCAATATCAGTACATTAACCAAAATCTTTCATATTGTTACAGCACAAACGTAGTAATGAACTACACAGAAATAGAAGGCAAGGTGCGGGAAGCGACATCAGACGAAGCATGGGGCCCCACGGGCCAACAGATGCAAGAGCTGGCTCTAGCCACGTTCACGTACGAACACTTCCCCGAGGTCATGTCCATGTTGTGGCGCCGCATGCTGCATGACAACCGCAGCCACTGGCGCAGGACTTACAAGGTGAGGCACGTCTAGCACAACAGATGCAAGAGCTGGCTCTAGCCACGTTCACGTACGAACACTTCCCCGAGGTCATGTCCATGTTGTGGCGCCGCATGCTGCATGACAACCGCAGCCACTGGCGCAGGACTTACAAGGTGAGGCACGTCTAGCACAACAGATGCAAGAGCTGGCTCTAGCCACGTTCACGTACGAACACTTCCCCGAGGTCATGTCCATGTTGTGGCGCCGCATGCTGCATGACAACCGCAGCCACTGGCGCAGGACTTACAAGGTGAGGCACGTCTAGCACAACAGATGCAAGAGCTGGCTCTAGCCACGTTCACGTACGAACACTTCCCCGAGGTCATGTCCATGTTGTGGCGCCGCATGCTGCATGACAACCGCAGCCACTGGCGCAGGACTTACAAGGTGAGGCACGTCTAGCACAACAGATGCAAGAGCTGGCTCTAGCCACGTTCACGTACGAACACTTCCCCGAGGTCATGTCCATGTTGTGGCGCCGCATGCTGCATGACAACCGCAGCCACTGGCGCAGGACTTACAAGGTGAGGCACGTCTAGCACAACAGATGCAAGAGCTGGCTCTAGCCACGTTCACGTACGAACACTTCCCCGAGGTCATGTCCATGTTGTGGCGCCGCATGCTGCATGACAACCGCAGCCACTGGCGCAGGACTTACAAGGTGAGGCACGTCTAGCACAACAGATGCAAGAGCTGGCTCTAGCCACGTTCACGTACGAACACTTCCCCGAGGTCATGTCCATGTTGTGGCGCCGCATGCTGCATGACAACCGCAGCCACTGGCGCAGGACTTACAAGGTGAGGCACGTCTAGCACAACAGATGCAAGAGCTGGCTCTAGCCACGTTCTTACTTATAAGGGGAAAACCAGGACGCATCCAGTACCTACAGAGCAATATCATGAAAAACTAACAAAAATATGAAAAAATAAAACACGATGAAATTAAATTATAGTCGATAACTTCATAATATCTACCAGTTATCTAAGGTGTTAAACATTAAGCCAGGGTATTGTGTAAAGTTACCATCTTCAATGCCTTTAATTGTAAAACCCATTAGTAAGCTATTGGAACTTGTCCAGTATTATTATTTGTATGGGCAAACAAAAACAGGATGTCCTATTTGTCATGATGGTGGCTGTTACTAATTTATTTAATTGAAAAACTACTTCGGTAACTATTGTTTGGCTTGCCGTAGGAATATTTACGTACGAACTAGCGGCTTCTCCCGTGCGAAATTTCTGAAACCAATGCTACAAACTCCCAGGGTAAAAAGCATCTAGCCATCTAATATCGTTCTTGTACATCCAATCTATGTCTCTTTACAGCAAACTTCAAAACGTAACAGACAAACATGCAGACCGAGTTACTTTGCGCTAATAAACTTTTGGAAGCGTTATTTGAGTACTCGTATTCACTCTGCGCAGTATTATACATGAAGCAACTGCCTTTCCATAACCCAGTATCTGGGTAACACGATGGATCAGATGAGGCAATCTGAATCATCTGACTATCCGTTATAACTGTCTAAACTTAGCCACAAGCTCCACCAAAAACTATCTCAATAATCGCATATTTGTGTTCCAGTGTCTGCTTCTCCTGAGCTACTTGGTACGTAACGGCTCCGAGAGGGTGGTGACGTCAGCGCGGGAACACATCTACGATCTGCGCTCACTGGAGAACTACACACATGTTGATGATGTGGGGAAAGATCAGGTGAGGAACTAAACATTAGTTTGTATGAGGGTTAGATTTTTGATAAGGCTGCCGGAATCCAATAGATGCGGAGACGCATACTACCAATCAGTGTGGCGACGTTTGGAAGAGGCGTATGGCCAGTGGATGTCTTTCGGCTGATATAATGATGAGGATCTGCACATTTTGAAGGTCGCAAGTTACAAAGGAAACTACGCTACCTAATGTTCGAGCTGGGTTTAAAAAAATATAAATCTTACTTTACTTTAGGTTACTTCTAAGCAAGCAAGCGTGCGACCTCATCGTCGACCACATCACCGCTTACCATCAGATGAGACTGGTCAAACGCGAGCCTATAAGAAAAGGCTAAAGTAATTTGTGTTGCATTGGTGCCGCAAACTGTCGTCCTATACAAATCAGATATCATTGCAAATTATCCGCTGGATGCGAGAAGCTTGGGGGAGGCCTATGTCCAGCAGTGGACGTCTTTCGGCTTATATGATGATGATGATGATTGATTTTGGATAAACACAATGTGATATAAAGTTTCGAGATGATAATTGTGGTCAATAATATTCATTCAGGGTATAAACATAAGGCACAAAGTGCGAGAGCTGATAGACTTCATCCAGGACGACGAGAAGCTACGAGAAGAGAGGAAGAAGGCGAAGAAGAACAAGGACAAGTATATAGGTCAGGGTCAGTTACACTTTGTTGTTTATTAACTAACAGGCTCGAGCCGACCTTAACACGGGTAGACTAAGACATACTACATTTTTCACAACGATAATACGAAGCGCACCCTTGAATGAAAGTGACCTAATTGAAAATTCTTGTAATTTCTTCTTTTTCTATTAATTGACCACTCTAAAACCTTGTAGTGAAAAATATACCGGATTATGAGTAAGAATGGCCTATAGGTACACTTTCGTACTAAAAAGTTCAATAACACTACTTTACCTTTACTTTTGGGTTCCATACCCAAAGGGTAAAAACGGGACCCTATTACTAAGACTCCACGATCCGTCTGTCTGTTGGTCTGTCCGTCTGTCACCAGGCTGTATCTCATGAACCGTGATAGCTAGACAGTTGAAATTTTCACAGATGATGTATTTCTGTCTAAAACAGAATAAAATTAATATTTAAGTGTCAAGGGTATTCCCATACAACAAACGTAATTTTTTTGCCGTCTTTTGCGATAGTGGTACGAAAGTCTAAGTGCGCGAGTTTGACTCGCACTTGGCCAGTTTTTAAAGACTTTTTTGCTTATTTCCTACAAATTGATTTTTTTTGTTAGACCGGTCATTTTCATTCTGAGGGAAATAGTAATGCAGTTTATATTTTTCGCACTTAGACTCCCATTCGGTCCGCTATGCACGACGCACACAGAAGCTTCCTGGGGGCTTCACAGTGTGCGCGTTGAGAAGCCATAGCCTTTCATTCCAGAATGTCGGAATTATCAATATGACAGCTATCAAAATTTTTATTTTATAATAGTTTCTGCCAGCGGTTTAGCCTGCGTGAATTTCAGAAAATATCCCTAGGGAACCTATTCCTGGGTTAAGAAATATCCTTGGAGAAGGCCATACCTTTTCACCCGACATCAAAATTCAGCAATATTGGTTGAGCAGTTTAGGTGTGACAATGGCGGGTATAATTTTGGAGGTATGCGGAACAGGGAATAAAGTCCAGGGAATAGGGAGGCTCTTCCGACCAGTGTTGTGTCTGGTGGACAACTGCCCGACTTGTTATCGGACTATTGCTGTATGTGTTCCAATCGCACCGAAAACTCTGCTTGCGCGATGCAGGATTTTGTGTGACGTCAGGCCGTTAGTTTGTATGTGGCGGCATAGATGTCGCTTAGACCAACTTTCGCTTTTATAATATTAGTTAAGATTGTAAGAAGTAACGCGTTAACATAGTGTATGTTTGTTGCAGGCATGTCTTCTGACGCGGTGGTGATGGGCATGCGCGGCAGCTCGGGGGGCTGGGGCGAGTACAGCGACCGCAGTGCGGGGAACTGGGGTCAGTACACTAGTCTGCTACCATCGGAGCTCCTGGTTCAGTAATAACAGCTGCACGGGTTGCGAAGTCGCTCGGAAACCTACGGGCGTCTCTTACATGTGAAGTGGGAGGCCCACCACACTACTGACCACTCCACTGCGGGACGAAGCCTGCGGTATCGGGGTAGTTCTAGCCAGTATAGTGACAGAACCCTCCAACCACCCAAAGGCGGAGGATATCCATGAATTTGTCTGTTGTTAACCAATACTACGAGCATATTATTATGGAGTGTAGGCGGTGGCGTATAGATCGCTCTAGTACTTACATCTGTTTGTGTATACTTTCCAGAGGAGCCAAAAGAGAGGAATGATGAAGATGATTACGAGAGAGAAGACTCAGACGGAGACTACAGCCACGGGCCGCCTCGGGAGCGGAAGCCTAACAAGTGAGTGTATACTCGCATTATTTCACATTTGATACTCACTAGAACGAGTACATTCCAGTACACAGCACCTGGCAGCCAAGTGTATAGCCATAGTACGTTAGCTTTCACACGTACTGGCGTACAGGGCTACACATTCGCCTCCGGTTTCCCGGCACCGGCTGCCTTTATTCCATTCCGGCGTTTTGAATCAGCGCTGGATTACAACTGGAATAAATAAAATTGGTACTTGAATTTACTCGATCTAGTGAGCAATACAGTCCAGTATCTGGATTGATGCTTATATCACATTATTCCAGTTCAGTAATCCAGCCAGTCAATCCAGTACAGTACTAGACTGTATGAAATTGTCTACATTAGTCCAGTCATTGAAAATCTGTTGAGAATACAATAATGCATGTTCACAAAAACAACATTTCACATGCATTTTTGAATTTTTTGAAAAAATGAAACAAACAAAAAATTGCACTATATTGGACGGGCTGGTATGTTCATAACAACACAACACAAAGTAGATCGTCAATCCAGTCACTGGATTGGAAGGGGTACATTCCAGTGTTGGTTCACATTATTCCAATAGTATTCTAGCGCAGGTCTGGAATACTACTGATAAAGGAAACTGGACATGATCCTACTTTTCATTTCGGCGTCACTGGGAGTGTTTTTTTTTTAGGAAATTATTACAATCACAAACAGAGCTCAAGTGTCTTTAATTATGCAATCATTCTTATTTAATCTATTTTATTTAACTATCGTCCACCCTATGAATTCCTCCTTTATCGTGGGTGCATTTACAAACATACAAACTCACATACATAAACAATCAGACCAGATTTAAATAAGAATAATTGCATTCCATTTTAAATAATGTGCACAGTCCTCATATGATCGAGCTGAGCATCACTTTTCGCCGCAGCTTACACGACTCCCCCATGATGGTATTAACGAATAATCCCCGGCATGTAACTTGGCAAGGTTTTAGCGTAGTGGGGGTAAGTTCGGGCATAGTGCATGTATTGACCAAACCCCATATAGAACGAACGGAACGTGGACGCAACCTGATCGGTCAGTCGATCCTTGTGTCAACTGAGCAACCACCATATAGAGCGAACGGAACGTGGACGCAACCTGATCGGTCAGTCGATCCTTGTGTCAACTGAGCAACCACCATATAGAGCGAACGGAACGTGGACGCAACCTGATCGGTCAGTCGATCCTTGTGTCAACTGAGCAACCACCATATAGAGCGAACGGAACGTGGACGCAACCTGATCGGTCAGTCGATCCTTGTGTCAACTGAGCAACCACCATATAGAGCGAACGGAACGTGGACGCAACCTGATCGGTCAGTCGATCCTTGTGTCAACTGAGCAACCACCATATAGAGCGAACGGAACGTGGACGCAACCTGATCGGTCAGTCGATCCTTGTGTCAACTGAGCAACCACCATATAGAGCGAACGGAACGTGGACGCAACCTGATCGGTCAGTCGATCCTTGTGTCAACTGAGCAACCACCATATAGAACGAACGGAACGTGGACGCAACCTGATCGGTCAGTCGATCCTTGTGTCAACTGAGCAACCACCATATAGAGCGAACGGAACGTGGACGCAACCTGATCGGTCAGTCGATCCTTGTGTCAACTGAGCAACCACCATATAGAGCGAACGGAACGTGGACGCAACCTGATCGGTCAGTCGATCCTTGTGTCAACTGAGCAACCACCATATAGAGCGAACGGAACGTGGACGCAACCTGATCGGTCAGTCGATCCTTGTGTCAACTGAGCAACCACCATATAGAGCGAACGGAACGTGGACGCAACCTGATCGGTCAGTCGATCCTTGTGTCAACTGAGCAACCACCATATAGAGCGAACGGAACGTGGACGCAACCTGATCGGTCAGTCGATCCTTGTGTCAACTGAGCAACCACCATATAGAGCGAACGGAACGTGGACGCAACCTGATCGGTCAGTCGATCCTTGTGTCAACTGAGCAACCACCATATAGAGCGAACGGAACGTGGACGCAACCTGATCGGTCAGTCGATCCTTGTGTCAACTGAGCAACCACCATATAGAGCGAACGGAACGTGGACGCAACCTGATCGGTCAGTCGATCCTTGTGTCAACTGAGCAACCACCATATAGAGCGAACGGAACGTGGACGCAACCTGATCGGTCAGTCGATCCTTGTGTCAACTGAGCAACCACCATATAGAGCGAACGGAACGTGGACGCAACCTGATCGGTCAGTCGATCCTTGTGTCAACTGAGCAACCACCATATAGAGCGAACGGAACGTGGACGCAACCTGATCGGTCAATTTATCCTTGTGTCAACCTTGGGTAACCAAAGATACCTAAAAAACGATTTGTGTGCATCTAACGATTCGCCTTGCCTAGTTACGTGCCGACAACTATATTATTGATCGAAGGTATTGACACAGTATAGTATGGCCTCTGACCAAGATAATTTAAAAAGAGATTGTGACATCAATAAAATTTAGTTTTGAATTACCAAAAATATTAACATATATTTTTTTTTACTTTTTGCAGAGAAAATGTGTACCGCGACTCAGAAGTTGTCAGTACAAGTCCTTCCCGTGCGCGTGCCTTCGACGATATTCGCACTATGAATTTCGACGCACAGGTGCGCTCGGACAAGGAGCGAGCGGAGCGAGCCGAGCGCGCCGAGCGCTCCGAGCGCGCAGACAGAGCGGAGAAGAAAGCGCCGCAAGCCTTCAGCATCAACCTCAAGAGTCCCGCCAAGCAGAAGCCTAGTACGCCCGTCAAGAAGATCGATCTAGGTAACATACATCATGATACTCATCATTATCAGCCTTTTAATGTTCCCACTGCTGGTACACAGGCCTTCTCTCTGTGAAAGGGAATGGGCCGTAATCCACCACGTTGGCCCAGTGCGGGTTGGTGGATGTCACATGTATTCGAATTTTTAGGTCCTGGAAATGCCGGTTTCCTCACTATGTTTTCCTTCACCGTTTTTAGAGCAGTTGTGATGAAATAAATAAACATCGTATCTCTAGGTGCAGCAGCCTCCTACGGCAAGTCGTCTTCATCATCATCAGTGGCAGCGCCCGCAGCAGCAGCACAGAGCCAGCAGTCACAAGAGCTGCTGGACGACCTGTTCAAGACCTGTCCAGCACCGCCCACTCCCCCCAGCCTGGCGACTGGTGGCACTATGCTGGATGACTTCGATCCTAGGTATGATGCATATCGATAACGATCTTCGACCATCATAAGGAGGCGGGGAAGCTGACGCTGAGTTGTTCAACCAGTTACTCCGTTACAAAGGTCACCTTACTATCCGAATAAAGATGTTACATATTCCGTTTGGGTGTATACATCTTGTTATACACACGCCAGTTATGGGTAGGACACACCTGGCCTTTCTAAAGAACATCACCAATGAAAGCATAACACGATAGTCCATGGCAGGACTGGTGGTTAAACTTGAGAGCTTATAAACAATGTAATAAAATAACACTAAAGCACTACGCACCAGCTTTTCTCTGGATGTATTCAAGACGAAAATTAGAGTGAGCATTTCCTCTCGCGATGTAGTTTTTAGGTTTCTGTACATAATTATATGAATTTATTTGTTAAATCTCGAAATACCTCATCATTCAAAATCCAGCGCTTTCATATCAGAATAGCTTCGAAGGATATAATGGCTTTGTTGGCCAAGCCGAAAAACATTGCTATCCTATCTGCTTTGGTAGAATCTGGGCTTTAACCTCGACAAGAAAAATAAATGTTCAATCAATCAATAAACCCTCTATCCTGAACTTCCGTCTGTTTTGAAGTATTTGTTTTCCTAATTTAGAGGATATTTCTTAAGTTCATTATGCCTTTTAACAAAATCCTCCTCTAACATTTTCCATTGTGTTCTATATCTGGCAACCCTTCTCCAGTAAGGGCCCGCTGTAAGCTTCAATTCATCTTCCCATCTCTTAAGTTGTCTTCCCCGCTTCCTTTTTCCATCTCTGGGATACCAGTCTGTCACAATCTTACTCCACTTTTCCTGAGTATTCCTTAACATGTGACCCATCCATCTCCATTTTAGTTGGTCTATCTTCGTAAGTACTTCCATAACTCTTGTCGTGGCTCTTATATAGGTGTTTTGTTATTAGGCTTTAAAAAATAAACGTTATTAAACTTTAATTTCAGAGCCGAAGAACATCCACTACCGCGCAAAGTGTCGAATGAATTCGGCGACTTCACGAACGCTTTCGGTCCTCCAGCCACTAATAACGAAGGATTTGCAGACTTCTCCAGCGCATTCACGGAGTCTGCCAACAATAGCAATAATCTGATGAGTTCAGGCAATAACCTGATGAGTGCCAGCAATAATCTGATGAGTTCGGGCAATAACTTGATGAGTTCGGGCAATAATCTGATGAGTGTGGGCAACAGTTTGCTTAGTTCGAGTGCTAGTATTGTTAATACAAGCAGTTTGCCGCCGCCGGGTGAGTTCATCAGCTATTTCATTAATTTTGAGGTTATTTTCCCGTTTAGGGAGGTCGCCTACGACGACTTTGTGTATCGATTCAGTAATGTTCTTTGTTGTCTTGTCCCTGCATCGCTATTTTTAGCCTTTCAAATAAGAATAAATTAGATAAAATTTATTAGAGACAACACAACAGTCACTAACACCAAGTAATAGAGAAGAATAGTAAACAAGTTCAACCAAAAATAGCGCTGAGCGTGTCCCATATCAAGAGGATTACCAACTGAGCATTTCGTTTGTCGTGACAGAAGCATAGTCTCAAATTAGCATTGCTTCAACATTGCTACAAAGTCTCGGCTAGAATACTGTATCGCGATAGTAGCGGAGGAGAATTTAAATTATAAAATTATTTTGCGATTGGATCGCAACTTAATCTGGCAAAGAGCCGCGAGTGACCTCCTTGGGGTAAAGATATTGTATTTTCATAATTTATATTTCAGGAGATAAAGTTGTCTGGAAAAATATGGGGGAGGCATTTGCCCAGCAGTGGGCAACATTACTGGGCAATTTATCTAACATATGCTAAAATGTAGATATCAAACGACTCCCTTGGGTATTCACGAGCATACTGCGCGGTCCCATTACTAAAGTTATAATATAATTTGCTGTATCGTCTTCTGGTAAACGGCAGACAGGCTGGCTTTACTCCAGAATTGTGCGAGAAATCAAGGAAAACGTTTATCAATGGAAATAAATGGTTTAATTTGTTTGTTTTAACCGAGATTCTCACTGAAAATTCATTCAATCAATCACAACAGATAACGCGCGCTTGACAATTTGTCAAATTAATTCTGCGATAATTTAGAGGTGCCAAACTCGGGGTTAGACCGATCTGATCTGATCCTATTGATGGATGTTTTAATTACATTTAGCTCCAGCTGTGTGAACTTCTGATTGTTGTTACACTCAGGTTAATTTACTTGTATATTAATCTGTGGAAATTGTTTATGGATTGTGTTAAACTAATTGTATGCTTATGTTTGTTATTGCATCTGTTTGTTTCCCAAATAAAATAAATTTCCTTGCACAGATCTGGGAGAAAATTTAGGAAACTATTTGGACATACACTAATGCGGTTGCGGGAATCCGCTGGACGCACGGGATTGGTCAATGTGGTGACACTTGAGGGAGGCCTATGTTTAGCAGTGGGGACGTCTTTCGGCTCAAATTATGATAATGGTACAGTAATCATGCAACATAGTAATGTTCGTACCCTCCACCAGCAGCCTCTTCCAACCTGGACCTGCTGAGCGACTTATCTCCGTCTCCGATGTCGTCAGTCCCGGGCTTCGCTGAGCTGGACGGGCTGTCGGCGGCGCTGGGCGCCAGCACGTTGCAGGCCGGCCTCAGCACAGGTCAGTTGCGGGCACTGTTGCTGTAGCGGTTACAACGCGTAACGTTCGCGCTGTGGTTCTCGCTACATTGTACTGCACGCTTTTGAACTGGGATTGAAAACAGTATGCTTGAATAGGAGCTAAGTAATAACAGCCACATGGGTCGATCTTCAAGGTTAAGCAAAACTTGCCGGGGTCGGTTCATGGATGGGCAAGCACGTTAAGTCGTTGTCGTTTGACAGATCTAAAACATGATACTCAGCTCAATCCGGTAAGACTGGAAACAGAAAAAAGTATACTTAGATCGTTTGGTCATGTTTGAGGATGAATGAAAGGCTACCAACAAATAGTACATTGTGTATTAAGGGCGGTAGGTAAGGAATTACGATCGAGACTCTAGTAGAAGCCCGAAGTCGAAGACTGAGGGCTTTCTGAGTCGAGGTTCGTAATTCCCGTACCGCCCGTGATACACACAATGTTTTTCATCACATTTGCGAGTAATAATTATGAATTATAGCTTTAATACACAAGTCAGCACAGCTGTTATTACGAAATACGTGAACCGTTTTTTTAAGCGTTTGGCGAATTTTTGCCCACACCACAGATTATACAGTGTTTCGTTCAGAAACTTTAAGGGCAAATACTTACGTAGGTATACAGCCATGACGGAGTGTAAAAAGAATTAAATAATTTCGACGTTTTCATACTATAACTATTAAAATCGATTATTAAGAACATTAGTTGAGTATTTAAGTAACATGTAGCGAGATTGCAAAGAAATTCCTGTTTAGATAACATTTTATGACAATTTTTCAATTGCGTGTAAACTCCTTGCTTGAACTTGCATGACCTGTGTGCTGTGCTGTAAATTAAAAAAATATTACTAACCGCCCTAGGGCTTCATGACAAACATAAAAGCCCGAGGGTTTTATATGGGGCATTACGGCTAAGTTAACCTGTATGTTTTGATACTGTTTACGTGCAAGTGTGATGAAAAGATCTTTACAAGGCAGAAGTGAATGGAAACGCTGGGAGAGGACGCCCTAGACAATCGTACATGGATATTATTGGAAATGTTGTTCAGGGCGGCCAGGTGCGCAGTACTCATAACCAGCGTGCATATATGACTAGATGTATACGTAATATCATATTATTATGTATCCTGAATGAATTAAAAAAGAGTTTGCCAGGATCGTAACAGGTAGCGTGTTCTGTAGTTTCTGCCTATATTGTGAGCCAAATTTGTGACTATATTTATGTATTGCTGGGATCAAACGACAAAATCCCGCTGTTGATGGTAAAAATCGCGTAGTACTGTTAAAAAAGTGCAGTACAATGTACTGTGAACTACAGCTTATAAGTTGCCAATATATTTTAAAGCGAAAGCGTAAAGAACTTGCGAAATTAATTTGTTTTTTTTAGTATCACAATATCTCAATCTTTTTGATACGATAAGCAATGAACTCTAGCATACATAAGTGGTTATATTTGATATTGAACTTCTACAGCTTATTGGATTATTTTGCTTAATTGGTTTTAATCATAATTTTAAATTATAAATGTGTTGTAGATACAAAAGGTATATTATTATGGTTTTAATTCTTTGCTTTGTGTATTATGTTATTATTTATAAAGTTATTGATATTTTTATATTTTTAAGGCCAATTCTCGTATTTAAAAACGGGTTTAAATTAATTCGCAATTTCATGAGCATCCAAAATGTAGGAAATTGGAAGTGTTTTAAACTGATTTAGGCTGAGATTAGAATGCGAACTTCACTAAAAGTACGGGAATTGCCCTTCTGTAATAATCAATTTCAGCTATTTTATAAAACTATAATACAATGCTATATCATTTATCACTGGTTATTTTAATTTCAATTCTTCTTGCTCGTGTTTTTCTGATTTTTTAATTATTTTGCGGTTAATCGGTTCTACTCAGCATAATAAAAAAATTGCGCGATTTTCAATTAATATTAATTGTAAGATTCATTACATGTCTTTTTGTCGTGTATACGAATCTATCAAAATTAATCCGGTAAAAAAACTACAAACACGATTCAACAACCGCGTTTTTATTTCGTTTTCTATTACGAAAGTGCATGTGTGACAATAAAAAAGATGTACCCACATTTTTGGACACTTTCAGGATTTTTTTCTTTGCAGGCGAATTGTTCGTGCCCTGCCAGCTAGCGATGAAACGCGCCATACAACGCTTGCACGACAGACAGACCATTAAGACTGAAAAAGACCTGAAGTTCACGGAAAACTGCCTGAAAGAAGTACTAGCCTTACTGCCGGGACCCATCACTGTGCAGAAACTGAGCAAGATTGAAGATATCATACTAACGCCCGAAGTTCTAGATACGTATACGGAACTTCTGACAACTGTAGTAAGGATTTTACTTCCACAGTGGCCCGTTTGCAGACCCGAAATCATCGGACTATTCACCGTCGAAGAAAGTTTTGAAGTTAGTCACGAAATATTATCCATTCTATGCGGGTTCTTGAAGACTGAAAGGGACGTTGTCACGTTAAAAGCGCTGTCTGAAATACTTATGAGGTATATTAAAAGCGATATGATATTCACGGCTATAGTCGACTGTAGTCGCCCAAATCATCACCCAACAGAGGTATACAAAAAAGAGAATGCGTGGGAGAATTATGTACAGTTGCTGGCAACACTGCCGCAAAGGGTTGCCAATAGACTAGAAACTGACACCCCTAAAGGGTTTTCTCACGAGAATTTTTCTTACTATTTAATCTTTCACGTGATTCGAGTGATAGATTTCATGTCCGACAGCAGTTTTTATCAAGGCACACAGTACAATATAAAATGCCTATCGCACTTACTATCAAAGATTATTACGAATTATTATATGAGTGGGGAGTCCCCCGTTATAGCCAGTTTCGTGGACGTTCTCTCAGGATGGACGGAAACCTCTGAACCAAGTAGATACGTCAAAAGGAGGCTCATACAAACATTACTGAGACACTTATCCCGACAAGCTATAGAATATCTTTGTGTTGTCCTTCTGAAACGATGCCCGATACACTATAAAGCTGATCAACAGATCATTTACAATGTGATAGGAGATAATTTCGATACCAACAATGATTGGAAAGAAATACTAAGCTACAAGATTCCATTTTACGTAAAACCTAAAGATTTTAAAGACACAAATATACAGGAGAATCTATTGTATTATTTATCGTATACGAAAAACTCTGAAGGGAATATGAACGATTTGATCTTAAGGTTGGCCACCGTGTGGGCTGATGTTAGACTTGCCAACTCTGCACACTTGAATGAACATATCTATATATCTCAGTTGCTTATTCTCGCTATTAGATACAGAGTCACCATGTCTCTATGGAGTAAGTCCGTTTGGAAGACCAATGAGCTTAAAAATGTACTGCTGCGAGGCATGTCCAAACATCTCGATATGATGTCCCTAGAGTTTCGGTGCATCGGAACCGCCACCATAGAAATATTACTCAAAATCATGTCGGAATTAGAAGAAAAAAAACCAAAAAAAGAATTACAGTTTGAATACGAAAATATGCAAGAAAATTGCCAAGAAATATTTAATAATCTTCAAGATCTATCACACCGATGTCTTATAGACCATAGACGGAAAGGACCAGAGAACTACGTCCCAAGAGCATTGTATTTAAAGAGGACTTTAGATACTATCGCTCGAAAATTCGCTGAGGACGAAAATTCTAGAGGTCACAACACAATAGTCGTTTGCGCTGTCAAAGGGCGGGAACAAACTAACGAAATCGTCAAAACTATCATATCTTACAAACTAGAAGCTCTAAAGAAGCCCAAGCAAGAAGAAGAACATTTGGACTCAGATGATGATTTAGTACCTTATGATATGACCAACGACCTGCCAGCAAGCGCTAAGAAACATCCCAAATACTTACGAGATTTGATAGAATTGATCGTTGATGCGTCAGACGTGGAAGTTTTTGAAGGGAGTCTGCAAGTAGCGGAAGAATTAGTGAAAAAACAACTTAGAGATGAAGACGCAAAAGTTGCTATAGAATTGCTAGATTTATTCGTTCACCTAGAGGCTAAATACCAAATGGACAACTTCGACACGATAAAGTTCAATACTTGTGTCGCAGTCGTTTCTGAAAGACCTGAAGTAGCCGCTGAACATCTATGTAAAGAAATACATACGGACATAGGACGGTATTCCATAGCGACGAAGATGTTCATGCTAGATGTTCTATCGGAGTCTGTGAATCGAATAGCAGATGTGTACTCAAAGGAGAAACCCGCTGCGCCAAAGACTGAGATCATTTGTGAGGAACAAGTAGACGTTCCAGCTGAAGAGATTATAAGGCGACGATTGATAAATAAAACACGATATTTCCACACGATACAGTCTCATCCTCACTCAAAAGCGAAGAAAAATCGGTTCGCGAGCGTCTCAGACTACTTCTTCTACCCTTTATTAGGTGGTTTTGGCCAAAGACAGCTAACTCTAAGCCACCACAATTTAAAACAGGATATAGACAACATTCTACTGCTAAAGTACCTATCTGTGGTTGCCAATGTGGTGTTAGCGTCGAAAAACGTTCCAAAAGTGGTTGTTTACTGTTGGGAATCTGTTAGAATCGTGCTGTATATGAGATATACTCCGAACCCGAAGATTCAAGTCGCTGTCTTGTCTATACTGGCGGCTACAGTCATTGCTTTACCCCCGAAGGTCCTCAAAGAGGAATTCCTCGATGTTATGATGGAGTTACGTTCTTGGCTGATAGACTGTCTGAACAATATTGACTTGACGATGAGACTTGGAGGATCCAAGTCTGAAGTAGCCATTTACGCTGGACAAATCCTTTCATTAATGGAAAAGAGTTTAGCAGATCAAGAAATTTAAAAATATCACCGCATTATTCGCATCGTATAAGTGTAATGATTGTCTTTTTAAAAGTAAGTAGTATCTGGCCAGGCCACGAGATTCCAAGTTAATATGTGTTAGTTTGTAAGTATTGAATATTGATGCTATTACAGCGATATGTAGTGATTCCTAATGATCTATGTGTCTGTATATACCCACCGTCAATAAAATATTTACTTATCAATATACGTTGTTTTATTTGCGTAACTTTTTATTTTTACTTAAAGAATGGTATGTAAGTATGTCTTCACATCTAGTACACTCCAATGTGGGAGCGAAATAAAAATACCTAAAGATATTAATTAAGAAAAACCTTTTATGCCATGCTTCAAGTAAATATGTTTATAGTTCGCGATAATGTGAGAGTTGTTCTCTTTCTAAAATCTTGTTAAAGTATTTTTATGTCATACATGTGTGGAATAATATTGAAAGAAAAACTCAAATTGCATTCTCGCGTACCTAACTTGACCCTACATTGTCCTTAAAAACAGCAGCCGAAGATACACCAATAAATAACTCGCCAAAATCCATACAGGTATCCAACCAACACCCGTCGGTCTTCTGCAACCAATCGCGCCAAACAACCAACAACAGCAACCAACAATCAACGCTAAGCCGACAACCAAGCTCGGGGCAACCTGGGCGGATACTACAGGAGCCATCAACATTGACGTAGACAACCTTCTAGCACCCAGATCCCCTAAAGCCGGACCTGCGCCTTCGATCAACCAGCTCAAATCTAGCCCGAACAGTCCAGCCCATCTGCCCCAACCCATGATGACTCCACAAATGCCCATGGGAGGCTTCATGATGCAAAATAACATCATGAACAATAACTTCGTGAATCCTACAGGACAGAACAACAATATGATGCGGCCCGCGCCTGCCTTCGCGAATCAGAACTCCTTCCTCCAATGATATTGGTTGCTGGCAGATCTGTGCCAGAATGGTTGAGTTAGATTTAGATGGATTGGAGCAATGGTAGAGAGAAATGTGTCTTTGTTTTTTATTATTCAATTAGTTCTTATCAGATTTTACCAGAAGTATGAGAATATTTTGTTGTGTACGTTTTCGTGCTATAAAGTCGTTCATTCTAATTTTGCATGTGTATAAGCTTTTTTTCAATAAACTAGGCGTTCGCCCTAGTCCTTAAAGTTCCTTTAATTTATTCGTAGATTAATATCAAAATATTTAATCTGACAATAAATATACCGGATTGCGCAACAAGGTATCTAAAATATCATAGAATACCTTATTTGTGCAAAAAACTTACCATTGCTCCAAAACCTAAAAGTACCTATTGAAGTGGGTTTCGGAAATTAGTTCTAAAAGTGAAAAGAAAACAATTTTTATACGAATTTGATATTATAATGAATTTGGCGAGCCCACGCATGTACTTGAGTGCATATCAAACTATATCGCCTGATATTATTTGTGTCGTTTGCTCTAGTGGCTAAATATTGCGAGACCTGCAAACTATCTATCTTTTATTTTGAAAACTACTTAAAGTACTGATTTTCTTAACCAATTATGCTTGAGAAAGTTTTGCCAACATAACTTGGAGGTTTGTACGAATATATGCATTTTGTGTAACATTAAATCCTTATAAGAATTTACTTCTCTTAGAGAGTCGTTGTTATAAATGTGGCTGGCATTTTTAAGGGCCTGCATATCGTAATTAGTATTCATTCTGCGGTCTGGAACATGTAACCTCCATGAAGCTCAAGAAGGTTGAACGCCACTGGCCTTAAAGGTGCTTTTCCACCAATGATGTACGAGCAAGCTAAGCGCGAAGAAAATATCCACCAATAGGATCGCTTCATTTGCTAAGCTAAGCTTAGCACAGCTCCGGTGGAAACAGATTAGCAGAGTAAGACATGTTCGCGCCGCCTCGCTACCTCGCTCAGCTTTGGAAGAAAAGCACCCTTAAAACATTTAGCTAAATGTTATTTCTATTGTATAATAAAAAAACATGTGTTTAGTTTACAAAACATTGGGTCTACGGGTGAAAATCTTGAATGCAATAAAATTATTAACTTGTCAGAGTTTATCTAAAATCTTCTACAATTACTTTCGTTGATATGTTTTATGTATATTCTTGTTTGAACAATGTTCTAAAAAAATGTTCCAGTATTTCTATGTTATCTATGGCTTGTGAACTTTTGGTTTATCCTCTTGTATGTAATCTAAAATGCTCATTATACATTCCTTCCATTTATTTCCTTACTTAAGTTAATAAAATTATAGATTTCTTTACAATGTTCTATTTATTTTATCTCAAAAAGTCCCTTTTTAACCGACTTTTTAGCTTCTACATAGCGCAATCTTACATACAGAATAAATAACTGCCGTTTCAAAGGAATTATCTGATATATAAGGCTCAGTTAAATTAGCTAAGTATTCCATTCACTGATTATGAGTAGATAGACAACAGACTTATCACAATAATTTTTTGTAAATCTCATCTTGAGACGAGGCAGCCTCGAACAGACTCAAAAAGTGATGGTTTTGTGCCTCTAAGCATCAGCCACATATTTTTTGCACCGTATATAAAAGACTCGAAAATAATAATATGAAAGTTATCGTTTATATGGTATAGCAACGTCTTCGAAAGAAGCTAGAAATGACAATAGTTTACGCCATTTTTAAGTCGGAGGCTGCCTCGATTCAAGCAACAGCATCACAACACATTAACAATTTGTAATGAAAGACTTATCGTTCTGAAACTGATCGATAATATATCAACATGTACTACTCGGTCAATATAACTGTGCACCTGGTGCTGTGACGTCACTCAGACGTTCGTGTCTCGCGAACTCGCGGGTAGGCGGGAGTGGGGTCTATGAGTCGAAGTGCACAGTTATTTTGAGCGTGTTAAATAACAACATACCGACGATAGTCTAAAATTGTCGATTTTATCACGATCAGGTTGTAGTATGAACTAGTGTATATCCGAGGTCATAGAATATTTTTTATACCCGCTTCGAGTAGCTGAATGATATGTAGTGTCAAACCTTTAGTGTTACAAGTTTTTGGTGTAAGTGTTACAATAATTAATAATATATTGTATTATAGTAATGTATGTTCGTACTGTCTTGGTGTTTTTGCTTGGAATGTAACAAACAAAATCCAGAGAGTGAAGTCACTTGAAGTACAGTTTAAACTGTCAAGCCTTGACTGAGAGATGATGAGACAAAACCCCTTGAGTGCCTAAAACGCATACACGCGAGGGTCAATGGTTTTTTAATTGTTTCGGTAATTACAGGACACGGCCCAAGGCGGCTCTATAAGTTATATCTCAGAACAAAATTATAGCAGTATGGGAATAGAAGGGTACGCAACATAAGTCTCTGTTTAAAGTAGGATCATACAGATGTTACATTGCGAGCAAAACTAAATTGTACGTAAAATAAAAGAGAGTTTGGAGATACGGAATGAAATTGTATACTGGTAGGATTATCAAGTATATATTCTTCATTAATTGTTTGTACTTAAATGTATTATTTTGTATGTAATAATTGAAATTTTAAGCTTTATTCTATAGTACTGCATTATCTATGCATTTAATTCATTCCGTTTTTTTATATTACAAGCGTTGTGTTTTGGCAGCTTATTATTAGCATTTCTGTTTGGAATAGTTGACTATTATTTCCAAATGGTATTTTTATAAAATTTCTACCACTAATTGTCAGAATGTTCTACCACTCAGCGCGAAATATTACAATATTAGAAGCATTCGACTATTTTGAACATGAAGGTACTGAAATATAATTTATTTTAATGTATATTTAATCACCACGTTTGTTTATAATGCGTCTTACCAAAAAAAAAACAATAATTGGGACCAAAGTATCAAAATTTATTTTCGCCGGATCGTAGTGGCGCATTATATTCGATTGATAACAGTTTGTTTGATTTTAGTCTCGTTATTGAAACATCTACTATAATGAGTATTCATAATCAGCGCAAAGTGTGGTTGTGGAGAAATTCAATCAATGCCCCACAAAAACTTCAATTAAAAAAAGTTATTGCACGGCACGGTTGGCGCAATGGCTAAGCGATTAGCTGACGCAACTTATGAGTTGTAGATAGGGGGTTAAAACCTAGGCAGGCGCTTTACTTTGTGTAAATTATTTCATCAACACTGTTCTCAAAACGGTGAAGGCAAACATAGTGAGGAAATTGGCATGTCCTAGAACCAAAAATTCGAAGACATTACATCCACCAACGCGCACCGAGCCCGCGTGCTGGATGACGGCCCCTTCCCTCTCACAGGGAGGAAAAAGACAAGTGCTTATCCCTACAGGAAAATCCTGCGCGTGCGCTGCTTGTCGGGTTTATTCCCCGAACGGAACAAATATTTGTTTGGCCTACACATACTCGTAGGTGTTATGTGTCTGGCTGTTTGTCGATGTGAGTTTAAATGTTTGTAAGCGCACTCATGATACAGAAGATCCTAGTGCGGAAAAACGTTTAAAAAAAGCTATCGTGTTTGGAAAACATCAGTAACTTTTGTAATAATGAGACTAAACTCAAACCGATATTTTAAAACATTTAGAGTGCTTCTGTAATATTGGTGCGTAGTTTTATTTGAAAAGTAAATTGATTGGTGTTTCTAAACGATCATTGTATCATAGGCGCATCCTATACAGATTGGATCATCACAAAATCATCATCATCATCCTGCTTTTGTCATCCAAAGGGCAATGTATGGATGAAAACTTACTGACAGGTATTTTTAACATCTTAAAAGATTTCTTGGTTAATCTCTTATTGAAATTATTACAAGTTTGTAAAACATATCGCCATGAGATTTTATACCTGGCTTTCTAAAATAACAGTATTTTTTTGTGCTGAATGCAATCTGTAATATGGGATGTATGTAAATATAATAATACATAATTATTCCCTAATTTCGTAGTTCTTCCATTGGTTTCATCATAATGGAGATTATGAAGCAATAATTATTGTTTAAATCATTTGTTCGTAGTTAATCGATAGAAACGAATTTTATTAGTTTAAAAAAGATATATTAATTTAGAATGTTTATCTTGTAATGTATAATTATGTGTTGAGTGTCTTTACTACGGTTATTCGCACAATATTAAGGTTAATTAAATATTTTATTTTTGTGTAATATGATTATTATTGAGAAATTGATTTTATTTTAATAATAACCCCACCTGGGTGTCACCGGCGGGCATCAGCATTGTAATAAATAGCCCATATTATTAATTATTATGTAATTATTTTGTTCAACTGTATGTAATTTCGACGCGAAGCGATGTTCGACATGGTATAGGATCAAGGAAGAATTGTGTATGTTGATGAAATGTATTGAATAAAACTTAATTATTAATTTAATCGTTTTACTTATACTCGAACACAATACTACCTCACAGACTGAAATCCGCAAAAGGTGCAAACATAGATATAAATCTAACTAGATGTCACGATTGTACGTACTTCGTGTGTCAAAAGCGTTCGTGTGTAAAATTACGATCAATGATCGTAATTTAAGCTTTTCATTTAGCATTATCGGCACCGGAAATCCACCGGAATCTAGAATAATGCCTTTTTATGCCCTATTGAGCTGGCATTGGAAATATTTTCTTTAAGTAAATAAAGTAAGTGAATTTGTGTGATAAAGTTGCACGCTTGGTTTTCATACAGATGGAGGGACTTGCGTTATCTAGTTAGATTTATGTCTGTGCGTGCAAACCTCAAAATGCAAATCCTCAGTAAAAAACACACACACACGTGTAAACGTGTGTGTGTTTTTTCAACACTTACACACGTGTAAGCGTTGCGTTGCATCATCGCAGCGTCATTTTACGTATAATTTTAGTAACATGCCACATTATGCGTTCTGTCGTCGCACGCGACGTTTCAACTGAACCAAAGATTACTATTATATGAACTGAACGACGGACGAGACAAAGCGGGGGCAGGGTTTTGCGCTGCGCTTTCAAAGTTTCGGTGCGACGACAGACGGTCTTTGTTCCTCCATTGTCGAGTCGGAAATCCACACTGATACGCTGCGCTGCGAAGATGGCATACAATGCGTTGATCGGTTGCAACGACGCAACGCACAAATGAGGCCTCAGTCTGAGGTCAAAGCACTCTGTCGAAGCGAATCGCAACGTCAGTCTTAAATCTTACTAATATCGATTTTTATACTGTGCTAATATTATAAATTCGAAAGTTTGGATGTGTGGATGTATATTTGTAACTTAATCACGCCAAAACGACTTAACGGATCTGGATGAAATTTGGCATAGAGATAGAATATAGTCTGGAATTCTCATAGGCCACTTTTATCCCGGTATAATGTTCCCTTGGGATAAGAAAACATTTGCCACGCGGGCGAAGCGGCCGGCAGTACGTATATACAGCAATATACGTACAGTACGTATTAATATTGACTCCCTATCTCATGTAATCTATTAAATTAAAAGAAGCAAAAGACGTACGAATTCGCGCACAATCCTTTTTTTTTGGGACATACCCACTGCACTATTCCCAAACTACTGAAAGCCAGAATCAACAGTAGCGACCACCAGAAAAAGCGCTGAGGTAATGAAGCTTGAGGAAGTCCCGGAGAATGAATTTAACTGTCTTGGATCCCGCAACGAAATTAATCTTAAAAGAATAACAGAGGAGTAGGAAAAATAATAAATAAATTCCTCTTCCCTCCTCCATATCAAGCAGGAGACAACAAACAAGGCCAATAGGCACAAAAGTCGTTTACAACTCGGATAAACCCAGTTGCAAAAAAAAACGGATCAAAATATGAATAACATAGTGAGCTCCAATAAAAAGCCCATAGCGATTCCAATTATTTGCAATAATAAGTATGGCAAAAACGCTTGAACACACGGTAATTTGTTCTAGTCTCCACAAGGTCAGCAAAGTAAATAACTATAGATAAATCTGCCTAGCCTTTTCCCAACTATATTGAGGTCGGCTTCCAGTCTTACCGGATTTAGCTGAGTACCAGCGTTTTACATGGAGCGAATGCCTATCTGACCTCCAAAACCCAGTAACTGGGTAACACCACCTTGGCAAGACTGGTGTCAGATCTCAAGCTACCCGTAACGACTGTCAGAGAAAGATCTTCAAATGACAGCTGGGATCAACGGCTTAACGTGCTTTCCGAGAGGTACGGAGGAAACTCGGTATGTTGAAATGGTCACCCATCCACGGACCGACCTTGTCAAGCGTTGCTTAACCTTGATGATCGACCAGTGCGGCTGTTGTTATTTAGCCACGAGCTCCTCTATATATTGTGTTCATTCAGCCAAAGAATACACTCCCATAAGATATGATGTGCAGATTGTACATATTCGCAGTCAGATGTAGAACATTGACATTAAGGCGAGGCAAAAAGCTTGAAGGAAAATAATTAATTTTAAAGATACCATGTCCTGTGAGAAATTGGACAATCCAGTGCCCACCCTACAAGTACCCACCACCTCCAGCGCACATCCTACAAGTAGTACAGCATTTGACGCATCGCTTCGACACTACGTTATGGATAGAGGGGCCAATATGCTAAGAACATTATTAAACCAACCCGTCCCTTCGCTTGGACTCTCGTTTTAATAAGACTTGACCGTAAGGAGTAATAATATCTTATCGATCCATAATATTGATCGACATCGTCCAACTGATGTTGTAGCTTTGATTTGGTGTAATAGGAGCTGTCATGTCCATCGATATCGACTGAATCATTCTACTATTGATTGGTAAAGGTATCGATTGACGATCCTTCGATGGGTGGTAACATCCTAATAATAATGAATGCAGTACATGAACGTCAGACAGAACTTGACACCCTGGATAGGAGGGGCTGCTACTTACCGCAAATCGTGTGCATCACCCACAGTCATCGGGGATGAGACTGTATATCCCGCGGAAGTGCGGTGGTCGTGGCTTTTTAAATGCTAAGGTTCTGCACAATCGCGAGGTATGCACTCTCAGGGAATTCTTCCAGAAAGCCGACGTGGGTATGCATCGAGATGTGGTAGCGGTGGACAAGGGCCTTACCCCGCTCTCCTTGGCTAACGAGAACTGGCGCAAACCTATGGTATTAGATACTAACAACGGCAGGGAGGTATGGCAGGCGTCGGGAGTCGTAAGCCGATTCCCGGCCACGATATGCGAGGGCTTGCGGACGGCGAGTAATGGGTAGCTCGCCGTCCGATAAAGACCATTCCCGAGTCGACAGCGCGTAGTGTTCCACGCGCGCCTCATAGAGATGTCAGCAGAACTGACGGGGTCCGTTAGGGCCGATGCCTGTCTGGCTCGCAGATAAATTTGAAAAAGTGTTATCGCGGCCCTGGTTCAAGCAATTCAAGGAACGTGGATTTTAGCCAGTAAAAGTCTGACACGCCCTGCCGCTTCACCCAGAGCGGGAGAAGTCATTGGATGATATACCGGCTCGATCTCAGAATACCCACCCAAAAAAAACGGGTATGGCAGAGCAAGGAGCTTCACGGACTCTTTTACCGGGTCCTACACGGGTCTAATGTGTCCTACACGGGTCTCTTAGCGTCCGTGGCCTGGTTGCGATTTGGTGACCTTTTCGGGTTTTATTTCCGGTTGTTCTAGTCTAGCTAACGGAGACTATTTGCATAGACACAACTTTGTAGCCAGGATTATCCATCAGCAACTTGCTCTTAAATACATCAAGTTGAATCGGAAGTACCGTACTATAGGCATGTGCCCGACCCAGATCTCGAAAATGGTAATGTGACGTTGTATTGGGATCGGCCTTGATAGACACTGACAGGACTATTGTTGCCAATAAGCCTGACGTAGTGGTGACAGACCAACTAGAGCGTCGCGCAATGATTGTTGATATAGTGGTCCTCCATGACGAGAACCTCGTGAAGGCTGAGAGAGATTAAAGAAAAGCAAGTATCTTGATCTGACTCGCGAGGTTATCGACATGTGGAATGTGAACAAAGCAGTAATTGTGCCGATAGTTGTAACGGCCAACGGCATAATAGCCAAGAGCCTTGACGAACACGTGAGGAGACTCTCATTGGGCAGTTGGATCAAAGGTTTGTTTGATCCAGAAAGCGTTACTCCTGGACACGGCGCGTATCGTTAGGAGGTTCCTCTGTCAGGAGCCCTGACCACCGGCAGCTTGGACCAGGTTCCCGATACCGGTGGGCTACAATTCTTTTTTAAATATTCGCTATATTTAAAAATGTAAAAAGGTATGTACATAAATTGGATAAAGGACATAATAATGAGTGCAAGGAGGTCAGATGTCTGCAGGTGAGGTGCTTCTGCTTACCCATGAACTAACAAACACTTGACTTCACTTGAGATTGAGACTGACGAGGCAGGCACGTTAACAAAATTGTGGTTATCAAGTTTGTGAAATATTATATTATTTCACTAGACAAAAAAAATCTGGCACTTGTCGACTGACTTGTGACTTCACAATGATATGCAAAAAATATATTAGGTTTATATTGATAAATGAAACAAAAACATAATTAAAGCCATTAAATTTTATTCGTGAAAATTGAGCGCATTTAAACTAAGCCTAAACAAAAATATACTTAAAATTAACTATGTACGCTAAAATTATTATAATTAATGAAATATTTACTTAATTTCAATTGAAATTCATTGAAGCGACATCACTACTGAACTCGGAAAATAAATACTTTATATTCATAGAGATTTAAAAAAAAATATTCGATATTTATTCAGTCTTATTAATAATTAAAATTAATAAAATGGAATTTAAATAGAATCAAATGGAATGACACATCAATCATTACCGTTAATTACAAATGATTAATTATTATTAAAGACATACAAAGTTGTGACAATAATTAATAAATATAAAATTGGAAAACTGCACCACGACTTTATAAATCACATTTAATATTTAGTTGCCGTAGATTCATAAGTAAAAATATACAATAATAAGTTTTATTATTTATAATACTGTCAAATAAGAGGAAATCCCTATAACATAAATAGGCCAAATTATAAACAGGCGTAGATAGTTACTTATCATTATAACATTTATAATTCTTAATTTAATAAAATTCAAGTCAATGGTGCAATTTAATTCAAAATACAAAATCAGATCAAAATTACTCGAGGCATACCAATATTATTCGATAATAATAATCATTATAAAAGCTAAAATAAAACTAGGCTGGATGGAATTGAACGACACAATTAAACATATTTGGCAAAATTATTGAACGGATATAAAATGGCAGTGAAATTAATAAATAAAAAAAATAAGCGCTCAGTATTTGTGAGTAAAAAATGTTTGTCCCTTTGACTTATTTATCGTATTACTTATTTATTTATTCACTGGTAGAGTTTTTCTGCATCCATTACTCCATAATAGAGAATTGTCAGATGGGGCTGATCAGACATAATGCGACTGGAACCATGCCACAAACTATGCCCCTTTTTTTGCCCAGCAATGGCTCTATGGCTATTTTTTTGGCTATAAGGCTGTCTACGTGACTGAGTGCTGGTTGAAGCACATAAATTAAGAACATGGAATCTTCGATATGAAGAAAAATAGAATACGTTTTATATGAGTAATAGTATTATTATGGGTAAAATAAATCAATATTATACCGTTAACAGTTTCCACAACATCTGTTAACAATTGCCCAACTATGTTGTAGTAGGCCGATAATAGTTTTCGGTCTTACAAGAATCACCGGGCGGGAACACATCACGACTATATTACTATTAGCAGTACACCCACACTTCGCAAGTTATGTTTAAGTCCCATGTAATATGGAACGAGTCTATTGCCTTCAACCACGCACAAATTCAGACTCCGGGCTGCTTACTGAGAAATTCATAATGGAAGATCCCAATAACACAGCTAAGGAGTGGAATTCCCTGCCAGAGTCTGTATTTCCTGATAGCTACAACCTGAGAGTATTAAGTAAAGAGTGAATAGGTTACTTCTAGGCAAACGTGCTAAATCGTCGACCACATCATCGCTTACCATCCGGTGAGATAGTGGTCAAGCGCGAGACTATCAATAATAAAAAAATATAAACTGCCCGACCAGGGCATCCTAAGACTAACGAGGCAGTTCACCACCACAAAAATCACCAGTAATACCGATAAATAAGTGAAAGAGACATAATATAATTGTTTATTCTATCTACGTGGCGGTGTGGTGCGGCTCACGTACGCGAGTACTAAGCTACTTTCAATAACAACCGTTCAGCACAAACCTTGCAACTCTATACAGATTATAACATCATTTTCTACAAAATTCTAACACATTCATCGTATTTGTCACTGGTATTTTTTATACATTTGCTGATTTTTAAAGATTTTTTGGCATTTGTGTCATAGGACTGATACACAAACATATAGGCGGTAAACTGAGTGATGAGGTTATTAAAATTCTGTAGAAACCGATGCAATGTTCGCAACGAAGCGAATAGTAATAACACTAAAATTACAGAATTTTACGTTAACACTAATAATAGCTGGAAACTGATAATTTTAGCATTATTACAAGTCTTTATTATTGTCCGTGCGACAACACGCATTCTTTACACTCTACAGCAAACTTGACACAAGTTGAAACGTTTATATAAAAAATAATACAAAATAAATTAAAATAAGACATGTTATGCCAAAAAAATACTCATTATGAGACGCGTTACATAATTATCATTTTTATTTTATTCGAGAGCCTATTTAAATAGATTAAAAAATACTGCGTTTTGAGTGAAAAATCTAACTAAACTTACGCTAAGGATCATTTTCAACTTGTATCAAAAATACAAAGTTTTTCATTCTTTCCTAGATAATCTAGCATTACCCTAGGGTGTAGTTAAAACAGTGCAGATTCAAAAAGTTGCGATGAGCAATAAGACAGCGTTGTAAACCAAGAGTTTAAGGCACTTTGAGTGTTAGAGGCCTTACGTGATGGCGCGACGCGATTTAAATTGCGTCGATGGGCGATATCGCGCACATTTTCTAAGAAAATTTCAATTGAATATCGGTCATTGTGTCCATGTTTACTAGATATTTCGCTTTATAATAAGTATTAAGTATATTTTAAAGAAACATACAAAATGAAATATCGTGTGATACACTGTTCTCAATACACATCCAATAAGCCTAAACATGATAGTGCTATGCTATCTTGTCGACTGTACATAAGTACGCCAAGTTTCAGTTTAATCGGATGCCAGAAAGTAATTGTAAAATGAATTACTAGTGGCCGGACACACTTACGAAAGGGAGATAATATAAAGCTTGTAAAAATCGCTTATCGTTGTGATATAAATAGAATCGCGCCGCGCCATCAAGAAGCTTCCTCTATTTAAAACTATGGTCAACTTAAAACTTAGGGTTCCGTAAGCTAAATATTTTTATTATAATATAAAAGGCATGAGTCATATTGTCATGAAAAATGCAAGATTTTGTTTTTAATATTAATCAAAATCTATATTCTAATAACGTTACGAAACCCGGAAGTTTTTTAATGGATACAGAACATAAGTTTTTAAAGAAGTATTAAAAATACGACCAAATAACATTTAGGAATACACGCTAAACGCATAAGTATGGCGAAGAGGTATCAAACCCCTTAATTCTTCATACACAATCAATATTCGGGACGATTTATTCATTAAATTAATAATTTAATTGGATTAAAATCACTTAAAATTACAACTTAATTAAATCACATATTAAATTAAAATTGAAAGTTTCGTAGTTCACTGAGAATCGTTAAAATTAATAGTAAATCATTATTACAGTTAGGATTGATTTTTTGTTATTTTGTGCTCTTCATAAGAAATTATGACGACAGATGGCGCTGCTGAATTATGAATATAACCTACCACATTTAATCATTTAAATAATTATTAATATCAAATTTATCAACTCTGAACAGAATTAAAATATGTTTTTCATGAATGAATTTAAAAGAAAAACATAAAATTTACATATCACACAAATTTTATGACAATTTTGTAATTATATTCAGAATCACCGTAACAAAAATTTATTTTGAACATTTGTAAGATTTAGAAAGAAACCAAACATAATCAAACTCATTGTAACATCACTTAATATCTTTTGATGAAGGTTATCCCAAATACTTTTTTCAGAACATTTCACTTACAAAAAAAAGGCCATCAATTCATGTAAAAACTACCCACATCAGCTAAACGTCAGATACAACTAGCGCCACCTACCGTCAGCCCCGCTCACCTGTCAGTACGCGCCGGACTTTAGCCGCGATCACACGTCTCCCTTGAGAGCGTACATAACGCTCGTGTCGTACTCGGCGGCCACAGTGTAGCTCTTTGTGAGGAGGTAGTGAGTAGTCTTGTTGCGAGTCGTGTCGTTGTTGAATTGTACTTCTATCATCTGTGGACAAGAAACGTTTGTCAAAAAATGGCTGCGTACAAATAAAATTGAATAGGTACTAGATCTGAGAGCAGTCGGAAGTTAAATTCAGTAGAAATTTAGTTCATCTCACCCATACGCACTCAGCGTTTAGGGAATACTTTCATTGTGCGTTTAGCTGAGGATTAAGATTTCGGAAAAGTCAACTTTTTCCAGTAAACGGCGAATATTCGTAACAGTAGTTAGGCCCTCACCTGTAAGTGCAGCCGCTCATCCTCGAACGGCAGATGCGTGAGCGCCGGCAGAGCGTTGCTCCCGCCCAGCAGCACGTAGTCGGCGCGCGTGACGTCGGCCGCCAGCAGCACGGTGAGCAGCGGCAGGCACAGCACGCGGGAGCTGAACACGCTCTCTTGACTCTCTGTCTCTTGGTACGTCACCTGGCAACACACATAATAACGATAGGGTTGTATTCCCCACCAGGGTAGGTAGGTAATGTTTCACCCCTTGTAAGCTTATGTACGGGTAAATTCGCCTATACCTGTAAAAGGATGTGCCGTTAACCTAGTACAAAATTCAGATTCTGGGCTCTATTTAACTGAATAACCCAATTAATTTGCCTGATTAAGGTATCGAACGCAGGGTGCAAAACGTCGCAGTAGCAAACACTAGATCAATCAGGAGTTACCTAATAATTGAGATAGTGTGTTCAACCACCTAGGCTGGGACTCACAATAATCACTATTGGACACGCCATAACCCGTTCTAGAACACACAATAGCGCAGTTTTTAACACAATATCTTAGTCTTGAACACACTATACCCCAGTCGTGAATACTCTATAACCCAGGGTTGAACAAACTATTATCCAGTTGAACACTCTATAACCCAGTTGAACACACTCAAAACCATTTTGAACACAATAAATCTTAAAAACAAAAATCCGGTCTTGAGCACATCATAACCCATTCTTGGACACACTATAACTCAGTCTTGAACACACTATAACCACGTCTTGAACACACTATAACCCAGTCTTGAACACACTATAACCCAGTCTTGAACACACTATAACCCAGTCTTGAACACACTATAACCCAGTCTTGAACACACTATAACCCAGTCTTGAACACACTATAACCCAATCTTGAACACACTATAACTCAGTCTTGAACACACTATAAGCCAGTCTTGAACACACTATAACCCAGTCTTGAACACACTATAACTCAGTCTTGAACACACTATAACCCAGTCATGAAAACAATAACACATGTCTGAGAATGGCTTATTAACCAGTAAACCAATATTGATATCTATCAAAACCCTTCTCTTCTCGAAATGTATGTAGACGTTGATCATTGACCCCATCTTACCTCTCTAGGATGCGCAGTAGGGCTCAGACAAGCATGCAGCGCCCGGGCGGCTCCCCTGATGGCGAGGTAGTCCCTCGCAGCCGCCCGCACTAGCACGCCGTCCCACCCGCGAGCTCTCTCGAGGTACGCCGATGTTGTGGAGCGCGAGCCACGAGGGACGAACTCGATGAACGTGCCGTTGTACTGCGGAAATAAAACAAAATACTTTTAGAAAATCTAAGACAATAGAGCCATAAGAGTCCATGTGTTAAATAAACCAATGGAGTTTTTCTTTCGCCATGTAATCGGATAAAATAAGCTTGTTCGTTAAAACCAACTAATAATTCTGTATGCGTAAAGCTCCATACAACGGCAATAAATCGCACTTTCACAAAACGCTTTGTAAACTTTTCCTATTACGTAAATACGTATGTTCCATGATGAACTTGAATCCTTCTTCATACTATCCTACTAATTTTACTTAAAATTATAAATACGAAAGTTTGGATGGATGTATGTTCGTTACTCAATCACGCCAGAACGGCTGAACGGATCTGGATAAAATTTGGCACAGAGATAGATTTTAGTATGGAATTGCAGATAGGTTACTACTTTTTATCCCGATAGCCTAGGTATAATGATTCTTTGGCGTAATAAAACAGTTTTCACCCTACTCAATCTGCCTCGCCTTTGCCCACTAACGTTGGGATCGGCTCCAGTCTAACTGGATTCAGCTGAGTACCAGTGTTTTACATGGAGTAACTGCCTATCTGACCTCCACAACCCAGTAATTGAGTAAAAGGATCCCCTTGGCAAGACTGGTGTCGGATCTCAGGTTTCTGACTGGGCAGTCAAAGAACTTGTCTTCAGATAAGAACCGATACGGCTAAACGTGCTTGCCATAACATGGAGGAAACTCGCTATGTAAAGATGGTCACCCATCCAGGGATCGACCTCGGTAAGCGTTGCTTTTAATCTTGAAGGTCGACCCGATAACATTACAGCCGCACTGCTGTAATGTTATTATTTAGCAACTCCTCATAAGTTATAGTTGGACTCTTAATAATGAAACACCTACATAACTTATTTATTTGATATCCAGCCGCAAATGAACGCCTCATTCGGCCTTATAACAAGCCGCGCTTAGAAACAAATCGGTAAAACAAAAGGTCAAGGAATGCGTTAACATTGGCGTGAGAATGGCAAATCAATATTATACTTAAAACATGTAGAACAAAGGCTACCTACTGATGTTTTCATGTTCACTATTTTAAACATGTCTGTCTTCATGTTGCTTGTATCAAGACGAGACGTAAAGTCACGTCCGTCTTTTCCGTAGGGTTAGGCAGATATGTGCCTATATTATGCCAGTTATGTGCCTATATTATGCCAGTTAAGTTCAAATTCAAAATATTGATTTGTCAGAAAATACATTGTTTAACAAGGGAAGATCGTATTCTCCCTGTAAGCAAGCGTGCAAAGCGTGTTTAAATCAGATTTAATAATAGGCGGGGAGCCTGTAGCCTGCCACAATTTCAGGCTTCGGGATTCTACTGAGAAATTTCAGATGAAACACTGAATAACGCATTATACTACTCGGAAAACCAACCAAGACCTCATACACAGCAATAGCACTAGATCGAGTCATAAATGTCCTGTATTTTTCCTTGTTTCCTTATTAAAACTCAGACTCAGAATCTCAACAATGAAAAACGATTGCTCAATGTAGAGCAAAGTTAGTTGAAAATGAATTACGGAAAGGTGCTATCATATTTTGTCAGCTGTTCTCGTCAGCGGACCAAAATTAGTATAGGAGATACAAAATTTTTTGAGAAGCAAAAACTGATTTCCTTGGAGAAAGTTATTTATTTACATGTAGAGGCTGTTTTTAAAATTAGATCGCATCTTGCCGTTACATCCTGTATTATTATGTTGACAACCGTAACGCCTCCCAGCTAGATGAATTACAAACGAGAACGACCTTCAAAGGCTTCAAAATGTTCAAGTTGGGACAGACTGGATGCGCAAGACTTGTTTGTGCACAAATAAGGAGAGAGGCCTTCATAATGTACGACAGTAGACTGCTTAAGATTGAATGAAGTATGTGTGTGTTCGTTGCTGGGGCGTTAGTTTCGCCACTTCTTCCCAGCCAAAAGTTTTTTTTAGAGGACAGTCTTAATGCAACATTGGCGTTCAAAAACTGCTGGCGGTCAACCTAATTTGGACCTAAATGGATGATTTTTGATGTTGAAACACGATCGTCCATATGTGACGACGAGCATCCCGGCGTCATGCGTCTGGATAGCGCCAAGAAATTAGGTCATAGGTGTGTGAGGAATTGATGATTTATCATAAGCAGAGGCAGATTTGGTCTATGACTCAAGTCGTTTTTGTGCTTGGGTTTAGTCTGGTTCGGACTTGCTATCAGTTTAGTGATTCTTCTTATATTAATACTCATAACGGGTCCCGGAAAATGTACGGTGACGTGGTGAAGGTGACGCGACGAACTTGTCATCTACAGATAGGATGGCCAAAACCGGGAGGAATAGAATTATGTTAAGGAGATCTTAGCCCTGCAGTAGCAGTGGTGGCCTATTGGTAAAGCCCCCGAAGCCAGGCCAGTCACCGTACTTTGTGTAAATTATTTCATTACCACTGCACTAAAACGGCGAAGGAAAACATCGTGAGGAAATCCGTATGTCCTAGAGCCGACAACTCGAAGACATATTGTCATCCACCAACCCGCTTAAGTAGGTACCTATCCCACATAGAGTAGAGGAGGCCTGTCCCAGCAATGGGAACATTACAAGGGCTGATGATGATAAACTCTGCCTGTCTGTCTGTTAACTTTTCTCGTCTTAACGGCTGAATGTATCTGGATGAAACTTGACATATGATATGGATACACCAGAACCTGGATTAGGACATAGGATACTTTTCATCCCGGTGTAATGTACCCTTGGGAATCAAACACTTCTCTTTTTCGCGCGGGCTAATCCGCGGGCAGCAGCTAGTCTGAAATATTTAGACAAAGAATACTCACGATCTCGCCATAGAGCTTGTCCATGACGTGTATCTGCGGCGTGGGCTCGGGCGGCGGGTGGGCGTTGGGCGCGGCGTGGCGTGGCGCCAGGTGCAGCTGCTGCACGAAGGCCACCAGCGCCGCGGAGCCCTGCGCGATGCTGGCCAGCTCGTAGTCGCGAGACATGTTCGCACGGAACTTCTGCGCGCCTAGGGCTGCACAGAGATTAATATTATTAGTTTGCAACATGATTGCAAAGCATTCAGACAGCACGGGCGGGTCCGATTCCCATCTGGACCAATTATTTTTATGGCTACAGATAATATAATACCTACAGTAGAATAGGTTATGTGAAGAGCGAAGATTTTTGTTGTGATTGGCGCAAGTATATTGAAACAGAGGGGCTAGTTAATTAGGGGTATTGGGAGAGGTAAGAAATGAAAACAAGGTAGTTAGTGCCCTGAGTTCTCTGCGTTGACGTATGGGCAACCACTTTAGAAGTGACCGATGCGCAGAGACATGATCATATTTACGCAGATTGAAAACGAATCGAATGCAGTAATTTAGAAGACGGTCAAGTTTGTTGAGGAGATCTGCATTCAGGTCATAATAGCACACGTCACCATAATCGATGATAGGAAAAATTAGGGCCTGCACAAGCATTGTCTTCGTGTTCGAAGGCATAAATTTTTTTAAACAATACAAAGCCCGCAGAGTTCCAGTGACCTTCTGACTGACACTAGCAACTTGAGTACGCCAGTTAAGGGTACTATCGATGCGCAAGCCTAGGCTAAATGGAACAATCGTACCGTCGTACGGCAAAGTTGCACCATCCACCTTAGCGATGCTGTGAGGACTCCGAATGATAATCGCCTGGCACTTATTGAGGTTTACAGCAACGCCAAACCTATCAGACCACGCTTTTATCGCCATTAACTCCCCATTTAACTTGCCGATAACGTCCGGTAGTTCGTAGACACTCGCTTGACAATACAACTGAAGGTCATCTGCATACAGATGATACGCACACTGAAGTTCGGAAGTAATGAGGTTAATAAAAATATAAAACGAAGAATCTCCAACGTGAACCGACTGCTGACACCCCTGAAGGTAAGAGGTGAACATTCCAGTGCTTTGGGGGCGACCATCAAATAGGACAGAATGGCTAACATGATTTCGTGACTGACGGTATTGAAGGCGTTCGAGAAATCAACCAAAACTAGTACAGTGACTTTGGTGTCTTCCAGTCCCGCCCTTATATTGCCAGTCACTTTAAGGAGGGCCGATACAGTGCTGTGCCCGAGCCTGAACCCAGATTGTAGAGGGCTAATGAGTAAATTACTCTGCACAAAGTTTGACAATTGTTTGTGGACACAGGCCTCAAGCTGTTTGGATAAGAAAGGAAGGATAGAAATGGGGCGGAAGTGGGTTGGAATAGTGGGATTGGAAACTTTTGGAAGTGGACGAACATAGGCTTTACGCCACAAAGAGGGGAATACTCCGGAATACAAGGAATAATTTACTATATGAGTGATGGGAGATAGAAGCTGATCCAAGACAGTGATCACCATATCATGAGTCATATTATCGTAACCCACCGCTTTGGATTTGATGGCGAGAATTATCTTTTTGATTTCACCCGGTTCAACTGGAACTAAAAGAAAATGTGAGGACGCGTTAGACCAGAAAGTAGAGACAGATTTTGTTCGGTAATTAGACGATCCATGGTAGGCACAGTGGAGAAATGACGGTTGAGATCATCTAAGTCAATAGAATTAGGAAGGTCTAAATGTCGCGGTTTGTCGATACCTAGGGTTCCTAGGAACTTCCAAATATCGGCAGAGGAAGAAGAAATATTTTGCAGAACGAGGCGACGTTTAGCATTGCGTATCATCTGGTTACATCTGTTCCTTGCAGCCTTGAATAACGCCCAGTTTTCGTCAGTTCGATCCCTTTTAAATTTTCGGAAAGCGCGATCCCTGCGTCGCATAACCATCTGTATGCCACTTGTCATCCAGGGCGCAGGAGGACGTTTTAGTTTCACTTTTCTGATGGGAGCGTGGCGGTTATAAAGGTTGACAACAACATCGTTAAAGATTGCCACCTTATCGTCAACCAAGGAGGCCTCCGTCACAACCTCCCAATAGATAACAGATGCATCCTTCTTAAGTTTCTCAACGTCGATCCTGGGAAAAAAACGCCTGTACAGAACCCTAGGTTTAGGAGGTTTGAGGATATAGGAAAGGAAAATTATGTCGTGATGAGAGAAGCCAGGAGCGTCATGTTGACCATGGGATGAGACAAGGAGGGATTCGAGGTGAGGATAAGATCGAGCCAGGTGTCATCGCCAGATTTGTTATAATGGGTCGCCTGGAGCGGCAACACGTGCAGACTAGCTGACTCGATAACATGGAGAAGCTTACGGGACCGAGGGGAGTTTTAAGAAAGGCGGTTTTTGTTGAAATCACCCATGATGATGTGGTGCGCATACTCCGAACCCAAAGATTCAAGAACTGATTCGAATTCAGTGAAGTAATCGACATTGGGGGGACAAAAAGTATTTAGCAGTGGGATAATAAAAATTACCCTGGCAATCTGAAACCATTCCTGCCTGGTATACTCAAAAGAAAATCTACAAAATTTAAAGGCAAACATTTTGTGGCTAAAATTCTCAGCACTGTCGAGTTCATTGACCAACCGAATCTCCATAATTAATGTCTGTTTGACATTAAAAGATTCGCCAAAAAAGGCAACATGATGCAATCACACATAATGAACAATCGTAATGAACTTAAAACAAGGCTTTAACATGAGACAATCAGTTGTTTTAAGTTATGGCAGGTGTTTAATTCCCCAGGTAAACTGCGAATCAATGCCAAACATTTATAAATTATTACTATATTTTTTTGATAGCAAAGATAAAAAGGTATGTTGCTTATGTTAATACCAATATCCTCATAGGTATTCTTTGTTAGGATGGACTGCGCCAAATATTCTAGACTAAGGAGTATGTAAGAATTATATCAGGTGGCATACTGTATGTACTGCCTACACCCCTGGGAAAAAATGTGTAAGTAAAGTTATAGTATTTTAGCTGTGCCCACGGCTTCGCGGCCGTCAAGCTGCCTACCCTACTTACTTACCTACCTACCCTACTGAACACTTTAAATTCATACCCCTTTTAATAGAGTGAACTGATTGCGATGAAACAAAAACTAAGTAATACTTCAAGTTCTGCACAATTTTTATGTATAAAACTTACCTACAATGGTTTCGTACATTTTACGTGATGCGTGCACAACTAAATACGACGCACAGACAAAAATGCTAGCAATGGGTTCTGTTGGTTATCCTTTATCACCCTAGCTATTTTTTTGGTAATATTTTCGATGTACAAAAACGACTTTTCTACAGATTTAGTGTATTTATAATGTACAAGGCAGGGGTTTCTGTAAATAGAGTATTCTCAACCTGTGCCATGTGACTTCACCAACATCATTTTGGTCTAAAGACATCCTCTGCTGGACATAGGCCTACCCCAACCATCACCAATGACCTTGTACTTCTTGCAGTAGAAGACTCGGACATAAGTAACTTATATTCATTAAAATTAAAATATCTCAATATGATGAAATAAATACTATAGTGTCCGACCGAAACTGGTTTTTACGACCGAAACCGAATTTCGCCAACAGTCTCAGTTTCGGCCGAAACCGGAACTTCCTTACAAGGATCATGTTTGGAAGGAAAAATAAAGAAAGCATTATTATTATCAGTCAGTCTTCATTTTTTAACCGACTTCAAATAAAGGAGGAGGTTTCTCAATGCGGCCGTATATATAAATAATATTTTTATTTGTGTTTGCGGATAACTTCGTCGTTTATGAACTGATTTTGATGATTATTTTTTTGTTGGAAAGGAGATATCCCAAGCTTGGTACCATGATAAGGTAACCAGGATCCATACAGAAAGATGGCATCCCAGAGTTATCGAGGAAACTCCTCAAATATTATAGGCAATCATTTACACTCAGAAAGAACCCAATTATGGGTTAAGCTTGCCTTTGTACATAAGCTGACCGTTGCATTTGTATCTTCATTTTATGTTTTGTGTGCAATAAAGAATAAGAATAAAGTGTCATTTGGTGAAGCAGAACTAATGAAGAAGACCACTGATGGCCACTGGAACTCCTTAACGCTAAGTTTGTCACGGATATAAGATATATTGAATAGCTAACTATGATGAAGCAAATACTCATAAATAAATGGTACTGATGAAAATGGTTACATCAAACTGATCTGATGATGAAGCCGGAAGGTAGGCACTGGAACGTCGAAATAAAACAATGGATACTAGTCTTGTTTGGGTGTATTGGAATGATCATGAGATTTTCTTTGGCTATAAACGATTTTCATGGTATTTGGAGGTACCTACCAAAACTAAATAGAGATAAATAAAAAACTTTATAACAAAAATCAAACCGACTTCCAAAACAAAACACTTTGAAAAAACACACAGCGAAAAGAAACTTTCTTTTCCGAAATCGGTTTCTTTGGTACCTATTGCTTTCCGTTTTCGACAATAAGTTATATGACGATAAGTTTTTTATCTTTAAATCACACAGCTATGCAGTCTTCGACATTTTCACTTATTGGTATGATAACCAACATAACAACCCCTCATTTAAGAAAAAATACGCTTGGATGGAATTTAACGCGCCAAACATGACCAATCACGGCGCGAGAACTCCCGAATGCAGTTTCGGTTTCGGTCGTAATTTTGGCAGGTTTGCCACCGAAACCGAAACTAAACCGAATTTCGACCGTAACCGAAACCGAACTTTCGGTTGGACACTAAAATACTATGATTGTATTCATGTTTCATACAAGACAAAGAAAACTTTTAATAGTGTTTATCTGCCTAGATTAACTTTTCAAAAACACTAGCTTATTCCCTGGCCTGTCCCACAAGAACCATGTATTTTTCAAGATAAATAGTACTAAATACCTACTATAAATAATTTTACCTCTTTCTAATATTAGTTACACAAGTTTTTTTTGTTAAAACTACTCACCAACGGTATCCATATAGATCAGAAGCATTGTCATAACGGTGACAAAAGTCAATACAAACAGCATTGCTGGCAACAACCTTCTGTACAAATCATTGGGAGAGGTCTTCGTAAACACCGGAACGGACAGACGAGGCGTTACAACAGGTGGTGTAACCACTGGTAGAGGTACAGTTGTTGTGGTCTTGGTCTCCGGTACTGGTACCGTTCTTGTGGTCTTGTCTGGCAGTGGTGTTGGTACTGTGTCTTTTGGCTTGTCTGCAGTCTCTGCTGGTTGGTCTTCCGGTAGTGGGTTTTCTTGGATTTTCTAGACGAATAAAACTTTATATGGTTATTTGTTGTTATTATTGAGATTGAATTATTATTATCTGATGATAAAAAATATAACTGTTGATAAGACTCATGTAAACGTACAAGTATTTGGCTAGATAATTTGATATATTTTTGCAACAAAACTCAACATATTTTTATTGTCTTGTAACCAGACTATTACCTCATGTAAAGTATTCATCTTTGTTTGTTTTGATACGCAATATTTCACCACAATTCTCCAAAATTTAATTACACATTCAATTTATAGAATTTAGTTTTTTTTAAACCTATGTTAAATACACTTTTAATTTCGCGTTACATGCCAAAATGAATGAAGACCTACGCATGCCACAGACAAGACAGGTGTATTTTTTTGTTTGACTGACACACAAGCAGCTGCAATGAGGTTCGATTCCAAACTCGTATGTAAAAAAACACATAGGGTGTCTCGGTGTCTCACTTTAATGTCAAGTATCTTACTCAATTTGCAAGATAATTAAATTTGTTTGTATTACTATTGAAGAACGAGAAACTTAATTACAATAAAACGTTTGTGTGGGAGATTTTGCCATCCGTAATGGCAGTAAAATGCAGTTCAAACTTACCTTTTCGGCCATCGTAACCTTTTGTTTTGTTCCTTACGTAAAACAAACACGCGCAACGATCACTTTCTGATGTGAAACAACCTTTTTAATATCACAAAAGAAACATAATGATATAAACACAATTTTATTATAATACTTTACACTTATTTATTACGTTAATAATACTGAATTATTTGAAAATAAAATAAAAATATACGTCAAAGAAGCGTGAGTCACTGACCGCATTAGTTGCGACTACTTCAAAATTTTAATTTCTACCACGTAGAGAAAAATTCTACTGCTTTATTTTAATAAAATTGGTAATTAATAGATAAAAGTAGAATTTATTTCTTTAGGTTTTTGTAGCTCATAAATCTTTGTCTAATAATTATGCAGTTCCAGACCTGCGAAAAATAATCCGCTGATATTGTTTCGACCATAATTAATTCTAGTAACCAGTCAGCCGATTCTGTAAAAAATCTCTACGTAAAAATTTAGTCGATGTGAGCTTGAAGTTTCTCACAATAATATACTTCATTTATGATAGCTTGATCTCTGCGACAGCTGTCAGTATCAATACAGTAACAATAGCGCTTGGCAGGTTAACAATAACGTATACGTCAGTTTGACTTATGTCGCAGAGATCAAGCTATCATAAATGAAGTATAGTGACCAAGTAATACTAGGAATTGACAGCTTACTGTACGATTTTTTTTCAGAATAAGTTCTCAGAAATTTTGTAGATGCACGTGCTCATTGTTTATTTGTTTTTACAGGTGGCTTAACCAGTTAGTTATACCACTTCCGAGCACAATAAAAGCGTTTGTAAATTTGTTCCTATTCGTGTTTTTTTACGATCATCAAAAGACGGATCCGAATGTACTATGAATAATTATCACGAATACAAGTGCGCTTACACATAGTGGCGTAACAATAGGTTATTAGTCTCGTGGCATTTGGTCCAAATGGAGATACTTTCTTAAATAAATGTAGACACGCGGCAGTGTGTCAAGCCAAGTTCAAGCAAAAAGGAACTGGCGACGCAGCAGCAGTGTTTAAGGTTGCACTAGTCAAAAATTATTCCATACAAACGTAGTCTAGAGATTACTCCATTGTTTGACGATGTACGTTCAAAATAAAAAATGATATCAATTTGTCTAATCATTATCTAGCCCTGTATGGAAACAGAAAAGTAAAAAAATACAATTTTTTAAAGTTATGAGCGTCGAAAGTTCCATATTTCAACACTAATTTTAACGCATGTTTGGGCGGAAATAAATACCAAAAGAAGAAGGAAAATTGCAAACCGGCCTCCATACAGGGATAGATTAGTAATTCAAAAATGCAAATAATTTTATTTTCAAAATATACATTTAGTAGTTTTTTCATGATATCTAGACTCCCAAAGGTCCGTTCATAAAATTTCGCACGCTCTTTTTCGTCCTAAATTATCATCCATTTCGCTACAAATATGCAAAAGTGCTAATTCGTACGAGAACTAGCTTCTTACTGCTCATCACAGCATCTCTTTCGCACGTGTTGTCGGATGAGACAGCATGCATTTTAACCCCGCGCACAAAATAGTTCGTGCCGTTGACTAGGGGCACTTTAAGCTTTTATAGAGTAGGTATGCCACTCCAATTCGCACTTGACCGACTATTTCTTAACAAATTCGTGTATGAGCTTGGACCGTATTTAGTGCCATTGAGTGTGTAATTAATAGGTATGCATATGTTACTGTAAAAGCCCGAACTACGGTAAAACGCGGGGTTTACCGGTAAAACTTAAGATTTACCATGTCTCACTGGTAAAAGTCTGAAATGATCTGTGATAATCGCTAATTTCGGTTTTTTACCAGCAATCACATGGTAAATCATTGGATGTAGGTACATCAGGAACTGAGAAATTTTAAAACATTGTAATGTCTGATACACTATGCTATGAAATGATGAGAACAATAATTAAGGACTGATTGATTAGTTTCACCAAAGTAAATATTACTTTTTAACATACTTCAAAAAAGGAGGAGGTTCTCAATTCGTCGGAATCTTTTTTTTTTTTTTTTGTATGTTCCCCGATTACTCAAAGACGCCTGGACCGATTTCAATAATTCTTCTTTTGTTTGAAAGGGTATACTTCCTAGTTGGTCCCATAAGCATCAGGTCAGGATCTGATGATGGAATCCTAGAGAAATCGAGGGAACTCCACAAATGTTATAGGCAAACATATAGCGATTTTGGTATTTTCATCAATAATGCAATCATTTGCACTCAGAAAGTATCATTTGGTGAAGTGGAACTGATGAAGAAGACCACAGATGGCCACTGGAAAATGCTAAATATGTCACGGGCTTAAGATATCTCGAATAGTTAACCGACTATAATGAAGCAAATACTTATAAATAAATGGTACTGATGAAAATGGCACCATCGAACTGATCTGATGATGAAGCCGGAAGGTAGGCACTGGAACTCTTATATAAAACAATGTATCCTAGTCGTGTTTGGGCTTATTGGAATCGCCATGAGATGTACTTTGGCTATAAATGATAATCATGTTAATTGGAGGTACCTACCAAAACTAAAAAGAGAAAAATAAAACTTTTTAACAAAAAATCAAACCGACTTCCAGAAGAAAAAACAACAAAGCAAAAAATAAATTTCTCTTCCGAAGTCGGTGTCGAAAAACGGGAAACAATGGGTAGGTACAAAAGACACCGACTTCGGAAAAGAAATTTATTTTTTGCTTTGTAGTTTTTTGTTCTGGAAGTCGGTTTGATTTTTGAAACAATAAATTTGGTTTCGAAAAGGCGTTAAAACTATGTAAGTATTTTACTGTTAATAAATGATATTGAACAATGCCAAATTAAATTAAAAGATCAATTAATTAATTAGCTTAACAATATTAATAGGTTAGCACACTTGTTAAAAAATAAATTAAAATTAATTTATTTCGAAACCAGTCCTGCATACATATGTAATTAAAAATATTAGATACATTACAAATTAAAAAGTTACAATTATATATAGGTACTACGTATACATGTTATTGTCGTATACATTTGGGATTGTTAATTGTGAGAGACACAGGACCAATCGGTGATCGATTTTTGGGGAGCTTTGTCTTTCATACTTTTTCAACATTTACCAGTCGTTGAGGTAAATCCTAAAATGAACCGTATGATTACTCGTAAAAGTCCGAGTGATTATCATTAATCATTTCGGACTTTTACCAGTAAGACTTGGTAACTTTTAGGTTTTACCGGTAAATCCTAGTTTTTACCGTAGTTCGGGCTTTTATAGTAGGTAACTTATACATACACTAGCACTCTGCCCGCGACTTCGTTCGCATGTTTTCGAATTTTATTCAACTAAGTACTTTATTATGTGCAGTTAGTGAAGGCGAGCAAAAATCATCTATTGTTAAATCAATAATAAATGGGATATCGTAGATATCTACGGTATAAGTTAGGATTTATTAAACTTTAATGACGTGTCGGAAAAGTTTTAGCTAAATAAAGGGCTCGTGGGTAAATAACAGTCCCACCGGTCATTCGATCAACATCTCTGGCATGAGGCTTTACAATAAGATCCATAGCGAGTACACGACTCACCATCTAATACTATGAAGAAGACAGTGCAGTGGAGCTGTCGCACGAGTCTTACGATAAATATGGATAAAACTAAGTTCATTTTAAATACCCATGTAGCATCCATTCTCATAAAAATCTGTGACTTTACAGAAGGTATTCATCGAATCCGACTCGGAAACACGGACAGGAAAACTGAGGTAACCGACATAGCCCCAAGAATGACCAAACTTTGGTTGTATTAAGCAGAATAAAAATTTCCATACAGCCCTTAAATCGTCTTTTGAGTATAGTTCCGAAAAACTCATGTTACCTTTATTATTTTGCCCAAGAAATTAGGCTTTTCATTCAAACAAATATTTCTCGTTGGCACCCCTACATAATAAAAAAAGGCTTGTACAGAAAAAATCTTCAAAATATTGAACACAGGGGGTGTTCGAATCGTATTTTAGGATTAGTCTTGAAAAACTTGTAGTAACAACCTTTACTATATGATGTTAGTATTTATTCCAAGCTTAAAATATATAAGCCCAACAAATTCCCACCTTTAACCCCTTTAGTGTTAGAATTTCCGGAAATAAAAAAAATCATTGTTTTTTTTTATTAATCAAGAACGTGAACCTACGATTTCAGATTTTTTACCTTCTAAACTGAAGAAATTTCATATATAGTTTCTACCCCTATTTTATCTCCTTAGGGGTCGAATTACCAAAAACCAATAAATACATGAATTATTTTTATCAACCAAGAGCGTGAATCTTAAAGTTCACGTGTCCAACTTACAAACTGTAGAAATTTCATACAAACTTTCAACCCTCTTTTTACCCCCTTAGGGATGGCATTTCCAAAAACCAATAAATACATTAATTCTTTATACCAACCAAGAGCGTAAATCAAAAATTTCACGTATCCAACTTACAAACTGTAGAAATTACATACAAACTTTCAACACCCTTTTTACCCCCTTAGAGGTGGAATTTCCAAAAATCCTTTCTTAGTGCACACTTACGTCACTTGAGGAACCTTTCTGCCAAATTTCATGCTTCTAGGCGTAGCAGTTTTGGCTGCGCGTTGATTGATCAGTCAGTCAGTGAGTCAGTCACCTTTCGCTTTTATAGATATAAGAAGATTTTATAAACTCACGCCTCTTACCATTGAGGCAGGCTGAAATAACAGAAAGCCACCTGCTACGATCATTCCTTAGATACATACTCCTTTCGCTGGATCTGACGCAGAATGTCCCATTCGCAAAAAGTCCCGTTGGCACAGAATGTCCCATTCGCACAATGTCCCATACGCACAATATCCCATTCGCAAAATGTCCCAATCGCACAATGTCCCATACGCACAATATCCCATTCGCAAAATGTCCCAATCGCACAATGTCCTTTTCGCACAATGTCCCATACACACGATGTCCCATTCGGGAGCACCAGTCATAAAAAGTTCACATAAAAATAAAAAAAATGTCTAAACAAGAAGAAAATCTGCTGTGCAGTCGGAGGATCAAGTGGTCAGTCAGCTCGCGAATGTATATCCTCCGATTGCATAATTTTCTGCTTATTTACATATTTTTTTATTTTTAAATTAACTTTTTTAGGGTTCCGTACCCAAAGGGTAAAAACCGAACCCTATTACTAAGACTCCGCGGTCCGTTTGTCTGTCTGTCACCAGGCTGTATCTCATGAAACGTTATAGCTAGATAGTTGAAATTTTCACAGATGATGTATTTCTGTTGCCGCTATAACAGAAAATACTAAAAACATAATAAAATAAATATTTAAGTGGGGCTCCCATACAACAAACGTGATTTTTTTGTCATTTTTGCGATAATGGTACGGAACCATTCGTGCGCGAGTCCGACTCGCACTTGGTTTTTTTTTATTTACAACTGTTTAGTTATAATAATTGGTATATATTTTTATTTTTGTAACCACCTTGTACACCTCTTTATTTTGATAGCCCACTCGATGGGTTAGGAAGAGGAAAATTGGGACCCACATAATATGGCGCCCAAAAGCCGCATATTACATACATACAAGACACGCGCAAAAACCATAAATATATTTTTTGCGAACTAGACCTGAATCGGAAGTAGTTGTAAAAAACACAATAGATACTAATAAATAACAAAATAACATAATAGATACTCCACACGTACAGGTAGGATGAAAAAAAAATGAGTTTCAGTTTTTTTCTATTTTTATTTGAAAATCTTAATGCGGTTCACAGAATACACCTACTTACCAAGTTTCAACAGCATAGTTCTTATAGTTTCATGGATAGGTCTTCAAAAATGATATTGAGGTTTCTAATATATTTTTAACCGACTTCAAAAAAAGGAGGAGGTTCTCAATTCGTCGGAATCTTTTTTTTTAATGTATGTTCCCCGATTACTCAAAGACGCCTGGACCAATTTGAAAAATCTTCTTTTGTTTTGAAGGGTATACTTCCTAGTTGGTCCCATAGTCATCGGGTCAGGATCTGATAATGGGATCCTAGAGAAATCGAGGGAACTCCTCAAATATTATATGCATACATATAGTGATTTTGGTATTTTCATCAACAATGCAATCACTTGCACTCAGAAAGTATAATTTGGTGAAGTGGAACTGATGAAGAAGACCACAGGTGGCCACTGCAACTCCTAAATGCTAAGTATGTCACGGGTATAAAATATCTCGAATAGTTAACCGACTATGATGAAGTAAATATTTATAAATGAATGGCACTGATGAAAATGGTACCATTGAACTATTCTGATGATGAAGACGGAAGGTAGGCACTGGAACTCTGAAATAAAACAATTTATCCTAGTCGTGCTTGGGCTTATTGGAATCGTCATGAGATGTACTTTGGCCATAAATGATTATCATGTTAATTGGAGATACCTACCAAAACTAAAAAGAGAAAAATAAAAAACTTTTTAACAAAAAATCAAACCGACTTCCAGAACAAAAAACTACAAAGCAAAAAATAACTTTCTTTTCCGAAGTCGGTGTCGAAAAACTGCAAAAAATGGGTACAAAAGACACCGACTTCGGAAAAGAAAGTTATTTTTTGCTTTGTAGTTTTTTGTTCTGGAAGTCGGTTTGATTTTTTGTTAAAAAGTTTTTTTTTCTAAACTGAATAGTTTGCGTGAGAGACACTTCCAAAGTGGTAAAATGTGTCCCCCCCCCTGACACTTCTAAAATAAGAGAATGATAAAACTAAAAAAAATATATGATGTACATTACCATATAAACTTCCACCGAAGAAAGTAAGTAGTTTTTTTTAAATACGTCATAAATCGTAAACCACAATTTAACAAGTACGGAACCCTTCGTGTGCGAGTCCGCACTTAGCCGGCTTTTTTTATGGCATGCATTGTGCCTGGCGCATATAAACATTTTCTTTCTTTCTATATTATCTTTAAACACCTACACTGTACCAATACTTATAGCAAATAAATGATTGATTGATATATAACAAACAATAGCAACAAATAAATTCAGCCGTTCTCTAGTGAGACGCTTACAATCACATACAGCATTTTTAGGGTTCCGTCTATCTCCCTGTCTGTCTGTCCGTCTGTCACGAGGCTGTATCTCATGAACCGTGATAGCAAGGCAATTATTTTTTTTACAGATGGTGTATTTCTGTTGCCGCTATAACAACAAATACTAAAAACAGAACAAAATCAATATTTTCATTTTTTAATTTTCCGTTTTTGCGATAATGGTACGGAACCATTGTGCGCGAGTGCAACTCGCACTTTGCCGGTTTTTTTTTTTATACAGATAGATAAAGTTTACATGACGGTGTTTTTTGCGCTCTGTCTATTTGTTTTTTAACTCTAATATACAGAAAAGCGGCACCACGTGACCTCACCACAGAGGGCTGATGTATATCAAAACCCAGTAAGTGCTTTGTAATTATTATATTCCAGGAGAGCGGAAAGTCATCTTATATTAGTAACTAAATGATATATTAAGATTTCAAGAGAATACTAAACAAGGAATAAGAACCTACTAATTGTACAAATGATATTAATAGCGTCATACATTCTATTGCATATTTTAAACATGCCTAAAAAAGACTATTCCAAACCTAGTAAGTTTTGGATATTTGCTAATTTAAGGTGTCTTTACAATGTGATGTGAATTTCCTATTGTAAATAATGATAAAATTGATTACTGAAAGCACCAAATCTCAATTCAAATTTAAAGTTTCCAGTTTAATATTGCATAGTCCATTTCAGTATAGTAAAACTCATTAAAATAATTTATATAAAATTATCTAGCTATTAAAACAATATAAAAAATGTAACGTACTGTGTTCTTATATGTGGCAGTCGCATAGAAGCAGACATAATTATAATATTTATTCAATTTGCACGGCAAAGACTCGTATGACACTAGTCACATTACCTATTATAGTGATCTTTATTTTCGTAGCAATAAAGTTGCACTCATAGGCAAAATAACAGTGAACGATCTGATGTCAGATGCTAGCCAGTTTGAAATAAGAACTTGCGCGGTTATATTTCTATAAAAAAACCATCGGAAGAGTCCGTTTATGATATGGGCCTCTGTGGTCGGCCTTGTGTATTTAATTTTCAAATACTTTTCGCTCCAATTTAAGTTTGCCCCTAAACTATCGATGACAGTGGGCGTGGCTTGGAACCTCAGATGTCGATTGTCAACTGTTCGTCCTCAGCCCCTTAATGCATTATCAATAATGCTGATTACCTACACTACTGGTAAGTACTTAGACATTCGACATTATTAAAAAACTTTTTAACAAAAAATCAAACCGACTTCCAGAACAAAAAACTACAAAGCAAAAAATAAATTTCTTTTCCGAAGTCGGTGTCTTTTGTGCCTACCCATTCTTTCCCGTTTTTCGACACCGACTTCGGAAAAGAAATTTATTTTTTGCTTTGTAGTTTTTTGTTCTGGAAGTCGGTTTGATTTTTTGTTAAAAAGTTTTTATTTTTCTGTTTTTAGTTTTGGTAGGTACTTCCAATTAACATGATTATCATTTATAGCCAAAGTACATCTCATGGCGATTCCAATAAGCCCAAACACGACTAGGATACATTGTTTTATATTAGAGTTCCAGTGCCTACCTTCCGGCTTCATCATCAGATCAGTTCGATGGTGTCATTTTCACCAGTACCATTTATTTATAAGTATTTGCTTCATTATAGTTGGTTAACTATTCGAGATATCTTATGCCCGTGACATATTTAGCATTTAGGAGATCCAGTGGCCATCTGTGGTCTTCTTCATCAGTTCCACTTCACCAAATGATACTTTCTGAGTGCAGATGATTGCATTGTTGATGAAAATACCAAAATCACTATATGTTTGCCTATAATATTTGAGGAGTTCCCTCGATTTCTCTAGGATTCCATCATCAGATCCTGACTTGATGATTATGGGACCAACTAGGAAGTATACCCTTTCAAACAAAAGAAGAATTTTTGAAATCGGTCCACGCGTCTTTGAGTAATCGGGGAACATACATAAAAAAAAAAAAAAAAGATTCCGACGAATTGAGAACCTCCTCCTTTTTTTGAAGTCGGTTAAAAAGTGACAGGGACACATTAATAAGAGTGAAAAACAATGTGGAACGTCGTGGAAACTTGTGCATTGAACAAGATGGTATATGGTTGACCTTTTTCAGCAAGTTCTGCTGAAGCAGTTAAGAGATCCGCGCGACGACCTTGTCCCATGAAGTTGGAATGTAAAATTATGATGAATTATGACTTAATATTAGAATGAATGATAAGTTGGTGAGATGCCTGTCCACCATCCAGCCTGACTAGAGCTACCAAATTACTCGTTATGTAGTCAAATCAATGATTAATTACGTCTGTACAAGAAAATGCCATTCTCGCTTTCCTGAATAGGCATGCTATATTTAGGTACACCTTTTTCATCCATTTCCGTTTATTTTCTCCAAAGTCTAGTTTTTCATAATTCAATTCCAACTTCTAGTATAATGTGGTATACACACCACAACAAGACCACCAATCCATAGTACGTTATAATCTCTGCGTGGATAGTGACAGCCGAAAGTCGTTTACTGACATAAACGACATTCGGCTGAAATGATAATATTTCATAGCCGATTAATAAAAGATATTTCGTTATATTATTTTTTTATCATGCATTCCTTCATAAAACATAATATGTATTGTGTATCCCACTGCGCATGCATTACATAATATGTACCTAATATGAAGGAACGCTTAACATACATATTATGTATGGGTATATTTCTCCTACAAACTTTTATAGAACCTGCTTATAATAATTTGACCTTGAACTTAATGCTAAAACAAAGCAGCTCTGTGCACTCTGTTAATGTTATTTTTTATGTATGTATGACGCATCAAGGCTGGCCGATATATGTAAACCATCGGGAAGTCAGGATGTATTCCCTTAGGTTATGACATCGTGTGTCAGGTCGGTGGGTACAATCGTGCAAATGAAATCACAGAAATTATTCGATACACTGGGTTTATTTTAAATAGTCACAGTTACAATCTTGCTTACTAATATTACGGTTCGACACTGATTCTGCGAGTTGTTCGCTGTAAGGCGGTCAGTAGTCAACTCAGGGGCTGGTCACTGCCGTCTGCCATACTTGACCAGATTTCAGTAAAAACTTTTAGAAAAGCGCCATCTGTTATCGTCTGCGCAAAATATTTAGTACGTTTAATTGACAATAGATAGTGCTTTCATCAAATATTAAATTTCGAACAAATATTAGTATAATAATTGAAATTTATTTTTTGGTGATGAGTACAACAGTCAACATTGTTTATTTAATAATAAAATAATTTAATTTAATAATCAGAGTGTAGGGTGCAAATGCAAATACACCTTAACATTAATTATTGTCAATGCAATGCAAATGTCAATGTAATGTAAAATGTCAATGAGTGCCAACGGGCTGGAATGAAGAAATAAAAAATGCAAGTTGTCCGATCCAAACCGCGTCTATTAGAACACTAAAATTAATATTGAAACAATGCATCATCAATGCTCTGCTCGCTGCTGCTGCTGCGTGATTATCATAATATCTAATGTAGGTCGCACGTGTAAGTGCAAAGGTGCGAGCCTACTTATTGCACAACTCCTACTTAGTAAACAATTTTAAACTCATGTACGTGCACCGTGCATATTGCCACCACAAGACTGCTAACAACTACTGAACTAAAAATTAATCAAATAAAATTAAGACAAGAACGACTGTAGAAACTAATGCAGAGCACTGATGTAGTAGGTACTAGGTATAATATGTAATGTAAAATATTTGTATGACTAATGTAGATAATATTATGTAACTGTACACTTAAAATCCATAAATATGATTGTCAAACTCCCTAATCACACACGTCACTATGTTTTTCAGTGTCAAATTTCACTTCACTTAAGGCGCGATCAACACTTATCACTTCGTTCACTTTTGACACCCGTTTGTTGATTTTGCTACACCCGCCCTCGATGTCATCTTCTTCTTCTCGTCCTCTTCTGCTTATCGCATCTCGCGAACCCTCCCCCTGTCTTTTGGTGCTCGTCTTTCTCCAAAAGTACACGTACGATGTTACAGACAGAGCAATACTAATCGTTATTACGACATAGATTGCGGTGTAGTGGTGAATGTTATGGGGGGATAACGTTTTCAGGTTTGATTGCTCTTTAATCGAGCGCAGTTGTGTGTCAATCTTCTGGAACATTTCTTCATGCGTTTCGATAGGCAATGACGAGTTGCGGATCGACGTATTGATGATGTTGTTGATGGGAGAGATCGTGGGTATGATCATGGCGAATGGTTCGTTGACTATGACGTCACTTTTATGTTCTATGTATGCGTGCAACATGAATGAGTCACCCTGCAAGTTACATCCTCGTTTAAGTGTAATCAGACCCGAGTGATGTAACGACTCCGATGTCATTTGAGCGCCGCAAACTAATTGCACTTCGCACGTGCCACAACAATAATAAAACCATGTGTTTTGCTGGTGTAGTTTTACCCACTTGTCAGCGCATTCCCTTATTTCCGTGTGACAGTACACACTGTGTTCTTCATTTAGGTTCGAGTTATGCAACCTTCCCCCTACTCGCAAAATGTCATGTTTGTCGAGGAATAGGTTCAAATTCAAAAGGTTGTTTTTGTTGCTTAAACCCTTATTTTCCTTCAGTCTCATAATCTCGTCTTTGAAGGTATGTAATTGAATCTGTTTTAGTATAAGATTTTCAGCGTTTTGTAGTTCTGTTGATGTTAAATATGCAGTTGTATTTGTGCTGGATTTCGAACAGTTGTTTATGAATCGTTTTATCCACGCTGTGACCCTTGTAATGTGAGCCATGTCGCTGTGTCGATCTAATAACTCAATTACAATTGAGGACGGCTCGAATTTCACAACATACGCTTTCATTTGTTTTTGTTTTGTTTCGCATGTTGTCGGTATGATTTCAACTTTATCAGCTGTTTTGTCATTGTAATTTTTCACCCATTCTGGTCCTTGCCACCACAAAGGATGTTGCAATAGCTGGGAGCAGCTGATGCCGCGTGATGCACAGTCTGCTGCGTTTTCTTCTGATTTGACGTACCTCCAGTGTTGTTTCGGGATGACTTCATGCACTTGTTGCACTCTGTTGCTCACGAACGACTTCCATTTTGTGACGTCACCATGCAGCCAGCCTAGTACAATCATGGAGTCCGTCCAGGCGTATATGTTGTTGTCGATGTTGTCCCACTTGCATGCTTTCCGGACCTTTTTCATTAATCGGGAAAGTAATAAGGCTCCGCATAGTTCAAGCCGTGGTAATGTCAATTTGTTATTGATTGGCGATAGTCTAGATTTTGCTGCTACTAATCGACTTAAGGGCTTGTTTTTGCTGTCTAATGTCAGTAGATACATAGTGCATGCATAGGCCTTTTCTGAGGCATCGCAGAATCCATGTACTTGGAAGGGTTTAGTTGTATCGCCCAACCATCTCGGTATCTCGTATCGCGTTATGTTGTGCAAGTCGCTTGTAAACCGCTTCCATTCTTCTTGTACGCCTGTAGGTAAGGTTTCATCCCAGTTGCATCCTGACAGCCAAACGCTTTGGAACATCAGTTTTGCTTTCAATGTCAGAGGTGTCAGCCAGCCCAGTGGGTCGAAGATTTTTGATATCTCGGACAGTAGTTTCCGTTTTGTCAATGGTTTATTGTTGTCAAAGTTTATTTTGTTAGTGAATGCAAAAGTGTCAGATGTAGGGTTCCACTGTACACCCAGGGCTTTTGTAGTTCCATCGTTTGTAAAGTGCATTGTGGTTTGGTTTAGGTCTGATGATGATAAACCTTTAATCAAGGTCGGCTCGTTGCTTGACCACTTCCGTAGCGTTAGTCCTGCTCCGCTCAGCATGTTGATGAGTTGGTACTGCGTTTCTTGTGCTCGCTCGATGGAGTTGTTACCACTTAGTACATCATCGACATACATTTCGTTGTTAATGACGTCAGCTGCTAACGGGTATTTCTCTGCATCATCGTTTGCTAGTTGCTTTAGCGTCCGAAGTGCTAGAAATGGTGCCGCCTTGGTTCCATATGTCACTGTGCATAGCTTGTATTCCTTAAGGGGACCTTGGTTAGTTTCCCTCCATACTATCTTCTGCAATTCTTGATCTTCTTCATGCACTAAGATCATGCGATACATTTTCTCACAGTCTGCTGTAAAGACATACTTGTATCGCCGCCATCCCATGAGTAGTGTCAGTAGATCTTGATGAAGCTTCGGGCCACACTCCATCAAGTCGTTCAGGCTGTAACCTGTGTCAGTCTTCTGTGAGGCGTTGAAAACAACCCTTAATTTGGTTGTCAATGAGTCCTGTTTAAGGACTCCGTGGTGAGGTAAGTAACATGACGGGTTGCAGTCGGGCTTACTCTCTTTCATGTGTCCCATTTCCAAGTACTCTTGCATGAATTTGACATAGTTTTCTGACAGTTTGTCATCTCTGCATAATCGCCTTTCTAATTGCATAAATTGTGCCACTGCTCGTGGCTTTGATTTTCCTAATAGCTGATCGTAATTAGGCTTCATTGGCAAACGAACTGCATATTTGCCATTTTTCAGACGTTTTGTTGTTGCAGTGAAGAACTCTTCGCAGTATCTCTCCGCTGACGTCATTGAACTGCATGCATCCCCACTGATGTCTTCCATTTCCCAGTATTTTGTCAAGTCATCCACTTGGTTTATCACCACGTTGCAATTGAATGTCTTGCTGACGTTGCCTGACAGAATCCACCCTAAGCGAGTCTGTTGAGCTATGGGTTCATTAGTCTCTCCCTTAATCAGTCCATTCATTAGGATTTCAGAGAATACCTGTGCATCTAGAAGTATGTCAATGGGCCTTGATATGTTGTACTCTGGATCGGCTAATGTGATGTTTGTTACGTGAGTCCAAGTTCTTTTTGTAAAGGTGGCGTTAGGTAGATTGTTTACCACCCGTGGCATGACTAATGCTTCCGTGGTGAACTGGAAGTCGTTGTGTACGGACCGACAAAGTAGGTTCACCTTTCCTTTGCTCCTGTTGGATAGTGTGCCGATCCCACTTATGCTCGCGTTTAGCTGTTGACGCTTTACTCCCAGTCTTTGAGCTGCATTCTCAGTGATCAGGGTTATTTGTGAGCCTTGATCAACTAACGCCCGTAGTGTGATGTAATCGCCATCAGCTGTTTCTACTTGCAATAATGCCGTGGCCAATAGTATTTCGTCATCATTATTCGATGCGAAGTTATTTTGCATACTTTTAGGTGACCTAGTTGCAGTTGACTTCGACGGTTTATCCATCGTTTGTGTTGCTGAGGGCATTTGCGCTGACTGGACGATGTCGTTGTGCAATAGCGTGTTGTGTGGGTCGCTGCACTCTCTGCATCTTTTTTGTGACGCACAATAGCCCTTGCTATGCACATACAGACAGTTTCTGCAAATATTGTTTGATTTTATGAATTCTAGTTTCGCCGAGCTTGCCATGTCAGTGAATTTCGAACACTGGAACAATGCATGATTGGTGTTGCATAATGCACAAATGATCTTATTAAATTGACCAGCGTTGTATGCATGGAAGTTTCGAGAGTTTGCTGGTTTGGGGGTTTTGCTGAATGGATGAAATGCGTTGGATTGTGGTTTTGCAGGAGGCTTGCTACTGTTTTCTGGCTTCTTTCTATGCAAAGGTTCTAATGCCATGAATTTGTTCTCAATAAAATCCATAAACTGGTTGAACGTAGGTATCTCTCGCGGATCCGCCCTAGACTGCATGTATTCCGCGTACGTTTCGGAGTCTAGTTTCTCGCATAACACGTAGACTAGAATAGGATCCCATGAACCTGTATCTACCCCCAAATTGTGTATCGCATTTATGGTTTCATTGCTCGTGTCATATAACCGCTTAAGGTCGAATGCAGATTGTTTTTGCAGATGTGGCTGACGCATGAAACTCTGGAAATTCTTAGTGAACAACATAAACTTGTTGTTGTACCTATGGTTCAAGATTTCCCAACACGTGTCGTAATTTTCGGGTGAGATGTGTAGATGCTGGACGAGTTTCTCCGCTTCGCCGCGCAATCTCCCTTTTAAGTGCTGCATTTTTTGTGCTTTTGCAATTGCAGGGTTATTGTGTATTGCTTCTACGAACAGATCCATGAAAGTAGGCCATAACGAATAGTTCCCGTTGAAAATGGGAATGTCTATTTTGGGCACGGATTGTTGTTGGTGCACGGAGGCGTTCAGTTTTACGTTCAGCGCCCGCTTTGTTTTTACAAATGCCCGTTCGTGGCGGCAAAACTCGTCATAGTACTCATTAGGCGCCCCGTCTAACAAACCATCGATTCGCAGATGCATATTGTCAATCGCTGACCACCGAGACCCTAACGTCTTCAAAGCGTCTTCTATCTCCCATCTTTCGATGACCTCTTCAATGATCTTACTCGTCACTAACCTGTCGAACGCACGGAAGTTCGCGTTCTGCAGCTGCTGTAGCTCGAGTAGCTTGTCCTCTGCTCCCGAGGAGCTCCCGAACAAGGTCCTGTCAAACTCCACGTGTACCTTGCTAGAGCCGGGTCCACTCTGCACCTTGGTCCCGCATGCTGTAAGCTCCTGCCGCACACCGTGGTACCAATCCCTTAATACTTCGTGAATATTGTTGGTGAAGTACTCATGCGTTTTGTCTTCTACCGCACTCAGCTCCTGATGTTTCTCTTTACATTCCGCCCAAAGCTGATCTAACCGCTCAAGCCTTTGCTGAATGTACTCGGGGGTCTTCCTGCTCGCTGAATCCTTCTTGAAGTTGGTATGGACCCTCTTCATCTCCTCCAGGATCTCAGCCTGACGCGCGATTAAACCCTCCATTGTTAACGAAGTAAGCAAAAAAATGAACGATCTTACTTGAAACTCAGGAACTCTCCCTTTACGCTGATGTAACGCGTCGCTCTGGAACCTAGATCGCTGCGACTGCTTCTGCACGGCAACACACGACCAAGACACAAGTCACACGCGACGTTTTACTGACCGACAAATCGGACTGTACGGTACTTGCAATAATTTCGAAGGACCAAAAAAAATTGTAGGGTGCAAATGCAAATACACCTTAACATTAATTATTGTCAATGCAATGCAAATGTCAATGTAATGTAAAATGTCAATGAGTGCCAACGGGCTGGAATCAAGAAATAAAAAATGCAAGTTGTCCGATCCAAACCGCGTCTATTAGAACACTAAAATTAATATTGAAACAATGCATCATCAATGCTCTGCTCGCTGCTGCTGCTGCGTGATTATCATAATATCTAATGTAGGTCGCACGTGTAAGTGCAAAGGTGCGAGCCTACTTATTGCACAACTCCTACTTAGTAAACAATTTTAAACTCATGTACGTGCACCGTGCACAGAGGTTTTTTTTATTTGTTCTATAATTATTTTTTGTCGGGCAATAACCGTGCAACACTCATCACTGTCAAATCAAGAAATTTCAATTTCAATTTTCACAATAGCGAGTACCTACAATTTGTGCGTACGCTGTTTTGTATTTTTGTCTATTTTATGTGTTTTCTACTGTTGACTTGCGTTTATTTCAAGGAAAAATGTATAAATGTGGTGTTAGTAACAATTCTCCTCATCACGAATTATGGATAAATGCCAAAAAGATTTTAAGAACAGTGAAATTTATTCAAATTAAAAAAGGAAAAGATAATAAAATAAGATTTATTGAAACGAGTTCCATACCATCAATAAAAAAAATTATCCGCACTATTGAGGGCATGCAACAGTTGTGGAAAGTATTATCCCAAAAATATTTATTTGACTCAATGTTGACTAGAAACTTTAACCAGGACCCACTGGAAATTTTTTTTGGAAACATTAGAAGTTTTGGGGTGAGGAATACGGCACCTAACACTATTAACTTCGAAGGTGCCTTTAAATCACTTCTTTTAAATAACTATAACTCACCCCATTCTCTAAAAGCTAATTGTGAAAGTGATGACAATGACTGTCTTCATACTTTGAGTTTCTTTTTAGAAGACACCATAGAAAACACTTCTAATGTTCCCATTAATGAGGCACTACCATTACAGCATGAAGAAAATGATGAAATTGTGGTGCCTTTTATTAATTTAAACACTGATACTACTGATGCTGGCCAGGCTAATTATGTATGTGGGTGGGTGCTGGCTAAATGTTTGAAAAACGTTTCCAAATCATGCAGGCACTGCAGAAATGAATTAAATGGCGACAGTCAATTACAATCAAATGAGTATATAAAAGCAAAAGAATATAAAAAAGGTAGAAATTGTCTGTTGTATCCCACTCAAGAGGCGGAAAAGGCTTTTAAAGAAATCCAAAACATTACAACAGAAATTTTGAAAAAAAATGTGCCAAAAACGAAGCTAAAGGAAAAAATTAAAATGTTTTTGGACATATTTGTGGAATATCCTTTCACATGTGAGATCCACAAGAAAGAAATGATAAATGTTTTTGAAAATACCACAATAAATGTCTTGGTATATAGTTGGTGCCGATCAATCAATCGAATTTTATCTGGTAAAATCCAATACCGTGGTGAGGATGATGAAATTAAACTTTCAGCACAAATTTATTTCAATAAACATAAACATAAATAAATATGATTTCTGTTTCATTCCAGGTTGCATACTAATTACTTACAAAATGTACATAATATTGTTCTGTTCCGTTGTAGGAATACGTGTTGTATTTTCATATTTCAATAAATAATTGTACATTTTGTTAGGTACTTTGTAGGCATGAACGAATACCCATTTCCCCTAGGTTTAAATAGAATGTCTATAACTATACAGTACACTGGTGTGCGTATAGATATGTATGTAGGATAGGTATGCACACATGCAAACGATAGTTTTAGGCGGACGATATCAGATGGCGCTTCAAATATCGTTTGAAGGTTGCAGAAAAAAACCGGAGTGGGTTCTCTATTCCCAATCTATTACTATACTCTATGAGTCAACTGCCCTATTCCCCACCACCACGCATTCACGTATGCGCTTATAAAAAGCGTGCCAATGCGTACGTAGTTGCTCTTGATTGCCGCCAGGGGCGTGCTAGTGAATTGTTTTGATGTCCGTACTATTGACTAAACCCGACATATAAATATAAAAACGTTGCCCTACACAAGGAATATCTCTTGTATCGTGGTTGCATTTACAAACATATTAACTCACATACACAAACAACCAGATAGGAACAACTATCTGTAGGCCATACAAATATTTGTTCCGTGTGGGAATCGTACCCGCTACGCACAGCGCCGTGTCGTCAAATGAAAGCTACTTTCCAGGTTATAAAACAAAAACACAGTTATACTTTAGGAAAAGGTCTTTATTGTCAAAGTTTATTATAAATTACACAATATTAACGGCAATGTTAGTCAATAATCTGTAACTTTAGTTTACAAATTCAAGATTGACATAGGAGATGTAGAAGTATGTACAATGATAGTGTCTGTAAAAAGCTTTAAAACTCTGTTATAGTTCAGCTGAAAAAATTGTGCAATCAGTGTAAAAATTACACAAATAACTACTTATTCTTACTTTTAAATAAATTTCTATTTTCATTCAATGATCAAAAAATTTACAATCAAATTATTTACATTTATTATTGTCATGTTATTTAAAGTTTTATTACATTTAAAAAATATATATAACAAACAAAACATGGGAATAATAACGGAATGTATTGTCACAGAACTATTTATTTTAATTAGCTGCGCGTTTCTTTACTTTATGGTTGAATTGAAATCTCATTGTTGATAGCATTGTAAAACGCTGTAAATATTGTAATATCTATAAAAATATCTTAGAAATAAAGTATTTTTTATGAAGGCTACGTTTGTCATTATTAATATGTACCTACAGAATGAAAGGCAAGCTGAAAAATCTCAACGAATAGGCAAGTATATTCTTCATAATTTAAATTTGATATTTTAACCGTTAAGGTAAATGCGTCAACAACGACTATAGTGTTGTGCTTGTGCGTCAATGCATTACCCAAAAGCAAAGCAAATGTAATTTTTTTAGTTCCTATTAAGTCAAACTTTAAAATCTATGATATTTTTAAAAGTTTATAGTCGTCTATAAGATATGCTGATCATGATAATGTATTATTTCTTTTAACAAAAACTAATTGAATTTTTCTATCATATCAATTGATTTGTAAATGTTTAAATGATAAAAATATAGAACGAATTTATTTTGATGTCAATAATTTATGTCTAGCATCAAAAGAGTTTAATCATTATTGTCATACACACAACGTAGCAGGCTTTTATCATTAATTGCACTGTATAAATTTGTATAAGTTTATCTATTAATATTATTACAATAATTAACTATCAATAAAATTCTTAAATATAACATAAATTTGTGCATCAACAACTACGACTACAAAGTGTAAAATGATTTTTTAAATTACTTACTAAGATTTTTTTCCTAACACAATACGAGTAATATATTTTTCTCAAATAATTTTATCTAAAATTAAAAGCATTATTTAAAAATTACAGCTGCAAAGAAATTACCGGTAACTTTGTATTAAGTATTGATCACAAATCTTCATGCACGTGAATATAACAATATGCCTTTTAGGCTCAAAACTATATAAATATAGAAATTTGCTCGAGGAATGAAAATAATAAAACAAGTATATAAGCTCGTTCGTAAAATCTACCAATTCTACTATCAGTTTATTAACTGTGGCAACTTTTAAAGTAGTAGTAGACAATAAATGAAAAAAAAAACGGTCAGCACAAAAATTGCTATTCGGTTTTTAAACATCATTGGTTTCATTCATCATATAATTTTTATCAACTATCTATACTAAACGTGATATATAAGGGATGTTTTGGAAATTAATACAATGATTTGCTGTGTAAAAACCACGAAGGCGCTATGTATATAAATTATACTTATAACATTTGAGCTAGATAAATATTTTAGTCATATATTTATTAAAATGCTGCTGATTTTGTATAAAACTGACAATATTATAATTATATTACCTACTTAATATTGCGAAGAAAACTTTTTACATTTCATAACGTAAGTAGATTACTGCGCTCAAAACAGAAGCAAAATAAATGAATATGTATGTCAACTTTAAAAGTAATACTGCTCTATGTGATTATAAAAGATGGTTTCGGCAAAAGCCTTTTACCCTGCTGTTAAAATAATAAAATACAAAACTACATAATTTAATTAATTTATTTGTTGCGGTCAGATAAGACTTACAAAAAGTGGCTACTACTCTTATTATAAATTACCAGTTACATAGTATTGATCGATAAGTGCTATTATTATATCAATTAATATTACTGGTAAAGTTATATAAAAAAACTTAAAAAAAGTAGCTATGACGAAAGTCATTATTATTTTAGTATATTTAATTATACCATCTAAATGCAAAAGTCTGTAAAACCAAGGTTTCTGTGCTAAGTTAGCCACAAAATGTGGATCTTATCTGATCGAAACCTTATCATAATTAGACGATATTACTTATTGTCATTCGTTATTCACTGAGAAACGTTACTCTACTTACACTTTACATTATGTAAACAGCCCAAAAAGTTATTTAATATTTATTGTCAATTAACGAATTCCATTCAGAAAGCGAGTAAATTTATAATAATAATAGGTACACACTAAAGTTACTTTCGAAGAATTTTTATTGTCCGACATTTCAAATTTCATAGTCTAAGGAAAAAGATTACTCTAGTATTTTATATAAAGGGGCTTACTATAAATATAATATATTTGTTATTGTCAAGCACACGACAAATGCTTATTAATAAATGATTATAAATAATAATGTTTTTTATTGTCAAAGTTTCCATTGCATAGGAGTATTTGTTTTTAAATTTAGTTCAGTTATGTGATCTTTTACCAAATTAATAACTGTCACCTAAAGTCGGATTTCAATTCCGTACAAACGATTATTTACTCATATTTTAATATAACTCTTTATATTTAATAGTAATATTTAATTATTTAGATCAGTGGTTCGCTTTTAGTTTAATATACATTGTGTAATGATTGATTAACAATATATTTTGGATCTGAGAACCATCAAACATGGGTTTTATTTATTATTTTTATATTGTCATTGATCGGGGAAAATACCTCGTGTAATTTTAACAGTATACATATACAATATTATAAATATGTTTTCTTTAATAATAATATAAAGACAATATTAGGCATTCATAGTTTTCCTTGAGGAAAATCTCGAAGTTATTTATAAAAGTTTAGCAAAGACTTTATGTGTAATATGCGCTGTTGCTGAAAACAGTGGTTATGTTTATCGTGCCGCCGGTTTATTCTGTTAAAAAATTATGAGATTTTTAAAGATTCTGATTTCCCAACACATGTTTTTACTCCATAACAAATCATTTTAATTGTATTTACTGTCAGTTTGTTGAACCACGACGTTTTCGTTAAACAACGCGTTAAGCGTAGTACTTAGATGAACATTTGGTAAGTAGGTTCATTCATAAGTGTACATGTGGACACACATGATACTTTGAACGGACTTAAAGAGTTCAAAGTTAAAGGGGCTCTTAAATACAAGGGCTACTAGATATTGTCAAAATCCTAAATTGTAAAAATGCACTTTCGCGCTCCACATCTGATATGAAATTGATATTATGTACGTAGATTGACATTATTTACCCATTTTCTTTATAAATACCTGTACAAACTGGCGAATTCCATACTCTTTACATTCTAAATTCGTCCAACAATATCACAATCTTAACTCGGACAAATCGACGCGAATATAATATAAAATGTTATTAATGTATTTCAATTAGGTTTCAATAAAATAACACGGATAAAGTTGTACGAATGCTACATTTTTGAATGTGTATTAAAGTTGTATATTATAAATATATTAGGCCAATTTAAAATATATATAATTTCCGTTTACTCTATATAAAAACAACCAACAATATAAATAAGTTGTATAATTCTAAATACATAGTTTTATTTGTTGAACAATTTAAAAAATGAAAAATATACAGTATAGTTTTTTTTGCTTACTCTACATTATTGTCATTATTTCGACAGACGTTGCATACAGACTCAATATTTATTGTCTATGACTTAAGAATACAGATTCAAAATTATTGTCTTCGTTTCTTTTTGAAGATTCCGAATCATTCTCCTCAATCTTTTATTTTCCTAATCTAAAATGTTCACAATAGCATTGAATGAATGCTTGGTATAAAAAAACCTGTAAAGTGTACAAAATCCAGGCTATGGGAGTTATTCTCGCGTCGATGTTCCGTGTTCCTCGTTCCCAGATTACCTGATCCTGTTGGCGAGATGTCTGACGGCGGCCAGCGCGAGCGGCGCCAGGGCGGCCAGCTTGTGCTGCGCGTGGGGCGGGGCGGCGGGCGCGGCGTTCATGCGCGCGTGCTTCTCGCCGGCGTGCGGCACCGGCGTGCCCGGGTCCACCACGTGGATCTTCCAGCCCAGGTTGTTGTGAGTGTAGCACTGGAATTTGTGAAGAGTTGTGTTAAGTCAAATTTGATATATTTCTCCTTAGAGATATAACTAGGCCTCTATGGTAGGCACCTAAAATTCAGAAAAAGACGCCTTGTCAAAAAAATGCAGACCTTGTCCATCAATTACCCTATAGTAATTGGTTTCAAGGTATGTGCAGTTGAGCTCAAGATAAATGCTGCCATCTTTAAAGCCCAAAATTAGTTAAACTAATAAATCGTATAGGTAGGCTCAAGGCTGTCACAAGTTTCAATAGATGAGGTGTCTAGTGACGATCCCTCTGGGCCTTGCCTGGGTCCAGTACTGTAGAAAGTAGTGCGCGGTGCTATGGTGACCTAATACACCTTTCTTGTAATGATAGGATTAGGGCATGAATATCGGAATCTTGGCATCTCGTAACGAAATTAACGATATTTCAATTCCGATACTGAGTGATCCAATATCGGAATAAGAAAAAACATTATTTTGGCTCCTTGTGAACAGTCGGGCGAGAAAGCGCGGTTAAGCTCGATGACGACTTTTGGCTGAAAGGGCCCTTTCAGACGAGTTCAAGTTCCGAAACAGCCCTCTCAATAGTATAAAAAACTTGCATACTTTTGAGAGGGCTGTTTCGGAACGTGTATTAAAGCTTAGGGAGAGAGAGAAGCTAGGGCAAGTTTTGGTGGGAATCGCTGTTGGTGAGAACAGCATTACCTATAAAGTGCCAGAAATACCTTCTGCTGTACTCGTGGTGGAGTACCGTAACAAGCAGAGCCCTAGCCAGTCCGAGTCATCCACGTCTCCGTCGTTCTCTCTGGGACCTGCTGTAATCGCGCCGCCGCGAGTCCACCACTTCGAGTTGCAGCTAACGGATGCAGGGCGAAGGGCGAATATTCTGCGCCATAAAACAGAATCGGCTCACTAGGGAGGATACCCGAAAAAAACTGAGAAAATCCGTAGGCTCTAAAGCGGCAGCCCCGCTAGCGGATTAAGGCAAAGTGGGCTAATAGATTAAAGAAACCGAAACAGTAAGAAACCGGACCGATACCCTACCGACGACTTTGGCTTTAAAACACGGACACGAATTGCTTTTTGGAATGTGATAACGCTTAGCGATGACAGCAGACTAGCCCCAGCAGAAGCAATAATGCTAAATTACAACCTGCAACGCAAATACCGCTTCTTCCTCGTAGTCAAACTTTTTAGTCCAACTGGTTTGACCACGAGGAATTGTGTTTCCTCGTGGTCAAACTTCATTGACATTGCACTTTTTCAGCACGCTGTATGCATGCAGTTTTTGTATGTGTACGGTGCACGTACATGAGTTTAAAATTGTTTACTAAGTAAGAGTTGTGCAATAAGTAGGCTCGCACCTTTGCACTTACACGTGCGACCTACATTAGATATTATGATAATCACGCAGCAGCAGCAGCGAGCAGAGCATTGATGATGCATTGTTTCAATATTAATTTTTTAGTGTTCTAATAGACGCGGTTTGGATCGGACAACTTGCATTTTTATTTCTTGATTCCAGCCCGTTGGCACTCATTGACATTTTACATTACATTGACATTTGCATTGCATTGACAATAATTAATGTTAAGGTGTATTTGCATTTGCACCCTAAATTATTTTTTTTGGTCCTTCGAAATTATTGCAAGTACCGTACAGTCCGATTTGTCGGTCAGTAAAACGTCGCGTGTGACTTGTGTCTTGGTCGTGTGTTGCCGTGCAGAAGCAGTCGCAGCGATCCAGGTTCCAGAGCGACGCGTTACATCAGCGTAAAGGGAGAGTTCCTGAGTTTCAAGTAAGATCGTTCATTTTTTGCTTACTTCGTTAACAATGGAGGGTTTAATCGCGCGTCAGGCTGAGATCCTGGAGGAGATGAAGAGGGTCCATACCAACTTCAAGAAGGATTCAGCGAGCAGGAAGACCCCCGAGTACATTCAGCAAAGGCTTGAGCGGTTAGATCAGCTTTGGGCGGAATGTAAAGAGAAACATCAGGAGCTGAGTGCGGTAGAAGACAAAACGCATGAGTACTTCACCAACAATATTCACGAAGTATTAAGGGATTGGTACCACGGTGTGCGGCAGGAGCTTACAGCATGCGGGACCAAGGTGCAGAGTGGACCCGGCTCTAGCAAGGTACACGTGGAGTTTGACAGGACCTTGTTCGAGAGCTCCTCGGGAGCAGAGGACAAGCTACTCGAGCTACAGCAGCTGCAGAACGCGAACTTCCGTGCGTTCGACAGGTTAGTGACGAGTAAGATCATTGAAGAGGTCATCGAAAGATGGGAGATAGAAGACGCTTTGAAGACGTTAGGGTCTCGGTGGTCAGCGATTGACAATATGCATCTGCGAATCGATGGTTTGTTAGACGGGGCGCCTAATGAGTACTATGACGAGTTTTGTCGCCACGAACGGGCATTTGTAAAAACAAAGCGGGCGCTGAACGTAAAACTGAACGCCTCCGTGCACCAACAACAATCCGTGCCCAAAATAGACATTCCCATTTTCAACGGGAACTATTCGTTATGGCCTACTTTCATGGATCTGTTCGTAGAAGCAATACACAATAACCCTGCAATTGCAAAAGCACAAAAAATGCAGCACTTAAAAGGGAGATTGCGCGGCGAAGCGGAGAAACTCGTCCAGCATCTACACATCTCACCCGAAAATTACGACACGTGTTGGGAAATCTTGAACCATAGGTACAACAACAAGTTTATGTTGTTCACTAAGAATTTCCAGAGTTTCATGCGTCAGCCACATCTGCAAAAACAATCTGCATTCGACCTTAAGCGGTTATATGACACGAGCAATGAAACCATAAATGCGATACACAATTTGGGGGTAGATACAGGTTCATGGGATCCTATTCTAGTCTACGTGTTATGCGAGAAACTAGACTCCGAAACGTACGCGGAATACATGCAGTCTAGGGCGGATCCGCGGGAGATACCTACGTTCAACCAGTTTATGGATTTTATTGAGAACAAATTCATGGCATTAGAACCTTTGCATAGAAAGAAGCCAGAAAACAGTAGCAAGCCTCCTGCAAAACCACAATCCAACGCATTTCATCCATTCAGCAAAACCCCCAAACCAGCAAACTCTCGAAACTTCCATGCATACAACGCTGGTCAATTTAATAAGATCATTTGTGCATTATGCAACACCAATCATGCATTGTTCCAGTGTTCGAAATTCACTGACATGGCAAGCTCGGCGAAACTAGAATTCATAAAATCAAACAATATTTGCAGAAACTGTCTGTATGTGCATAGCAAGGGCTATTGTGCGTCACAAAAAAGATGCAGAGAGTGCAGCGACCCACACAACACGCTATTGCACAACGACATCGTCCAGTCAGCGCAAATGCCCTCAGCAACACAAACGATGGATAAACCGTCGAAGTCAACTGCAACTAGGTCACCTAAAAGTATGCAAAATAACTTCGCATCGAATAATGATGACGAAATACTATTGGCCACGGCATTATTGCAAGTAGAAACAGCTGATGGCGATTACATCACACTACGGGCGTTAGTTGATCAAGGCTCACAAATAACCCTGATCACTGAGAATGCAGCTCAAAGACTGGGAGTAAAGCGTCAACAGCTAAACGCGAGCATAAGTGGGATCGGCACACTATCCAACAGGAGCAAAGGAAAGGTGAACCTACTTTGTCGGTCCGTACACAACGACTTCCAGTTCACCACGGAAGCATTAGTCATGCCACGGGTGGTAAACAATCTACCTAACGCCACCTTTACAAAAAGAACTTGGACTCACGTAACAAACATCACATTAGCCGATCCAGAGTACAACATATCAAGGCCCATTGACATACTTCTAGATGCACAGGTATTCTCTGAAATCCTAATGAATGGACTGATTAAGGGAGAGACTAATGAACCCATAGCTCAACAGACTCGCTTAGGGTGGATTCTGTCAGGCAACGTCAGCAAGACATTCAATTGCAACGTGGTGATAAACCAAGTGGATGACTTGACAAAATACTGGGAAATGGAAGACATCAGTGGGGATGCATGCAGTTCAATGACGTCAGCGGAGAGATACTGCGAAGAGTTCTTCACTGCAACAACAAAACGTCTGAAAAATGGCAAATATGCAGTTCGTTTGCCAATGAAGCCTAATTACGATCAGCTATTAGGAAAATCAAAGCCACGAGCAGTGGCACAATTTATGCAATTAGAAAGGCGATTATGCAGAGATGACAAACTGTCAGAAAACTATGTCAAATTCATGCAAGAGTACTTGGAAATGGGACACATGAAAGAGAGTAAGCCCGACTGCAACCCGTCATGTTACTTACCTCACCACGGAGTCCTTAAACAGGACTCATTGACAACCAAATTAAGGGTTGTTTTCAACGCCTCACAGAAGACTGACACAGGTTACAGCCTGAACGACTTGATGGAGTGTGGCCCGAAGCTTCATCAAGATCTACTGACACTACTCATGGGATGGCGGCGATACAAGTATGTCTTTACAGCAGACTGTGAGAAAATGTATCGCATGATCTTAGTGCATGAAGAAGATCAAGAATTGCAGAAGATAGTATGGAGGGAAACTAACCAAGGTCCCCTTAAGGAATACAAGCTATGCACAGTGACATATGGAACCAAGGCGGCACCATTTCTAGCACTTCGGACGCTAAAGCAACTAGCAAACGATGATGCAGAGAAATACCCGTTAGCAGCTGACGTCATTAACAACGAAATGTATGTCGATGATGTACTAAGTGGTAACAACTCCATCGAGCGAGCACAAGAAACGCAGTACCAACTCATCAACATGCTGAGCGGAGCAGGACTAACGCTACGGAAATGGTCAAGCAACGAGCCGACCTTGATTAAAGGTTTATCATCATCAGACCTAAACCAAACCACAATGCACTTTACAAACGATGGAACTACAAAAGCCCTGGGTGTACAGTGGAACCCTACATCTGACACTTTTGCATTCACTAACAAAATAAACTTTGACAACAATAAACCATTGACAAAACGGAAACTACTGTCCGAGATATCAAAAATCTTCGACCCACTGGGCTGGCTGACACCTCTGACATTGAAAGCAAAACTGATGTTCCAAAGCGTTTGGCTGTCAGGATGCAACTGGGATGAAACCTTACCTACTGACGTTCAAGAATGCCAAAAGATCCAGGACAAAACATTGATGTGCAAATTAAACCACCCTATCTATCGCACCGGTGACCGACGCAAGTCAATTTGCGATGTACAGCTGATCCGAGACAATGAAGAACACAGTGTGTACTGTCACACGGAAATAAGGGAATGCGCTGACAAGTGGGTAAAACTACACCAGCAAAACACATGGTTTTATTATTGTTGTGGCACGTGCGAAGTGCAATTAGTTTGCGGCGCTCAAATGACATCGGAGTCGTTACATCACTCGGGTCTGATTACACTTAAACGAGGATGTAACTTGCAGGGTGACTCATTCATGTTGCACGCATACATAGAACATAAAAGTGACGTCATAGTCAACGAACCATTCGCCATGATCATACCCACGATCTCTCCCATCAACAACATCATCAATACGTCGATCCGCAACTCGTCATTGCCTATCGAAACGCATGAAGAAATGTTCCAGAAGATTGACACACAACTGCGCTCGATTAAAGAGCAATCAAACCTGGAAACGTTATCCCCCCATGACATTCACCACTACACCGCAATCTATGTCGTAATAACGATTAGTATTGCTCTGTCTGTAACATCGTACGTGTACTTTTGGAGAAAGACGAGCACCAAAAGACAGGGGGAGGGTTCGCGAGATGCGATAAGCAGAAGAGGACGAGAAGAAGAAGATGACATCGAGGGCGGGTGTAGCAAAATCAACAAACGGGTGTCAAAAGTGAACGAAGTGATAAGTGTTGATCGCGCCTTAAGTGAAGTGAAATTTGACACTGAAAAACATAGTGACGTGTGTGATTAGGGAGTTTGA